>CM060592.1:26488248-27697415 GCA_030578255.1 Tiaroga cobitis
GCAGGTCAGCTTGATAGGCTTGTAATATCGACATTGTATGAAGGCATGCTGCCGCCTGACCTGCTGCCGAATACGCTTTACCCACCAGCATTGATGTATTTTTTAATGGTCTGGTGGGTAACGTCGGGGCTTTCAGTGATGACGCTGACTCGGGGGAGAGATAGCTCGCAAGCGTCTCTTCCGCACGAGGCATCGTCAAATAACCGTAATCATCAATACCTCTCACTTTACTGTAATTACTAGTTTGAGGATTATGAACTCTGAAAGATGCCGGTTTATTCCATGATCTAGACACCTCAGTGTGAAGATCAGGAAAAAACGGGAGCTCCCGACGAGGAGGTCGTGATCTAGATGGTAAATAACGATCATCTAGAAGACTCTTTTTTGATTCAACATCAATATCATCAGCTGGCCACTCAATATTTAATTTAGTAACAGCACGAGATAAAACCTCCATTAACTCCTCATCATCGGGGATATGAGCTGGCGAAAACTCAATATCCCCCATATCAACGACATCCGGTTCCTCAGAACTGGATAGCCGCAACATTGGTGCCTCAACCTGGGGAGGAGAAACCGCAGGGCGGGCTCCTTCCTGGGCTGGGACACCGGAACTAGCAGGTAAGGGCTGAGAAAGGGCTGGGCCCGTCTCAAACCCCGCTACTAGATCCATCTGTGAACCCCATGATGCACGCCGCCGCTGTGCCTCAGCAGCAGCGGGACCCGCACCACGGGGAACACGAACCGAACCATCCTCCTCAAAGAATGCCCGGCGGGAGCGGAGAGTTTTCATGGACAAACTCATGCAATGCTCACAATCAGCCCCCTCGAGGACTGACTGGGCATGCTCAACTCCCAAACAAGCAACACACATCTGATGTGTGTCCCCACCCGTAATGAAACGAGGGCAGGGAACAACACAACGTTTGAAATCTTGCTTGCTCGCCATAATGATATATATATATATAGCAATGTGATCGGACAGACAACAATAAATAGACAAGGACAGAATCACAGAGAGCGCTTGCTGAAGACAACAGAAGCTGGCGCGGTCTGTTTGCAAGGGTGCTTTATAGTTTCCTGGTCTATGACGTCACCTATGACGTATCGGGCTTCCATTGGACTGATTTTACACGTGCTTCATGACGCAATCACGCAGAGCGTTCCCACCGCGTCTCAAACGCAGCTCGAGTTCCCTTGAAAGGGAACAGCCACTACTTTAAACTGCTGTAAAAATGTATCAGATAAATATTTTTTTCAATTTTTTTTGCATAAATCTATTAATCAACCTCAGTCCTGTTCAAAACGACTAAATGTTTTTAAAAAAATCAGGATTTTAACTCCTTAATTGCCAAATTCATAAATCATGTCACAGATTTGGGGAAAAAAAACAAACAAAATGACTTATTTTCAATATAAAATGTGATTGTGGAATGGATTTTTTTTTACCTTTTATCGCAGTCTTGGACATGTCAAAGATTAGAAACAACATTGGTTTTGATGCATTGTTAGTTTTTGTGCAGCATCAGATTTTAATTTTTTCTCCCTCATTTACTGTTCGTGGCTGTTTTTGCCCCATTGACTTCCATTATAACCACATTTTTTGATTGCAAAGCCATGACACCATATAATCATGCATTTTTGAATGTTGGTGGTTTTCCCTGTTGGGAAGAGGTAAAATTTGTAATTTTTACTGTTGATAACCAGGTGGCACCATTAACCCTTTAGATAGGCCTGTTAAAAAAAAGCTTCGTTTCTGGCTTTTACATGGAGTTGTATGGAGTATAATGTCATATTAAAGTGTGTGTGTGAGTGTGAGAGAGAGAGTGTGAGAACTCACCTTGATGCGTCTGAGAATATCAAAATATGCACCTCAGCTCTCAGAACTACATGGAGTAAACAAAAACAAAGTAAGTGTATTTATGCATCTGCTGCCTTTTGATGGTGAGAAATGCAGACTAAACAAAAACAAATCAAGTGGATTTAAAAACTTGCATGCAAGCCTGCTGGTCATTTGATGGTGAGCAGCAAAGCAACATGAGAAAGGGCTTTACTTGTAGTGAAGTGTTAGAGATGATGCAGCCTGACCCCTCCAGCGAGCTGCAGGATGTATTGTCTTCTCCCTCTGACACCACAGACTCAGGAGAGTCAGATCCTGATTTGGATGTGGCACCCTCATCATCCTCTCTAGCTTCCACTGAAGGCGAGGAGGATTCGGAGGATCCTGGATCTGGGTTGATTGGGAGAACCGGCGAAGTGTAGTTTTCCACCAACGCGGCGACAACTCCCTTTCTTCAGTCTGCCAGAGGCGTGACGCCAGGGCCGACGCACAATGCCATCGCAAGGGTCCAGAACATGGATTCTGTGTTCAATCTATTTTTTAATAAGATGATTGACCTCATTGTTAGCATGACCAACCTCCATGGGCGCTGCATAATGAGAAACTGGACCGGGGTGGACTCCACAGATCTCCGTGCCTACATGGGGCTACTGATTTTGGCCGGCGTCTACAGGTCCAGAGGGGAGTCCACACATTGCCTGTGGGATGATCGCAGTGGTCGTGCGATTTTTAGAGCCACCATGTCCCTATTCTCCCAATCCACCCAGATCCAGGATCCTCCAAATCCTCCGAATCCTCCGAATCCTCCTCGCCTTCACTGGAAGCTGAAGGATGATGAGGGTGCCACATCCAAATTAGGATCTGACTCTCCTGAGTCTATGGTGTCAGAGGGAGAAGACAATACATCCTGCAGCTCGCTGGAGGGGTCAGGCTGCATCATCTCTAACACTTCACTACAAGTCAAGCCCTTTCTCATGTTGCTTGCTGCTCTTCTCACCATCAAATGACCAGCAGGCTTGCATGCAAGTTTTTAAATCCACTTGATTTGTTTTTGTTTAGTCTGCATTTCTCACCATCAAAAGGCAGCAGATGCATAAATACACTTACTGTGTTTTTGTTTACTCCATGTAGTTCTGAGAGCTGAGGTGCATATTTTGATATTCTCAGACGCATCAAGGTGAGTTCTCACACTCTTTTTCTCACACTCTCACAAACACACACACACACACACACACACACTCACACACACACTTTAATATGCCATTATACTCCATACAACTCCATGTAAAAGCCAAAAACTAAGCTTTTTTTAACAGGCCTATCTAAAGGGTTAATGGTGCCACCTGGTTATCAACAGTAAAAATGACAAATTTTACCTCTTCCCAACAGGGAAAACCACCAACAATCAAAAATGCATGATTATATGGCGTAATGGCTTTGCAATCAAAAAATGTGGTTATAATGGAAGTCAATGGGGCAAAAACAGCCACGAACAGTAAATGAGGGAGAAAAAGTTAAAATCTGATGCTGCACAAAAACTAACAATGCATCAAAACCAATGTTGTTTCTAATCTTTGACATGTCCAAGACTGTGATAAAAGGTAAAAAAAATCCAGTCCACAATCACATTTTATATTGAAAATCAGTCATTTTGTTTGTTTTTTCTCCAAATCTGTGACATGATTTATGAATTTGGCAATTAAAGAGTTAACATCCTGATTTTTTAAAAAAACATTTAGTAGTTTTGAACAGGACTGAGGTTGATTAATAGATTTATGCAAAAAAAATAGAAAAAAATATTTATCTGATACATTTTTACAGCAGTTTAAAGTAGTGGCTGTTTTCAGCCACGAACATAACGAAAGGGTAGTGAATTTGAACAATGCACAAGGGTTAAATGCATCATTATGCATTAAAATGAGGAGAGTTCTTCGCATGAAAGACTCGCGGCTGCTGATCACGTGCTACTGCATTTCTCTCCGTAACGGTAGGAAATGAAATGTGGAGGATTTGAACTGTGACAAGATGATTAACAGGCCAGTTTACTGTGACAGGATGCGACAGAGAGCAACCATTAAATACGCATATGACGTTATAGTATAGGCTATGTCTCAAAGCTTGTGTACTCTTTTGCAACACAACACTTTCTTCACAAAAAGAGTGCATACTTTTAGAGTGTAGTAGAGAAACAGCAATACTTTCACCCAAAAATCAATCGATTAATGAAGACTCTCGCCAATCACATTTCAACACCATATACTGCCCTCAGGAGGCAGAGTGTGGAAGATAGATAGATAGATAGATAGATAGATAGATAGATAGATAGATAGATAGATGGATGGATGGATGGATGGATGGATGGATGGATGGATGGATGGATGGATGGATGGATGGATGGATGGATGGATGGATGGATGGATGGATGGATGGATGGATGGATGGATGGATGGATGGATGGATAGATAAATAGATCAAACATAGTTAACACACTATACAATAAATGTGAAAAAAATTCGAATGATTTTTTTATAGATACAGACTTGAAACAAGTAAACAACACTGTAAGTACTTAAATTATTGATAGCCTTTGAACAAGTTCAGATATTCACATGTATATATGTTATTTTGATTTACTGCTGAAGGAAGAGCCCTTTGAGGGAAACAAGGTAAGATGCAGGTATTATTATGTTTGGGTGTGTCCATGTGATCAGATTGATTAAAAGTGTTAAAATAAATGAAAAAGCCAGTTTTATTTTCTTCTCCCATTTTGTGAATTTTCAGTTCTCAAGTTTACCATTTTTCCATTGCAATCTAGAGTCCACTGGACTTCATCCTCCCTGGCCGTAGCAAAACCGTTCCCAAAGATAGCGTATAGTGAATGAAAGAGCAGTGTTTGTCCATTTTTTAATTGTGTTCATAGCAATACCTTGTTCAGCATGTCGTTGCCATGTATCCATCAGTGTAATTACCCTGTTTCTTGGCTGCCTGCAAAATGCCACCGCGACAGTCATTTTGAACAGGATTTGCATGTATTCGGTTTTCTCGTTAATCTGACAGAATGAGCTGAGAAACACAGAGATGCTGTCAGCCGCCTGTGCCGTGGGGGTGGGCTGTTGCTTTGCGGCCCCTATTGGAGGTAAGACCAGACACATTGTGATCATAGCTGGCCACTGGAGATAACGCCATATCACATTCACGACAGTAACGTTTCCCTGTATACCTCCAGCTTTGAGCAAAGTTGTTTGTTGACGATCTGCTGTGTTGTGGCAGGAGTGCTGTTTAGTATTGAGGTCACATCTACGTTCTTTGCCGTGAGGAACTACTGGAGAGGATTCTTCGCTGCAACCTTCAGTGCCTTTATCTTCAGGGTGCTGGCAGTGTGGAATAACGATGAGGGTGAGGGAGGAACCCGTTATGATAGCCAACACTGTCAGATGATTCACTCGCCATCCATTTCTAACTGTCAATCTCTTTGCCATATTGCAGAGACGATCACAGCTCTCTTTAAAACACGCTTTCGTCTGGACTTTCCCTTTGACCTACAAGAGCTTCCAGCTTTTGCTGTGCTCGGGTTTGTGTCTCACCTTTCTACCAAAAACAAATGTTATTAACATAATTTGAAGATTTTATGCAAACTAACAATCTTGTCAAGGAACATTTGTGTTAAAATGTCTAAGCTCATTAGCACAGTTTATATGCAAAGCTTATGCTTTCAAACACTGTGTGTTCGGTTCACATGTCTAATCTTTAAATCCAACTAGTTTGTGAATCTTAGTTCTTTGCTGTAAAATAGAAATGTGCAATGGACACGCTTAATGTTTCAGTTGTTGTTCATGTTTTTCTCAGAATTGCCAGTGGTTTTGGAGGGGCGTTGTTTGTGTACCTGAACAGGATCATAGTGGAGTCTATGAGAAAACAGAAAACCATCAACAAGTTTTTGCTAAAAAAGTTAGTTTTTTAGTGCTTCTTTTACAATGTTAAAGGAATAGTTCTCTTCAAAATCTAAAATTCTGTCATCATTTACTCACCTTCAAGTTGTTTCAGCCAAGTATGAATTTCTTTCTTCTACTGAACACAAAGGAAGCTATTTTGAATAATGTCAGTAACCAAACAGTTGATGTACCCCATTGACTTGCTTAGTATTTTGTTACATCAACTGTCTGGTTACCGACATTCTTCAAAATATCTTCCTTATTGTACCATGTATTTTATTTAGGAACTAGCTAAGAATTATTTTATTTAAGTGTTAAATAATGTTACAAATTAAATATATTTTCTGTTTTAAGTGCTGGATTAATAATAAAACTGTTTAAAATGAATAATATTAAATTATTAATGTTATATAGTAAAATGTTTATTTATTATATTCAGATATTCAGTAATTTTTCTCTCTCATGTTTGTCTTCCCATAGAAGACTAGTGTATCCGGCAGTGGTCACTCTTCTTATCTCTACACTCACCTTCCCTCCAGGGTTTGGACAGTTCATGGCAGGCCAGGTCTGATGTTTCAGATGTATTGTGTGTCTCATCAAAATGGTTTCTTTCTTCATACCTTTTTTTTTTCTATACAACCAAACTTTTTCAGTCTTTCACGTGTGCTTCATGCTGATAGATTAATTTGTTCCGGATCAGTAATCATGCATTCAGTAACAAACTGCATTGCCTCCTCATTTAGCTTACTCAACATGAGTCTCTAGTGGCACTGTTTGACAACCTGACCTGGTACAAGCAAGGTGTTGCGGAGGAGTTTGCGTACTCAAGTCACGTACCTCAGGCCTGGAAGCATCCACAAGTCAATGTGTTCATCACACTCCTCCTCTTCATTGTCATGAAGGTGGGTCTCTCCATGTTTTTGTAAATTATAAAGACCATGAACGTGAATAGCAATGGGCAATGTGTGAATGTAACATGTTATACAGCTGTTATTTGATTGGCTTCTTGCTGCAAAAATAAATAAAATATCTGGTCATATTGAAATGTCAGTTACTCAATATCAATATTACTCAACTTGTTATTGAACTGTCTTGTATAAAAAAGTTGCTATCATGCTGTTGTGCTGAAAATCAGCACAGTTTCGATTCGGCTGCAGGTAAATCACAGCCGGTCTGATTTTCAGTACAGCATCACAATTGCGTGTGTGATGGTGCTTAATTATTAAAGGGTGCCTTTGTTCATGTGTGTGACCTTGTGGCTCTTGAATGTTTCTCTTCAGTTCTGGATGTCAGCTGTGGCCACAACAATGCCTGTGCCTTGTGGGGCTTTCATGCCGGTTTTCCTCATTGGTATGTGATTTATAGTGCGTGTGTTGTTTTTATAAGTCAACACCGTGGGAAAGGTTTTTTTTTTTTCATTTCAAGCCATTATCGTGGTCTACCAGTCAAAAGTTTGATATAATTACGATTTATAAGTAATAAGAAAGAAGATAAGAAATAAGACTCTTTCATGCTCACCAAGCTTGCATTTATTTAATCGAAAATACAATAAAAATAATAATATTTAACTGTTTATTTTAATATATTTTAAAATGCAATTTATTTCTGTGATGTCAAAGCTGAATTTTCAGCATCTTTACATCTTTCAGAAATCATTCTAATATGCTATATCGTTCAATTCTAACATAAGAGACTTATTTCAAAAATCTTAATTATTCCAAACTTTTGTCCGGCAGTGTATGAGCGAGCACGTTTGAACATTATTTTGCTCTTGTGTTCATACCAGCCATCATATTTTAGTTTGTCCTTAATGGTTGTTTTCCTTTTCCCACAATCATGTTCTCCATTTCCATCCCTCATCACTGTCTGAGTCACTAAAGCCTGTGTGTGTAAACTCGTGAAATCACTGCAGCTTTATTCTGGAATCAATGTGTGTGGCCTCATGTAAGTATACGTCAACCAGGTGTTACAAATTTGACCGTTTTTTTGTCAGCCCCAAAATGTCATCAAAACTAAAATGTGAATTCTGTGTGTCACACAGGGGCTGCATTCGGTCGACTGGTCGGCGAGAGTATGGCCGCTGTCTTCCCCGAAGGGATACACGCCGACAACACTGTATATCCCATAGTTCCCGGCGGATACGCAGTTGTTGGTGAGAGTAACCATTGTGCATGCCTTCTCGCGATGTCCATTTGTTTTCTTTCAAAAGCCATCAGTTTCAACCCGTCGTGGCTATATCTTATTTACACACGTAATTGAACCTGCAGGGTGTTGTATGCAAGAGTCATACATTTTTCATTAACCCACACAAACCAACAGCCAAATTAGATCTTGCCTTTGGAAATGGCTTCAGCGGTAGGGCTGCATTGTGCAGCGGAGCAGAAAGCTTGTCAGGAGCACAATAGGAAATCAGATGGCTTGAGGCGGGTGACTGCTACTGTAATTTGATGCGGGACGAAATGGTGATTCCCACAGGGGCGGCGGCTCTTTCTGGCGCAGTCACTCACACCGTGTCCACCGCCGTCATTGTGTTCGAACTGACTGGTCAAATCTCGCACATCCTGCCCGTGATGATCGCTGTGATATTGGCCAATGCCGTGGCTCAGAGTCTACAGCCTTCCCTCTATGATTCCATCATCCGGATCCAGAAACTTCCCTACCTGCCAGAGCTGGGCTGGGGACAGGAGTGAGGGCCATTACGTTCCTTCCCCAAATTATCACTCTCATATTATTCCCCTGGCTTTTTGAATGCTCACTCCCATCTTGTTTTTTTTTGCCTGTAGAAAATATAATATCCGCGTGGAGGACATAATGGTGAGAGACGTGCGGTATATCACACTCTCCTCCTCTTACCGGGATCTGCAGGAAGCTCTCGTAACAGGCCAGCTTAAAACCCTGGCCCTGGTGGAGTCCAAAGGTGAGACATGCAAAAAATACCTATATATTTTGCGCAAAAAAAGTTGTTTTCGGCCTGTTAGTCCACCTTCTGCACATCCTTCTTACCACTATCACAATCTCACATTGGGAAATTTTAGACAGACTTTTAGGCAGTCTTTAACCCAAAGTGTCTTTTTTTCCCATTTTTCTCAGTATGGAAAAGCAATTCTGCTGAAATGTCTCTGCAATATCAGTCTTTGATTGCTGAATCATTTTTGCCAAGAAATGAGGTTTTCATCAAAATGGGTTTTCAATGGCTGATGCCAATATCCAGAGAGCGAAGTATATATATAATATAACTATATGGGGCGGTTTCCTGGACAGGGTCTAAATTAAGATAGGAGTAGGCCTTAATCTAGAATAGTTAATCATGCCTTAAAAATGTCTTTCTTAAACACAGATTAAGTACAGATTACTAACACCTGGACTATGAAGTTTTGAATAAACTGTGCTAATCTGAATTAGCATGACCAAGGTTGCCTAGAAAACATGGTACGAACCAAGAAAAGCTTAAAATTGTATGGAACTGAGAAGCAAATCCAAGGAAAACAATGACAACAGAAAAAAATTACTGAACAAGAGAAAATTCTTTTAAAGCAAATAGCAACGAAAAATTTAACACATCACTTGTGACTGGTCATGGTGAAGGAAAAATAAAGAGATGGGAGAAAACATTTTTTGTCAATGCTTTTATGTTCTCTCGCAAATGCTTTGTGTTCCCCCGATATACTTATGCAACTTTCCAAAAAGGATTCGAACCAGGGTTTAAAATTTAAAACCATGACAGAGAAAGCAGATTTCTGTTAATCTGGTTTAAAAGTTCACTTTAGTCCAGGACTAGGCTTAATCTTTGTCTGGGAAACTGCCTATATATATATATATATATACATACATAATTTTGGGTCAGTATGTTTTTTTTTTTTTTTTTTTTAAGAAATTATTGAACTTAATATTTTATACTCTTGTTCAGAAATGATCAGAAGCGACCGTAAAAACATTTTATGTATTATAGATAAATGCAGTTCTTTCTATTAATCAAAGAATCCTGAAAAAATTAATCACTGTTTCAACAAAAAAAATTAAGCTGCACTGTTTTAAACATTTATAGTAATACTGGAGTATGATTTGAGATTATCCAAAGAGCACCTTGAGCCACAATAGAAGAGCATCTGATCATCTGGGCAAAGAGTCACATGATCATTTGATTAGTGCAGAATCTGAAATATTTCTTAATTATTTAAGCTTTTATGTGTTTCACATTTTTCAATATCGTAAAAAATTATGTATATTTTAAGGTTATTTTCAATGTGTAAAATTATATATATATATATATATATAATTTTACACATTGAAAATAACCTTAAAATAATAATAAATATTGAAAAATATATAAATATATACCAATATATTAATATATTGGTCTACAACTAGAAGTGTACAGTTGTAGATGCCTGGGAAGAAAATGGGCCTCTGGATGAATATGAAGAAACGGTTTATTAGGTGTTTGTATGACGGTTTATCGATACAGTTTCCTTTCCTGACATTTTCGTGAAGTTCCCAAATGAAAGCTCACAGTTGGAAATGTTATCCCACAATTCCACCTCATTCCCTGTGACAGACACATTCTTTACCTTCTCCATCTCCTTTCCCGACCTTTGCTATCCCCCATTCCTCCAGCTATCCCGCTGTGTCTCTCTCACTTCTCTCTTTCCCTTTCTGCTGTCTCCCTTGCCCGTGTCCCCACCTGGCTCCAGAGTCCATGATCCTGCTGGGTTCTATAGAGCGCTCCCAGCTACAGTCGCTGCTCTCGCTGCAGCTCGGCCGAGCTCGCAGGCTGGACTTCTTGAGAGAACGTGCTCAGGACAACGGCACCCATGTGCCCACCTTCCCCCAAGACTCTCCCCCCAAGACTGGGCATGGCGTACGTTTCCTGGTATGAACCTCAGAGAGAAAATGCTAGTGTTAATTACAAGACAGGAATCTGAAGCAGCAGCTAACATTAGTTTAGATGACATTTTTTCCCATATAATTTTACATGATCATTTAAGAGATACAGACATAGACATATAGACATATATTTAAACATAGACTTGTGAAAAACAACACCAGGTTATAAGGTTAGTTCAACCATTATTGTTATTATTTACTCCCCCGCATGATGTTCTGAGCCTGAATGCTATTTTTCTGTGCAGCTTAATAATTTTCTTAGCAATAATAATAATAAACTTAGCAATAATTTTTAGATTGCACCAGGTTTAACGTTATTGACGGCAAAAACCATTAAGGGTGCACTGCTATTAACATTATGGTCAATAACAATAAGCTGATAATAATTTTTATATTATGGCCAATGAATTCTTATGAAGATCTGTGCAATTTATTATATCTATACTATTTTCATCTAAATAAATAAAAAGTATAGCACTAAAATTATTTTTTAATTATTAAATGAATCATTTTAAGTGAATTTAAGCATTACAATATACAATTTTAAAAAAAAATCTATTTATTTAATTATTTTCAATTTTCTTGTGATTGTTAAGTGTAATTAAATTAGTTGTTTTTTACTGATTAACTTTAAGTGAGCATACAGCAAATGTGGTTTAAATTTTAAAATAAGGTAAATGATTACAATTAATAATGCAATTTTCCACCCATATCGATAAATAAAAAAATCTAACCAATACGGTACAGATTGATCCTGTGCTTCTAAAAGTGGTTCTCACTTGGTAAGTGAATACTGTTATTGAGAATGTGGGATGAAGAAGATGATTTGTGGAGAATAAGATTGTTATTGATGCTCAGTCTTTTTAGTATGGCTTTAGGAGTCTCAAATGCACTGTATGAGTCTCATGGTCTCCATTAATGGCTCTTTTTTATTGTATTCTTAGTGTTTAGTGGTCACAATGAGCTATACTGGTACCTATAAAGATTTCAAGTGAAAACAGCATATAGGCTTGGAACGACACGGGGAGCGTAATAAATAATTTTCAATTCCGAGTGAAGTATTTCTTTAATTATGTTCAATGTTAGTATGCCATTGTTTTTGGAGTTTGCGATTCCCAGCTTGCCTGTATTTCTCAAGAACAACAAAGGATTGTCAGATCACCATCAGGTGTTTTTTTTTTTTCTTCATGTTTTCTGTTTTATCCCAAAGAATTTCTTCCCGACAAGCTGTCATCTCTGTGCTCAGTAATACATCTGGGAGTACGTGGAGTCTGTTTTAGTAATCAGCCTTACTGATAAATCTATCTAATAGACTGTTTTTTCCCAGATCTCCACTGAAGAGTCCTCATACAGCCCCACGCTGACTAACTCCCAGATCCCCCTCAAGTCTGCTCTGAAGACGGTGTCTGCAATCAGCAACGCAGAGTCACTGAACAGTGTGTATATAACACTTACTCACACAATTCAACTCCTACTCATGTATGTCGTGTTGCGAACTGTCTGCGACCCCCTGGTACGCACCCATCTTGTGCTAATCTAATCACTCCTCTTTTGCAGGCTCTCCAAATCTCTCCTCTGGGGAACCTGTGAAGGAGCTAGTAGAGGTATGATGGCTCTCTAGGGGGATTGTGGGTGATACGCAGCACTTGTGTAGCTGTAGATTTTATAGGTGCCCAGAGGCTGAATATGGGACGAGCGACACGAGAAACCATTTGCCAAACCAACATCACAATTTTTATTTTGAATGTTTCAATGTTTGTCTTAGGCTTTGTTCAGACAGGCTGTATTCTGTTTTGTTGTCTGTTTGAACAATTGTTGATTCAAAGCCCAATTATAATATTTACTGTTAAACACCCCTTTCTGCCTTGCTCTTTGGAGGACTGATGGCTCTAACAGTGTCCCTTGATAATAGTCAATGTTGAAGGTGCAGCTGTTGAGGGAGCCTTGCGTTAGATTTGCATTAACGCTTTATGCTCCTCCCTTTTCTATCTGTTATGTCTGGAAGAGTAATGCTGGCCCCAAGGCTCACAAGAGGAGCAGGAGGCCCAAGCGTGTGAAGATACCCATGATGGTAAGAACGCTGCCGCAGGGACTCGTTCCCCTCGCCCACAAACACGCATCATCGGGGGTGGCAGTGGCACAGCCAATAGGGCCTTGGCATCTCAGAGGCCTTGTTGTGTTCTGCCTGTGTGCTGTATTGGTACACTCCTCCAGCTTAGTACTTCCCCTCTAGGGAACGGGGAACAAGCTGACTCACGAGATGAATCATGCCAAGTTATGAAGCATATTTTTGTCTCTCACGGGATGAGTGCGTTTGTGTGACGCATGGTTTGGTTTTGAGGTTCAGATTCAGAACGGGCTCAGGAGCCCCTTATGCTCGTAAACCAATGGAGGGACGTCGGGGGATCTTGTAATTGGACCCATTTCTTTTGAACAAAGCTTCACAAAGTTGATTCAAGTCCAATTTTCAACTGGAGCCTTAAACTCTCCAATCAAATTAAAAAACCTTTCGAAAAGCGATTCCCTGTCTTAGTTCTTTATTGCCATCGTAATGGCATCCAATCTACCTCACCCTCCCCTGGGCTGCGTTTAATGTATTGCTTAAGTTTGCTGATGTTTAGTAAAGCTTGAGCCGCTTCGGTAGATTACATTAGTATGTGTTGCTTGTCTTGTGAACTGAATGAAATGCATGAAGTTTGTGAGGACAAGAATGTATGAAAGGGACATTTGTGCGTCTCTGTGTCTAATTCCCGACTTGATGTTTTCAGGATACACCTGATGTAGAAGATGACATGTCAACAGCAGAGGTATAAATACTGTAGTTACACATAATTATTTTGAAATTGTATCATGATTCTTGCGGTGAATCACATTCAGAGTTTTTTTTCTTCCCATTTCATTGTAACTAAGGTGTGTTCTAGAATATGCAGTGGGGTCCAACAGTCTGATTCTGGCATTCAAAGTATTATTTAAACTTGAAAATGAATCATTTTAAAATGTTGAAATATGAAAACAATGAAGGTTCTTCTCTATTTCTAGGTCTATAATCAAATAAGTAAATTTGTGACTGATCATGTGACTCTTTGTACAGACAGTCAGATATATTTGCTTTCATATTTTTTGCTTCTCTCTTATGCTTACATGGTGACATGCAACAAGTAGTCAGTTAAAAGCAATCTTTCAACCAAAAAAAAAAAAAAAAAGTCAGTCTATCAGAAAAATAAATATTTGATGTTTAATATACAGTTATGTGGAGCAGGATTTTAGTCCAATGAGATTTCACTGTGACGCGGGGCCACGAAAATAGACACCAAATCACTGCCAAAATGTAATGTTGCTTATTCGAGTTCATGGAAGAGATTTTTTTTTATATTTGCTCCTGGTTTGGACAATGTGTAATAAAGCTAATTTTGTAGCTTCTTAATAAAAACATTCTGTCATGGAACACAAAAGAAGAAGTTCTGAAGAATGTTCACACGGTTCTCTTCCATACAATTGTAATTTTTATGAGGAACATACTGAAATGTAAGATATTATTCACTGAAAAGCTGACCTTGAAAATCACCCTTGAAAGCTGTGGTCACCTCTCATTGTCATTGTAAAAAACATTCTCAAGTCATATTATAGTATAAAACCTAGGATACTTCCCCTTGTCAGTTTAAATTAAATTTGTTCTCTGAACTTTAGTTCTTTAATTTTGCCTTTAAAAACATTTTTTTCCCCAGATAACAGAGTGGGAGGAGCAACAGTTGGATGAGGCTATTAATTTCAACAACTGTAAAATAGACCCCGCCCCCTTTCAGCTGGTGGAACGGACATCTTTGCATAAGGTAAAATCTGCATCTGCTGTATCTGCCAATAGGATTTTTCCATTTTCCATTTGGCTTTTGGTTTATTTAAGAAAATGGCTTTGAGACCAGCAAAAGTTTGATTCTACTGATCATGATAATCTTTTATGAATTTTGAAGCCTAAATACAACAGCCAGAAGAAAAAAGCTATAAACGAACACAACGGTCGCTTAACTTCAACATCACCACCGTTAAGCTTTTGACTCATTGACTCATAAAACATTTTTCCTGAAAGTTTGCAAGGGCTTAAAGGTACAATATGTAAGAATTTTGTATCAAAATATTCAAAAACCACTTGCACAGTGTTATATATTTCTTTCAATTGTGTACTTCCATTATCCTAAATGTTTCCAAGAATTTGTAAATTCAGAGAAATTCACAGTTTTAAAAAGTGCCCGTCCCTGTTCACTTCGCCTGTCAATGATGTAATATCCGCGTTATCCCTGGTTTCGGCTTGTATTACCATAGTAACCATGGCGACAGACGTGGACAACTACGTAGTGGGTAACGTCTAGCGGCACGCCGTTGTTGTTTCGTTCAAACATTATGGACTATGGCAAGCAGACTTTGGGATAAAAGAATAACTAAAACGAGGATCAATATCAGTGTGGCGTTTTCGAGATGCCGAGAGCTCCACGTCCCCGACTAACTTGGACTTGACAGCGCTTCACGAGTCACGACTTGACAGAGACGCCGCTCTTGCATGTACTTTATTAGACCGGTGAGCAAATGCACATAAAACAAATCAATGTTATAAAGCTCAACATGATAAAATGTTAGAATATGATCAGTATGTTATTCTAATGTTGATCTAGCTTATTGCTAGTCTCATATAGCAAACAAACTAACACATAGAATAACATTATAACTTTCAAAGCACTCAAATGCTGTTTAGTATGATATTGTAACGTTAGACCAAATTAAACAGTGCTGCGTTACCTCACAAGTTTAATTCCTCTAATAAACTGACCTGTGTGAATATAGCAATTCAGCACTTGCGGGTAGTTCGGTAGAAATAAATGTCCTCTATCCTTTATATCCGCGGGACTCGCGTGTGGCGCTGATATCTGTCTCTCATTAGCAATCGCGACCTGCTTCATACCACAGTCATGTTAAAAAACATGAATGTATTCACTCATCCATAAACATTATTAGATCCATCAGCATGACGACAAGTCCCATCATTCCGCTTATCACAGCGTCATCAACCTACGCCTTTGTTATTGTAAGAGGTTAGCGACCCCTAGCGGCGAAAATAAAACATATTGTAGCTTTAATTATGAACTCAACAAAGGTGGAAAAGCAACTAGTGAGTAGATGAGTTTTCCTACTCTGAATGATTGTCCCAGACAACCTCTGTAGTCTCATTTAGCCAATGCTTCACCACAAATAAAAGCTTTCAAAAAATCACAAGGGGGTATTACTGATTTATTTTAATGTCTTAGAATAAAACGTGAAAATACCTTGAGCTTGTGTTAACCACAGATATTCATTTCAGGCATTTAACCAAAAACCCATTCAAATTAACCCATTGACCTGAGGATGGTGGAATCCAAAGCTGCCAAAATGCCAACTTGTTTCTGGGTTTTGACCTACAAAAATATGTCCTCCCTGCAGTACTCTCTTATTCGGCCTTTAACACATTTATCTTAAAAACGACCAGAAAAAAGTGCATATTATTTGTACAATATATTCCAAATGTTCTGAAGCCACACAAGGAATATAACACGCAAGTCATATGAAAAACAAACAGGCCGGTTTTATCATCACAGTTGCCTCTTAATGAAAAGTGAACATCAGTCCTTTTCTCTGTCCCTTTGTGCATTACAGACACACACCATTTTCTCACTACTTGGCCTGGATCATGCCTATGTCACCAGCACCGGACGTCTAGTTGGCGTCGTCTCTTTGAAGGAGGTGCGTGATTGTATAGCTCTTCTTTATATCCTGTAAAAATGCTTACATTTCAAAAATAAATTGTGTCTGTCTGCAGCTGCGTAAGGCCATCGAGGGCTCTGTAACTGTGACCGGAGTGAAAGTCCGTCCCCCGCTGGCCAGCTTTCGCGACAGCGGCAACAGCAGCAGCGTCTCGGAGGTCACAGAGCTCCACAAGTTCTGGAGTCGTCAGAAGAGCCTGTCACTGCCACGGGAACCCAACCTCCCCGACCTGGAAGACCAAACGGAGCAGCCGTCTGAGGCCAGCTTTGTGAATGAGACGGAGTGCACAGAGCTGTCCAGTCAGAACAGCCCCTCACACACAGACGACCAGTCAGAGCTGCCCTACACCGATGCTACGCCCCAAGAGGAGCAGCTACCGTGTGACTGTACCCTCCCGATGGAGGACGGAGACTCGGAGGTGGTCAGCGAGCAGTGCCCAGCTCCCAATGAGGAAGCGGTGAAAGATGGAGACCCCTCGCCGTCAGCCGGTCAGCCGGAATGACAGCTGCTTGCGGTTGGTAACGCACACTCCATTTACACCATAAGCGGGATTGTGAAGTCAGGTTGAGGAAAACCTGGAGGGAGTCTTTAAGCAGTGAAGCACACTCTCTGCTCCGTACCAATCAAACCAACCCCAATCGCTGGTCCTGCCTTCACACGAAACATGCCGTGTGTTTGTATGTGTGGGGTGCCATAGATACGCGCTGCAGTTTGAGTGCCGTGTGGCTTTGGATATGTTCGGGACTCATGAGCGATTGTCTGTTCGTACGCGTGTGTTCGTCATAAATTTGCGTGTTTGTTCGTTTATGGCTTTGTGGGACATTTCTGTTTGTGTCTGTGAGTTGATTTAATTTGGTGAGATTAATTTAAATCAGTTTATGTTCGATAAGGTCAAGCTTTTTTTGTGCGTGCGGGTTTTCATCATAAGCGTGTTTGTTCTTTGATTTGTGGCTTCACGCCGCATTTGTTTGTGTGTGTTTTTTTGCCTTCTTTACGCAAGCGACAGAGTGTGCGTAAGAAAAGCCGAGTGTGTGTGCGAGAGTGACTCAGCTGCACCTAGCCAACGCACCCATCTGGTGCCGACACTTTAAATCCAAATAAAATTGTCTCCGAGAGCCAAACTACAATTTTGCTCTAAATATAGCCCTTAATAACCCACACTGCAAGGAAACACGGAGGGAGAGAGTGGGGGGGAAGAAAGGGAGTGGGTGGGCAAGAGAGGACACAGAAGACACGGAGAGAACAAGAACATGATGCAAAATGAGAGAAAGAAAGAAAGCAAAGAGCCGTGGAAAGGCAGGAGAACGATGGGAGAGTGGGGTAAAACTGTGATGCTTTTTACTTAGTTTGTCAGCTAGGCAAGAAAAAACAAGTAATCAGGCAAATGAATATGCCTGATTATATTTCAGAATACATACAGTAGTGGCACAGAAATATGACTTCTCATGAAAAATTATCCATTGGCACAACTTACCCCACATTAACGGTAAGAGGTGTCATGATAAGGGGTAAGTTGAACCGTCCATTAGGGAACGTTTTAACTATATTCATTATATTTTAAAAATGTTATATAATTTCATTCAAATTTTTATTTTGCTGAATGAGATTCACATTTTCATAAAATAACTAAAAAAAATGTGTATTTGCATGTAGTGGAACAATAATCAGCATTTTATCATACTATTTGTTTTTTCATGCTTTGGATGCAAAACTCATCCTCAATATTAGCCACTGTCACCTTTTACCATGAAGCACCTGACACACTTTACCCCAAAGCTAAGATTTTGTGGGATCTTTATAGTAAAATTAAAAAACATTAATCATGGCGTGATTTAATAATTCATTCCATCTTTTATTTTATACATTCGCAATTCATGAAAATGTGTGATGTACAGTACTGTGGAATAGTCTTGGGCACTTTAGGGTTTTCAGCAAAAAAAATAATAATTAAGCCAGTTATTTAGATCTTTTGCTGTAGTGTGTCAGTAGGAAATATCAGTTTGGTTTATAATTCTAAACATTTCTTTTGCCTTTAATTGTAATAATAAAAAATTGAGATTTTTGTATGCACAAGCAGTCTGACAACAGCCGGTATAATCTGATCTCACCATCATCGAGTCTGTCTGTGATGAACAAATAGGAAAAACTGAGCTAGGTTTCTTGGAGATGTTGCCACAGTTTTTCTGGATTTTTTTTTTCTTTTCTTTTTTTCTTCATGTAATCACAGACAGACTTGATGATGGTGAGATCAGATCTCTGTGTGGAGCACCGGCTGTTTTCAGACTCCTTGTGCATACAAAAGTCTCACTGGATTATTACAATTAATGGCAAAATGAGTGTTTAGAAATGTCAACTGATATTTCCTAATGACACACTACAGCAAAAGATATAAATAACTGCCTTAAAACCATGGGGGTTTGGGGGGTGCCTAAGACTTTTGCGCAGTACTATATATAACATTTTACCTGCCATATGGGAAATTTACTTTAACATGCAAAAAAGTGTTTTAACACTCAGCTGTATAACATGCCTCTGTATACACCTTTTCAAAATATATGGTTATTTGACGAAAAATGTTCACAGTTTGCTATATTATGGAGGCGGCACATCTTACGCCACTCTCCCATACAAACCCAACAGTGATTCACAGTCTCACAGTGGAGTTTCCAACCAGGGTAGTTTTGAAGCACATTGTAATTATCATTCGAACAAAACACCGAGTTTTCCATACTGACAGCACACGGTTTGGATAGTGTTGCCTGTAATTATGAGTAATGATATCCCACGATATGTAGGCACGTACGTTAAGCATGCACAAATCTGTATCAGGACCAGTTTGCAGCATAGCTGCCTGGCCATTTAAAATGTATCAAAGCATCTTCCCTAGAAGCTCGAAATACCCTGAGAGACTCGGAGCCTCTTAAATTCTTAATTATATGCATGTACCCCGACGCAATCATTTGCATGCTCACACACTCGCATAAACAATACGATTTGTATTGCTTTCCAGCCAGCTTGAATACAGCCATTTAAAAAGACTGCAGACGCCTGTTTCAAGTATGTTTCTTCATCAGATTTACTTACAAGGCCTTTTGCTTTTTCAAATCCAGAGCGCAATACTTTTTTTGCACGTGCTCACAAGGTGTAACACGTCGCAGACTACGACACCAGTGTAGATTGAATGATAACGTTTTCAACTGTGTTAGAACTGCAAGAATCAGCCTTTGTATAAATACCGTTGCAGGGAGTTTGTAGTCAAGTGTGCAGATCTCATCGAGTAATGTTCAAATTTGAATCATCAAAGTATTAAAATGTAAATCATTACAATGATGGATATTCTGTGTACCTGCAATCGTGTCATATCTGAATTGTTTTATAGGCTATATATATATATATATGTGTGTGTGTGAAGCTTTTTACATTTGATTTTGAGCTGTCAACTGTGCAATATTATTATTAGAATTACTGCTTGCCGAATTGAGTTATTTTACTAAACACTGGCTCTGTTTCTACAGTGCATAGCTACTATTCATTTAATACTGTTTGCACATCATGAATAGGACATGTACTGAAACAAACAGACAAGTCCCAGCGGGAGTTCATATTTTTAATGCCTTTGAATTTCGCTTTCACAGCCTGCAAAGTGTTTACTAGACCTCAGCGGTGGACTTTACACTAGTTTCAGCCTGAGAAAGATGTTGTATTGTTCTGTTTGCATCAAAACTGTGGCTGAACGACGCTATGCAGAATATGGTCAAGAACAGCACAACTACCCCAGACACGATAAGCAGAGCTCAACAGAGAATGAGTTTTTTTTTCTTGTGCACTGCAGAAATGGGAGGCTACGGGTTTGATTTAAACGGATCAAGGAGAGTGGACCAAACCCATAACCATGACATTGACTTCCTGACACAGCCTTTTCTCACTCTCTCAGAAACGCCTGCATTGGGTTCTGCCATCCGCAAGAGCAGAATGTTTTCCTTGCCATTCATCCGGCTGCACCAATCAGCTGTTTTATTAACCAATCCTGTTGTGGGACAGGAATAACTTAAGCTAATGATCTTTAGATATGTTGTGTCACGTTCTGTCTCTGTTTGCCTCTTGTGCAGTTTAGGTCAAGCCCACGATGTGTAAAGTGTCTGCTAACATGCCGCACATTCAGTGTAGAGTTAAGCAATAAGTCTGCTCCCATATCCGTAAATGGTTTTTATAAATCGTTTGCTTGTACAGAATACAGGGTAAAGCGGTATGTATATGAACTCTACTCACATACCCTGTACATATAGAGATAAGCATACTGAATCAGCTGTTACCATTATTTTTCAGAAAACATGGAATTGTTTTGTACATCAATAAATATTTCAACTTTAAAGCTTTGTTTTACGCTTCTCATTTGTGTGGGAAATACTTTGTTGTATGGTTATAGCTGGAATTTTTTTTTTTTAAATAAATGTTTTTGTCTTGTTTTCCGGTAAAATGTTGAAACCCTCAAAAACAAAATTAAGCAAAATAATTTTTCTAAATTTCGTTCGATTTATACAGCACTCACTTATTGTCATTTTTGCTGCTTTTTTGTTAGGGATGATATTTTGTACTAGAAATTAGAAAACATGACAAAAAAATCAGTTTTAAGGTTTGCAGCAGATGTAGCTGCAATATGTAATGATTCAGCAGTGAAACGTATGAATATACACATAACTTTAATGCAATCATAATTCTCACAATTGACCTCAGACATTTTCTGTACAAACAATAAAAAAAAAACGTTTTGGGGAGATTCACACATTCACATCAATGAACATCATGACATTACCGGTTCTTATATGGGATAAAGATGACAAAAACGTGGTTGGTTATGAATTTACACTGCCCTTCCACATGCTTCTCCAATGAATGAATGCAGTTCGGAAAGGCAACATATTCTTTCTGTCTACTGTTTTACTGTAGCTGCATGTCAAGGTTAAACTACTATCTTCAAAAAAACCTGTTCATTTAGCAGCCAATCACAAATCAAACATCAGTGCAGATAGGGAGGAAAAGGAAGGCAAAACAGGAAAGAAAGAAATATGGTAGAGGATTCTCACTCAGTTTGGTATGTAAGGCCATTTCTGTCACATAAGAAAAGAATAATGCTTTGGCAAATCAATTGCGACATAAAAAAACGATATAATTATAAAAAAAGTTTAAATTACAAGATACTAAGGCATTATGAGATAAAAAGTCAAAATTAGATTAATGACAAAAATTCAAATTGTCAAAAATATGCCAATGTCATAATGACATGTCAATTTTCTTTATGAGTTTAGTCTTATCATTTACTTTTTATCTCATAATTAGGACTTTTGTCATAATTATTTTGACTTTTCATCTCATAAATGATGTCATGATTCCGACTCAATTTCAACTTATGTCAATTTTTACATAATTGACTTTTTATGTTAACTTAATTTCAACTTTTCATTTCATAAATATGACTTAGTCTGTCATAATGTCATAATTTCAACTTCTAATGGCATGATTTACCAAAGCATGTCTTTTTTTCCGTTTGTGGCAGAAATAGCCTTCCATAGTTTGGTAATATACATCACACAGTGATCATAATAACAGGCACATTCTATTCATAGTTACAACGCTGCATCAAAGCAGAAACCTTCCTGCACCTCAACCGTTCTGGAGCAATAAGCCGAGACACACGAGCAGTTGCAGTGTGACATCTAACCCCCCCCCCCCCCCCCCCCCCCCCCCCCCCAAAAAAATAAAGAAGTGGGCTTTGTATGTCCCTTAGGAAACCTGCGGCCCTGAAGACATCTTACTATGAGCATTGTGTCACTTTTGAATGGTCACAGAAGAAAAACGTTTAAAACCATGTTCCTCACAGAGATATTCCAGTCTCTTGATGTGTGTGTCGTCACGGATGTGCGACAAACGGCGAAGCTGCTGAATACACCGAGAGCACAGGTAATGAGCGTTTCACTGGAAACTGTCATCATAATGTCACTATCATCCTACTCGCCGCTTGAATGAGGAAACAGTACTGTAGATTTCTTGAACGCTCATTTCAAATGAAGAAGCAGGGAAAGAGAGGAACAGATTAAAGGGGTGGTTCTCTCTAAAATAGAAATTCTGTCCTCAGTTACTCACAGTTTTTATCCTCAGTGGAACACAAAAGACGACGTTTTGACAAATGTTCACGCTGCTCTTTTCTATACAATGAAAGTCAACGGTGACCTTCAAATAAGCACCATAAAAGTATCATAAGTGGTCCAATGGAACTTTATGTGACAAACAGACTAAAATTTAAGTCATTGTTTGCTGAAATTCTTGCTTGACAGCCATAGTCACCATTCACTTTCAGCAGCTTGAACCAGAGTTATTATCATTAAAACCATAGACACATTTTAATTGCTTGAAATTATATATATATATATATATATATATGAACCTTAAAATGAATTTCAGCTAGTTGCCAAGGCAGAATTTTCCATTTTTGTTCAAGTGGACATGAGGGAGAGTAAATGGTGACTGAATTCTCATTTTTAGATAAACTATCCCTTTAAAAGTATGGAGAAGAAAAACAAGTCATCGTGTCTGAATGCATAACAGACTAGACAAACACTTCACAGAAGGGTTACTACAAAGGGACCGAGACAAAAGGGCGAGCGAGTGCACAAGCGTCACTGCTTGGAACCATCTTCCTGTTCTTCCTCCTCCTCCTCCTCTTCCTCATCAAAAGACACGGCTCCAGAGGTATCGGAGATGCTTCGGCAGTGTCTGTACCAGCGGATGACTTCCTGAAAGACGTTGTCCTCCCCTTCCTCCACATCTCTTCCGTCCATCTCCTCGGGTGAGAGGCCAGATTCGGAGTAGGAGGTGGAGTAGTAGCAGGAGTCTCCCTTGCTCCACAAAGGCCTGCGGTCTGGTTTGTGAACCGCACACATCGCCCTGTCGCCCTCCCCTTCTGAAAGCAGGAGTTCTTGGGCATGTGGTGGCACTTCTTCTGAGATGAGCAGGTCGTCGGTGTCTGTCTGGGCGTAGCAGGGTCCCTGCACACTCCGCTCGGCGTCTGACTGACTGAGCGGGATTTCAGCGACATCTGTCTCAGCCTGACTTGGCACTGGGCAGCTTTGATTGGATAATACTGCGTCTGAGGGAGGAGCAAAGTGTAAGAATAGCCTATAGATACAGGTCGGAGAGGACAGAAGTGGAAAAGAAGACGGACACGGACAGAAACAAGACATGAAGGACAAATGGTACCAAAAAAGAATAAATTAAGCAGAAAAAAACAGACGAGAAAGAGCAGAAGAGATTAATGAAAAGACAAGACTTAAACGTTATGTTCCAAAAAAAAGACATGCACAGTGACATCTAAGGAAATGCAAATATACAAAGTTTGCAAACTGTATCTAGACACTTTTTGGCACTTTGCTGCATAACATACAAAATACTAAACCAAGTGGCATATGAAAATACAAAATAGAGATTTTCTCATAACTAACTTCACTTTTCTGAGACACATTTTTTCAATTATTTGAACTGATTTGGAAATCAGTTTTTGTGGAAGTATGACGTCTGAAGTGAGCTTTGTGTAGTTCATTATTTTACATGTTACACAAATTTGGGGTTGTTAATTAGTTTTATGTTTTTGAAGAAAGTCTCTCATGCTCAGCGTAAATATATTTCAAAATGTAATTCATTCCTGTGATGGAAAAGTTGATTTTTCACCATCATTACTCCAGTCTTTAGTGTCACATGATCCTTCAGAAATCATTCTAATATGCAGATTTGCCGCACAAGAAACATTTCTTAGTATCATCAATGTTGAAGAAAGTTGTGCTGCTTAATAATTTCGAGGAAACCAGGATATATTGTTTTCACAATTCTTGAATAGAAAGTTCAAAAGAACAGCATTTATTTGAATCAGAAATATTTTGTAAGATTATAAATGTCTTAACTTTCACTTTTGATCAATCTAATACATCCTTGCTGAAAAAAAACCTAATTAATTTCTTTAACAAAAAAAAAAACATTACTGGCTTTTTCTGAGTTTTTGAATGTTTCAGTATGAACATTCGCTTTGATGTTTGAATTTGTTCATAGATGTTTATTTGTGGCTAGGGCCACTGAGGGTGACGCTCACCTGAGTTCAGAGTTGTGATTGGCTGGTCATATAGAGGAGCATCTTCTTCATATGACTCTTCGTCCATCTCCTCCTCATCTACAGAGGTCCAGGCACGGAGCTTCGCCTCTGCAATGGCAAACTGCTCAGCCACACCTAAAGAAAAGAAGAAGAATCGTATCGAATGACACTGGACTTTACAAAAAGGCGCTAATTAAACAGACGGCAGTGCAACAAAATCTCTTTTGACACAGCGATGACGTATTTTGACGAAGTTTTCTGGTGAGGCTTTTTGTCGAGACTCGAGTTTTGCTGTGCTAAATGCAAGTTAAATGCCATCCTATCTCAGCAGCCCAATTCACTGCAGTCGGGAAACCGATGACAGCCAAACATGTAGCAGAGTATAAAGCTGCGGGGAAAAGTAAAGTAAAAGGAGGAGAGCTAGAAGACAGGAATGAAATAAACTGACATGCAGGATCAGCAGCAGGTGTAACTGTGTGACTGTGTAATCTAATTTAACACCATCTGCTAAGTCTAAAAGCCTTTAGCTGGCACATGATGGAGGGGCCAAAGTTGACTGACACCTGATCAAATTCCTGTTGCATTAAATATATTCATGTTATAATAATAATAATAAACAATTTAGTAAAATAACATTTTAATAAAATAATATAATAAAACAATTTTCTGTTTTATGCTTACTATATATATATATATATATATATATATATATATATATATATATATATATATATATATATATATTTGCACTTATTAATTTTATAGTTGTTAATATTAATTATTATGAATATATAATATATATAATAATTGCATTAATAATATCAATCACACACACACTTTTATTATACAATTAATACAACTATTTTATTTACCAAACTTTTAAAATTATGGAAGAGAATGAAGAATATTATGTTGTAGTCATTGTTACAATTATTGCATTAATTAAATTAATTATTAATAATAATAATAAAAATAATAACATTAACTGTTTGTGATAATTAATAATGCAGACTTAGATTATTATATATATATGAAGAGTTCAAGTGCCATCTGAAATTTTCTTCTAGAATGATCATTTTTATCAAGCTAGTATATTTAAGTTCAGTAATTTCACTTAAATGACAAGTAATAGGCAATTTTCATTGTCATTTAAGTGAAATTACTGAACTTAAATATACAAGCTTGATAAAAATTATCATTCTAGAAGAAAATTTCAGATGGCACTTAGAGGCTTTTGCATCTGAACTCTTCACATATATATATATATATATACATCCAGTTTTTTTAATACAATATAATATTCTACAATCTCTTCCATAATTTTAGAAGCTTGGTAAATAAAATAGTTTTATTAGTTTTATTTATATTATAACTATTTTCTAAATATTTTAAAATTAAGCAAAATAATGTATGATATTATAATATTTGTATCGTTATTCGTTATTATTTATTATTATGAGTGCAGTTTTTGACATTTTAAAACATATTAAAATAGAACTCAGTCATTTAGAATTGTAATAATATTTCACAATATTAATGTTAATAAATATGACTGTTAATAAATTATTAATACATAATTATTAATGATTAATACATTTTGAATACCTTTTGATAGTCATTTCTGAATCTTTTATAATTATGGAAAATAATGTATAATATTATTATTTTTGTAATTAATAGTTTTTGACCTCACATTAGCTGATAATTATTGTTATTAATAACAATAATAAAACCGTGCAACCTTAAAAAAATGGTGACCAGCTGCAGCACCTAAATATACGGTTTACCTTATACATTCATACAAATGTTAAAATCTTGATGTTGAGTAATACATTTAAAATCCACATTATTTGGCAACAGCCCATGTATAAACACCCAGGCAGCAATCTCTTTGTACATTTAGGGTTATCAAAAAAACAACAACAAAAAAACACTTCATCAGCAGTGAGAGATGCACAGCTGTAAAACACCCACCTGCTGCAAACCGGGCCTCCTGTTCGCCCTCGCTGAGATGGGAGTAGGAGTTAAAGTGGGACTGCAGTGTAGCAGATGGAGGGTCTAAGGGCCTAGACCAGCCCTTCCACTCAATCAGATGAGCCACCCGACCCTGAGCCATGGCCGTGGGTTTGGTCACGTGATCCTTCACCACCTGTGAGATGCCTGGTAGCGAAAACAGAGGGGGTTGGTGGTAAAGACTGATTAACTCAGTGTTACTAACATGCATAAAGGCTTATGATTAATGAAGCTACAGGTGTTTAAATCCTTACCATTAAATGATGATCTGGCCAGAGCTGCAATTTCCTGGATGCTAAGAGCTTTTCTTGACTTGGGGAGCATATCAATAGGGTCATCAACCTGAGAAAGCAAGTTCAAAGACAAAATGGAAGAAGCGGTAAAAATGTTTTAGTCATGTCTGGGCTTTCAGCAACACAGATGCATTAAATTAATCTGCATTACAAAATATTTCTATTTCAAATAAATGCTGTTCTTTTGAACTTTCTATTCATTAACTGTTTTCAAAATTGACAATAACTAGTGTAGTGCCCGTGCAAAATCTGTTTTTGTGTGTGTTTTAAGTAATTGTTGGTTTGGTGTGTTTGAGTGCTCATTGTTAAAATTACACAGCAAAAGTTCATTGACATTTTTATTTGTGCATAGTAGAAAGCAAATACTGATACTTACTGACATAATGACATACAATAAATATGGAAAATTGAACTACATGGTTGCATAACTATTTATAATGGTGATATTAGGTGAGATGTATTTGGGTATCTGTGTACAGGTAGCAGGAGTTTAGATTAGATAACAGCAATTTAATAGCATATTCAACATCACATAGTTACAGGGTAACTTCAGTGCGCATGACACAGTAATAACTTAGCACTGAGACCAGGCTATGCTTGAGCAAACAGTTTGTGAATAGGCTACTACAATTGATAGCCTTGCAAGAGACTGTGAACGTATTGAATATGATATGTTTAGTTGGTGAATAGCATAGGCTACTATTAAACAGCGTGCGATAATATTCAGAAGTAAACAGCGTAGCTGACTTAATGTTTAGCTGACAGAGAGTTTATGTCAGAATGTTCATTTTTAAACCACGACCCTCTTAACATCATCTTAACATCTTCAACGTATGCTTCTTTTACCGATATATTTAACGATATCTTTTGCATTTCTAATCCAAACAACGTCAAACTTGGCACTGCACTTACTCGTGCCCGTAGCAAGACACCTGTCAAGTTTGAAGTCCATCGGACTAACGGTTCGAGAGATTTGCGAATAACAGACACACACACACAGACAGACAGACAGACGTTCCTGTAATTTATAAATAGATAAGAAATGTTTCTTAGACAGCAAATCATTATATTAGAATGATTTTTGAAGGATTATGTGACACTGATATATGTTATTATATATATATATATATATATATATATATATATATATATATATATATATATATATATATATATATATATATATATATATATATACACAGCCTATTTAAAAATCAATGCAGTGGTGGGTGAATAAACAAACTCACTACATTGCATATCCTGCTACAAATGTAAAACACACAATTACTTTCCAAGTGTCCCCTGTAACCTGCTAAAATACCCACTGGGGTACAATATGTGCGCCCCTGGTTGGGAATTATTGTCAACATAGCAAAAAACCCCATAAACGATTGGTTCCAATACCCCCAACAAATTGGTTCTCTTACCCTTTGACATCTCCTGACATGTCTCTCTCGCTGTATGAATGGACACATTAAGAAGGCTAAGTTTTCCAGTCAAGACACGAATCCCAAACTACAAGAGCTCCACATGAATGTAAAGGCTCTAAAGTCAGTGCAGACTCAAGCTCCGCCTCAGAAACAGATGCCAAATCCACAATTAACCCTTTGACAATTCACTTGCACTTCAAGTTGAAGCATATGTTAGGTGCGTGGGCTGTTCAAATGGTTCTGTGAGAGATCAGCCACACTGTGGCATTAATAATCTAAGCAGCTGATGGCTCAGACATATTTGGCCAATCAAGCCTCTTTTGTGGCTTGTTCATTTGCAAACAGCATTCGCTGCCATCGCTCAAGATGATACAAAAAAAATCTGGTCACAGCTGGGGGCTTATGACCTCTGGCATTTGACTTTAATGGTTTACATGATGGAAATCTGAATTGACAAGTGACATCCATTAGTTTAAAAAGAGAACTGATGTGTCTGATGAGAGATGAGGCGGCTATTTGTAGTCCTTGTACTGCAAACCTTTCAGCAACACAGATCCAGTTTCCATTTTCAAATAATCAGGTGAGATAAAGGATAGGCCTACGTAAACCACCAACACAAAAGTAGGCCACTGTGTCAGGCATAAAATGCAGCATTTAAGCTATATCCACCCTAAAATTAATCACACAGGTGGTTCTGACATGCACATGCACACTGCCTGACATCAATGTCTAGGACGAAGGTAGATATGCTTAAGACAGATTGTCCCCTAAAGCCCATAAGAAAAGTTGGCAATGAAGAAGATTTGCAGAGGCACCAACTGCCTGCCATGTTTCAGTGCCGTATGTGGGTCAAATATTTCTGCGTGATTTGGGGTTAGCCGTCACAGCAGAGAGAGACAGAAACGGGGCACGGATATCATAATGAGGTCAATTAAGCTTAAACCACAAGATTTGGGCTCATTTTACTTCATTACACTGGTATCATATGCTAATACCATGGTACTTTGATCTGGTAATGATTCAGTACCATGGTACTGAGTAACACTCACCCTGCTCATCATGTATAAATACATACATACATAAATCAAAAACATGATGTTACAATAGTACATGTCCTACAAAAATAACATGGTATTACCATGGCACTGCATCCAAAAAAGCAACATATATAGACCATGTTACATGTCCAAAATAAACAAAAACAAGATGTCTTTACTTGTTAAAGACTGCCAGTGCCAACTCCCGCAATTGACACTGTTCTAACGCTCTCACGCCAAAACATCTATTCTCCTATTTTCTCATGCAGTGAAAAACATTGCGGAGCAAAGAGGACACAGATAACATGCTGACAGACAAGACAGTGCAGGGTGCTTTTGACATGAAACAAAGTCTCAGCTTTTAAGTTTTGTAAGTTTTATTACAAAATTCAAACGATAAATCAAGAGTAGCGTTAGTTCTGGCAGTTCACGTTAGACAAGCTCGCTTCAGTGACTCTCAGCTGATCCACGTTTACCAATAGGAATACGACGCCTATCACTGTATATAAGCTCCTTCAGTATTATCATCAGCATTATCACGTTTCTCAGGAGCTAATTACCCTCCTCCATCCCCAGCTCCTCCTCTCGTCATTCAGTATGGCATTCTGATTCCCCTTGAATCAGAATAAATTCTCGAATCATGTTGTACTTTAAAATCTTGAATTAATGATATCTGCAATACATTCATGTTGGTTCTGGGGGGTTCATGTTAAGGGGGGTTGCTTCTCTCCCTGCTCTTATCCATGGATCCGCAGGGAGTTCTTGCCCAGAACAGAACCATACCACCAATCCTAACTGTATGCTAATTGTCAATCGTATTTGACGATAGTGGTCCTGACAGAAATACAGTTTTAGTAATACAAATTTAAATACAGCTCTTTAATGTGGCGTGAACGATTGCTGTAGCACCTCATTTCAAGCGAAGCAGGAGCGTGTGTAAACTGATCATCTCTTCCTCTTTATTACTAGTTGTTATAGCACGAAGTAAACATGAATGATCATCCGAACAACGATGTTCATTTTGAAAGAAACTGTACAACTTACTGAAATGTATTCATGTCTCATGTAATTGCTCAATCAGTGCGAAAAGACGTCAATGAAACAACTTGTAAACAATATGTAATGTTAAATTTACCTCAGGAGTCATTTAGTGTCCATAATCTATATAGTTAGTTTAGCATTTTGTAAAAAATAAATAAAAAATAAAATTATATCTATATATATATATAACAAGTTCATTATATTTGTACTCTTATTAAAAAATATATTATTAGCAATGTTATTATAAAAACGGTCTTGTATGCAATTGTATACAAATCAGTTGTTAATTTTCATCTTTAATAACAGGGTTCCCTGTATAGTTTACAAGATTTGTTGAGAAAGTTTTTTCCTTGAGAAAAATTAACATGTACTATATATCCATGTACACGTCCTAATGAATCGATATGTAATCCCAATCTTATGCATAATTATTCCCCAGCAGGAACCCAACTGTTGGAAGCCTTGTGGTAAGAATAATACATTATTCTACTTTCAAAAATGAAAGCAACATACCATGATAGCCTACGTGTCCAATAAATACATTACATGGTATAGAACTCTATCCTAATATTATTAAGAATGTGCTTATTCTTTTTGTCAGTTTTGTTATGCCAGTTAACCATGATGCTGTCCAAAAACCAAGGTACATTTTTTCCAATACAAAAAACATGGCATGGCACTATGTCTAGAAACATAGTATTAGTATTACTACATGCTAAAGTACGTTTCCTAAAAATATAAAATGGTACTTATTTCATTAAAAAAAACATACCATGATACCTGTCCAAAACAAACAAAAAACATGGTATATATTGGTACTGTCAAAATTATATTAAAAATAATGCCATAATAATTAGTCTGAATATAGGGGACAATAAGCAGGAAAAAAATTAACACACCGATATTGTCATGGAGCGAACGAGCTCATGCAATGAGATTTGTTTCATCTCAAAATGAGCTGCACCATCTCGAGCGAGCAGTAGCCTGTCTGTAAATGAAATAAATATGTTGCCTAAACATAATTAGCCTTGTAAGGTCAAATGTATTACAGCAATTGCAACAGAAATGTAGTTGCAGTGAAGGAGAACGCATAAAATGGGCCACCTGAGCTCAATTCATGGAAAGCAACACAATGCAGTTAACGCAATATAATAAGGGCCGGTCGTTATAGCAACAGGTAACCCGTGAACCATCTGTCCCTGAGCATCATTAATTCCCATTGACCATGCACAACACGCAGGCACAGCTCTGTGAAATGTGCCGCTGTGTCCGATTCCGAGCTTATAGGGTTTATTGTGATTTGGTTGGTTCGATTTGATTTTTCCCTCAATCACATTCTGCATAGGCTACATAAGTGTCATCATTCTATACAAATGCAGTGATCTGAAATGACCATCTGTGTCTATGAAGCCCGTGCACGACAGTTATGACACAAATAACGTGTTAGTTATTTTGCGGATAATTAAACGCTTTAAGGTGATGGATCAGGCCCTGATAAATGAATCCCATCACAGAAGTGAGGGAGACACGGCAGGACACAAGACCCGAAGTCCATCAGCGGCCGGAGAATTGACTGATTGATTGACGAGCAGATCATTTTCATAAACAACAGTAAAGCAACAGAACTCCACGCGTTTGTTTCCTGGCAACAGGCGAGCAGTGATATTATTCTGCATTGTACATGACGGCCTATTGCGATCTCAGCAATACCAGCGCAACAACACATGCATTGCAGTTACCAAAACCGTAAACATTGATGGTGCGAGCGAGCATCGATGAGCATTTGCCTTGGAATCCACACGTACCTTTAGATTTAGTTGGGGTAAAGCTGTCAAAAGCATTGCACATGGATACAGCATCAGTATTGGGTCTGAAGAGAAGAATCGCGGAGCCGTCTTTCTTCGGCAGTGAATAATAGACACCACCTTTTCTTGAGCAGAGACGGGGGCAAAAATGAGTGCTGCTGTTAACCCACGAAACACATCGTCCCCAGCACACCGAGTCTCTCAGACAGCGTCATCCCACCTGTAATGCGGCTCTCTTAAAGACACAGTCTCTTTCACACAGAGCCTGAGCGATGAGTGCAACTTATGGCAAGCCGTTCTAACATTTATACCCAGGCCAGCACCCTTCTGAAACCTAAAATGACAAGTGGGACTCCCTAAGGTCTCACACGGCAGACATTGTCCACAAGTCAACAAGACCATAAGTGCATATGAAGTGTGCCATTTTGGGACAGGGTCATAGACTGCTATCTTTATGTCGTTTTTATTGTCTGATGCGAACAGAAACTCTCAGAAGTAATTTCGACCCGGAGTCAGACAATAATGCCCACAGAGCCAGAGGTGCTGTATGGAAATAGAAGAGGTAGTTTAGTTTAACGTATTTGTCATCTGCTTTTATCCACTATTAATACAAGCCTGCTGTAGCGGACCCCGTCCGAATGATGGCCAAAAATATACTGATGAGTTCAATGAAGTGTATTGTAGTCCTACATCACACAAAAGTTGAAGCGTTAGTTTTACTCCAGGACATCACTGTAGAGCTAAATAAACACTATATAAGTGTGCATTAAGTATTTTTCATAAACTCTCTCTCTTCCTTTCATTATCATCAACATGCTGTAATTTTCTGATTAATTATCAGTAATTAAAATTATCTGTTGGGTATTTTGTGCTAAAACTTCACATACACACTCTGAGGACATCAGAGACTTATTTTACATTTTGTGAAAAGGGGCATAATAGGTAGGCCTACCCTTTAAAATAGTCTAGAAAATTCAAAAGATATTTGTTGCAGAATGCTAAACACATTTATAATTTATTCAGTGTATATAGAGGTCTATGTTTGGATGAATATTTTGGTGGGGCTCTGCCCACCTGCCCATACAGACGACTAGTGCGTTTACATTGAAGCTTCTGTCGGTTCATGAAGACTTGACGGATGAACTCTTGGCTCAATTGGACTCTTGTCGTGTCAAAAGTGATGAGACTTTTCAGTATTTTGGACGTCGCCATCTTTGATATTACTTCGGTCACTGTCACTATGGTTATGGTAAGAGAATACGGGATTGACTCCAGTTGCACATTCAGACAGTATTCAAGACACTGCTGTTAGTTGCTGTGTGAATGGGACATTTCGAGACTCACACCTGTAAGTAAATGCAAATCAGGGCCGGATTCAGCCAGCCCCACTAGGGGGTGCAGGTAGAATATCAGGGGGGGCAAGTCATTTAACGGAACATTTAAATTTGACAAATATAGTGATTTGATTTATATTGTGATATATAGGATATATCAATCGATATATAATCAATCTTTTTTATTTTATTTAAAAAAAAAAAAATTCATTTCTTTAGCTCTGTACACAGCATGGCTTATATCAGTCATTATAGCATCAGTCAACTGCTTTTCCAATGCAGTTTTCCAATTAGTAAATCCTTGTTTTGTGAAAACGAAATCCAGGGGCGGAGTGGGACCAAAAAATCTACCGGGAAATTTCGTAGACCACTGGCCCTCGTCGGCACAGAGTTCAGAGGCCCCTGGGCACAATGTCTTGTTGGTCCCCTCTTAGGCAGGCCAAATGTATATTTTGTCCAGGGACATTTTAATATGGCATTTACAGTTTTACTGATTTAAAAGTAACTTTGTTGTACTATGCTGGAGTAAAGTTCATAAATGGTCGTTCTTTCCCATAGGAATTTGTAAAACTATGCTGGGTGGACCTCTGTGCCTCTAGGGGGGTTCGGGGGCATGCTCCCCCGCAAGATTTTTTTTTTACATTTTAAGGTTAAATGCATCAATCTCGTGCTCTTTGAGAGATCAAAATTAAGAGCTTCAACCCATGAACTGCTCGTTGAACAAAGAAAAAGCATTGATTTGTACCAGGACAATAAAGAGGGCATCTTTTTAGTTATGAGAGTCTCAGTCTGCATTACATTATCAATGATGTTTTAGGATGCCAAACAATTATTATAATAATGTAATAATTATTCCTATGACGTAAAATCCATTTAGCCTATAAATGTACTATATAAATGAAAATGAATATTTCAAAAGTATATTTTAGCCTACACATTACACTATAATATAGGACAATTAAAATATTTTTGTCCTAATTTCTTCACTGGCAAGAAATAAACCCTTGAGCTTTTATTTAGGAGAAAACACCAGATAACCATGCTGATCGCGTGAGCAAAGTAATCACGCAGCACAGACAGGATGCCTATTCTTAAAGGAGAACTCCGGTCAATTTTAACATTGAGCTAATTTTTTTGTACATTTGGAGTGCTGTCAGTACAGACAAAAACGACAAAAATCGGTGTTGCCTACACCGTGTTATCCTCTTTTTAAAATTCGACGGTCAATCTGACTGCAGTAGATGTGAAAGATATTAATAAAAATGATGTTAATTCAGCCAGCTCATATACCTGTATTTACTTCCTGTTTTCATTCGAAGTCCACAGTAGTCGAGTGTCGAGTTCGTGCGCGCGATCATTAGTTATATTAGTTACCAATAGCCGCGTTTCCACTGCCGGGCTAAGGCCGGGCAAGGGCAAACAGCGAGCCGAGCCAGTGGCCTCGGGCCTTAGCTCCGGGCTCGCGTTTCCACTGCCGGGCAAGTAGCCCCGCAGCGCTGCCCTAAACCCCGCCCCTAACACGCCTTTCTGGATCAAACGTCATACATACAACCCAACCCATTTCAGCAGATATTATGAATTTATTTATTTTTTAAGTTAGGAAGATAGCATGTATATTAACTCACCGGCCGTGGCTGCAATGGTGTCCCGATTGTCTCGCGAGTTGTCACTAACAGAGGGACAGTGACCCAGCACACGTCCATCAAGTCGAACCATGGAAAGTTCCTTTTCTGAGCTCCGCTTTGTCTGTTGTGCGTTTTAATCGCCTTGAACAATACTGCGCCCGCAACTTTTTAATTTTTTCCTGAACTTGAAGCGTTGATCGCTGCATGCTTAGCATAGAAAGTTCAGCATCTATGTATTTTATAACGTCCTCGTTTCTTCACACGCCGTCAAATTGACGTTGTAACCTTTCTTCTGCCCGCGATTATTTTGCACGATATAAAAAAGTGAAATGTGCATCTTGCTTCAGATAACGTTCCATAACACCGATAAACTCCGCCTTTTACCTTGAGCACGCCTCTAGCCCGAGCTGGCCCGCCTGGCCGTTGGCCCCGAGTAAGCCCCGATCAAGCCCCGGAAGTGACAGTGGAAACGCGACTGGCCCTGGCACGCACTAGCACTGCTCGGCCCTGGCCCGGCAGTGGAAACGCGGATTGATCGCGCGTGCGAACTCGACAATCGACTACTGTGGACTTCGAACGAAAACAGGAAGTAAATACAGGTATGTGAGCTGGCTGAATCAACATCATTTTTATTAATATCTTTCACATCTTCTGCAGTCAGATTGACCGTGGTCACTCTTAATAACACCACTCACATGGCTGTGCACTTGTAATGACACATTAAGGTTGTTAAGAGGCTAAAAGCAGGTTTAGAACTTGCCTCATTCGCCTTATTCACCTCGAACGTTCCACCGAGCCTGAGGGGTACACTTACCACTTCCGGTAGTTCTCACAACGCGATTTCTCTCAGTGCAATGGCGCCTCACTGCTGTGTTCAGCGCTGCACCTCATCACACAGGAACAAATCCAACAGAGGACAAACGTTTCACCGTTTCCCCAAAGATCAGTAGTATGCATGTTATTAAAATCTACCACCACAGATTCACTAGCAGTGACTGACTGAGACGTGAAGCTCAGCAGGTTCACCACAAGCCGGTAAAGCGGCCACGCCCTCCCTATGCATCTACCAATCAGTAGCTACTTTGAATGAGGGATAGAGAGCAGAGAGCGCTCACTGACCATTTTTCTTGAAATATTTTTTAAATTTGTGATCTTTGCATGCCATCACGTTTGGGGGGGCAGTCACGGCATTTGGGGGGGCATTGCCCCTCCTTGCCCATGCCTATATCCGGCCCCGATGCAAATCCCCAAATTTGACTGTGAATGTAGCCTTTGAAATCTGTTTTCAAAAGTTTGCATTTTCAGGCCTCCAAAATGCCGTTGTCATGTAAATGAGCAGCTAAAACGTGTTCTGTGTCGGTCTGCATCAGGTCAGTAACTAGTTGGCATATGTTCTTATGTGTTGTAGCCTATCAAATTAATTAAACTATAAATCCTTTTGTTTAAACATGCTCATGTGAACAGTCATCAACATACATAGCGAATTACACAAAACACTCGTTACAATTAACATAAACAAATATATACACACCTTTTCAGAAGGGGCTTAATAAACTGGTAAACTTTATATCAGTAAAACGACTCGATGAGCTGTCATAAAGTGCGAGTTCTCAATTTCATGTCCGCCATGATCACTGATAGAATGAAAAAAAAAACCGAGAGTAATGTATGAACTATGTTTATTCTTACATCCAACAACAAAACACCTCAATCGCTTAGGAGACATTCTTGGCTACAGCTTGTAACCATGTTGAAATATATTCATTAGAATAAGATATACAAGTTTGAATAAATAATTTCATAGTTTAATAAATGGAATGTAAGGTTAAAAAGTTAAGATTCATTGACCAGCAATGAGTTTCTGATTTTGTTCAATGAGATAAATGCATATTGGGTTATGTTCATGGTTTACTGACTACAGCATTTAAAATGTTAAATATTTGTTGTGTAATAATATATGTGAAAATACTTTAAATATCCCTGTAAGAGTAGGAAGAAAGAATTACACAAATGTTTTGTGAATTTATTTTATTTCTGAAAGTTTTGCGAATGATCGAATCACATTTGAGGTCAAAGGATAAGGAAGAGAGGAAGAGCGTGGAAGAGGTGAGAGAGAAACGCGTGTGGTTTGCGGAAAGAGAAACACGGTTAATATTAATGAAATTCACCAGTTTTAGTCAAAGTGTTCAACCAGGACTCTTATACGAAACTTTAATGGTGATAATTCTGTCTGTGTGAGTGACCTACTCTGCACACGAAGACTGAAATAAGTTTACGTTACCCGCTGATATAGTGGTTAGTGTTTGTGCATGGACTTTTCTATAAGCTAGCGACCAGCGACCTCGAGTAGTTAAGCCTGTGTGGAGCTGTGAGATCGACGATGATCAAAGACCCGGACGGAGCCGGATAGCGTTACCGAGTGGTGGACTTTGCCCAGATCGTCAACCATGACTTTTCATCTTCATCTTCTCTTCTCTTCATCACGAATCCTCTCGTCCTGTCTTCTGCTGCTGACACTTTGATCCGGTGTGTGTGAGATAACGTTCACATGGAGCAAAGGTACCATTTTTTTGTTTGGCCTGTGTGGTGAAGCAGCCATTTCGTTTAAGGCTACAACGCACCCGAGCTACATTCAGGCCTGCATCAGTTGAACATTTTGAAGGTTATTTCAAATTCAACTAGGGTTTTGCCGGCTATTTTATTTTCTTGGGCCCTTATGTTTTGAATGTGAATTTGAATGCATTTGTGATCTGAAGTGATTTTGACCAGAGATATTTAGTTACTCTTTCTAACTCTTTCAACTTTTTCTAAGTAAATCTGTTATACTTTTTTTTCTATATAACAGTTGTGGTCACTGAGTCTTTTGATATTTTAAGTTAAGTATTTTTTGGTTTTTATACGAAAGTGTTTACAGGATAATTCCAATACATTTAATTTCCAGTTAAAGTGTGTAAATATTACTGCCTAAATAGTTATTTAAAGGGAAATAGTATTTCATATTTAGTTGGTAATTACACCCACACACCAAGTTAAACACTGATTAGTTTATTAGTGAAACCTCGCTTATTTGATGGTTTAAATTTTTAAAGAACTCAGGATAGCCACCTCTCATTATAGTCCAACACGCTAGAGAGGCGCTACAAGCTGCTCCGGCGTCGAAACAATGGCAGAGTGTGTTTCGCTCACTCGGGGGCGGGTCTATGCTAAAACTGCAGTGTCAGTCAACAGTTGTGGACTGTTGTGGCCTGTGCAAAAGTGCATCCCATTTGCCCCGAATCTGAGAACGGCTTGTTCTGAGACAGTGCTTATGATTTATGGGGATTTTTTTTTTTTTAAAGTACTGGGTGGATTTTTATCATTATAGGGTGGTTGTGTACAACACTGCCAACACACATTTATGTTCAAATGCCATGTAAAAGTGAATTTTGCATAATAGGTCCCCTTTAAGTCGTAAAGTGTGCAGGACATATTAAAATGTAGCACATAGATTCTGCAGGCATGTATTCATAATACAAAGCGGGGCAGCCGGTCTCAGAGCCCTTCCCAGCTCTACAGCGCCATTTCCAATGTAAATCTCTGGTGAAAAATGGAACTGGAGCTTGTTCTCGAGAGCTAAAGTGGAGCCGACTGGCCGACGAGCCAAGGTGGAGTGACGGGCTCGCCGACTGGAGGCGGTGCCAAGGGATCTTCTTGACAAGGCGGAGCTGGAAACTGGAGATCCACACAGCATAGTGGAGTCAGCACTCATCTCCATGAAGAAAAATGCAGCAATCAAAAAACGTATCTGGGTCCGGTATTCTGTCAAGCGTGTGGCTGTAATGATGCGCACAACGCAGGAGATTTAAAGAAATAAATGATCTTTAATAATAAATCCAGGTAGAAACTCAGGAGAACACCACGTTAAACTATACCGGACAAAGAACTAAGGAAACTAAGGGCTTAAATACACAGGGAGAGTTAATTAACCAGAACAGACACTTGTGCGGGTCGGGATTACTCAGAAACTAATGACCAAGGAACACAAGCAAAACGGTAGAAGTGAAAACTAAACAAAAACATGATGAAACTAAACAGACATAGACATTACCCTGACAATATCTGTAGAACTGTCACGCCGGTTTCACGCTGCACACATTAGCAGAGCGGAGGCAGCGCAGAAGCAGAGAGTATGGTGAGCGGGAGCAGCACACGCCCGTTTTGCTTTCACACCGCAGCGTTTCACACTTCATCTAATTTACAAACATTACCCTTCATATCTTAAAGATAAATGCCTGTAATAACAAAAAGCAAAGTTCTTAATAAAGACATATTATTTGTCTTATTATTTGTCTTTTATTTGTCTATTACTAGAAAATCAAATTCCAAATCACAGTCTTTGCTGTGCCAATTTAATTGATATAAGTAGTGTAGAATATTATATAGAAACTGTGTCTATCCCTCGTTTAGTGAGGCCAAATAATAAATCCACTGTAGGATCTAGGAAAAATCTTATTGTAATTAAACCTGAAAATCTAAATATCAGTGAACAAAAACAATTTCTAAAACTAGGTCTTCTAAACATTAGATCGCTCACACCTAAGGCGGTTATTGTAAATGAAATGGTCACAGATAATAGCTTCGATGTACTTTGCCTTACTGAAACCTGGCTTAAACCAAACGAGTATTTCGGTCTAAATGAGTCTACCCCGCCAGGATACTGTTATAAGCATGAGCCCCGTCTGATCGGTCGTGGCGGCGGTGTTGCAACAATCTATAGAGATATTATTAATGTTACTCAGAAAACAGGTCACAGGTTCAACTCGTTTGAAGTACTTGTGCTAAACGTTACGCTCTTAGATGTAAGAAATAAATCCCTATTATCTCTAGCCTTGGCTACTGTATATAGACCTCCAGGACCATATGCTGATTTCCTAAAAGAGTTTGCAGACTTTCTCTCAGATCTATTGGTCAATGCCGATAAAGCAATAATTGTTGGAGATTTTAACATACACGTAGATAACACAAACGATGCGTTAGGGACTGCGTTTACAGATTTATTAAACTCCTTTGGGGTCAAGCAGAATGTCAGTGGTCCCACTCATCGTCTAAATCATACACTAGATTTAATTATATCATATGGAACCAATCTAACCGATATAGATATTATACCGCAAAGTGACGATCTCACCGATCATCACATGGTAACTTGTATAATACGCACTGCTGAAATTTGTCATGTTGCGCCACGTTATAGACCAGGCAGAACAATCCTTCCGACCACTATAGATAGATTCTCAAATAGCTTACCTGATCTATCTCAGCTGCTCAGTGAACCCAAACAAACAGATGAACTAGAGGAAATGACCAGCAGTTTGAGCACCATTTTCTCTAGTACATTAGATATTGTTGCACCAATTAGATCAAAAAAGGTTAGAGAGAAAACTAAAGCACCATGGTACAACAGTGCTACGCATGCTATCAAGAGAGAAACTCGTAACCTAGAGCGTAAATGGAAACAAACTAATTTAGAGGTCTTTAGAATCGCGTGGAAAGACAGTATGTCACGTTATAAAAAAAGCTCTAAAAGCAGCCAGGGCTGAGCATCTCAGCAAACTAATAGAAAATAACCAAAATAATCCAAGGTTATTATTTAACACCGTGGCTAGACTAACAAATAAACAGACATCACCCGAGCAAATTATTCCGTTACAGTATAGCTGTAATGATTTTATGAACTACTTCAATGAGAAAATAGAAAGCATCCGAAACACAATTGTAAATGTACAATCCTCTATGGTGTCTTATGATTCAGCCTCATTTATCGCCCCTCAAGAACAACTACACCGCTTTACAACTATAGGACAGGAAGAGCTAAATAAACTTATCATTGCATCTAAACCAACAACTTGTTTATTAGATCCAATACCAACTAAATTTCTGAAAGAAGTGTTACCTATAGTGGAAGAGCCTCTTCTTAATATTATTAACTCGTCTTTATCTTTAGGTCATGTTCCAAAAATATTCAAGCTGGCAGTAATAAAACCTCTCATTAAGAAACCGCAATTAGATCCAAATAACTTAGCAAATTACAGACCGATTTCAAATCTTCCATTTATGTCTAAAATACTAGAAAAGACTGTGTCCGCTCAATTGTGCTCTTTCATGCAAGAAAATGAGATATATGAAAAATTTCAGTCAGGATTCAGACCGCATCATAGCACAGAAACTGCGCTAGTTAAAATTACAAATGATTTACTTTTAGCTTCTGACCAAGGCTGTATCTCAATATTAGTTCTACTCGATCTTAGTGCTGCGTTTGACACTATAGATCATAAAATACTCTTGGATCGACTACAAAACTACACTGGTGTTCAGGGACAGGCATTAAGCTGGTTTAGATCGTATTTATCAGACCGTTACCATTTTGTTTGTTTAAATGGGGAAAAATCGAAGATAACGTCAGTAGACTATGGAGTGCCGCAAGGATCGGTGTTAGGCCCTCTGCTATTCTCAATATATATGCTGCCACTTGGCAATATTATAAGAAAACATGGAATTAATTTCCACTGTTATGCTGATGACACTCAATTATATATTTCATCACGACCAGATGAAAATACTAACTCATCAAAATTGACAGAGTGTCTTAAAGATATAAAATGCTGGATGACGCATAATTTCCTGCTACTAAATCCAGAAAAAACGGAGGTATTACTTGTTGGTCCAAAAAACTATCCACAAAACCACTTACAATACAACTTTAATATAGAAGGATGTCCTGTTACTTTATCCTCTACAGTAAAAGACCTGGGAGTTATACTAGACCACAACTTGTCTTTCGAAAATCATATTTCATATGTTACAAGAACAGCCTTTTTCCATCTTAGAAACATTGCTAAATTACGTAACATGCTATCTGTTTCTGATGCAGAAAAGTTAGTTCATGCATTCATGACCTCGAGACTAGATTACTGTAATGCTTTATTAGCTGGTTGTCCTGCATCTTCAATAAACAAGCTACAGTTAGTGCAAAATGCAGCCGCTAGAGTTCTTACTAGGTCAAGAAAATATGATCATATAACACCAATTTTATCATCTCTACACTGGTTACCTATCAAGTTCCGTATCAATTACAAAGTACTACTACTGACCTATAAAGCCCTAAATGGTTTAGCTCCTGTGTATTTAATGGACCTTCTATCGCCCTATAATCCATCGCGTTCTTTAAGATCACTAAATTCGAGGCTTCTAGTCATTCCTAGGATATCTAAGTCCACTAAAGGAGGGAGGGCGTTCTCACATTTAGCTCCTAAACTCTGGAATAGCCTTCCTGATATTGTTCGAGGCTCTGACTCGCTGTCCCAGTTCAAAACTAGATTAAAGACGCATCTCTTCAGCCAAGCATTTACATAATGCTTACCTTTTATAATACTGCTGAATCAGATCAAATGCATTTAATACTATAAAACTTGAAGAGACTGTAGGTTATCTGTATAGGTTGCATAATATTTGCAGTCATTACGTTCCTGTGTATATTGCGTGAATGACGGGTGGTTGGGCAGATATTGTGTTGCGGTAGGTGGTATGCCATACGGAACCGTTGTCCACTGAAACTGCTTTAACGCACCAGTGGGGCTCGACAGCCTTAGTCAACGGGTTGGCGCGTATGGTTGGGTTGCGGAGAGATTGTGAGATTGTGGTTAGGTCTCAGCAGCAGTAGGGACGTATAGGTCAGTAAGCTGGGCTGAGTTGAGTGGGGGACGGAGGGGGGTGATTTTGGGACGCAAGAGTCACTGTCTTCATGTTTTGTCATTTACGCCTGTGTTATGGAAATCATCATTATGAACAGCAGCTACGCTAATTATTTTCCCTTTGCTTTTCTGCTGTTATCTCGGGACGCGAGTCCCGAGAAAATGGCGTTCGTCAGCTCCAGTTTGTATCCAGCCTCTCACGGAGACTTCAGATGCTCCAATCACAAAGCCTATGAAGTGACGACTCAACACGGGCGATATGGACTCTCTATGGTGGACGGCACTGATCCTCAACAACTCGTCTTAAGACCGGCGTGCATACTTGGACTTCAAAAAAATACTCTAAATGTTCCGATCCAATCTGACTTGTAATGCTGCCCGAATCATGCACTGTTCCTTCGTTGGCCAGAGGAGAACTGGCCCCCCGACTGAGTCTGGTTTCTCCCAAGGTTTTTTTCTCCATTCTGTCCCTGATGGAGTTTTGGTTCCTTGCCACTGTTGCCTTGGCTTTTGGCTTGCTTAGTTGGGGACATTTAATATTCAATAATATTATTGATCTGCCTTACTTAAGGTGGACGTTGACGCAATATCTTTTAGAAACAAACTTTGTTATATTGTTTTCATGTTATCACTGTGAAGCGCTCTGATACAATCTGTATTGTAAAAAGCGCTATATAAATAAAGGTGACTTGACTTGACTTGACATATTGTAAATGAGCTCTCTGGAAAGTTCTCTGGAAAGAAAGTAAAAAAATTCAACAAAATCATGCACATCATAGATGTCTATACTGTATGTGTGCTATATTAATATGTCTATTCTATTTACCTTTCTATTTGAGTTGAGTTGTTCGCTCGTGGGCCAGGGAAAGGTTGTCAAAAACACTTTTAAATGACTTACCATCGGCACCAGGAGCCACTGCAACTTCAACCCATGCTTTTCCTTTGCCTGCAAGTCTTTATAAAGCACATTATGTGGATCATAAATAACTTTATGCTTCTCAACCTCTACGATGAGACGAGTGTCGTCCATTATTGTCGTCTTTTCAGGTGCACTTTGAAGACCACTGCTTTTGTTTATGATTGTCAGCATGACATCTGATCGAATGCCAATATATATATATATATATATATTAGTAATATAATAATATACACTCACCTAAAGGATTATTAGGAACACCTGTTCAATTTCTCATTAATGCAATTACTTAAATCAACCAATCCCATGGCAGTTGCTTCAATGCATTTAGGGGTGTGGTCCTGGTAAAGACAATCTCCTGAACGTCAAACTGAATGTCAGAATGGGAAAGAAAGGTGATAAGCAATTTTGAGCGTGGCATGGTTGTTGGTGCCAGACGGGCCGGTCTGAGTATTTCACAATCTGCTCAGTTACTGGGATTTTCATGCCCAGCCATTTCTAGGGTTTACAAAGAATGGTGTGAAAAGGGAAAAACATCCAGTATGCGGCAGTCCTGTGGGCGAAAATGCCTTGTTGATGCTAGAGGTCAGAGGAGAATGGGCCGACTGATTCAAGCTGATTCGAAGAGCAACTTTGACTGAAATAACCACTCGTTACAACCGAGGTATGCAGCAAAGCATTTGTGAAGCCACAGCACGCACAACCGTAAGACGGATGGGCTACAACAGCAGAAGACCCCACCGGGTACAACTCATCTCCACTACAAATAGGAAAAAGAGGCTACAATTTGCAAGAGCTCACCAAAATTGGACAGTTGAAGACTGGAAAAATGTTGCCTGGTCTGATGAGTCTCGATTTCTGTTGAGACATTCAGATGGTAGAGTCAGAATTTGGCGTAAACAGAATGAGCACATGGATCCATCATGCCTTGTTACCACTGTGCAGGCTGGTGGTGGTGGTGTAATGGTGTGGGGGATGTTTTCTTGGCACACTTTAGGCCCCTTAGTGCCAATTGGGCATCGTTTAAATGACACGGCCTACCTGAGCATTGTTTCTGACCATGTCCATCCCTTTATGGCCACCATGTACCCATCCTCTGATGGCTACTTCCAGCAGGATAATGCACCATGTCACAAAGCTCGAATCATTTCAAATTGGTTTCTTGAACATGACAATGAGTTCACTGTACTAAAATGGCCCCCACAGTCACCAGATCTCAACCCAATAGAGCATCTTTGGGATGTGGTGGAACGGGAGCTTCGTGCCCTGGATGTGCATCCCACAAATCTCCATCAACTGCAAGATGCTATCCTATCAATATGGGCCAACATTTCTAAAGAATGCTTTCAGCACCTTGTTGAATCAATGCCACGTAGAATTAAGGCAGTTCTGAAGGCAAAAGGGGGTCAAACACAGTATTAGTATGGTGTTCCTAATAATCCTTTAGGTGAGTGTATATATATATATATATATATATATATATATATATATATATATATACACATTAGTACATTTGTTTTCTTTTTAAATTGCTGAAGGTCATTTGATTGACTGTTTAAAACACAATAGCTATATCATTCATGTGCGTTTTGGGTAAAACTGCTGTGTATTTTGGCCATGATCAATGCATTGTCACTTTAATTCAGCATGAGCGGCGCAGCAAAAATAGAATCAGCGCAGAAACGATCGTGGCACTGCTGCTTCTGCTCTGCTACGCCGCCTCTGCGTGCGGTGTGAATGCTCTAATCCGATAACATGGGCACCGAAAAAAATACGTGCTGCTTACGCTCTGCTAACGCGTGCAGTGTGAAACCGGCTTCAGCGTTTTATTTTTACATTGTATAAAAATGCATTTTACAAATTTCCTGATTTGAAAAAGTTCTACTTCCTATGTGAAATTACTATGGTTACTTAATAGATAAGTGACTAACTTTACAGATACTACAATTGTTATTGAGACTCAAACTTAATAAAACACTTGTCACTATTCGATTACCTAGTAATAAGATATTTTTTAAGCAATAAATGTTTAAACAGACTGCCATACCTACAGCATGCTGATGTTTCAATACATCTTCATTCTCTGGGTTAAGAACTTACCATCTTCTCACTCATAATGCAGTCAGTAGCACCTGAGATAATATAATGGAAAACATGTGATTCACCCCATGGACACTGGTGTTTAATAATAAGCTTATTTGGCTTCCTAAACCTATAAGCTTAGGAAAGCACATTCTGAATTAATGCTTTCCTTTATATCGAGCAGATTATTGAACAGTACATTGATTTGTCGTCTCACTCTGACAATGATACATCAATTTACCTGTGCTGTAAGGGCATTAAAATCTCAACATTTCAAGGTTGAGAAGCTACGACCACAATGTGTTGCTCCTTTTAGCACAGTTGGAGGAAGAGAAAATCTTTAATTCAGCAGCAGTCAGAAGCCACGCAGCTGTGCATGTGATACATGGAAAAAGTGTAATAAGCTAGTCTTGTCTCAAGGGTAGGCTGTGGTTTAAAATAACTTGTTAGAGGATCTGTACCTTCTGTGGCAGGTTCTCTACTGACAATTTGTCTTTAAGCACAAGTTGAAATATTAATAAATAATAAAAATTATATATATATATATATATAGTATTTTTTTTGTAATATATTAACTTGTGCTTCAAGACAAATTGTGTGTGTGTGTATAGTCAGCAACAATACTGGGGCTGTGGGATTTGAACAATGCTCCATTGGTACGAAGGGACCCAAAGTGTGCCAAGAAAATATCCACCACTATTACACCACAACCACCATCGATACAAGGCAGGATGGATCCATGCTTTCATGTTTACATCAAATTCCGTCCCTACCATCCAAATGTTGCAGCAGAAATCGAGACTCATCAGACCAGGCAACATTTTTCCAATATTCTTTTGGCCAATTTTGGTGAAAAGCCTCTCTTAGCAGACATGAGCAGCACCCGGTGTGTTTTCTGCTGCTGTAGACCATCTTCAAGTTTCGACGTGTTGTGTGTTCACCTTGGTGGTAACGAGTGGCTATGTGAGTTACTGTTGCCTTCCTATCAGAACAAACCAGTCTGGCCATTCTCCTGACACCAACAAGGCATTTTCACCCACAGAACTACCGCTCACTGGATCTTTTCTCTTTTTCTGACAATTTCAGACAAACTGTAGAAATTCTTGTACATAAAAATCCCAGTATGTCAGCAGTTTCTGACATACTCAGATCAGCCCGTCTGGCACCAACAACCATGCCTCATTCAAAGTCACGTAAATCACCTTCTTCCCCATTCTGATGCTCAGTTTGAACTTCAGCTTATATATATATATATATATATATAAATACACGCATATATATAGAAAATACAATAATGTAAATGACTAATAAAATCATTCTCTAAGAAAATGTGGATTCTAGTAATCTATAACCAACTTTTGCTTACTCTATTAGATATGCAATTTATTTTGCTATATATTATGCTACAAACAAGTTTCGTTAATAGGTGACAATTTAGTAAAAGGGATACTCCTCCCAAAAATGAAAATTCTGTCATCATTTACTCACCCTCAAGTTGTTGCAAACCTGTATGAATTTCTTTCTTCTGCTGAACACAAAGGAAGATATTTTGAAGAACGATTGGAACCAAACAGTTGTTTGGCACCATTGACTTCCATAGTAAAAGAAAAAAAAATACCATGGAAGTCAATGGTGCCAAAGTTCCAATCGTTCTTCAAAATATCTTCCTTTATGTTAAGCAGAAGAAAGAAACTCATACAGGTTTGAGCAAATGATGACAGAATTTTCATTTTTGGGCGGAGTATCCCTTTAACTTATTGCCCTAATTTTTTGCACAGTAAATAGCTGATAATAAAATAATTTTAGCATGGGAAATGCTAATATGTAAATAAATAAAATAAACCAGCCCTACTTTAAATGTTTCCCAACACTGTCTGATAGATTTCTTGAAATCTTAATTTAAGAGCACCTTTTCAAAAGGCACTAATTTCACAGAATGACCCATAATATTTTGCAGCATAGACCTAGTGTATGATGGTCATCACAAATGTTTTAAGCAGGCTACTTTTTACCATTTATACATGCCAAGTTTATAAGAAATGACAGTACCTGTTTTTTTCCCCCAGTCCAGATCAAAGCTTATCAACACAGCTGTAGTTCCTCTCATCTAAACTTATCTTGAGTCAAGCAAAAGATTGAAACAGCTCAAATTAAGCATTTTTATCATAGCCCCCTAATATTATCCAGCTGCAAAACAGCAGCACCAGACCAGCAGCCACAGGACAGAAGTGAGGGGCAGAGCTTATAGTTAATCGTGAAAATGACTCGATTGAATAAAAGAATACGTGCATGTTTGCGCAATCAGAGATTGGTGAAATCATTAACTGCATGAGCTCCTCCCCTCACTTCCACCCTGAATGCTGGTTTGATATTGCTGGTGCTGCGGTTCTGCAGCTGGATGTATCTCTAGCCCTCTAACCTTCATTTAAACTAATTCTGTTAAGCACACCCCCTCCTGGCACAAAGGCTCATTACAGAATGAAAGCAACAAAGTTGCATTTCTCCAAATGGGAACCGAACCAAAAATACCACATTCCAAAAAACAAAACAAAAAAAAAAGTAAAAAACAAACACTCCTTCACCCAGATTCCACTTCCCTCAAACACTAAGCAACTTGATAATTTTTTATTATTTGCAATGTTTCATCTCTCCAACGTTTCCAGTTTGATGTGAAAGCATTTAATTCCTTAAATAATAAAGAGCGCAAAAAAATATTTACACATTTTTTTCAATAAAACTAATCAATGGATCTTTGTAAGCACCTCTTACCATCTGGAAGAAAACAAATCTTAAATACAGGGAAACAGCCATTGTTTTTGGAAAAAATAAATGGCATTACATCGGATTTTTAAACTTTTAATTTCTGGAAAAAAACAAAAAACAACAAAAAAAAAACATTTCCATATGTATGTGCAGAACGCTCCTGAAATGTATTTCCACTTTGCAAGTAGAAAAGGCTTTAGGATCATTACTGTCATTTCATCAAGTTGATTTTTCTATATGCTTCAAGTTTTAATGATTTCTCTTAAAATTCCACTGCAGGCTTGCTTAAGTAGGGCTTCCATGAAAGACCCCATCAGTTCTTCAAGAGAGGTAAGACGCAAAAGTGTGGGGTAGGAAGCAGGACATGGATGGCTTAATAGGAAGCATGTTGGAGCCCCCTCCTCATCCAGCAGTACTAAGGTCAAAAAGGTCAAAGTCCATCCAAGACCATCATCCTGAAGTTCAACAGGTCCACCCCTTACTAAAGGATACAGGAAGCAAAAAAGGGCGAAATACAAACGCTACGCAAATTTCATCCGTCACTTAGAGAATTCAAATACTAAGCTCATATACCTTTGTCTTTGCAGATTTAAAAACATGACTCCTCTCGCACACACGAAAGAAAAACTTCTGTAAGAGCTCAGCGTTTGATCTGAAATTACAAACCTAAAGGACATGATCGCCATCAAGCCCCCTATACAATATATGACATCCTGTCTGGTCCGTCATATACCACGTTGCATATAAATCTATATTAACATGTAAGAGCAGCGTTGGTTTGTACTTTTTCCCCCCAAGATTTCTCATAAAAAATAAATGACGATGAATTGTTAACACGTTTAAGCAGTCCTGCAGATTTTTTTTTTTTTTTAATTTTATGGTTTTTGGTGGACATCAGCCACAAGAGATATAGAGAGCAAAAGAAACGACTGAGAAATGATTGTAGTTTGTATCTGTCAAGAGCCACCCTGAACAGATTAGATTGGCTTCGTGAGGACCAAGTTCAACTTTGTTGTCAGATATCCTCCTCAGTCCCTGGCAGCGGTTTCTCTCCAGTGCTACCTGGGCTAGCAAAGTTCAGGATTAGCTGTTGTCAGATTCGGACTCAGCCTCCCGTAACCATGTGAAGAAGGCAGTGACTGACTTCAGGGCCACACCCTTTCCCAGCTGCTCTGCCGGGTCTTTGCTGGACTCCCATTTGTAGAAGGCATCCTCTTTGATCACGTCCTCATCGTACAGCGCGTCGAAAAACATGCGCAGTAAATCTGGGTAAAACAGAGACAGCGCTAGTCAACTACACTTAACAAAAGGAGTTTAAAAAGCCAGCAGCAGCAAGAAAGAAAAAAAAAGAAAAAAGTAAAAACAGTTAAATTAGTTAAAGTCACACACTAACATTTTAAAAGTTAAAAGTCAGTAATAAAGAAATTAACATTCATCAGGAATGCATTAAATCAGTTTAATTTTGGATGATCTCTATTCCAGCCATGCACACAAACCGCATTGCAATCGTTTCCCGAAATGTAATGTGTGAAAATATTACAACATCTGTTAACACAGGCAAGAGATATGGGACACGCTGAAGACGGACAGCAGAAAAAAAATGCTAGGCAGCGCAAGACCACGGTTTGTGATACTCGATATGAAAAATATACATATTGAATTGGGGTGGAGATTTATATAAATGTATCTCTGAAGGAAACTTCAGAATAGTTTCAATGGCATTTTCTTTTCCTGTTGTATGAAGTCGTGTTTATAAGCACAGCTGCTTTTTTACAGCAGTGCCCAAAGAATCGCTCCCCCCAAAAGTTAGGTGACCACTGCATTAAATTAATCAAAAGTGATTAATATTAAAATCTCCATTTTAAATGAAAGCTGTTCTTTTGAACTATTAAAAAAAAGTTCAAAAAAGTGCAAAATATTAAGCAATTGTCTTCAACCTTGATAAGAAATGTTTCTTCAGCACCAATTCAGCATATTAGAATGATTTCTGAAGAATCATGATAAGAATCATAAATGAAGTAATTTATATGTTGAAAATTCAGCTTTGCAACCACAGAAATACATTTGAAAATATATTTATTTACTTTACAATTAAAAATAAATGTTTATTATAAATATAAATATATAATTTCACTTTTGTATTCTTGTATTCTTGATCATATAAAAGCAGCCTTAGTGAGCATAGGGCTTTTCAAAAACATTAAAATAAATCTTACTGACCCAGGGTATATGCAGGAATCATAGAGATGAATTTACTACCTCCACAATATTTTTTACTACCAACACGACATGTATTCTATGTAACGTTACAATGTTCTTAATATAATTCATAATCCCACGTTTATAATGAACAACGCGTTATGGTTATTGTGTTTTTAAAAACTGTGTACGCAGAGAGGCGGGGTGACCAAAGCTCATTATCATTTAAAGGCATGTGCACTGAAACGGCGTGCTGAAAACAGAGCTATTTTTGAGCTGGTAAAATGAGTGTAATAAACTTTTATTAAAAATTATCATTAGTATTTTAAGAACACAAAGTTTTCATTTAGACCCTAAAGATTCATATTAACTTGTACAAAAATGGCATTATATGACCCCTTTAACCCTAGCCCTTGAGTTATCCTAACCATTACGTTAACCCTTAGCCCTAATAAGGTGAATAATAACCATGGCACTTAAAAACAAAATGACACTTAACAGCCATAAACATTAATAAAGATTAATAATAAAGTGTCACATCACACACACTTACCCACAAACACACATTCTCACACGCAGACTTAAGCAGTGAAATCACTAGCCCAAAACAGCAATTTATTTCATCACATCTCTAAATGTGCTTCAAATATGGCACTGGTTTGCTCCTCCCTCATGCGAACCCGTTAAATCAATTGGGGATGCGCGATACCACTTTTTGCAGAACGAGACCGATACCAATACTTTCATTTTTGGTACTCGCCGATATCGATACCGTAACCGATCCCTGAATTTTCACTGCATTTGTAATTTTTAAATGTATTAGTAGATAAATCAAAAGAATATAAATCATTTAGTTGGCTTAATTTGTTCATCAAATATATATTTCCTTCAGATATTTTCATGCTTAATTAATCCTGCTAAAAAGCATGCTTCTGTTTCTGTCACTGTTCATTCTATTGCTCTATAATTTTTTTTCATTTAATACAGGGTATATACAGAAATTCTTAAAATGAATTTAATACCTTTTAAAACCTTCACAATATTTTTTAATACCATCACGACTTCAAGATGCAACTGTAGTGGCGTAGAGAGAAAGAAAGTAATGAAATATCTTCGAAAACTTGCAATTTCCCCATAATGTCCAGGGTTTTTTCCTTGGTCAAAATTGGTCTTCGGTGGTGGCCGACAGACACTTATCCTTTCTTGCCCTCTTTATTTATTTATTTCAGCTTTGATTTTACCACTTGATTTCATAGCTTTCTAACATAAAATACTTCTTTGCTGGACCTGATAATTGTTTTGGTATAATCATATCAATAATAAAAAAATAGAATAAAAAGCGAAGCATTAAAAAGTTTATTTTAAAAGTTTATTTAAGTCTAATTTTCTACTATATACTGTAAAATTTTATAGAATTAGCTGCCAGATACATTTTTTAAATTAAATAAAAAAAATTGCTGCTAGATAACTTGCTTTGCACTTTTTTTTCTGGTTTCACCTCACTCCAGTCTAAACTAAATTATTTTTTTTATGGCAATGTTTCTACACATTATAATATAAATAACCTGAAAATACTACGTAGTTTACAACATACATGACTTGTTTGTTCATGTTACTTCACAGTGCATTAACTAATGTTAACAAATGCAACTTTTAATCTCAATAATGTAGGCTATATGGTGAAATTGACATTAAGAAAGTCTAATTAATGATGTAGACGTGCAGTTTATTAATAGTTCATGTTAACTAATGTAGTTAACTAGATTTTAATAAATGGAACCATATTGTGTTACCAGTGACGTGAGGTGATGTCTTAAAGAGGCTAGGCACTGAGTTATGAAAGCCAGATTACCTGATTTATTGTTTAGGCTAATAATACGTAATAACAGTAAACGTTACGCACAAGCGCATTATAACAAGAAATGTACGAATCAGGATGTAGGCTATATCACGTACTCTCACAGTCTCTCTCTCTCTCACACACACACACACGCAAGCACGCACACACAAGCGCGGCACAGGCAAACACCGGTAGTTACTGTCCACTATACAACCATTCTTAATCCTTAATTTTTGCACAGCGGCCAATTATGTCTGTCAGCAAAAGTAAAAATCACACACTGCTCAATTGAATATGAAGGCAAATGGCTTGCAATAATTCAACCACATTTATCAATTCAATATTAAGAGCAAAATAGTTTTTGACTCACCAATCGGTAGAGAATTATTTGTACATAAAATCACAACTTTGTAAAACTCGTTTTTACGGGCCTTCAGTTGCTGCACTAGTCCACCTAAGGCTGGCGTAGACCTCCCTCTTGCTATTAACTAAGATTTTGAATTAAAATCGAGCTTGGAAAAATGTCTTCACATTGTGACCACGGCCGGCGCTGTCATTTTGACTTTGAATTTGGCGGGGATTAGGCATGTAGGCTAGCTGTGGTGTAATGACGTTAGCTACGCAAATGTGTCCAGTAATATCATGATTTTAATTGGTCCATGTCTGATATGTAACGTAGATGGTTACGGGCATAGCATATTTACGTCCAAAGGCACAGCAGAGTTGTGCTTTTTGCCGTACAGGTTAAATAATTCAGGATCGAAGTGCGCATGCGCAACATGTTTTTTTTTCGCTTGTCGTCTGCAATGAATGGACCGTAAAAGCACTGCTTATTCTACCATTTGTTTTTTATTTGATTATGCGTAACTGCTACATTTGTCATCGTAACGTCTAAACAATTGGAATAACACCCATATTGCATATATAAATCACAAGAATAAACAGTAAAAATACAAATACAAGTTAATTATTTAATAAACATTTTTATTTTAGAATTTTGCGCGCGAGCAGCCGACGCTCTCTCTCTGTTCCTTCTTTCAGTTAACATGCACCCTGTCACAAGCGCAGCAGTCAGTCGTCTACATTAGGCTACTCACCGATCAAATATGGCTTTGGCGGCCGACTGATGACTGAAATAGAAGCGAACTCGCAAACAGGTTGGGCAGCAAGCCAGGCCAGCCGGGTACCCAGTTTGTTTCAGCGCACGCGAACGAACAAACACCACGTCACATGAAATCGCTCAGGTCCTACTCGCAACATAAATAAATCCAGGCGAATTTTAGGAATTTTAGAACAAAGTCCTGCACTTAACACAAATTGAAACTCATAGGCCTAGTTGGATGGGGGTTCGAAAATGTACTACCACGTCAAATGACGTTTACTGCTTTTTACTGGCCTTAATTTGGCATAATTTAATTTACTACCTTTTACAACCCCGCGGAAACCCTGTGACCCCAAACTTTTCAAAAAGAAGTGTATATCCAAAAAAGGGTAAATGAATAAATTACTTTTTTTTTCTTCAATATTCACAATAGATTAACAATACAACACAATTAAACCAAGTAATTAACGCTGAACCCCCAGGAAGAAAAACAAAACAAAACACCACTCACTGGCCGGCTGCTCCATCTGCACCATGAGAGCCTGGAGAGCGTAGAGTGCCTGCAGCTCCTTCGTTTCATCAGAGAGGTACTTGTGCAGCAGCTTGGCCCTTTGGGTAATCTGCTCCCCATCCACCTTGTAGGGGTTCTCACCTTCAACAGTTCATTTATGCACACAATTAACATCAAGTACAGGTCAGTGAAATATCAGATCTGAAGTCAAACTAAAGTGAGGGAAGTGGATTGCATTTGATGGATTCACTCACATATGATGGCAGACTGACACACAGACGTCATCAGGGCCCGCAAAAACTGATTGGAGCACATCTTCTGCTCATCCAGGTTGGCCTTTAAAGGAGAAAAACACCAGTCAGTACACGTCCCATGCGGATAATCTTATACCCATAATGCAGATCGCTGCAATACCTTAATGTTTGATTAAAGGGCCTTGAACCACAGCCAAAAAACACAAGCTCACCTCGACCCAGTCATAGATCCTCTGGTTGTTGGCTTTTTCCTGTAACAACCTGTCCAAATGTTTACTCAGCTCCTCAGCAGTCAGTTCTTTCTTACTGGGCTTCTCAGACTCCTCACCCAGAGTAAACTCCATTTTCTGCAAATATGACATTAAGAACCATCAGACTCATGAAGACATGCAGCATAAAGATATGGTGTGTGGGGGTGCATAAGCAAGCATTTACAATATATAAAAATATTACTGCAAGAAATTAAACCAAGATTAGGAAAAATACATTTCTAGCAAACATGTGCAGAGAAGATGTTTGACCACAACAACAGCTACCACCATTTTTTTTTTCTTTTTTTTTTTTACTTTAAGTATGTTTAGCTTTCAGTACCTGCTCTGTAACAAACTTATTGACATCCTCATCTTCAAGTAGAAAGTCTTTCCAGCTGAGTCCCGCCTCAAACCACATCGCTCCAGCCTTTTTGTGACTCTGAGAATATTTCAGAGAAGAAAATAAATCAAATAAATTCTGAAACTGCAGTGTATGCAAGTATCGTATTCGTAAAGCATTTGCCACAGCATGATACTCACCAGTTCTTTGCAGAGAAGGTTAAGTATGTCAACAAGCAAGATTGCTGCTTTGCCAATAGGCAGAAGAGGTTTGGACACTTCTCTGTGGACGGTATGATTTAAAAAGGTCAGATGGTGTGTACATGCTTTGATGGTTTAGAGTCTTTGCATACATGTATCTGATTCAGTGCCTAACCTGAAGAGCTGACCCATGGGGATGCCACCCTCTTGCAACATGGGTGTGATGATCTCAGCCAAGTAGAGCCAAATGTGAGGAATGTCAATCGCCATATCATCTGCCATCTCCAGAATGTCCTGAAGTCTACAGAGGGTAAAATTAGACATTCAAATCAAAGTGCAGTCGCACAGAAATATTTTTTTTGTAAAAATCATAAAGCCTCAAACCGAAATAAAGTATAAAAATGACTAAAACCAAATAAATTAAATCTAAATGTATAAAAAAAAATACTTAAGACAAAAGCTCAATTACTACAGCTTAAACTAAAATGAAAAGAAAGCTGAAAATAAACAAAATTAAAGCACATTTTATAGAAGTACTAAAATAGTATTTAAATCCTAAAATAATGGTTTTGAGTTTTGATAAACAATATAACAGCTAATGCTACCAGGTCTATTTGAATTTATTTAAACTAAAGCAAACATGCTACATTAGAGCAAAGAAAAAACATTTTTGCTGTTGTCGGCATGTGACATCATTCAACCTTATTATTTTTCAGAATAATTAACTGGGTATGAACTTACCCCTTGTAGTACTGCTCAGGAAGTAGTATTGTAGCACTAACAAGCTTCTGAAACAGCAGGCCAACATGCTCTCTAGCGATGGTGCTGCGCTCCAGTGTGGACTCCACACCGTTCCGTACAAACACGAAGAGCAGAGAGGCGCTGTTCAGCTCCTGCACACACTGCACTGCCTCCTACAGACAAGTAATCAGAATAACATCAGGGGAACAGGCCAGGGTAAATTTACAGGTTTAAATTGATAAACTGAAATACGTCATCTTTATCAAACTTTTTTTTTTTTTTTGATTTGTATGCAATGGGTCCTCAGTTCCTCAATCCCATCAGTGTGGATCAGTGTCCCAGAAACGTGGCACAAAATGAGGGTGATCAGCAGAGCACACTTTCACTTTAGGATAAAGCCCATCTGGATTTATGTACCTTCAGGTCATTGATGTGGAGATACTCCTCAATGATGGCTTTGGACTTCTTTTCCAACTCTTCCTCACTCAGAGCAGGTTTGGCTGGAGCAGGAGGTGGTGGAGCAGGAGCTGACATTGGCTTCACTAGGAAACCCAAGCAGGTAAAGAGGCCATTAATTTATGAATCAACTCAAACATTTGTATTGCTGGTGCAGCTCAGGACAGTTTTTCACAGGCTGGTTGACTCTCACCTGTCTCTTTGCTTCTATCGCGCTCCCGACTGCCTCGGTCGCGGTTCTCCGTCATGCTGGAGACGCGGCGTACAGAATCTGGTGGTCCGCGGCTGTCGCCTCCTCTGCGCTCTTCATTTTCACGGCTGAAGCTGCGTTTGGTGATGGGCTGACGGGGTCTGTCTAGGCCTCGGTCCCGGTCTTCTCGCCTACTATCAAATCGGTCAAATCGATCTCTGTCTCGGTCATTGCGTTCTCGGTCACGGTCACTGCGATCTCTGTCGCTACGGTCCCTACTAGAACTGTTTCTACACAGGAGATGGGCATACAAAAAAACTTAGATTACCATAAAACACTGAAGTTAGCACTCATTTGAACAAAACAAAGCTCTTAGAAACTGTACCTTTGAGGCACTCTACGATCAGAGTCAAGTGAGGAAGAGGATGATGAAGCTTGTCCAGACTGCTGCAATGCAGAGAAGCGGTTGAGTGTGCTAGTGGCAGGTCTCCCCTGGTCTGCATCATATAAAAAGGACAGCATTAGAGTTAGCAATAGAGACAGACAACTAGATTTTTATATTTTCTGAAGAAAATGAGTGATGCTTGCCCATGCGAAAGTTACGCTTGTGAGGTTGACAACTAGCTCAAGTAAAAAGAGACCACCAAGTCTCCAAGACATTCTGGTTTCTAGATAAAACTCGTGCCCCTTTGTCACAGTGTAAACCAGTGCTTGTAAAGCAAACCTTTTCAAACTTCCAAGAGGGCCTTAAAATGGCTTCAAATGATTTACAATAAGCCAACACAACCTTAACTAAAATCTTGTGACATTGAAATAAGAAATATTTGCTTTTACCCCCTTTTTTATCACTCATGTCCATTGCCTTAGTATGCAGCACCAATCAAAATCAACAACCCATCTATGAGGGTATTCTCTTTTGTGCGAGGTTCAAGGTAAATAAAGGTGGAGTAGACATCTGGGAAAATGCTAACTTTAGCCTGATAGCACTAAAAGCGTACGTCCCACCCTCCCTGCAAATCAACGTCCAAAGCCACGCCTCCTGAAAGCATGAATGCGGACAGCCAAGAAGACCAGAGACTACGTTACTGCAATACATAATGTGTCCTTCACCAGTGAGAAGACTTTACAGTACAGACAGTGAGTAACATTAGTACAATACCAAACGTAAACAAATTCTTAAAAACCGAATTAGATGCAGCAATTTTTCGGTTTGTTTAGCTAGCAAATCTAGTCAGTGTGTAAGAATATTTATTGTATGCCAGGGGTTCCAAGATGAGAGTCTGCTTGTTGTCGCTGCTTGCCATTCCTACTCTGTCTGCACAGCGTACGTGAACGCGCTGATGACTTATGTCGGGGTGAACAGCCTGCGCAGTGGTATGCAAACACACATTGCCCGACAGGGGACACATGCTATAGGACCGTTCGGACCGACCGCAACGATTGAACGAACATTCTATGGTCCTACGCCTTCCACAGATGGCATACATCAATAAAAATGCATTTAGACCGCTTAACAGAGTGATTGCTATCAGGATATGAGACGACTTTTCAACCCTTTCAACTCTGCAGAAAAAAAATTCTGCAGAGAATCACCCACGGCACCTTTAAATAAGACTGGGCAAACTCACCTTGATCTCCAGTGGCCTTGGGTCCTGTGCCTCCAGTGCCTCCACTGCTCCCCTTGCCCCAGCTACCCCATGAGCCCTTTCCTCCTGGGGCCAACAGCTGGTTGCTGAAATCACCAGGCTGAAGACAAAAGACAGGACAAATGACAATCAAACAACTGAAAATATTATGCCATGAAGAAACATCACTTTCAACAGCTAAATTAGTCTGATGTTATCCAAATTGAAAGAAAAAAGGTCAAAAATTCACCTTAGTAATTTTACTGAGGCGGCTGGTGTCAATCGGTCTATTCTTAGTGGAAATAGGCACTATGTTCCAGCCCTCGTCCTGGGTCTGGCTACCACGGCCCCCCGAGGAGTGCTGCCCACCACGGCTCCCTCGACCCTGACTAGAGTCTTTCTTGGAAAGCAGCTGTTGTTGGACTTTGATTTGCTCTCTGTGTTCTTCCAACTCAGCCTCTTTGTGGATCTGATCAATGGTCTTGGGACCAAGATCTCCTCTCCTGGGCACCCAGTTGTTCTGTGACAGAGACCATATGCACAGTTAAAAGAGTGAGGAAATAAAAGCGCAAGAAAAACTGGCAACAACTATTTACATTAAAAAAAAAAAGTGTTGTTTTTAAATGAAACGAAAAATATTTCTTAAACCAAGTATGATGTTACCTTTCGGAGGTCTAATACATCCTGTAGCATGAAGCGGATTCTAGAAGATGTCTTCTTTTCTTTAATGATCTTTTCCATCTGGTGGAAGTACTGATCCATACGAGGCTGCACACAAAAGACCAACATTATATAATGACTAAGTTTTGACAGTCTTCCCTCGTTTACTTTTAAACGCTACACAATAGTAAAAAATAAATTAAGAAAATGCACTTACTATTTAGTATTGCTATATAGACTATCTTGCAAATTCCATCTTGCTAGCTTTTCCTATATCCAATAAACCATTTGTCTGATGCATTTCAGAATCCAGAAGAGCTACTCACGGAGCTACAGCGCGCACAACACTGCTTAATTAGTGACGATGGCCGAAATAACTTAAAAGTTTAGTCTGGTTACACTCTAGGGCGGAGATATTAAACTAATTTTATTTTCTATTTAAATTTTGGGTTCCAGTGATTATAAAAAAGATAAGCAAGGTAAAAACGTATTAAAATTAAAAACTAGCTGCGTTCCGTCTAGCTCAACTTCCATCCCTTCACGGCGGTGCGCTGTCATTTCTCTCTAAAACCCAAACTTAACGTCGGAATCAGCACTATCAGTGATTGCAGTAAAAATGCAGTCTCTAGGTTGCTAAATAAAAAAGAATAATTAAAAAAAGAGCTAATAAAAAAGCACAATATTCCACGCAGTTTCCAACCTTTAAGGATGTGCGTGCGCTCCAAAACGGACAAGCAACGTGTCAAAGAGGGGTGTAAATAGTTGGGAGAAAACGTGTAATTATTAGATCCACATTCGGTCTTAAAGGTGCTGTCTGTAAGAATTTCAGCTAGTGGTCGAAATAGGTACTGCAGTCCAAATTCAAAATATCGGAGATCATCGTTTCCCCCCACCCCCTCCTCAGACTCAACGCTCAAGCGGGTTGACAGTTTGAGGACACGCAATAGAAACGAGTGCAATTGACAACGAAAGCCGAGGAGACTAACAGACTAAGTTAATTATTTGATTTATCCGCATTTTAATATGCCCTCGTTTATAGAGATTTTTAGATGGATACTGAGGCTTTTTAGGTTGTGGAATCTGTAATCACTGACCCGGTCTGTTTGCTCGTTTTCAAGGCTGTGATACGCTGTTTCCTGCCAACTGGCATCCCAGGGTGTCGAAATACTATTGGGTGAACTGGCAGTGGGCAAGATCACAGACCAAAACAAAATCCGACTGACAACACGAAACGTGAAAAAGTAAAATAACAGGCTGTAGAAGTGTTTTTCAGAGAAAAAGTATGTGAACTCAAATGGCATGTTTCCTAAATGTCTGCAAACACATTACGGTACATTTAAGCCAAGTAAAAAAAAGTTACATACAGCACCTTTAAAGTGGCAGCAGTCTAATTGACGGTTGTGAATCAAACAATAAAAGGCAGAGAAGATTACTCCGTTCTTGAATTAATAACTTTAGCTTTAATAAGCATTAATATATCTATTTATGCAGTGAAAATTTTAATTTTTTTTATTTGTTCTTTTTTAATTACAGTGTTTACTTGTCTTTAATAATGCTTGAAATTTATATTAGTTAGGCTAGTTGTTTTTTCTATATTTTTAAACCACAGGCAAACGTTCCTTGAGTAATTGTTCTTTAACCTGTTGATTTTTGTTCATGATATTCAGCTACAACTACAAATTTTGCAATAAGACTAAATGGGAATGATATCCAAGTTTTTTTTTATTACCTTATTGGAATCGATAAGAATCGGATTTGATAATCAGAATCTAAATCGTTAAAACTAGAACGATATCCAACCCTATATAACATTTCAGATTATAAAGCAATGTTAATTGTGTTCTTAATTTGTTTTTATAAATAAATATAACAAAGAACTGATAAGAATACTGTTAAAGTATAGGATCGATAAGCAGTATCGATCTCGGTTATAGTAATACTGTTAAAACCTTATTATGAAGCTCATAACTCAAGCTCCTCAGAGTTCTGATGAATATTTGAATCTGATTGGTCAAATCGCAGCATTTTGCAAAAGTACAAACTGTGCTGTACCTTGGCCTTCTCAAAGTCTAGGTCTTTGCCAATGGTGGACAGCAGCCGGCAAAGGCACTCTAAGCTCTCCTCATCATGGTTCTTCAAGAGCTTGACAATGCAGTCGTGCATGATGGGCTCTGTCAGCATTTTCAGTTTGAACAGCTCTCCGATGAACTTGATGTTTCCGAGTGACCGTCTACGTGCCTTGTCCTTGGCATCCACCAGCTCCTCATTCAGTCGCTGACGCTCCTCTTCCTATGGAAAAACCACCCAAATAGTTTTAATTTTAACAGAACTATTTGATACACCTCTAGTTAAATGTGGCGAGACGTCACCTCAGTGGAAGCATCCAACTCTTTCTGTTTCTGCTCAAAGATCTCGTCATCATCCTTGTCCTTTTCAAACTCTTTTTGACAGCGATTGAGCAGTAGTTTACGGAAATTCACAGTGACTCCCGGTTTGTCCGAAGTGGGCACTTTAAGCTGGAAAACAGATAATTCAAAACACACTTAGATATTTCAATCATTTCCTTTTCTTGCTCAGAAACCAGTTTCTAAAACATTTCAGGAACTTCTCTTAAATTGTAATTATGTCATCACTTAAATACGGCTTAAACGTGCTTGCTTGATGCACAAGCACCAATGATTCATTTTTTATTATCACTATTGTTTACCATATTTGATGTGGTCTATGTGTGCACGTTGATTGTTTATATGTCACTAAAAAGTTAAATTAAATCTGTTAATATTCAAGAAGTCTCATCAAAAGACTTGGATTAAATCACTTGATTCACACGAATTTCTAAGAAGTTTCGGTAGAATGGGCTTTTATTAAAAACATTGTCATTTGTGTGTTTTGAAGGGTTGTAACTAACGTTTATTTTGATGATCGATTAACGATTAGTCAATTAATCTATTGATTATTTTTTATGATTAATAAAAAAAATTTAAATTGTCAGTCGATTAATCCTTTTGTTAACCTTAAAGGGTTATTAGTTCACCCAAAAATGAAAATTAAGTAAAAATAACGACTTTATTCGACTGTTCCTTTTCTTCCTTGTAGGCCTGAAACGAGACTTCAAGAGATTTCCACGACGCATGCGCGAGAATTGCGATCTCCTTCAACTACTTCAGTTAAGTTCTCGCGCGTGCGCGTCGTGGAAATCTCTTGAAGTCTCGTTTCAGGCCTATAAGGAAGAAAAGGAATAGTCGAATAAAGTCGTTATTTTTGTTTGTTTTTTCGCACAAAAAGTATTCTCGTCGCTTGATAAACTTATAGTTGAGCCACTGTTGTGACATGGAATATTTAAACATTTTCTTTAATGACTTTCTGGGCCGCCCGGTGTCATTCCCTTAGGGAGCCTATGTAGCAGTCATAAACCTCTCAGATTTAATCATAAATATCTTCATTTGTGTTCCGAAGACGAACGAAGGTCTTACGGGGTTGGTACAGCATGGGGGTGAGTAATTAATTACTTAATTTTCATTTTTGGGTGAACTAACCCTTTAACTTAATAAACGTAACTTCTGTCATTAATCTTTCATCGTTTTATTCAAACATTCTCATAAAATACTAGCTTTACAAATAAAAATCCTAACATGACAAAATAAAGTGCCAAGAATTAAAAGGCATCTGTCAGTAATACAAATGATCATGATGGCTGATGGGTTTAATGAGAATGCAGTTGAGTCCTGAAAATGTTCATGTCTCAGTTCGTTAATAAAATACGGGTACAAACAAAACGCTGTATGAACAACCGTATTAAACGGCGGTGCCATACTAGCCATTAGCATCTGCTTTAGAGTCTTGTTTTGTGTGAAACATGACGGGGGGGTTAGGCAGGGAACTACACTAACCTTTTCCACTAATAAAAAGACAAAATGACCTTGATATATGTTTGGTAATTGTACCTGAATGAATTTAAAATTAATTAGCTATATTTCAGATCAATATACGTTTACCTTAATTTTAATTAACCCTAACTTTATTCTCATCTGAATTATAAATAAATGATTTCCCTATAAAATAATTACCATTAAAAACACATTTGATTTTCTTTTTTAATCGATGTAGAATGTGTTCACTTAAAAATAAACAGATTAGTGCTCCGAAATGAAAATCAATGTGATATGATGAATCTCCAAAAGATGGAACACACAGACTGTTTTTAAATGGGGTTGGATAAATATGTTTTGCTTTTAAAACGGTGTGTGTGTGTGTGTGGTTGGGTTACAGTTGTAGGTTACAGTTTGACAAGAGTTTAGAGTGTGACAAAAGCACAATGTTGTGTTTTATTGCGAGTGTACACAAATATAAGTAAACACTTTGCAGTTTGAATCATGTCCTGTATGAACAAAATGACGGAGTATGTTTTTATGTTTCCACTGTTCGATCGCGTCCGCGTCTCTCTCTCTCTCACGGGGCTGAAGCCAACTTGATGTGTTGAATGCTCAGAGCACGTTATAAAAACGTATACTTAAAATAGGCTACACATTTCTGTTTTAATAAATGCTCATAGTAAATCGTAGCATATTGCCTAAAACATAAGGTAGGTACAAAAATAGTCAGTGATACATTTGCGACCCATTAAAAATTTGGGCCGCAATGGCATTTCAAAAGGTCGCATATGCGACCATTTTGGTCGCAGTGTAGTTCCCTGTTAGGGATGAATAAGTAACACGTCGACACATTCCATGCAAATCGACATTTTCAGCTAATCATTCCAGCCCTACGACAAGAAATTTAAAAAAAAAATTCTCATTGAACTAACAGTTTAAGTCCATCCACATCTGCCACTGCAGAAATGATAAATCTATTAAACTTGTTAAATTACTGACAAACACAGTAAAGAGCTCCTCAGTTCCTCAATACTATCAGAGAATTTCAGTGGCCCAGACACGTGGCACAAAACAAGTCATCAATGGAGCCAACACACCAAAGCAAACATTACTCACCCCCATAAGGCAGCGGCACATGTTGGCATAAGCTACAGAGAAGTTGGGTTCGGAGATGGCTTTCTCGAAGATGAGGTCAATGACACCCTTGAGCCTCTCTTCTGTGTCTATGCTGAGCTCCGTCACCTGCTTCATCAGTTGCTGGAACATCTGTGGCGTGAGCTTGTTAAGGACGCTGCGCACGCGGCGGAACAACTCTTTTGTTTTTGCGGCATCTGTGTCATCTTCCTCCTCCTCTGCTCCACGGCTTCGGACTTGCTTCTTCACCGAAGGCGTCCAAGCGTTCTCAGCCTGGTTGAGTTCCACGTTGTCTTTAAGAGACACGCTGGTGATGATCTTGGGGTTGCGATTGATTTGGTCTTTGCCTCGACCTGGCTGAGGGCGCCGTGCAGACTGAGAAGAGTGCTAAAAAACAAAAAACATCTGAACATACAGCCACATTACTTATAACTGATTTTTGAATCATAAGAATAAAGAAAGTCAACTGACCGGTCCACGCCCTCCTCCTCCAGATGACGGCCTACCCAAGTTAGCATATGAAGGTGTGAAATCAGGCCCACAGTTCATCAGACTCCTGGGATCCAATGGCCGTAAGGGGGTTTTATTTGCCTGTTGTGGAAACAGCAAAGAGCAAGGGGGTGTTATAATTATCAGCAAGACATAGCTCAGGTTAAATCTGTGAGGTCCAGAAAGATGATTCACCTTGTCCAAGACAACATCACTGATGTGCGGCAAACCCTCTGGCTTGTGCATGCTTGCACTAATGAACTGGAAGCCAAGCAGGAACTCTCGATCATATTGTTTCTTCTCTTCTGGGTTGATGGGCTTCCATTGCTCTATAAGAGGGACAATGAAAATAAAAAAATAAAGAAGCAGGACAGCACCACAAACATTTAAAGACATTTAGACATGGTGAATATGCCTTGTACAAGACCACCTAAAAGTATTTGTGTGTTATATATTGGTTTTTATTTTGTGGGAATGCAAAAACTAGCCAACAAACATACAATCCATAGACTTAAAGATTTGAATTTTTTATTCACTGTTAAATACACAATGAAATAAATTAAAATGTTTTGTTCACTTTGATGAAAATTAATGTACTAATGTATATTTTGTATACTAATATATAATGTATACTAATTTGTTTATCTATCATTTAACAAAAAGTATTCTGGTCGCTTGCTAAACTTAAGGTTGAGCCACTGTCGTCACTTGGACTATTTTAACGATGTTTACTAACTTTCTGTTCCGGCAGGTTTCGATTACAATAGAAGCCTATGGAGGAGTGAGACAGCTCTCAGATTTAATCAAAAATATCTTAATTTGTGTTCCAAAGATAAACGCAAGTCTTACAGGGTTGGAACAACATGAGGGTGAGTAATTACTGACAGAATTTTAATTTTTGGGTGAACTATCCCTTTAAGTGAGACTCAATCTGACTTCTAACCTTCTTTATACTGATACTTCTGTTCCACAGGTTTAGATCCCTCAGGTTCAATATTTTCTGTGTCAAGCTTGTCCTCCTTTTCCTCCCATGTTTCTTCCAACTCTTCAGCTGGTGGGGAAGGGGTTGGCGCAGGGGAGGGTTCTTTCTGAGCAACCTCTGGCTCGGGAGCAGGTTTTTCCTCCTCTGGCTGAAATCGGTAATGAGGATTCATAAATGCACATGTGTACTCTTTCCCAAGTCACAGAATGTAAAAAAAGGTCTACTGTTGTAAAGCGAAAATGTGTCTATAACTATTATAATTACTACAAACCTCTTTGAAGGCATCTAGGACATCTCCGAAACCTTTGTTATTCAGATCCTTGATCTTCTTTTTCTTCTTTGGCACTGTTGTTGCGGCAGCTAAGAAGAGGAAGAGAGAAAGTAAAGTCAAACTTTATCTCGAAAAAGAGAGAAACCAATAAGTGTTGCTCAACTTATTTTCCCACCTTGCATAGTTGTTTCCTCAACAGGGCAGACTGCTACAGGGGCAGGCATCTCCTCTACTTTCTCCTTTCCTGCTTCCTCCACAGGTGCTTTCACAGCCATAAGGCAGCTCTGCTGGACCTGAGGAACTGCTTGTTCAGCAATTGGATTAGTGGAGCTCTCTGGGTTCACATCTGGAGCCTCATCAGAATCCTGAGGCAAACCATTAAGCAAAGGCTGTTCCTTTGGCTCATCAACGACCGGTTCTGGAATGGGTGTCGCCTTGGTTACAGGGGTGGGGTCCTCAGAAGCATCATCACCTTCTTTAGCTACAGCAGGAGAAGGCTCCATGGGGATGGAGGCGACAGCAGCCGGGCTAGAGCTAGATACGGCCTCTGTTTCAGCCACAGGTTCGAACTCTTTCTCCTTGGCTACCTCTGGCTCATCTTTAGCAACCTCAGTAGAAGTTGGCTCCTCAAGGGGGGAAGCGTCTTCGGGCTCCTCCTGTTGAGTAGGGGGGGCATCAGGGAGCACTGGAGCATCCACACTGTCACCAGTCTGAGGCTCTGAAGGTTGGGGATTGTTTGTGGCAGGAGGAGGAGGAGGAGGAGAAGAAGAAGGAGGGAGTGTGGGGGATAGCGCAGGTTCCTCTGCTGGAGGAATGGGAATCTTGCTCAAAGGTGAAACAGGTCTGACCTCCGACATAGGTTTAGAGTCGGCGGCTGAAGGTGCAGCTGGGGCTTGCTCCGGCGTCTTTGATGGAGGGGGGGTGGACACAGCTGCAGGAGGAGCCATGGACTTCACTTGATCATCTGAGGATCGGCAGTAAACGGTATAAAATCAGTACAAGCAGGAAGAAACTCGAGCTGCCGATTTTACATTCCTATAGCCAGATTCACAAAATATTCCTAATAAAACTTAACTGCCATTTTCTTATTTTCTAACTTAAAGGTGACCTATAATTCAAAATTGAATTTACCTTGGTATAGTCAAATAACAAGAGTTCAGTGCATGGACATGACAGAGTGAATCTCAAACTGGACTGTTTTCGCGTTCTCATTTAATTCACGTTTATGAAAAACGGTCGGTTCTCCACACAATACCGACTGTGACGCAATAGTCGGGATCATTAATATGTATGCCTCCACAAATTTGCATATGCCAGCCCATGTTCAATGACATGCGAAACTGCGCAGCCGAAGCATAGCAGTTGCTCAGTGTTTGGATGTACACATGAACACAAAAGTATTTTTTAGTTCCTTCATCCGAGCCTCTGAAGAAACAATGGCTTACTTTTATTTTCTCTGGAAATTTCCAAACATTTCACCGACGACTGTTTCCTCAACTTGGGCCAATACAGAGCTGGCCTCGGATCAGCTACCAAGCAACACTTTCTGATGTGTAATTGTTCAAGTTCAGACAGGTAACCTTTCTCTCAAAATCGTTCAATACTGTTTATGCATCAGTAAGTCAAGCCAGTGACTAAAATATCAACTTCACATCGTTTCTTTTAGTAGGATGAAAAAAAAACGTATTTAAATTGTGAATAAATTATATACAGAAAGCGATCAAAGAACAATCTTTCCACAGCGCGAGTTTCTGGACGCTTGCCAAACTCGTTATGAATTCAATGACGCACGTTACACTGCACAGCGAAGCTCTTACTGCATTTACATGATCGTGTTTGCATTGGGGAAAGCATTAGAGAACAGAAACTGCATTGCAATGATAAGATCTTCATTCTCACGACCAACAGACTGTCCTCTGCTTGCTCAATGCTCAGTCATCACAGCAACATTGTATGTGATGGGAATAGATCTAAATACTTTAAAAACATCTCACGATTCGTTAATTTCGATAGCTGTAATAATAAAAATGTATAATAGCTGTAGTAAAAGTATTCGAGAGAGTTTCACATGTAATACATAGCTATTTCATATGCATGTCAGCCAATCACAGCAGAGGCCGGTTCCACACAGCAGACACGCCCCTTCAAACAGAGCGTTCAAATCAGAGCCTAAAATCCGGGTGGGAAAAATGCCTTTTATTTCTAAATTATGACTATTTTTGATCTAAAAAACATACTAACATTATAAGGGCAACCCAGGAAACATTATAAAATAATATAAAAAACCACTCTAGTCAAGTCAAAAAAGCGCTATATAAATAAAGGTGACTCTAGGGCACCTTTAAAGGGATAGTTCACCCAAAAATGAAAATTGTAATTTAATCGCCCTCAAGTATTTCTTTTGCTAAACAAATATTTTTAAGAATGCTGGTAACCAGACTTGACTCCCAGAGTAGGAAAAAAAAAAAAAATACTACGGAAGTTAGTGGCTAGTCAACTGTCTGGTTACGAAAATTCTTCAAAATATCTTTTGTGTTTAGCAAAAGAAATAAACCAGTGAGTAAATTACAAAATTTTTGGGTGAAATATTTTGTATTCCCAAAAACATCTTTGAATAAGCTTATCTGTTTTCTAAACATTGTTATAGACAAAACTTGATTTGAATGTTTTGAAAAGAATGTTCCTATAAATCATAACCTCTTAAAAAGGTATGACAACCTCAAACAGGCTCTTTAAAATGCACAACGATTAGATGAGATTAGATTAGACAATGATTTCGAAACTCCCTGATATTTTTACATTTACCAACTTAAGGGTGTACTCACACTAGGCACGGTTGCCATGAACCGGGCCCGAGTACGATTGTCCCCCCTCCCCACTCCCCCTCTGGCCTGCACTCACATAGGGTTTCAGCATTCGTGCCGGAGCACGCTTACGTCATTATGGTGCGACGGTTTCGGGATAAACAAGAAGAGCGGCACTCTCTGAAGGAGAGCCATCGTTTTCTTTGTGGATAATTTTGTGTCGTTTGGTCCACGGTGGTCCACAGCCCTCTCACAGCCTGTTGTTAAACAGATATGTCGCCTTAGTGGCGTGAAAATTTTCACGTAATCGTGCTGCTCGTGCTCGTATGAGGAGGTTTGCAAGGTACCAGCTGAAGTGCAGAACCATGACGTCACGCATCCTGTTCCGTGCTCCAGCACGGTTAGCGCTCACACTGCATGTGAACCGCGCCCGAGTCCAACTGAACCGTGCTCTGGCCCACCTCGTCCAAGCGGGCCAGGGCCGGCTAATCGAGCCGCGCCCGGGCACGTTTCGGAGCACTCACACTAGTCAAACGAACCGCGCTTTGGTGGTCAAACGCACTCGGGCACGGTTCAAACTGGCTAGTGTGAGTACACCCTTAAAGACGAAAACCTGGTTGGGTGTTTTAAAGAAAACTCACTCACCGGCTCTGATCGCAACAAGTGGAACACTTTCACCATTGGTCTGGACAGGACCTCCCACCTCTGGACCAATACTCTGAGAAAGAACAAACCGTTTAAAGAATTGCCCTATTTGCCCTGCTCATGTCAAACAGATGAGGACATCAACAAACCTGCGGAGGAGTGGGTGTGGAGGTCGTTCTCCCACCAGACATAATCTCCTCTGTGATGTCACGTCCTCCCTGGTTAGGATCACATATTCTGATCTGTGGAGAAATAACTGGTAAGTCACAGACAAATGGATCAAAACAAAAACACACCAAATGTTGCCACACACCTGTTTGCGTTCTCTCGGTTTGACTGGTGCCGACTGTGGAGGCGGAGCTTGCTGTGGAGGTGGAGCCGGCTGCTGCTGAGCGGGAGGCATCATGACAGATGTGGCGGAGACTGATGTTTGGTACTGCTGTGTCGCAGGGTAATAGGCAGCCGCTAGACCAAAAAAAGAGACACAGGATTAAACGCTAAAATAAGAGAGTCAGCTGTATTGGAAGGGGGGGGGGGGGGGGGGGGGGGGGGGGCACATGCAAAGTATTCTCACACCCAAAAACACTTTCTCTGGGAAAAACGATGTCTAACAACTCAATACTTTTTTTCATATGATTCTTGTCAAACTGCTTAATCTCAAATTACAAAGTATTCTGGTTTTAAATCCCAGAAAGTTTGCAGTTGTTTTTCTGTCTAGTGCATGGAGCCAAAGGTCAAAGCAAGCACTACATCAAAGGGTACATGCTTTCTGCAGTGTTAAAACATGACCAGCCAGACAGACACGGACAAGAGTTGTGACAAACAGCACCGCGCTTCAGACTCACCAGGATAGCGCTGGGAGGTGAGAGGAGCTCCGTGCAGCGAGAGACGTCCGTTCTCTCTGCCCACACCTCTCCCCCCACCCCCCCGCCTCTCCCTCCCTGCCAGAGAGGGATCTGAACTCAGCCAAAGGAGAGGGGAAGAGAGGAAAGCAAGAACAAGAGAGAGAAAGAGACAAAGGTCGCGAGTGAGTAAGAGGAAACAAGCAGCAGATATAAGTGCTGAACAGGGTTAGTGAGCCAGTAATCTAAGCAGACATGAAGGGTAGAACTAGGTGTTTAGTGGTTAGTTATGACAGGGATGTTATCTGATGTTATGATAGATTAACAATTGGTAACTATGGAGAAGGTTTTGAAAAGTTACAATAATTCACAACATATGGGTTTAAGTTCGCTAAACAAACAAGTGTCAAAACGGTCATCAAAACGTACAGCTGACAATGTTATAAATTATCTTATCCCATGCTGTGCCATCCTCCGACAAATTGTTCTCACAATTGTTCTCCCCAAATAAATAAGCTACATCTCTACAAGGAGGTGTGCCTCGATTACATGCAAAGGTAAAAGGTATGGTGGACGTCCCATGTTTGTCTCCGTTTCTGAGCGCATGTGAAGCTGGCCTGCTGTGTCTTGAAGATCAAGGTCTACATCCATATCAGCACGGAGCTGAACTAAATCGACTACACGTTCCAAACGAAACAGAAGGTAGTCGCTTGGTGTATGATTATATAATTTGCTATTAAATGCAAATCATTTGAAATGGTACTTAAACCCACCATATTTAAAAAATAAACTAGTACTAGTAAAACTAGTAAACTAGTAAAACATCCACAGTAGCACAGCCTTAACGATAACGATCCGGTTTAACCAATCCTGCATTGAGAGGTTAGGACCGCCTACCTTAACATACGCAAACAAATAAATGTAGAATAAACGTAGTATAACACAAATGGTACAAAAATAGCACAATTAAAAAGGATACTTTTGACAAATGTATTTATTTATGCATTTATTTATTCAAGCATATGCATTTAAGAATTTACTCATTTATTTATACATTTGTCTTTCTGCATTTTACTTATTTCAGCATTTAATTTTTTATTCATCTATTTATTCATTCCTTTATGCATTTCTATATTGATTTCTTCATATATTTATTTCTTCGTTTATTTAATTATGAATTTACATATTTATTCATTTATACTTAAAGGGGTTATATAATGGGACATGCACTATTACAAGTTGATTGTACTGAAATGTGTGTTGGCAGTGCCTGTACCATCATAAAATGATAAAAATCCATCCAGTATTTTTTTTAATCTCCTTATGTGTTTTGCCCTGCCTCAAATCAAGCCGTTCGACCATGTGACGTCACACGGTTGGAAGCGCCTCCCACAATTGTTGATTGACAGCAGCGTTTCAACAGAAAGCTCATTCAGCTCGTGAGCCAGCTGTCAATCATAGTCCGCGCGGACCGGCGCAGTCATTGTTGATATGCTGGAGCACTGTCTATGAGCAGAATGGCGTCCAAGCGATTGTGGTGTTCTGTTCTTGGGTGTAATAACGAACACAGCAGTCATTTTAATGTTCCTAAATCCGAACCGCTTAAGACAGTGGCTGAGTTTGTTTTCGAAGGGAATATTCCCCACAAGCAACGTCAATGCTCTCATGTTTGCGCGAATCATTTCACACACCAGACTGCTTTATAAACGAGGATCAGTATAAAGCTGGTTTTGCTAAGCTGTTCCTGAATAAAGGATCGGTAGCAGATATTCGTGTTCCTGCTGAACCTCCAGAAGAACTGAAGTGAGTGTAACGTTTTATTAAACTTTATATTAATATTTATATTAATCTTTGCAAATCGCTAGCTGCACGCTTCACAATGAATGCGTCTAAGGTTTACACTCAGGGTACATTACGGCATGTTTTCTATGTATGACGTTCTCAATATAATTCATAATCCCACGTTTATATTGAACAACGAGTTATGGTTATTGTGTCACAAACGGTGTACGCACAGAACAGAGAGGCGGGGTTGAGCAAAGCTCATTATCATTTAAAGACACATGCACTTAAATAGCGTGCTGAAAACAGAGCTGTTTTTGACCAGGTAAAATAAGTGTTTTCTTACAATACTAATGAGAATTTTTAATTAAAGTATATTACAAACTTTTAATTTAGACCCTAAAGAATCATATTAGCTTGTACAAAAATGGCATTATATGACCCCTTTAAGTCATTTCTCGTCCTCCATAGCAAGCAGGGCACGATTGCTAATGAGTCGAGTCTCACAGAGGATAAGAGGAGTGACGACAGAGAAGGATGAGAGAGGACCAGGACAGAGGCCTATGCATGAAGCTAGTTGAACAAAGAGTTTCAGAGAAGGAGTTAAAGGAAAATAAATGTCTTAAACATGTTATTTTTTAAATAAGTTTTATTAATAAAGTAAAGGCATAGAACCAGTTTAGTGCATTGACAATATTTTTATATAATTCGTTTATTAATTAAATTAACAAAAAGACAAAAATACCTTGAGATATGTTTGGTAATTGTACCTGAATGAATTTAAAATTAATTTGCTATATTTCAGATCAATATATATTTTTTCCCCTTAATTTTAATTAACACTAACTTTATTCTAATCTGAATTATAAATTATTTATTTCTGTTTACAATACTACCATTAAAAAACACATTTGATTTTATTTTTTAATCAATGTAGAATGTGTAACTTAAAAATAAACAGATTAGTGCTCTGTTTGAGGACACGAAATGAAAACCAATGCAATATGATGAATGTCCAAAAGATGGCACCGACAGACCGTGTTTAATGGGTTGGATAAATAGATAAGATAACAGCTGTCATGACTCATGAATGTTTTGCTGGTCAAACGGAAAACATAGTTCTGATTTTTTTTCCCTCCTGTTCATCTACAGCTCAGATCTAGAATTCTGAAGTGAAAAAGTAGCGCTGTAATAATTTTTTTATGAATTAACCAGGGAGAGGGAGAGGCAGAGGGAAAGGGAGAGGGAGAGAGAGAGGGAGAGAGAGAGGGAGAGAGAGAGGGAGAGGGAGAGGGAGAGGGAGAGGGAGAGGGAGAGGGAGAGGGAGAGGGAGAGGGAGAGGGAGAGGGAGAGGGAGAGGGAGAGAGAAAGGGAGAGGGAAAAGGGAGAGGGAGCGTAACTGACTGGTAAACCGAAGTTTTCCCAAACTTGCGAACTGCTATCTCTGACTCTCTCACTGGACTGTCGACCTGACAAAAAACTGCACATATGAGGAGCTCGCCTAAGGCGGGGCTGCAGATTGTGTGTCCCTAAAGAACCCGCGTATCTAACGGTAGTTCCGTATTACATTAGTTAATTTGCACGCAAATTTTATTTATTTTTATACCGTGTATTCTCCGTGTAAATTCATGCACCGAACCGTGACGCCCGTACCGTTTTGGTTCAATGCGAATACATGTACCGTTACACCCCTAATACATAATTATAATTCAGATAATATAAACAAATTATTAGCAGCAAAGCAATTAGCCTTTCGCCGAGCCCCGCCACCCTTAGTTACTGTTGCTACGTCCGACAAACAAATGGTCAAACACGACCAGCGCGACAGATTGCCATGACGGGAAGAGGTATACCCATGCGTGTCAGTGACCTTTTTTGGGCAAATACCTCCGCGATATCCTCCAGATCAAGGCAAAAGGGGTTACAGTATGCAGTGAAGGGATATATTCAACATATAAAAAATACAGAATGAAGGAGACACTACTACTATCGAGCAAAATCGGAGAAACCCCATGACCTGTACATCAAATGCAACCAGCACAGCCTTGAAGAATTTATAAGCTGGTTCAGTGGCTAATTGTTTGGAGTTAGAAATATATAACTCGCGCTGCATATTTAGTAATTTTGCCTCAGATACAGCATTATACATTCGCTTTAACAAGCAGGTTGTGCATTACCACGGCAACTGCTTGCGTGTCATGGTCAATGTGATTTTCGTGTTTAAAATGTACCTATACATAAGAGACGGAAAGATGCAGATAACCATACATTATTTAAGGTTATTTCTATTCGTTACGATATTGATATATGAACTGACGTTGTCAAGTAAGCTTCATGCTTTCCCCGTTGCGAACGTGCACTCCTCTAAACCGTAGTCTACGGGTGCTACACTGCTAGTTGACTGCTGCTCATGTTCCCCCGAGAATATCATGTTAACAACCCTTAAGAAAACGTAATTCCTTTGTGGATCCTCTTGATCTGCTTTCCCCATGTTTCTTTGACTAATCTCAGTCTCACGCACACTGCACGCGAGTTAACCATGTTCGACACATTTAACTGGGAGTGGGGCCGTCCACACTGTTTTATCCATTGTAGGCACTGCTCTCGTTGTGTTTTCGGCTTTGGAAACGGAAAGAACACAACTCCTTCTCCAGACAATCTCTCGGGGTACCTAGTGTCCAATTTACAAACGCCGTGGGCGCACCGTTTCTAGAGTTGTTCCGATTCCGATACTAGTATCGGAAGTGCCGCCGATACCAATAAAAATGCTGGCATCGGTATCGGCGAGTACTTCTACCCATGTACCGATCCGATACCATTTTGTTAAACAAAATCTAGTTATGCACGCTAGCTTTGCATAACGCTGCAAATCGGAGATCAATTCTTCTTCGCTGCTCTAAACAGTGGTTGCTTGCGGCGACACAGGAAGTTGTGCTGTTGCCACAAGCAACCACTGTTTGGAGCAGCAAAGAAGAAAACGCTGCGCGCGACAGCAGTATGTCCGCTGTTTAGCAGTATTTCAGACTGGACCAACCAGCCAGTAAAACAGCGACATGTCTCGTATGCCATACTGCATTTTCGAGGGGTGGAACAAGTATTAGCAAATTCAACACGAGTAACTTATAGCATTTGAAGACGCGTCACCCCGCAGAACACGATTACACAAAGGCAAGGACAGAGAAGAATGAGCCGCGCCAGAATCAACAATCTCTGGAAGCTTCATTCAAACAAAGAGAAAAGTTTTCAAAAGACAGCCAACGAGCGATAAATATAACCGACAACATGTATTGAGTTTATTGTTCTGGATAACCAGCCGCGGTCAAAACTGAATTGCCAATTATTTAACAAAATTGTTTATGGACTTTAAATTATAAAGAGATTATTTTCTTATATTATTCATATATCATCTAGGATTTCAGAATCCTAGATTTATTTGTTGCACTTTTTTTATGCAGTTATATAGTAAAACTAAAATACCTTTTTCAGTTTACAGTATTAGATGTGTGGTTGCATTTTAAGTTCTTTTTCACTTAAGAAAGATAAATAATATATTGCTGTGAAATGTATGTCAGATAATAAAAATACTCTAATTAAACATGAAGAAATACATACAGTGAACTAAAGCCTGGTTCACACGGCAGGATAATTAGGCCGATTATAGCCCCGATTTACCCCTTCCGACAATCTTAAACCTCTAGGCGCCACGGTCGAGTTTACTCGACAAGATGCGGCACTGAATAAAACGGCCGATTTTGCCAAATTGGGTGTCAAATTTCGTTCGACCTCCCCTCCACTGGATGGCAGACATGTCATACTTCATCTCAGACTCAAAAAAAACGTCATGCTTCAGTACAAAATGTTCGAGTTAGAGCGCATTGAATCAGTGCGATCAAAAGCGGAGCTAGTGTGAGAGTGAGCCATTTTATCAGAGCCTCTCCGTAATCGCGGCGACAGTATTGTGGTGGAGACTTTGTCTGTTATCACTGGGTATGTTAGACGAGGTCGAAGTATTCATAGTACAGTTAGGGGGCAACGTGAAGGCAGGGTGGGGAGTCGCAATGAATGTGCATACTCGGCGCGCGCGCGAGGCAGATCTGGCCGCGCTTGCGCTGCTCGTATCATCTCTCATGATATGTGCCTTGCCGTCGCGAGTGATCTTTTGAACTAAACAGGTCTTGTGTACTTGTGTTTGTGTGTCATATGAATAATATATATGTGCCCCATACATGGAATCAGAGTGCTTACTGTATGTAGTAAATGGAAAATCTTTACAGCAAAAGGCCAACCACTACATGCATACGGTTTGTTCTACCATTTATTAGTAATTATTTACACAGTTTGTTTACTACTTCCTATATACCTGAGCATTCAGTATTGTGCAATATAGCATACAGAAGGTGATGGACATTTTGGGGGGAAAGATATGCTGCATTTTATCATTTAAACATGTGACTTTTCATGAAACTTCTATAATCCAAGATTTCTGCCACCATATGACGTCATATGCAAATTAGATGGAAAAATGTAATCCCTAAATAAACTTTGGGTCATCCTTAATATTTCTCTAATTTACAGAAAGTCTCTATCTTTTTTCACTTTTAAGATATAGCCTTGTGAAATTAAGATGTCAAAATCGAACTTTTATGGAAAAAACCTCTGGCGCCTAAAGGGTTAAGTATGCTCCGATTATCGTAAAATAATCTGATCAGATATTCCTGCCGTGTGTGGTGTGTTAAGAGTGCTCTCGTCTGCTCGGAAGGACGTCGGGACCGCTCCGATCTCAAATCGGGGATATCCAACATGTTGGATTTTTTTGGCCCGATTTCTCCTCGTGTGTGGTGTCCCCCGGGGACAAACGAGCACGCAGCCTGTGGACAGTGGCGTGTAGCCAATCAGAAAGCGAGGTGACGAGACGCAGAGGAAGCACCGGGAAACAAAATCAAAACAGCCGTCCATGCTCACGTTGTCTCCACTTCTTTGACCATCGCCTTTTCTTTTGATAATGTTTTTTTTCAGTTAAAAACAAACTACACACTATCGCCACTGCATCCTCTTCGTCCGCCATGATTGTTTACTCTGAAGTCACGTTTGATCTCGAGGGATTTTGCGAGATATTCCGTCTGACCTGGGAATGCTCTGGAGTCAAATCGGTTCGTGTGTGATGTGTTGATTTTGCCGTGTGGCTGCGCACCACACACTGTACGACCAAAACTGTTAGACCCGTGATTTTTTATCGCCGTGTGTGGAGTCTCTCAGGTTTGGAAAATCGGCCGACAATTTTAAAATAGTCTCATGTGAACCAGGCTTAAGGGATAAGTCTGAAACACACCATAAAATAATTATATCAATTCATACAGTGCTAGTATGAATTGCAGCTGTATAGATACTGTACACACCCAGGTATCGGATCAGTACTCGGTATCGGCCGATACCCTGAGTCAAGGTATCGGAATCAGTATCGGGAAGGGAAAAAGGGTATCGGAACATCTCTAACCGTTTCACCATCTTGCTTGGAGTCAATGTTTGACGGACCTGCTCACATAGTAACGGTTGCTATGATGTGTGATTGGACAATGGCCGTTTTGGGGGAGGGGCCGGCGAAAGCTCAATTTGTCTCTAAAATATTTACACCATAAACTGCTTTAATTTGGAGTGAGAGATACAGGGGAAGTGGCTTTATTGCATCAGATACATGTAATTTTGCTCACAGCTGATTGGTCGAGTTTTGGCCTGCGATTTAACCCAGAATAAAACTTGCTCCTGGGCAGGATAGCAGTGTAGTGTATTGCAAGTTACCAAAGGAATGAAACCAAGTAAAAACCAATCCATCTTGTTCAGGCCAAAAAAAAAAAAACAGTTTGCTCAAACTAACCTTGTTTGCCTATAATTTATACTGATTTGGCTTATGTTTTTCTTTTGATTCTAGGATGAAATTAACATGTTTTAGTGAGATTCACCCAACACAAATGTTTGTTTCAGAGAACCTCCACAGGTCTTAATATTTTTCCAGGAATCTGATGTTTGTAATTTTACAGACTGGCGCAAGACCACTTTTGAGCAAAAGGAGCAAGTTACAAAGGCAAGAAAGAACAGGTTACTGGCACATGTCACAGTAAATAGAGGGTTGGTTCAAACAAGCAGGGGAGGCCCAGAGCAGAGTCTCTTACCATATGTAGGATATTCAGCTGGACTGCTTCCAGCGTAGAAGCCTGCAGTTCCGCTGGATACGGAGTATTGCTGGGTCGGGGGCATGTAGGGGGGGCGGTACTACAATAGAAAATTAAAGGCTATTAAAGACAATTGAACAACCATACAAAAAGAGCACAACTTAGCTGTTAAGAGAATGATAGAGGTTACCTGTCCATGTAGAAAAAAAGTATGGCCCTGAGAGTTGGCGAATGGCAACTGTTGCTGGGGAATCATCATAACCTGTGAGGTAGGTTGGTAGACATGAGTGGGTGGAACAGACCGGGGGGTGCTGCTTTGTGGGACCCGAGGGGCACTGCCTTGCATGTTGGGCCGGTTGGTGTAGTACGGCTTTTGAGGAAATGAGAGTGTCAGAAAACAAGCTGCACATGACCAAACCTCACATTTTCTGTTTCTTCAAGCTTTAAGGTGCTGTCACACTGCATTCACATCTATTCATATACAAGCATACTCAGGACCAAATTTTCATCAGCCATTAATCCTTTCTCAGTGGCATATGATCCTTCACTCAAATATGCAGATTTGGTGCTCAAGAAACATTTCTTATTATGAATGCTGAAAAACAGTTGGGCTGCCTAATTTCAGGATTTCTTGATGTATTGAAATTTCAATCTTTTTTAACATTACAAAATTAATCCTTGCTAAAAAAAAAAAAAAAAAAAAGATTACTTTCTCAAAAAACACCTCACCAACCACAAGTGTAGACTTATATTAGTATCAAATATTTTAATCTTATAATAACTGATACTTATTGTATTAACCCTCTACATTGCAAGTAAATAAATCACTCTGATATGCGACTATCGCGCTGGGTAACCCATAATTTACTCACCCTCAAGCCATCCTAGGTGTATGGCTTTCTTCTTTCAGCCAATCACAATCAGAGTTATACTAGAACATATCCTGGCTCTTACAAGCTTTATAATGGGAGTGACCACTGCCCCGACGCATGACATTGACAAACACGGAAGGGCAAAACAAAACACTAGTCACAAATTAGAAGTCTAAAACAAGAATTTTTAAAGAGAAATGTCCGAGGATTTCGATATAAGAGGAGCTTGAGTTTGTTGAACAGCCCTATTTGAACTGCGAGAGGCGTCTACTCGACTAAGCTAACGCTACTCTTACATCCTACGTCAAACATTCAGAGGTCACTCTTCTGCCAGAACTAGACTCGTGTACTGCTGTTAGCGGAAGACAGTGATTATAGTTTCTAAGGTACCATTCAAAATCTAAGGTACCATTCACTCCCATTATAAAGCTTGGAAGAGCCAGGATATTTTTTAATACAACTCCGAATGTTTGGCTGAAAGAAGTCAGACAGAAGAAAGCACGTTTTATATTAGTATTTAATAATATTTTATTAGCATTATTGTTAGTCTTAATCGTATACTTATTGAATAGTTAATCTTTTGTTTCAGAAACATTGAATGACCAATAATGTCTCAAACACCACCAGCAGCACAGCACATAAGTTATATTCAATGTGAACATTTGCATTCATTCATACATGGTTGCCACTTTATTAAGTTCTAATTACTAAAGTTCTATCATAAAAAAATGCTTGATGTTTCTTAGAAGTTTTGTTTTGCTTTCAAATGACAATCACATTTGAGTGTATCTTCATAAAAAGCTAATTTTGTGAAGAAAAGCTGATTTGATATGCATGCGTGTCAAAAGTCAGGTGAGTAAAAATTGTTGTTGTTTTTTTTAAAGCTAGCCAATGGCAATTCTATTGCCATGTGCAAAGAGCACAGTATTTTTTACAAACGGAAGAGCTCAAGTATGACATTCTGTTGCCCGCATTCATTCCAGGGTCTGTAGTTATCTTGAACGTTTAAAGCCTAGTGAGACCGTACCTTTTCTCAACATGACACCAGCTCACACCAAGAATTAATGAATTTTACTTTATGGTCCATCTTGACATGAAATCAAAATGACAAACACAAATTTCCAGTCTTAATGTGCACAATTCATCAGTGTAACTAGCTCTTCCTTTGAACATTTTTCATGTACACTTTAACATGTTCATATACAACAAGAACTCTGGACAGCCTGATTAAAATGGCTGTGAACAGAGCGAGAGAAGAGAGGGCTAGTTACCTGCAGTGACCTGAATCCACCCTTCAGCCACACAAAATAGCAGAAGAAATAGAGTGGAGAGGCGTGAGAAAGAAACAGACAACAACAAGCAGCAGTAAACGTTAGCCATCAGCAGTGAAAGCAAGATTCCCACATGCACCATTAAGAAGAGTCGGAGAAATATAGTGCAAGCACAGCAGAGGTCAGTGGCACACAGAAAACAAGGTGTTAATGGTGAACGGCTGAGACTCAAACAACCATTAAAACACATGCAGTCTCTAACAATTATGGATGGGAATCAAGAAAAACTGTTCTTATTCAGAATTGCTTTAACATTACGGGTTTCATCATGTCATTAGTTTAATCCAACTCAAAACAACAAGATTTCAAGTGGAATGAAAGACTCAATGGAGACTTAAATGGAATGGAAAACAACAGGTTTGTTGCAAAAGTAGTATACAACTTTTCAACAAAAAAAACAAAACATTTTTAGTGCTTTGAGTGAGACAGGTATGGGTGCTTCTTCAAATGGGGTTAGGGTTAGGTTAGAGGGTTAGATGGACCAAAAAAAAATGATCAGAACAAGATTCATGAAACATTTGATTCCCAATGAATACATGGAAAAAACAGCAAGAGGAGCATCTAAATGCAAGAAAACCTGTAGTGAATTACAGTCTAAGTTTGAGGGGTTTTTTTTGTACAGACAGATTTCTTAAAATCAAGCAGGCTCCAGTTTATGAAAATTGGTAGTACCTGTTGGTGTAAAGCACGAGGCCCTGGCGCAAACTGGGAGGAAAGTAAGAGTAAAAGGTCAAAGTTGAGATGCAAAAAGGAGACATACTCTGCCACACATGCACAGTTTTTTCTCCAACACAAGCAGGATTAGGAACACCTAGCTAAGCCACAAAACACACTGAAGGCTTTGTCGCCCGTCAAAACTTTCAAGGCTTGAAGATGGTGTACCTGTCTGGGTTGCGGTGCAGTGTTCATTTGTGGAGATGGTCCGGGAAAGACAACCGAGGTAGGCTGGCCTGGGGGATAGGCACCCTGTGAAAGAAAAACAATGTTGAAGATGTCCCAATTCATCTTCATATCTGTAAGATTCTCCGAATCCACTTTCACCTGTGTCAGTCCTGGTGATTGGGAAGGGTGGGGAACGGCAGAGGGTCCTGTTATAGGCTGAGGTGGTTTATTCATTTCCTGTGGTTCTGCATGAGGGGGCCTCACACTTGCCTGCCAAACTGGTGAGTCAACAAATCATGATTTTATGAGGAATAAAGGGATACATATTTCGGTAGTAGTATTATCTTAGTATTATTGTAATTTCTCTCATTAAATAATGCTTGATCATTTGCACTCTCGTAATTTTGTAACCTATCTGGTTACATGAGACATGGTGGGGATTGTTACTTTTGCTGGTTGCACTATTTTTTGCCACTGTTTGCACCTTGAGAGTATGAATAAATACAGAATCTGTGATTACATTTCAAACGTGTAAATTCAGTGTTTCCCCTACAATGTATTTAGCAGCGGCGCAGCGCCGCCACTGGATTTTCAGCGCCGCTGCAAAATCTTCACATGATCAGTAATATCACGCCATCCACTTACACACCTAAAAACACTTGAGACGTGGCGTGCGCCGGTGCTGCTAATGCGGTGGCTCTGAATCCACTTGTTGACAAGAAAGGAGGAAAGAGCCACATATGGAAATATTTTCGATTAGGCTAATGTCACGTTGCCATAAGGGGCCGTTCACATAGCGCGTTTTTCTGCGCGTGCAAATTCGTTATTTCAAATGTAGGCGCGCGGGAAGCACGCTAGTTTCTCCAGGCCGCCTCTACTCATGGTTGCATAGCAACGACAGACGCCACGGGAGAGAGCAAGCGCTTTTAGAAAGGAGAAAGCGGTGCTCTCCATGAGGACGAGGAAGTAGCAGCAAAGAATTAATTGATTTCTAGCCCTTGCATTAGCTTTACTACTAGATTTATTTATGGAGATGAGAAATAAAAAGCCGCCCTGTGCAGCTCTGATCAGCTGTTCCGCCGAGCTGTCGTTGTTACGGAGAGGCCGAAGCTGATCGGTTGGTTTTTGTCACATGGCGTGTTGAGATGAGATGTTACGATGTTTTCATCTCGCCACGCGCGCCTACAATTGAAATAACCCATTTGCGCGCAAAAAACGCGATATGTGAACGGCCCCTAAAGTGGACTCGGGTGCGGTTGTATCCGGGTACTAGTTTTACGAGCAGGAGTACATGAGCACAGTCTCGGACCGACACCCGAGTGCTGTTATTAGTCCGCCAGAAAAGCAGATCTAGGCTTATTCTTGGCTGGATAACTCTTTTAAAAAGTCTTTTAAAATGAAATACGAACACAGTTTTGGATTAAATAAAGGTACAGTCAAGTCAAATAAAACACTTGATTGTTCATGTTTGTTCACTTCATTCATTGTGCATTAAATAATGTTAACTTAAAACTTTTGATTTTAAAAATGTTACAATTTAAAAATTAAGTGCTCACAGATTGGGTGTGGCCTAAAATTTTCAATAAATTCTAAATAATCTTTTTCTGGGTTGTGCCATTTCATTTTTCCCCTATCAATATCTACCGTATAGCTGAAAATGAACACAAAACAAAAACGTGAAAAATCCTGTCTAAAATTATAAAATGAAGGTTTCTGTTTGTGACCAGTTCAAGGTGCGTGCTGCAATAATCACCTTGAATCTGTTGATGGTATGTCGTAATTGTATGTCTCAAAATGTCAATTTCTATCCACAAAACTTGCCAGAAGTCATGGTTTAAGGGTTTATTTTTTTTTTAAATTTCTTCCGGAGGTACATGTCCCCGGACCCCCCACCCCCCCCCCACCCCACATGCTCCGGCACGGGACAGCACCGCTGCTGGAAAAATTTCTAGGGGAAACACTGAAATTGTTTGAATTATTACCGTGTTTATTATTGTGACGTTTTCCAGTACAATTATACTATTTTATCATCTGCACTTTTACAGAAGAAATGTATATCAGCAACTGGTGTTTGGATTTTTACTGTTGTTGAAATATTTTATGCAATTGGTATATTATAAGAGCCTATTAAGTCTTACTTTAGATTAATGTTTGTATTTCTGAGGCTCAAGAATGCATGCAGCCACCACTTGTAGCCAAAAATAGTGGTGAATGTTACTATATTTATATCGTCATCGCAATAAAAACAAATATCGCGATATATTCTGATATAAGTCCATATCACCCTTCCCTAACGCATATGTAAAATAATGTGATCATCAACATTAAACAGTATATAAATCAAAACAAATGAAATGAAGCTTTGGGGGTGTTAATGGACTCTACTCCATCTGTGTTTTGATGATCATTCTGAATCCAATCTGGATGTAGTCTTTGACAAAAATGTGTTGTTTTTTAAGAACGCCTAAAGTCCCTGTAAAGGCAATTCTAAAAAAAATTCTAAACATTATAAATGTTAGAAATGTATCGCTAAAAAATATTACAAAGACTGAACTACTGAATTGTGGAGTTAGACCGTTAAACAGTTTTTCACCATTGCTGTGTTCTGGATTTTTTGGGCAGGGCTAAAAAGGGGGCTTGATGAAGCACTGGACCCCCTGAGCACCTGGACACACCCCTACTTGATGACGCACTGGAGCCCCTGAGCTCCTGGACACACCCCTACTTGATGACGCACTGGAGCCCCTGAGCACCTGGACACACCCCTACTTGATGACGCACTGGACCCCCTGAGCTCCTGGACACACCCCTACTTGATGACGCACTGGAGCCCCTGAGCACCTGGACACACCCCTACTTGATGACGCACTGGAGCCCCTGAGCACCTGGACACACCCCTACTTGATGACGCACTGGAGCCCCTGAGCACCTGGACACACACCTACTTGATGACGCACTGGAGCCCCTGAGCTCCTGGACACACCCCTACTTGATGACGCACTGGAGCCCCTGAGCACCTGGACACACCCCTACTTGATGACGCACTGGAGCCCCTGAGCACCTGGACACACCCCTACTTGATGACGCACTGGAGCCCCTGAGCACCTGGACACACCCCTACTTGATGACGCACTGGAGCCCCTGAGGCTGGCCCCTCCCCTAACAATAGAGCACATTCGCATCAGTTAGCCGCTCAATCGTGAGTTACTGTCAGTACTATTAGTTACTACAGCTTGCTAGCTAGCTATGCCTTCGTCACGGAAATGCGTACTACCTGGATGCGATCACGTACAAAACAGATCGGTGTCCTTATTTCACATCAAGAAGAGGTGGATTAATTTTGTGAAGAGCCACCTTGATGGAGAGCTGAGGATCATCGCCAAAACCCGCCTCTGTAGTGATCATTTTACACGGGATAGTTTTATAAACTTTCGTCTGAGACAACTGGGATTCACTGATAATCCGCTGTTACTGGTGAATGGGGCCGAACCGACTATCTCCTGCCTCGGCATTCATCTCCCCATCCCGAAAACAGGATCACCTAATATCACCGTCGGCAACTTTCCCGCGAGTGGGCGTGGTTTCAGCGCAGCCAGTGGACACGCCCCCAGCGTTTGAGAGCAGAGAATAGTGCTAATTTTTTCAAGATTTTGATAGCTTATTTTATTTACTTGGCGGCTTTTTTTAATCATTCAAATTTGGCTGGGTGGCTAACACATTTTTCTGTGGTGTGAAACTCAGAACACATAGGCCTAATTAATTATGACTTAACAGTGACTTTAAGCTAGAATAAAACTTTGCTGTTGTTTAAAATCAGAGGCTCTGTTCTTTCTTTTGATATATTGCATGTTCTGATATTCATACAACAAAATATTCTGGGGGCCATGAAAATTGTGTGAAAATTATCAAAAATGCTGGCGGTTGCTGGCAATTATTTTTTTTCTCTTGGCGGGGAAAGAGTTAAAACATTATGAGATTTCCATTGCCAACTTATAAAAATGAACTTCAACAGTGAAATATAAATCATGTACATTTCAAATAATTTGAGAAAATCATACCTCTAAATTAGTATTCTGAATCTCTTGGGTATTGACAAGTTCTTGTGTAGTGTGTCCTTTAGCAATTCACCCTGGAGAGGAACAAGAGGCAATTAGTTTGCTATTAAAGTTTTACACAAAAAAAATTAGGTCAGTCAACAAGGTTAGGGATCATGTCACCAACAATACCGGGTCTCAGTCGATTACAAGTTCTGTATTATAATTGTTTAGGTACTAGAAGAAAATGATCTATCCTGTTAATAAGTGCATTTAAATGAAATTTAACGATCTGGTTTTAGTCAGATAGACGTTTCCGGATAAATTGTGAATTAGATTTTTTATTTTTCAAACGGAGATCACAATTCTCCCACAAATCTAAACAGACAAAGTAAACACCAACATGTAACTTACTAGAGGTTCTAAAAAAAAAAGTTAATTGTTGCAGTTTACTTTAAAATAATCTGAAAAGCATCTAGAAGCCAGAGGGCGCTCTTGCGCAAACTCCAAATATGCCCCATAGAAGAAAGACAGCAGTTGTTCCATGAAATCCCTATGGACATCATACTATCGCTGTAGCTGAATAAACAGAAGATTGAAACGCTTTGAATTAACATGACTAATAAACACACGACTACGACAATATATGGATCATCTAAGATCTTCCTGCCTTCTCTGGTATTTTCGTGATAATAAAGTAAATTTATACTTTAATGCTAATCGACACAGCATTTATCACAGTATAGAAAACTGAAATTTGTGTGCCTTATTCTGTGCAAAAAGCCACATCTCACAGAAGAGTGTTTTCAAACACTCAACTGATGTTATGAAGTGAGTCGAGTAAAAAACTATTAAATGTTGTTGGACAAGAGGTTCATAAATGCTTCTCGTGTTTGGAAAGATGTTTGACGCATGTTGCTTTTTCAAATGCACGTTAAGCAACTCACTCGCAATGCTTTCAGATGGAGCAGCATTTACTACTGTTCACAGAGTCGTGCTTCACTGACAAGCTGCGCATAAAAAAAATTAAAATTCATCATCGCACTAAGCCACATCGGTTTAAGCATGATTTCGGGTTAATTGCGATAAATCGTGTAGCTCTAATCCCAGTTCTGTGATACAAAACAGTATTGTTATTTGTGTTACAAATATTCATGATATAATATATATCCACACCATTACAGCGACCAGTGAGCGCACATACACAGTTTGTTTGCACATCAATAACAGACTAGCACATGCCTATAATGTACAATTCCTGTATGTCACTATAATCATCTTTACCTTCATTAATCATCATCCATCAAAACTTTAGTAACGACACTGGTTTTCTTCACCGAACTAATGGCGCTTTTCCATTACCAGTACCAGCTCGACTCGACTCGCCTTGGCTCGCCTCGACTCGGCTCGCTTTTCGCTCCGTTTTCCATTGCAGACAGTACCGCCACAAATAGTACCCGGTCGTCATAGCGACGCCTTTCGTTCCTCGTTGCCCTATCAAGCTCTCGCTGGATCCTCTCTTCGGCAACCAAACAAAGGAAAGTCTGCACCTCCTCGTTTGACCACGGCGTATTCTTCCGAGTTGCCATAATAATAGTAGTAAGTTTAGTAACTATCTCTGGCCAAACTATTTAAAAATGGCGGGGTTATTTATTCTGGATACTCCATCTGGCGCGTGCAATGATGAAGCAGATTCTCTGTGACCAATCAGCAGTCGGCTTTGTTTTCACGTCACATTTTAGTATCGCCTTAGCTCGCTTAGAACCCCGCCAGAGGTGGTACGAAAAAAAGTACCCGAAAGCAGGTACAGGTACAACTTTTACACAGTGGAAAAGCAAACAAAGGCGAGCCGAGGCGAGCTGCTACTGTGTAGTGGAAAGGCGCCATAAGAGTAGTTTGCATATCCTAGTATCTTCATTTTGAGCTGCCGCTCAGTCTGTATTTCAAAGCGTGACGAGAAACAACTTGGGCTGCTCTGAAACAATAACAATACTTACAAGACTATATTTTATTTTACTTTATTCATTTTTTTATTTAACAAAAATAAATTATATTGACATTTAAAATAATTTTAGGTTAACTAGAGGCCCCCCTGGAGGATCACTGAGGGCACCCCGGTTGAGAACCACTGTTTTAATAGACCGCCAAGTCGCAGTCATTTATGAATGATATAGTGTGGGTGTTTAAATCGAGATCGCCATCTTTTAACGATTATCGTGCAGCTCTAGTCAGACTAAAACAACTTGTCCTTTTAAAATGTCACGTAAACGCTGTAGACTGCGAAAACCAGACTGTTGGGGTTTCAGTCAAAGTGGGACTAAAAGACCTAGACATAGGGGTGTAAATCGGACAGTTCATCACGATACGATATCGATTCTCTCAGCCAGCGATATGACATTTGCCGATCCTTCAAAAAAATTGGCGATACGATTACGGTTCGATTCAGGGCTATATCAATCGATTTATCGATATTTAGATATGATGTGCCAAGTGTACACAATCAGTTTCATATATTAACTCACAAATGCATCCAAAAATATATAACATGAAAGTTGAATTAAACTCTTTGAAAATTGCACACCCTCTCCAAATGGGACATTTACAAGTTGTTTTTTACAAGTAAAAAGAAAAAACATATGCACAAAAACGGATAACTCCGTTCTTGTTCATTTTCATATATCATGTTTTTTTTTTTTTTGTGCACTTGAATATCAATCAAACTGCAGCTGGGTTGTTTTTATTAAGTAATAATAACTTAAAAAAAACATACAGGTAACTTATAAAATTAAAGTTCATTGAAAGTGTAATATATATATAGAGAGAGAGAGAGTGTGTGTGTGGCAAAAGCAGATAACTCCACATTTCATGTTTCAGAGTTAAACAAAGCCAATTAATTGTTAAGATACATAAAACACTTGGTTAATCTCTGTAACGTTAATCTCCTCTGATGACAGACACCTGTCAAACTCTGTTGTTGTGATTAAAGGGACACTCCATCCATTTGCATTAAGCTTTCCATTGTTAGAAACCCAGTTATACTTTTGAATGGTCGTGCAACACTCATTTTCCCCTGAGGTGAAAGAAATCTGCTATTTACCATTTTCACTTCCTCCTACAATGACGCAAAAATCGTCATTTTACGTCATTGTAGGAGGAAGTGTAAGAGGGGGGGATTTCTGTAAAGACTACAAGCACTAGTCCCCACCCTTTCAAACCTGCCCATAGGGGGTTGGACTTAATGCGATAACAGACCTATCACAGATCAGTGCCAGTGCGTTTGATTTCACCGGCAGAAACTTTTTGAAAATATGGACGAAGGTACTGAATACGCAGACGGATGCATCATGGAGGATTGGGATTACAGTGTCAGCCATCTTTTTTTGGAAGATAAGCTAGCAGGCTCTTGTTCTGTGGAGAAAGCCGAGTAGGCTAGTAACTTTATAAGGTCCTCTTTTTCCCGGACATTTCCGGCCGTCGATGTCCGGGATTCAGCTTTTGCTTTCTGCAGTTGCCATGCATTGTTTACATGTACAGCTTTTGTTTCAATCTAACTGAATTCATTCTGATTGGTGAATCTGAATGTAGTGTTTACATGAACGCTAAAAAAAGTGATCGGTTGATGTGCGTTTTAACATTGCTAAGAAAATTCCCGCTCCTCCGTGAGAGATACGAGACTAGGGATGGTATCGTTAAGGTTTTAACGGTATTACTACTCTTACCGATACTGCTTATCGGTCTGGTACTTAAGGGCATTCTTATCGGTTCTTTTTGTTGTTGTCTTTTTTTACATTCGTGTAATTAACATTTGCTTTATATTTTGAAATAAAATGAAATATCTATTTGTTATGCAGCAATGTACAGGCTTTTTTGTTTTATATACATGAGATAGGATATGATAAGCAAAAACAAGTACAAACACATGGTCAACAAACAATTAAACAAAGACAAACTATATACACAGTGCTTTAATTTCAGGAAGGTCTACTAAAATTACTTTTCAGGTAAGTGTTTCTGTCTGAAAAGAAATCGAATTTAGTAATCAAATGTAAAATAACACTGCACAGTTTATCATAGATAGATTAATGCTTATTAAAGTTTAAGTTATTCATTCAAGAGCTGTGAGTGTTTTCTCTGCCTTTTGTTGTTTGATTCGCATTAATGGCTCAATCGTCACAGGTTTATTAGACTACTGCCCCTTTAAGACTGAGTGCAGATCTGACTAACTGACCAACTATGTACATCCATTTAAGACATATGAACTGTGTTCAGTCAATCTCAGAGCTGGTAATTTTTATATTTTTATGTATATTTGATAGTTTAGATGCACACATGAAGCCCAAAGTTACTTTTCTTGTCTGGTTGCAGTCCATTTCGGAGCGCGCGTCGCCTTGTGAACAGAGTCTCTTGCGCATTTTGTGCTTTTAATAGATATTTTAATGATTAACGCGTCCGCAATTTAGCAACAGTAGAGACTGCATTTTACAACAATCACAGATTGCGCTGATTCTGACGGTACGTTTGGGTTTTAGGTAGAAATGACAGCGCATTGCTGTGAAGGGAAGGAAGTTGCTCTCTAGACAGAATGCGTCTAGTTTGTAATAGTTTAATCTCAAATATCTTCTTTTTATAATCTTTGAAAGGCGAAATATAAAATAAAATTAGAATAATATCCCAGATCTAAAGTGTAACCACGTTTGAATGTTTAGTTCTGTCCTCATTGTCACTCATTAACCAGGGCTGTCGTGTTGTGCGCGCTGTGGCTCCGCATGAGAGATCGCTCTCTCTCTCTTCTGGACTGCGAATAGCAAAATTGCATCACAGACAAATGGTTTAATATTATTATAGAACTGGCTGGCGAGATAAACATGTTCAAGCTTACGTCTTTATGGCAATAATAAGTAGTACGTGTATTTTCTTAATTTCTTCAGTACCGACAGCAGAACCGATAACGTCCGAGCTTATCAATACTGCGGTCTTTCAAAACTCAGCCCCGGGGCCCGTTTAATACCGGGTTTCGGTACCCATCCCTATACGTGACCGGTAACTTGCGTCTCACATGTGTCGCTCATCAGTAATCACGCCACCGGCCTCGCGTCGTTCTCCACACGGCCCTCACTCGTCCTGCTCGCCACAGTAAACATGATGAATGGCGACTGTAAAACGCAATAGCCGAATCCCGGACATTTTGGGCGATCTCGAAACACATTTTCGGGCAGACTCATCACGGAGACTCACTAGTAGCCTAGACTTGTTGTTGAACTACTGCGCTCTGTTACCGGTAGGCGTGGCCTCCTGGGGCAGCGAAGCAAGTGCATTCTGGGAGTTGTCGTCTTTCATCCACATAAGCCAAAAATACATTTTCTGGCTTTTCTCAGTCTAGAAAGCTCCAAATTAAAAAATAATTTCACATTTCTTCTACATAAATTACCCATTTTAAATACACATTCATCTTTCCAGAGATGGAATGACCCTTTAACGTAACTTGCATGCAACACAGAGAGCTTTTCCCTCACCACTAATGTGCTGTTTTAGCAAGATTCTGTGAAAAAGTTCCAGCTTTTATTTCCCTTTTACGACCCGAAGATGATATCACAGGTTCATCAAGTTGGTTGAAATCCATCCTCGATCACTTTGTCAGCTTTGACGAAACTCCTCAGCTAGCGCGTCTTTTCAAAGTGACTAGCAGCCTTGTCACCTGACCTGAATACTGAGCACTGATTCGCTAGGGTGCTTGTCATTTCTGCTGTAAAACATATACTCGCGATGCCTTGACAGTGGAAAATACCGGCTTTTGTGACAAAGGTTTCAGTCAATCTTGTCAGGCGTCTATTTCAGCTGAGAAAAGTTACGTGAGGATGTGGAGAATGTCAAAATAAAGGTACCGTATATCGATATTTTGTGTGTAGCATCGATGCATCGTTAGACGTTTGATCGATGCATCGATCCATTTCGATGTATTGTTACACACCTAGACAATGGGCTCGGTTTAATTTAACACAAAAGCGAAATTAAATCTACAATTTGCCTCAGCGTAATGTGCTGAATCCAAAAGCCAGATCTGATTCAATGTGTTATCTTTCAAATAATCCATTTTGTACACGATCGATTTTTGAAAGTCCCTTTTGCTCACCAAGGCTGCATTATTTGATAAAAAAAAAAAAAGCTAAATTAAAATACTGCAAAGCTGAATTTAACATTACGCCAGTCTTCACATGATCCTTCAAAAATCATTTAAAATATACTGATTTGCTGCACAAGAAACATTTCTTATTATCAATGTTTAAACTAGGGCTGGTCCGAATACCATTTTTTGAGCTTCGAAGCTTCGGTAGTAATGAACATCGAATATTCGAAGCTTCGGAATCGCTATAGCCTATGTCTGTCTGTTTGCATTTTGATTATTTCGAGAACCGTTTATTCAAACGACTTCACAAGGGAGTGCAGTGTCGTATTTGGTGCAATATAGATAGACAGGCGAGACGCTACACGTTCAGAATGAATACACTTTTAATAAACTACAGAACAGTGCGAGCGGGAAGCGGCGCGCCTCAAGCGAGCAGAGCTTATATGCTCCGAAAACGGACACTGCACTAGTGATATAAAACACACACACACACACACACAGGTCTGTTAACTTAAGCAATATTTTTAATAAGGTAGTCTAATATTTTTCTCACTAACAAATAACTGACAAAGTAGGGTAGATTTAAATAAAGAAGCGGTGCGCCTCACGCGAGCAGGGCTTATGCTTCGATAAGGGACACACTAGTGATGTAAAACACACAGGTCTTTTAACTTAAGCATTATTTTTAATAAGGTGTAGTCTTATATTTTTCTCACTGTAGGGTGAGAATTGGTGAGAACAAAGTAGGGTAGATTTAAATAAATAAAAAGGAAATTTAAATAAATAAAATGAAATTTAAATAAATAAATGTATTTTTTTATTTAAATTTCATTTTTCTTTATTTAAATTTCCTTTTTATTTACTTAAATTTATTTTTTATTTTTTTATTTATTTCGTTTTTAAGTAAAGAAAAATGAAATTTAAATAAAGAAAAAAGAAATTGTGACGTCCCAGGAAAATCTCAAAGTCTCCTATATTTCGCAGTAGATTAATTTAGACTGATAATAACGGGTAAAAAGGATAATACATTTTGTTTCTATTTTTCTATTTCCCACAATGTCAAAGCAACGCAGCTTAACCCAAAACACAAGCTCAGGCATGCACTCCTGTCCATACAAACTCCGCTGTTCTGCGCTCTAGCCAGAGAATACTCCCGTTGCAGGAACACTTTTAGTAGTACAAGAAGCAAATAGATTTATTAAGTAGCTATAACGAAGTTATATGTTAAGTATTATATTTCACCAGATTTTATAGTGTAAAACATATACAAGCGCTAATGAGAACTGTTTCGAGGGGGATGCCAGGTGTGCAAAAAAAAAAAGACGAATATTCGAATGTCACATTTTCAAATCGAATACCAACCCACCGAATGAATATTCGGGTCCAGCCCTAGTTTAAACAGCTGTGCTGAAGACTTATAAAGTTTTTTTTTTAAACCATTATAAATGCATTTAATGTCACTTTAGATCAGTTGAATACCTCCTTGCTGAATAAAAGTCCTTACTGAAAAGTACTGAAAATTAAATGGTACTGACCCCAAACTTTTGAACGGTAGAGTATACTTGCAAAAGTGCCTTGACGACAGGAAAAATTGCTGATTTTAAAAGCACACGGGTTGTAAACTTTCCACAAGCATTATTATTCACCTTAAAAACAATTTAAAGAACATGAGTTTAATAAAGCTTCAGCTGCATCAATAACAAGGTACAAAGTTCCATCAATGACAGACATGACTAAAGCATTAGAATGTCAAAGTTGACTGCAAAGATGGTAACTATAGGACACAGCAGTTATGGGTTACTGCTGTAATGATGTACACTGTGTACCTGATTAGACTCCAAGAAAGCCTGAATGAATGATCTCTGCGAACAAGTAAAAAATGGGTGGGGGTCTACTAGTGTCAATTGAGATAAGACAACACCACACCCCAAAGATCTCAAACACACAGAGCCAGAATACGCATTTAACACAATCTCCCAGCTCAGCTGAGAAAAGAAGGGAAACGCACAGGAGAGCTCAGGCCAGGGGTTATGGAGATGCAGGCTCTTCATTCTGGGAGTGTCTGTCTGGCCCCTGTGACCCGCAAACCATAGAGCGGGACTTACCATTCGACTCTGTGTTTTTGATCCCGACAGATGGCAGCCAATTAACAGCCTCAGACCCTCTCAAAAAGACCTGACTTTCTGGGAGACAGCAGACGGGGGAGGACGAGCGATGCTAGGGACCTGAAGCACGTGGGGAATGTGCTTCCTTCAGAGGAAACAAGAGCCTCTGACAGATCACCAAGGCCCAACTCCATTTATGAATCTCTTACTCTCAAAAGAAAACAAAAGGAAAAAGAGCAGGAGAACAGATCAAAGGGGCACTGGCCACAGGGCAAGCCAAAAAGCGTCATAGAAAAGATCGAAATAAACACGCTAAACATGGGATGTTTATGGCACGCGGGGGGGGAGGGTGTTTGTGGGGTGGTGGGGGAGGGAATCCCAGGCTCAGAGTTATGATCAATGATTTGGGAGAATAGACAAGATACCGAACTTTCACAAAAGCCATTGGCTTGTATGGCATAAAATTGTGAAGTGCATCCCTAAAATTTACATATGCACATATGCTCTCAAATAGGGCTGTGGAATATGGACAAAAATGCAATCACGATTTGATTGCAATTTCGATTAATTTGGGAAACAATATTTTCTTACACATCCTTGTCTTAATGACATTTGCGGGCACCATATCTTTGCATAAATAACATGACGGCACTGGTAATTTCTTTATACCTTTTTTATATGTTGTGCAGTCCGCAAATGCCTGTATTATACATGTATTCACCTGGTTCGGAACGTGCCATTGTTCTTCCATGTAAACGCGCTAGACGGACATCTTTAAAGGGTTAGTTCACCCAAAAAATTGCAATTGAATTTACTGTACTCGCTTGACAGGCAAATTGCAAATTACCTGGCTCTATGATACATCTGTGCTGTATCCAAAATATTCCCAAACCACAACATAATTTTTTTTGGGCCAAGTTCCTATCCTGCTCCGAATTCACCTTCCGTTTCTGTGCCTTCCATGTCGTAACGATAAACCCATTCTGTTCTGTTCTCATGCTAGATCTAGGTGCGCTGCATTTAGATTGCACACTTAAAGTTAAACCATGCTTCTGCGGTTTAGAAATCATGCATGCTCACATTATGATTTTATTGATTTTGTGCGAGCTGCACATATAAAGATTGTAACGCACGGTTAAAAAAATTGGGATGTGTGCGTAAATTAGTGGTCGACCAACATCAGGGTTCCTGCACACTTTTTAAAGTCAAATTTCAGGCTTTTTAAGACCTTTTTAAGACCTGAAGAAATCAAAATTAATACCGTACATTAGGGGTGTGCAATATTGACAAAATATATCTCGATATTTTAAACGTTTTGTTGATAATTAGATGATATTTTACTGATTGTGTTTTTGTGCTGGTGCATTGGCTGGTTTAGGCCTGATGTTGACCGCAGACTCACGAAGATATTCATATTTTTCATCAGTGTTTCCTCTATGTTGATTTGGTAGTGGCGGCCCGCCACGGCTAAATTTCTGCCGCCACGGTATCAGAATAGGGCCGTTCAGTACAAAAGGCTGTTATATATTCACGAGGCAAACAACCAAAATGCTATCAAACAATGTCTTTTACTGGTGTTCAAATCAAAAAGCCGTCTATCAGCATGTCGGAGACGCGCGCTTCACACCGCGAGCGGAGACGCGCGCTTCACACCGCGATCGGAGACGCGTGCTTCACACCGCGATCGGGCACGCGCCACCCGGCTGACAAGGGAGAGAGGAAAAAAGAGAGACCGCAGCAGAAGAACTTGAGTCGGTGTGTGCGTCCTTGAGAACGGTAAGTGATATAACTTATGTTGTCAGTTAATTTAAGCCTGATATTATATTAGTCTATAGTTCTTGCTTATATAAATTAAGTTAACTGGTGATTTTCGTTGTTTGTATTCTTCACCTGCTAGCTAAATTGCACGTGGCTGTTGATTGATATAATAGCGTAGCAGGGCTAAGCGATTGCTGAAAGCCCTTCCTCACGTTTGTATTTTAGGTGCATAATTTACATGCTGAAGTAGTTACACTGCATTAAGATAATGTAATTAATAGTGGGTTTATTATTATTATTTGCTAATATATAAAAACTTCGTTTCCGAATGATAACGTTATTATTCATTTACTTATTTTTCAGATGAGTTTGTTAAAATATTTCTCTATAAAAAGGAAGACGCCTGATGATGAAGACCAGGTATGCTCACATCACATAAGTTCACATTACCAACAAGGTGTTTAAAAGTGCCATGTGTAAGAATAAAAATATCCCAAAAATTTGCTACACGCATCATAAGAATGAGAAGAAATAAGGGCGATGATGTCATTAAAAAAATTACAAGTTATAATGCCGCAGAGATATCAACCTGAATTAGCATGCTAAATTACTAGCCCCGGCCCGACAGAAGTCATAATACCAGTTTACCAGTTTGCCTGATGAAATATTAGACAGGAGAAGTGCAGGTGGTGGATAGAGGAGGAAACCAGAGTGAAGTGCAAGTGCAGAGTGAAGCAGAAGAGCACAGTGTGACAGGAGAGAGGGCAGAAAGAGAGGAGAGTGGAGGAGAAGATGGCAGCAATATAAAGAAAACTAAGCACAGGGTCTCAGGCTGGGATCCTGCATGGGTAGACAAACCAAGGTTCCACCCATGGCTCTACCACACAGATCATGGCAAGTACTCAGCAGTACACCATATCAGGCATTTCTGTGATTTTCAGTCTAGTGTTTTAAAAATAATACCAAAACAAAGATAATAAAAAATAATACCTCTTTTTTTCTTTTTTTACAGGAATGTTTTGCCGCATATGTCGGCAGCATAAGCAGGCACCCAAGCAAGGTGTTTCCAAACGGCCATTTATAGAAGTAGGTTGCGAAATCTACAGAGTTGACTACTTAGATAGACATATGGCAACGGAGCACCACAAGCAATGTGTAAAATCACATGCCTTGTTAGCACAAGGTAATTTTAATAATTTTATTCAATAAAATTATGTCTGTTTTTGTTGCAACATCCATCAATGATAAGTATAACAGATATTTTACCTGCTATGCATAGGTTCTTCAGTTCAAGTTGCCTTAGACCCCATCATAATACTTGAACATGAGGCAGTTATTGGAGGATTCAAATGCCTATATCACCTAACTAAGAGAGAACAAGCACACCACACAAACTATCCAGCTCTGCTGGATCTTGCGGAGTTGCTGGGGTGTAACTATTTTGAAAAGCTAAAGGTGAATAATTATCACACTACTGTCTTATTGTTCATATTTACATTTCACATCTACAAATAAGCTATCTTAAAAACTCATAATATTTCATGTATAATCTAATTTACTTTTAGATTGGAAAAAAGACCAACTACCGGTCTCACGTCATTATTGATGAGATGCTGGAAATACTGGCCAGAGTGGTTGAAGAACCAATTCTGAAAGCGATTCAGTCCTCTGTGGCTATTGGGTTGGAGGTAGACGAGAGCACAGATGTGTCTGTTAAAAGGCAACTGGATCTGCACATTCGGTATTAGTCAATTGAGATTACAATAAGTAACCACTGGACTGGAGTAAACCATATATGTTTGTGATGTATTTATGTATTTTTATTTTTCAGATATATGGACAATGAAGGGCAGCTCTTCAGCCAGTTCCTGGACCTGGTTAATGTAAGTGATGGGAAGGCTGTAACCATTGTGGCAGCAATAAAGGAAGTGCTGCACAAAAAGAACGTGCCAACTAATAAGCTCTATGGGCTAGGAACAGATGGAGCTGCTGTAATGACTGGTAAAAGTTAACAAAGAGTCATTTAAGTTGCATGAATTTGTTTTTAGTTGGCTTGAATATGAATTGGTTATTGCATGCCTTTGTTGTTGTTTTTTTCTCTCTTTTCTTGTAACAGGAAGGTTGAATGGTGTAGCAAAGCAGCTCCAGGATGACTTCCCCTGGTTGATGCCAGTTGCTTGTGCTGCCCATCGCCTCGCCTTGGCATGCAGGGATGCCTCATCTGAGGTTCCCTACATGTCTACCTTTAGGGACCATTTACAGCAGCTCCATCAGTACTTTCAGAACAGTGCTAACAGAACAGCTGTTCTAAAAGCTGCATCACAGTCTTTAGGCCTTGAGAACTTAAAAGTAAAGGTGAGAGAAAATACTTTCTGCTTTTAACAACAATTCTGGTCATAATTGTGTACTCCAGATGCAATGGGTGCTATAATTAATCTTTTACACCACTACTAAAATATTTTTCAGCAAGTAAAGGATACACGCTGGCTATCACAGCACCTGGCAATTCTTACATTGCAAAAGAACCTCAGTGCTGTCATGACTGCCTTGGCAGAGGAGACTGAAGTCCATAAGTGCCCAGTAGCCAAGGGCCTTTATGGTTTTTGCTGCACATACCGTTTTGTGGCCTCAGTATACCTACAGGCAGATGTACTACCACACTTAGCCCGGCTTTCTAGGATTTTCCAGAGAGAGAAGGTCAACTTCCTGGCCATCAAAGAGCAGGTACTTTTAACATGCATCTCATAACTGTAAAGCAGTACAACTAAATTCTAGGCTGTTCAATCAGTGCACATTACATTTTAAAAAAACTGCTGATGATTGTGCAACTGCCTTTATCAGGTTCCAGTGACTATGGCATGCCTGAAGAACATCAAAGATGCAGGTGATACACAGCCCCCTGGCTCATTCTTGGCCCAACTGCATAGTGACCTTGACAACCCTACAGGATTGGGTGCATTTAACATCGTCGATGAGGAGGAAAGGGAGAGGAGAGGTAGAGGCCAGGTGAAGCCCACAAGAGAGGTTCTTTGGTCCCGGTACAGGACACAGGTACATTTATTTTGATTGGCTGCTAAGTAGTATCCGTCTAAGAAATATAATAAAATGACAGAGCCCAGTCTTAGTTTGATTGAAATGTTATTTCCACAGGGAGTCAATCAATAAAACTTAATCATTTTCTTTGTGCCCTGTTTAGGTAATGGAACCATATCTTGATGGCCTCCAGGACAGCCTTGACAGAAGGTTCCAAAACCTAAATATCATGGGAGCCTTTCACGTGTTGGGGCCCCAAGCAGTCAAGGAGGACGATTCCATCAACTTTGAAAGCATCAAGACCCTGTCCACCAAATTCCTGCAGCAACCGGACAGTCATGCACTGCAAGAATGGTCATCTTTTAAGCAGCATATGCTGGCATTCAAGGTAAATTAGACACAATTTAAGTTCTTCAGAAACATGACTGAGGAACCCATCTTAATCGCCTACTGTCTGCATTGTAATGTTTCAGGATATGGACCAGCTTACCATAATGAGCAAACTAGCATCCCAGCACGATGAGTGGTGTCAAATCTACCCCTCCCTCAGTAAGCTGGCAGCCATTGCCCTCACAGTGCCAATCTCAAGTGTCAACTGTGAGAGAGATTTCTCCACGATGAATAGAGTAAGACATTTCAGTGTTTTGTGAAATGAAATATTGTTTGGCTATCAATATCCCTCACATCACTCAATTTAAAAAAAAATCCTTTATAGGTGAAAACAGACTTAAGGAACAGGCTGCAGGGGGACCATCTAGCAGCATGTATGCTACTCAGCATCAATGGGCCACCTCTTTCTGAATTCCCCTATGACCGAGCCTTGGACTTATTTTTCCAAAAGCCAAGAAAAATTAAATGTGTGCACAGCATGGCACACAAATGAATGTTTCATTATGAAATGATTTTTAGATGTCAAGTGCCACAAATTAATTTGTTTCGTTATGCATGATTTGTAGATGTTAAGTGCCACAAATGAATTTGTTTCATTATGAATGATTTGTAGATGTGAAGTGCCTCAAATATATTGAAGTAATAAATATGTTTATTTGTGTTGCAGCAAAGTGTCAGTCCAGTTTCATACGTAAAACTTTTCCCGGGGAGGGTGAGGGCGGTGGCGGGCGGGGGTGGGGGTTGTTCAGACAGACCTGCCCCCACTGCTAAAAAAAATCCTAAAGGAAACACTGTTTCATATTCTATGCAGTGGTCAGTTCACAGTAGTGACAGAAATGATTAATTAATGTGCAATATTTGCCACCTTAAATTGATTTCCAGGGGCATTTTCACCTATATGGACATTTTTTCTAAACTTATTTAGAGTTATGCATCACCTTTTATGTCAAAATAGCCTACTAACATTCAAATTAAATTGTACAGTAATTATACTTATTTGTACAATAATACTTAATTACACAATAATTATACAGTACCACCGTTACCAGTCAAATTAAATCATTCAATCAAAATCCATCTTTGCAGTGCAGAGGTGACACAGAAGCGGCATCAGAAGTGGCATTAATATTTACACTCCATTTACAATTGCATAAATAAAGCTATGAGATAGTTTTTTTTTAAATCAATATTCAATATTTAAATATGAAAGGATTTCTAATTTTAACGTTTTAATTAAAGGGTACTTTAAATATGAAACTAAAACCGCCAGTATGCGGCAGCAAGTCACTGTCTTAATCGTCTTAATATCGTAAGCGAGTTGAGGGATTCATTCATTCAACCGATTTGTACAAACGGCTGATTCATTCGAGAAAGAAACAAGTGATTGTTCATTGAAACGTTAAAATGACTCGTTCAAAACGTGGATTTCAGTCAAGAAATCATCGCTGTCTGCTGCATTGAGACTCTGCTAGTGCTGCGGTTTCATTTTGAAATTCTAGTCGGCGAAATAAAGGGAAAACAAACAATATTGACAATATGGTGTCTAAAAAGTAACTCACAATGTTAATTTATTTTTAATTTAACTGTTGTATAACAAATATATCACACTTGTGCACGGGAAAACGACACTCTTACTGATGTGATATTCTAATATAAGAACAGAATATGATATAAATATAAGACAAAAACTAATTTGGGGACATAGGCCTACCTATAACTGCACTGACACATCACGCAGTGAAAGCACGAGAGACAAATGCGATGTCAGCTCACAGTGCCTCGTACATCGTTAAAACAATTATTACAATATCATTATAGTCAATACACATCGCACACCCCTAAGGACATAAAGAATGAACTTACGACTGAACTGACATTTGCCAACTTTCTTCTTTTCTCCTCTCTCGCGTGCAGGAGACAGACGTTATTCTGCCGCGAATGTGATGCGAATTGTCACGTGAACCAGCAAATCCACAAAGCTAGAATAATAAAAAATAATACTACGCCAATTAGATAGTTTTAATTTGGAAAACATTTAGATATGTCTAAGTCGAAGTGTCATCTAAAATTTAAGACCTTGCATAAGTAAAAATAAGACTTAAGACTTTTTATGGCCTTATATTTTAAAAATCTAATTTAAGACTTTTTAAGGATCCGCGGGAACCCTGAACATGTTGCCATGCCCGATATATACCGGCCGATATTTAGCATTTTTAAATATTGCATCAGCAGATAAGTTTGTCTGTTTGGTCGATATGTCAGAAGCAGGACTTATTTTGCCGGTGCTAAGACGGCCGGCGCCTGAGCACACAACGCTCCCATTCTCTGTATTCATTAATTTACAGTCTCTGCTTAACAATTCTATCTAAGAATAAATTCAATAGGACTGATAAACCATCAATGAAAACAGTATTATAGCATTTGCTTTTATATTAGCAACACAAAAAAGTCAAACACTATAATTCTCATTTATCATCAGCAATAGAGTCTACATGTATCACCCAAATAAATTTGAATATCTAATATACATTCCATTTCTCAAACCTTGCAGACTTTGTCAAAATCAGCTGTGAGATCTTCTGAAGAGTGCATTTGTAGCCTGAATAAACACGTGTTTTTTGTGCATGACGGTCCGTGCAAATTAAATGTGGATAGGAGGAGAGTTCAGCTTCACTGGAGACGCACGATCGGCAAACCTTAAACCCTTTATTTCAAACTATGATGAGCTATCTAGTTGTCAACTAGGTCATATTCATGTCATTTTCACTGTGTGCTGCATGTAAAATGAATGTTTCCTTGTCTTTATTTATATATAAAAAATAAAATAAAAAGATTCCCAATGTGCACATTAAACTTGACTACTTGCTAAGTGTCCTGTTGGTTACAGTGTTTACTTCCTTTAATTCATTTTTTTACAATTTATTTGTCAAAGTACTGTAATAGGGTTGAATACTGTAATAGGGTTGCATAAAAAATAAGTATAAGTCTGTTTTTTTAATATTTGCATTTAAATAATTCATTTCTAATTTATAAAATATTAAGTTAAATATACATGCTTTAAATTGGTTATCAGCAACCTTGCTCTTGAAAAAAAACTTAAACATTGACTTTAGAATTTCTTGTATCTGTTGCCAATTGCATAAACATAGCTACTACTACATTAGGTTAGTCAGAGTAATAAGTCTTATTTTTTGGAATCGAATTATACCAATCTATTTTTTCATGTAAATGAACTTGATAAAAAAAATTAGATGACTAGCTAACTTTATGCAACTGACCAAATTGACAAAAACCTCGAGAAACACTTGACTCAAAGGCTCTCTGAGACAACTATTACCTTAAATGTTTGTCGCAGAGAACCATATTTTGCAGATATTTCATTAAAAAAATGTATGTTGTCATCATTTACACATTGTTCCAAGCTTAAATAACTTTCTTCTGCATAACAGTACATGCATTACACATTCACTTTAATTACACCTTTAACAAGGCATAAACAATGAATGGTCACTGACTCTGTCATTCTGCATTACATTTTGTTTTCCACAGAAAAAAGAGCGTGTATGCGCATTTAAAAAAATGTTTAGGGTTAACTAGTCCTTTAAGCAACTAAACCCACTATGGTGATTCATAGGACAGAGCCACGAGGAAATAAAATAACCAAACAGGCCGGTTCAATTATGAAGTCCTCAAGATACTAAAACACTAAGTGAATCTCAAACATCCAAAAACGCTTTAAACCGTTTTAAAACAAGAGATTCGCATACTCATTAAGCAAAAGACGGGTAGAGCTTGAAAAATCGCTAGGATAACAATTTTAAATTTCCCAAATTTTCTGCACGCTGCGCTCCCTAAAGAGTGAGGCAAGCATCGAGCTGCTCCTACAGAGACGTGTCACACCGCGGCCATGATGCTCTGCCGGTGTGGCTAACAGTGCTAGCCTCCATATGGCACTGACACGTTATATACACTATATATACCGTAACAACACGGTTTCATAAACCAAGCCGAGATTTAACCACTTCAACACACCATCCACGAAAAAAAAAAATCACCTCGATAACCATCTGAGAAAACTATCAAATCAACCAGGGCCTACATTATTGAATGTGAGGGGGAAGTGTCCATTCCATGGCACTAGCTTATTAGCTACCCCCCTCTCTAAATCAATGACATGGTGAAGCCGACGATCGTTCGGTCGGTAAGATCGTCTCTCCGGTTAGTTTACCTGTATCGTATTTAAGACTTCGGTAAAGTTGCGGTCGTTGAGAAAAAACGGTAACGTTACATGCCGCACAAACTTATTCTAACGTCCGCGTGCCGACATTCCTTCTATACGTCACACGAGACATTTAACGGTCACAAATGCCCTTAAAATACCAGAGAGCAAGCCATCCACAGCAGATAGGCCGTGTAAACACAAACGGGACGAGACAAAAATGTCCCGAGTTGGTATGTTCCCCAAATTAAAGTGGACTGAATCCCAGAAATGTGAGCAACATGAATGTGTAACGTTAAACCTTGAAATTCTAGGAAATAAAGCACAGGGAATACATAACTGGCTTACCAGGGAGGGAAATTGGGAAAATAACTATTGAGAAGTAACAGGAAACGCGTTAAAAGAAGAAAATGTTTGATACGTGACCACACATCAATATTAAACCCGTCGTGAGACTCAGTCTAGGCCCGCTTGGCCCCTACGATTATCGGTTTAGACGCGGCTATCAAAGTTAGCATAGGCAATAGGATTTACTCACCCGGCACCGCAGACAAATGGGAAAACTTGAGGGCAAGACTTCGTCAACGTGTTTCTTGAAAGTTTGTTTTTTTATTTTTCGTTACTAGCACAGAGCGTCTTGGTTTCCACAGGGATATTTAGGTTAATCAAGTGACAAGTGTTGGCTAGCGGCTGACACTTTAGGTTTAAATCCCATGTAGCGTGCAAAGCAAGAAAAAGTGACAGTATGGGGGAAAAGATAATAAAATACAGTTTTCAGATGTTACTACTGACAAAGTTGATGCCCCCAGGACAAGCCTCTTGACTGGAGGTCCATGTTTAAGGCGCGGATGGTGACGGATTGCCGGTAAGTTGATCACACTTCTCTTAATAAACGCGATTAGAACGGAGCCATGGTGCTTCGGCGCTTCTCCCCTTGAGCCCGCAGAACCGGACGGAGTGCTCAGTGAGCCGCGTGGGTACTTCCGGGTTAATCAACCCGAGTGCTGCGGGGTCATTCGCCAAGGGTAGAAATAAGGCGCTATAATAAAAGTCTCCAGCACACATAAAGACTTACGATTGTGTGTGTTTATTTATATAGAAAAATAATTAAAACACTCACGTATTGAAATAGCTATAAAAACGAACGTGAGTATAAATCAGTAAGGCAGGAACTTCATGCTTCGTATTTATTTATAACACGAAATGGAAACAAACCATGAAATACGACATTCAGTATGCAGGTGAATGACCAGCGTGAAATTAATTTATGTAAAATATAAAAATAACATGTTGCCATCAATTGAATTAAATAGAATGAATTGAGCATAAATAAAGCACGAAATGTATTTATTTTTTGTGAATTTAAAAGCGTCATGACACATGAAATCACTATACTGAAATAAGACATGACGTGAAATACCTGGCACGTGTAGGCTAAATGGCAACTTTCACCTATTAAAGTTGTGAGGGATACACATATCTTGCGGAATATTCATTAGATACGACGTGTTGTGTTGCTATATACCTTGTGGTGGAGAAATCGTTTTGCCAGTAGGCTATAACTTTAAAATCGCATACATTATACATTAAATTATTATCTCTAAGTGTTAAGATTAGGAAATCAATTATATTTTTCTTCATTCTGCAAAGCAGCTGGTAATCAGAGCAAGCATACACATGTAACTCAGATAATGACTGAACAGTAATTGTTTATCTAAAAAATAAAGGGTATGTCCTACATTTATTTGATTAATAAAGAATGAAGATTAAAATAATAGAAGAAAATATTATAACAACTTAAATAAACCCCTACATCACATCCACCAGCTGGAGTGCCCCTGATCTCCACCAGAGGACACTCTCCCTAGTCCATTGGCTCCACTTACCAAAACATTGCCTGGACTCATGTTCTGATTACTACAACCTGTTTATCAATATCTCCTTTATGTTTGCCTGTTTCTGTTTCATTTTCTTGATCTTCTGCCTGTCTCTCTGGATTTGCCTGTGCCTTGGGCTTTTGTTATCCTCATGGTTTGCTCTGTGGTTTTGACCTATTGCCTGTTTTGGATTACCCTTTAATAAACTACTGCTTGGATCCTTAGCCTTCGTGCCTCAGAGGAATTCGAAACCATGACAAAATAGAACGTGTGTGTGAACATATAGAACCACAAAGTTTTCTAAATTGCTTTGGCACATTTTTCTTAAAGGAGTTGTTCAATTTAAAATTACCCCATGATTTACTCACCCTCAAGCCATCCTAGGTGTATATGATTTTCTTCTTTCAGACAAATACAATAAAAAAAGTTATATATTACATATATATATATATATATATATATATATATATATATATATATATATATATATATATATATATATAGCCTATTTATATTAGCAGTGAATTGCATCCAACAGATTGAAGTTTAAAAAGTGCATCCATCCATAATAAACAAACTCCACATGCCTACGTTAATAAAGGCCTTCTGAAGCAAAGCAATGAGTTTGTGTGAATATTAAGAAAAATATTCATATTATTTGGACATCTTCATCCTGTTCAAAAGTTTTCACCCCCGGCTCCTAAAGCATTGTGTTTCCTTCTGGAGCATCAGTGAATGTTTGAACCTTTTTTTTTAATAGCTGCGCTTGAGTCCGTCAGTTGTCTTCATTGTAAAAAGGTGGATCTCAAAATCATCCAGTCACTGCTGGAAAGGGTTAAAATATGCAAAAGATGCTGGAAAAGAATTTTCTGGACCTGGAGGATGTTTCTGAAGAACATTGGGCAGTAACTGCTCAGGACAAACAAGGGACTCAAGAACAACCATCACACACAAAAAACAACAGTCGTAGATGATCCAGGTAACGACATACAGTATTAAGAATCAGGGGTATAAACTTGAACAGGGGAATTTTTAGAAATGCAGCAATCTTTTGTCTTTTCCAACCACAATATAACGTCTGTCCAACGTTGGAGATTGACGTCAATCTGATGTTGGATTCTGACATCAACCTGATTTTCATTTTCAACGATGGGTTTGGTCTTCTAAATGTAAATTTTGTCATTGTTTTGGAGCACACTAGCTTACAGATAACAGTAAAGGTAACATATTCATACTAAAAGCCCAAACAAATTAAATAGGGCACTATTAGAGGGAACAGCCATTTGGGTGTCCGAAACCATATTGTGGACTTTATTGAGTGCATTTATTCAATCTCGCATTCAATCCCACTGGAACTGTGTTCTAGAAATAAATTTGATATTGATATGAGGGCAGCTCATTATGGCCCTTTATGGCCCATGGCCCTGCCATGGGTAGCTGAGCTTGTGTTTAGCCATGTCTAGGTTTCCATTTTCTGCCTTTCCCTGATGGAGTCGTGTAGTTTGTGTTACTTATTTCTCCAATCTCTAGTATGTGGATGAGTGTAAAGTGGGATGTGATTTAATTTTCTGGGTAATATTGGTGTGTAACCTAAAGCCTGTTCTACTGTTGTTGCAGTGCAGTGAGAGCATGTGGCAGCACGCAGTGGTTTTATGTACGTTGTTCTAACGCAGTGTGTATGATCTCTTTGCGGGGATTCTCTTATGCTTTGAAAAGTGCTTAAATCTCACTGCTGTAAGTGTGTGTAGGTTGGGGGTCGTGTCTAACAGCATGTTTCCAGCTCGGAGCTGTGTAATCAGCAGGACGCACGGACCCAGATGCGTCCTGCGTCCTGTATTGCTGCTTTTGTCTTCTGTATATATGCTGTGTGTTGTGAGTGTTCTTTTAGGGAACCTGAAATTAAGTGCTGTGGGTTCTCTGAGAAATTTGTGAAGGCTATTTGGCCCACCCGCTTTTGGGATGTGGCGTTCAACATACTTGAGTGTGGATTTGCTTCATTGCATTTGTAGTGAGGGTCACTATAGCGTGTGGGTGCAGTCTAATGATTGATTACTTACAAGGTGGGTCAGGGATTCCTGTTCGTGTCTTTGATTAACCCCCAGTATTTATCTATTGTTTTTGTTTTTCTTTTACTTATTTAAAATCCCTTTTCTGTATTAACATATGTGGGTAATTTAAGAGGTAAATGTCTGAAAGGTATTTATTAGTGAATGTGTTTCTCAATGTGAAAAGATTTAATGTAATAAATTGCTTTTAATTGACAGAACTGTCTCAGTCCTCCTTGGGAAGAACGAACCTGTGTTGTCTGAGTACATGTCCTGAGGTGGCATCATTGGCTACATTGTAAATCTTATTAGAGTTTTATTAATGTGAACTCCCGGGTTGCTTATCTTAGTTCGCATTGATCTCTCCTTAACCCCTCGCCACACATGCTTTGGATTCTGTTCTTGTTGGTACCCCTCATCAGATCCACTCCTCTCCCATATCTCAGTTCATCTCAGTCATAAACCTAGGGGTTCGGTTTGCCCCGCAGCTGACCTTCAATGATCACATTAAACACATTTGCAAAACCTCCTTCCACCATCTTTGAAACATCTCCAAACTCAGTCCCCTTCTAACTCTTCCAGATGCAGAGAAACTTGTTCATGCCTTTATTTCCACCAGGCTGGACTACTGTAACGGACTCTTCATTGGGATTTCTGGCAGAAATATCCAGAAGCTTCAAATTCAATACTGTCACGGTAGATGTATTCTCTACTTCCTTTTAGTCTCGTGTTTATGTTGTTGTGTGAATGCACGTGTGTAGTGGGCGTGAATGTATGTCATTACCAAATCCACTCCAGCTGATCATCATTATCATCACCAGCTGCAGTCCATTTCACCTCTCTATATATACTCACTGCTGTGTCATCTTTCTTGTCAGATCGTTGTTGTTGGATGTGCGTCTTGTTGGTTCCAGTTCTGTCTGCCTGCCTGGTGTTTCGGTTCATCGTCGTCATCGTGTTCGTCTACTGGATTGCTTGTCTCACCATCGTCACCCCTGCACTGTTTGTCTGCACCAGCTCTGACCATCTGAGTCCCTGCGTCACCTGATCACCATCTACTTGTACTGTCCGTAATTCTATATTAAACTTGTTGACTCGCTATTGCTTCCTGTCTTTAATACGAACGTGACAGAACGATCTGACCAACTATGGAAGCAGCGAGCGGAGCTTCATTGTCCTTGGAGGAATTTGTCCACAACAGTATACGAAGAATGAATTCGCAGGAGAAGGACATCAGCGACACAGGAGGGGCAGTACAAGCTCTGGTGGCGCAGGTGTCCGAGCTCACCCAGCAGATCCAACGCCTACGTGTTCCCGCTGCGCCGCCCACACCAGCCGTTCCTCCCACACCACCTGAGAACCTCTCCCAGTCACACACCTCGCCTACCTGTTCCCGAAGCCTATTCAGGTGAACCATCACTCTGCAGATCTTTCTTGACCCGTTGCTCGATGTATTTTGCCCTCCAACCACGTACATTCAATACTGAACAAGCCAAGGTGGCTTTTGTCCTGACTTTGCTGACTGGGAGAGCGGCGCTTTGGGGAACGGCGGTGTGGGAGAATCAAGACTCATGCTGCAACTCGTTCCAATCTCTCTCCGTTGCCCTTAAGGAAGTCTTCGATCGTGCCGTCTCCGGGAGAGAAGCAGCTAGAGCGCTTGCGGAATTGAAGCAAGGTGAAAGATCAGTTTCTGATTACTCGATTGAGTTTCGAACCTTGGCGGCGGAGTGCAGATGGAACGAGGAGGCGCAGTGGGACATGTTCCTGCATGGGTTGGCTGACCACGTCCAGAGGGAAATCTACGCCCTGGATCTTCCTACCAACTCTGTCGGGACTGATCGACCTAGCATTGCGGGTGGATGCTCGATTGTCACTGGTCGAGCGTCGAGCCGCGTCCACCCGCTCACCAGGAGGAGGCGACAGTTCCCGATCCAGCGGCAGGGACGTGGTCAGCCCTGTCTACGATCACGAGTCCATGCAGGTTGGTCGAGCTCGGCTTTCCCGGGAGGAGAGGGAAAGGCGGAGGTCCTAGGGCCTTTGTCTCTACTGCGGAGGATTAGAACACTATGCATACAACTGTCCAGTAAAGGGGCCCAGCCCGATAGTAAACACGAGGCTACTATCGGGTGGGATCTCCGCCAGGAAGACCTCATCTACGTTAACATCTACCTCCACGCTCCTCCCGGTAAGACTCAGATGGTCAATTCACCAGCACAGCTGTCTTGCACTTCTGGATTCCGGGGCTGAGGGTAATTTTATGGACTACAGTTTTGCACTCAAGTTTCAGATTCCTCTCAAACCCCTCACACACAACATCGCTGTTCACGCACTTAACGGTCAGGAACTTCCCACCATATCCTTTTTTACAGAAGACATCACCCTCATCACTTCCGGTAACCACTCTGAGACTCTGTCATTTTACATCCTGGATTCACCCCTGGCACCCGTCATCCTTGGACATCCTTGTCTCATCCGTCACAACCCTCGAGTAGACTGGCAACAGAAGTCTGTGCTGGAGTGGAGCAAGGAATGTCATAAGTCTTGTCTCATGTCTGCTTGTCCGTCTGTACCTGTGTCTGTGTTTCAGGAGGAAGTAGGGGATTTATCTAACGTGCCCTCGGAGTATCTGGACCTGAAGGAGGTGTTCAGTAAGTCTCGGGCTGCTTCTCTTCCTCCGCATCGTCCCTATGATTGTGCTATAGATTTATTGCCAGGTAAGTCTCCGCCTAAGGGCAAATTATATTCACTTTCTGTTCCAGAGAGGGAGGCTATGGAGAAATATATTTCGGATTCTCTAGAAACCAAGTTCATCCGGCCTTCCTCTTCTCCAGCAGGGGCGGGGGTTTTTTTTGTGGGGAAGAAGGACGGATCTCTGCGACCTTGTATTGATTACCTTGTATTGACCTTGTATTGATTGATTGGTTAGAGGGTGCTGCCTGACGGTGGAGCCCCGGTGAAAACACAGCCAGGTAGACCTTAATAGTGGAAAAGGACCTGCCTCTTTCCATGAGGTCTTGCAGGAAACACAAAATATCAGGCACCAAGCACTGATAAGATGTGAAACCACGCCCATCATGCCACCCTTTGAACACTTGCCACTTACAGCCATATAGGGATCGCGTGAAAACGGCCCTGGCATTCTGAGTAGTGGCGATTACATGTGGCGGGAGCCCCAGTGCATTTAGGTTCGTCCTCTCACGGGCCAGGCCCAGAGAGCCACCCTGTCCGGGTGGGGGTGGTAAATCTCCCCGTTGGCTTGGGACAGTGTGTCCGTGCAAGGGGGGAGGCGCCATGGCTCGGCGTATAACAGAGGGATTATCTCTGCCAGCCACGGGGCTTTGGACCACCTGGGTGCTATCAGAATGAGAGACAGGCCGTGCTCTCTCACCCTGGCCAGTGTGAAAATTATCAGGCACAGGGGAGGAAAAGCATACAGCAGCACTTTGGGCCATGGGTGGGCCTCGAGGGGCGCATCCACATCCTTTAGCGATAAGAACATAGGACAATGGTGATTTTCGCGCGAGGCGAAAAGATCTACGGCTGCCTGTCCGAATCTCATCCATAACCTCTCCACTATCTGCGGGTGAAGACGCCAATCCCCGTAGATTGGGTTTCCCATCGATAGCAGATCCGCGCCTCTGTTCCGAATGCCCGGGACATGAGTCACGCGTAATGACAGAAAAACCTGTCTGCTCCACACCAAAAGCCTGTAAGCTAGAGCGTGGAGTTTCGACGAGCGCATGCCGCCCTGACGGTTGATATAAGCCACTGCCGTGGTATTATCGCACCGTACTAGAAACGGGATGTCCCTGCAGGCAAGGCAGAAAATGATTCAGAGCTTTCCAAATAGTAAAAGCTCTAAATAGTTAATGTGCGCTGAACGTAGTCTGCTCAGCCACAGACCGTTCACTGTTCTGCCTTCCTGGGTGGTTCCCCAGCCTGTTAAGGACGCATCTGTCGTCAAAACTTTTCGCATCGTCCCGTCCCGAGGGGGGTTCCCTGTGCGTAAAAGTTCTCGCTCTCCCAATGGCGCATGGCCGCCGAGCAGGCGCGCGTCATCGTTACCGAGCGGCAGAGATCGCGAATCGGGCTAAAATGTAGTGACAAAACCCATTTCGTGAACGCTCTCATTTTCAGGAGACCAATGGCACAACTTGGATAGATGAAGCCATGAGATCCTGCAGCCTGAGGCATGTGCGATATTGTACTCTCGCCCCTTCTCTGAACTGAGACAGACAGTCCATCAGCGAGCGAACGCGCTCTTGAGAGAGACGCGCTCGCATGGAGACTGAGTTCAATTCCAAGCCCAGGAAAATGACATTCTGACTGGGAGTCAGATTGTTTTTGCTCGCATTCACCTTGAACCCGAGGGATGTGATGTGCGCGAGCACCCGGCCGGTGTCCAGCGACACCTTCTCCTTTGATTTGGCTATGATGAGCCAGTAAGTCAGAATTCTCAGCCCTGATAGTCTCAGGGGCGCCACGCCCACCTCCGCACACAGACAAAAAGTTTGGGGACTCAAACTGCGCCCGAACGGAAGAACTGTGAATTCGTAACAAATGCCTTGGTAGGCGAAACGAAGATATTTCCTGTGTGGAGGGTAGATGCTTATGTGAAAGAAAGCATCTTTCAGATCCACTGATGTGAACCAGTCGTTCTGCTTTATGGCACAGGCGAGAGAGCCTTGTGTCACATTCTGAAATTGTATTTCCTCAAATGTTTGTTCAACACTCGAAGGTCCAATATAGGGCGGGGGGCGCCACACCTTTTGGAACATGAAAATACCAGGAATAAAAACCATGGTTTATCAGATTGGGAGGCACCATCTGAATCGCTCCCTTGTTAGGAGGGAGGAAATTTCCTCTTTCAGAATGTGTGAGGCGTTTTCTTCTGTGTGAGAAGAGAGAACGCCGTTGAAAAGCGGAGGTTTAATTGCAAACTGCAGCTTGTAACCCTGGGTTACAATACGCAAAAACCCACTCAGGCGCTGAATTGGCTTACCAAGCCGCTTTGTGACTCACGAGCGCCCCCGCTCGGGCCGGAGCGGAGCTGTATGGGCCCAGCTGGTTCATTTGTGATGCAAAGGCGCCATCTAGTGGGCACACTAGAGGCAACATGCAGGGGTTCGGAGGGATTTCCTCTCTTTGCAGTGAGAAGTTTTCTCTGTGGAGAGAGGTCTTCTCTCCAAAACGAATTCATTTGATTTGTAGCTTTGTGTGTTTTGTGTTGGGCAAACACTGGGGCCGAAGCCTTTATTGACAGAGTGAGGGGAACATAGTGTGGTGTCCACTGTGCTGAACTTTCCCTCACAAGGTGCCCCCAAAAGTGGGGAAAAACACATATCTCCTGAACACATGAACTGGGCAGTCTCATGTGCAGGCAGAAAAATAATATCCGCGGAGAGAGATACTCTACTTTTTTCTTTTTTTTGTTGTTGTTGTTTTTAAAGTGTTATTTAGTTATGTGTGTGTTTTGTGTTGGGGAACACAGGGGCCTTCCACACACAACGTCCACTAAAAACACATCGGCTGGACAGCCGCAACTGAGCTGTGTGAGCCCAGTTGGTTGATTTGTGAGGCAATTGGCGCCCTCTTGTGGACGGACTCAGGGCGACATGCATGGGATCAAGAGAGATTTGCTCTTTATGCTGGCAGATATATAAATCTGAACGAATTCATTTGATTCGTTTATTAAATGTGTTGTTTAGTAATGTGTGTGTTTGTGTTGGGAAACACTGGGGCCGAAGCCTTTAATAACTGGGTGAGGGGAACCAAGTGGGTGCGGTGTGGTAACACTGCTATGTACTTTTCCTCACGACAGCCCCCCCCTGTAACTTGTTGTTGTGGGGGGAGGGGGACACACACACACAACATCCACTAACACACGGGCTGGGCAGCCACGAGACGGGATTAACTGACCGTAGGTGGGAGACCCTGAGTTAACGTTAATCCCAATGGTCGAACAACAGGCAGGCCGCTTGCGTCCAGGACCGCCTTCCTAGGAAGGCATAAATTGAAAACCTCAACGCGTAATCGTAACACATCAAGGCCCGTGAGAACGTGTTAACAGTCTAGCGGGACGCTCCAGCCGTGCTTATGAGCTTCGCGAAAGCCTTTTTTTTTTTTTTTTGGGTGGAAAAAACGTTCTTAAGAGTTGTTTCCTCCGACTGGGCGGTGGTCCCAGCGTTTACACGTCGTAAATATTCCTATCCTGGTCGGTGGCGCTCTGTGGAGCTGGCCACACAATGTTGAGACGAACGGCCGCTCGCTCACAAACTTCCAGGAGGATGGACTGAGGCAAAGCCGCGTGAGCGCTAGCCTAGGGAACGCTAAAAGGACCGCGTCATCCCCGTCGCCGGAACCGACCGTCAACGAGAGTGGGGTTTTCCCGCGAAGATGTCCTCTTCAGGGAATGCGGATTGGGCTGATGTCAGCTCAAATATTTTAGAGAGGTGGCGCTCCGGGAGTCCCCCGGTAGCACGTCATCATCACCATGTCTCCCCTCCGAGTCAGAAAGGCCGAGCACGGCGCGCTGTGTCGTGCAACTAAAAGCCGGCTTTGTAAAAGCTACATGGGCAGCAATTACAATGACCGCAATCCTCCTGGTTCTCCAAAGCTTGAGCGTGTTAAGCCCAAGCAGACCGCGCAGAACGAGAGGGTCTTTAGCTGCGATGAGAGCACCACACGCGGCCGGGCAGGCTCGTCGTGATAGGCTGTTCCCCGGGGGAAGCGGCTGTTTAGACGGTCACATAGCCATGGGTGGGCCAGCGGTGAAGAACTCGGAAAAATCCGTGGCGGGTAGCCATGTAAAGGAGGAGCAGGTAAAGGACAGCGAGAGCTCGGGCGGCTCCGGATGCAAAAAACACAGCGGATAGGCTGAAGAAACGACTGTCACTCACGTCTGGCGGAGGCTGATCTGGCGATATGTCCTCCTGAAGACTCGAAAGTGAGCAGTGTAACGTTAATCCAACCAAACTGTGTCAATGCAGAGTTCGCGAGAAGCGAATGTCAACTGAAGAATAGCAGCGCGCCCAGCTGTGATATGCCCGTAGGTAAAGGGGTGTGGCCTCACCTGGCATTGGGTGCGCGCTTCTGTCTGTTAGCCTTGGATGCTTCTGCAGAGGTCAGGTACGGATGCCCTTCCCATAGGTGGATCTCGAAACGAGATGATGAAAGAGAACTTGAATTGCCTCCTTGGTTGAAATTGCTTTCCAGGGGTGGGTGTGTGGTGATGATGGTGCCCCCTTGGTAGTTGGTGCCCTATGGTTTATTCTGCATATACGCTTTATATTAGCAACATGAAATTGATGGCAGTGATCAACAAAAAATTCCAACAAAACTGGCCTTTTGTTTGTTTGTGGAAGCTTGTTTCTGCCATGGAATAAAAAAGTAAAAAATTTATTGTGACTTTTTATCTCACAATTCTGACTTTTTTCTCAGAACTGTGAGACATAAACTCATAATTGCAAGAAAAAAAGTCTTGTGAGATAAAAAAAAAAATCACAATTACCTTTTTTTCTGTTCCATGGCGGAAATAAGCTTAGGCTCCACATGCACTGATAAAAAGGATTTTGTGGTGAAGTAAATACTACAGAAAAAAACAATGTAATTTACATGAAAAAAGTTAGTTCAGGCAAGAATTTAAAAAAATATATAAATTCTATAGTAGTACTCAATTCAATCGTGTAGAAATGAAAGCGTAAATATCAACATTATATCGATCGATTTGTTACCTTAAAATGCTGGTAACAGCTTTTGAGCTTTTTCTTTCAGCTTTTGAGCTTCTGTTGTTCCATAAGTAGAGGCTTTATACTATATTTAAGGTTTGGAAAATTAGGTCTTCATGGCATGCTGTGTTTAAGCATTACATAAAAATCAAGCGTAGTGTCAGTTCTGGCAGGTCAGCTGATAACCGTCTACCTATAGGAAAATGACGCCTATCACTGTATACATAAGCTCCTTCAGTATTATCAGCAGCTATCGCGTTTCTCAGGAGCGAATTATTTTCATTTAAATTATTTGTATTTTCCTTTTGCTTCTGATGACAGTTTTGTTTTCCAACAATCTTGAAGGAGTTCCAGAGGTGTTGATTACTTGTTGGCTACTTTTCCTTCACTCTATGGTCCAACTCATCCCAAACCATGCCAATTAGATTTAGATCGGGTGATTGTGGAGGCCAGGTCATCTGATGCAGTCCTCCACCACTCTCCTTCTTGGACAAATAGCTCTTACAAAACCTAGAGTTGCGTTTGGGGTCATTGTCCTGTTGGAAAACAAATGATGGCCCCACTAAGTTCAAACCAGATGGGATGGCACGTCCCTGCAAAATTCGACCATGAAGGCAGTCTCCTTGACAATGGATGTTGAAATATGTCTGCCATTTGAACTCCGAGAAGCATGTGGGCTGTAATCTGAGGTGCTGTAAATAAGTGGTTTCTGAGGTTGTTAACGCTAATAAACTTATCCTCTGCAGCAGAAGGTAGCACTTGGTCTTCCTTTCCTGGGACGATCCTCATGAGAGCCAGTTTTTAATAGCGTTCGATGGTTTTGACGACTGCTAGAAAAACGAGGAGTCGAAGGTCTGTCCATATAAACTTCACGAAGTGAAACGCACATCAAAATGCCAGTAGGGATTACCCAGAGGGGAAATGCAAAGGGAAGACTGTGAGTGTGTCTAAAAGCGAAGTGGATAGCAGCCTATGAATGTAATCTTGACGTACTACATTCACCATGTTGGCATTATCATGTGACCCAACAGCGTTAATACGTTGCTTCACTGCCATTCATATATCCTCTCATGCGGCCTCATGGACTAGTAAAGTGTCCATCTTCAGAATCTCACTGGAAGTAGTATGTCACCCGGGTATTCATTTTTGCCTCTTTTATGAGTAGGCTACTGTGAATTCAGACATACTGTTTTTCGCCTACTATAGAAGGGAAGTATACGATTTCGGATGCAGCCGTAGTGTTTACATGATTTACATTTACATTTACATTTATTCATTTAGCTGACGCTTTTATCCAAAGCGACTTACAATTGCTATATATGTCGGAGGTCGCACGCCTCTGGAGCAACTAGGGGTTAAGTGTCTTGCTCAGGGACACATTGGTGTCTCACAGTGGATTCGAACCCGGGTCTCTCACACCAAAGGCATGTGTCTTATCCACTGCGCCATCACCACCCTGTGCATGAACATGAACGCTAAATAAAGTGATCAGGGGTGTATTCCAGAAAGCAGGTTATGTGACTTACCCGAGTAAGTTTAGGAGTAAGTAAGCGGATAACCTCTGCTTTCGGTTCCAAAAACGGAGGTAACTTTCGGGTTATGTAAGTAACCATAGCAACTGACTCTCTGAGGATAACCTGCTCCGGAGCAGGTTATGTTGCAGGGTTAGTTTCCGAGCATGGCGTGCCCTTTTGATGAGGATCCTGTGGACGTAGAGGCACAGATTATATGAGGGTTTTTCCGCCGTGAGAGGGTGATAAGATCACGTATCGATGTATTTTCTTATCCTAACGAATATTTGCAGGAGCGCTATCGTTTTTCTAGGGAGTCGTTAATTTATTTAACAAACCTACTAAAACCACACATCTCAAACGTGACAAACCGCGGGTCAGCGCTTAGCGCCGAACAAATTCTTTGTATTGCTCTGCGCTTTTTCGCTACAGGGAGTTTTCTCTACAATGTGGGCGATGCAGAGCATGTGGGAAAGGCAACAGTGTGTAGAGCCGTTCGTACAGTATGCATGGCACTGAAACGGTTTCTACACACTTTTGTACAGTTCCCTGGCCATAAACCTGTGCGCTTTATTAAAGAAGAATTCTACAGGGTTGCAGGTTTGCTCTCATAAATTCTGTCATCTACTTCAATTAAATTACATTTCTTAATAGGTTTATTTTGACTGCACACACATAAAGGCTACACAGACTTCTTAAATTTGTAATTAATCTTAATTTCAGGGTTCCCAAACGTGATTGGGTGCATTGATGGCACCCACATTCCTATTAAAGCTCCATCTATCAATGAGGGAGACTATGTTAATAGGAAGTCTGTGCATAGAATCAACGTGCAGGTAGCTATATTTTGGCTGATATTTGATATTGGTGTTACAAATAGGCCTAATAAACTTATTGTTCTCCACAGGTAATATGTGATGCAACCCACCTCATCTCTAATGTTGAGGCAAAATGGCCTGGGTCTGCACTCTAAAAAATGCTGGGTTGTTTAAACCCAACTTTGGGTCAAATGTGGACAAACCCAGCTGTTGGGTTAATTTTTTTAATTAAAATTTTAACCCAACGTTCGGGTTTGTCCATATTTGACCTAAAATTGGGTTAAAACAACCCAGCATTTTTTAGAGTGTGTACATGACGCCCGAATATTTAGAGAGTCATCTCTGTGCAACAAATTTCAACAGGGTACGTTTTGTTAGACAAATGCTTGTAGTCTTTATTACATTTACAAAACACCTCAAACATTACAAGACACTTCTATGGTTACTTGCTGGGGGACAGAGGATACCCTTGCCTCCCCTATTTGATGACACCCTACCCTGATCCTGAGCCCGGACCACAGACACGCTTCAACCTGTCTCACAGCAGAACACAGGCCAAGGTGGAGATGACAATAGGCATTCTGAAGGCGAGGTTTCAGTGTCTGCGTGGGCTCAGGGTCACTCCAAATAGGGCATGTGACATCACAGTTGCGTGTGTGGTACTTCACAACATTGCCACAATAAGAGGAGAGAGGCATCCCCCCTGTCCTGATGAAGATGACCTAGAACAACACCCAATGAATCTGGCAGACCACAGAGATGGCAGAAGGCTTAGAGACATGATTTGTCAAAATCACTTTATTTAATGTGTTCTATTTCTTTATATCCTGAAATAAAAGAGACATGACAGATTTGTAATTATTGCTTTATACACACACAAAAAGAAATAACAGATTCATGTTCACAAATGATTCTCACCTTAAGGCGATGCTCCAGTAGTTCTATTTCAAGTTTGTCCTTTTTAATGGCCAGCCTTTTCTCCTCTATCTGAAGCTGTATAAGGTCCATTTCCATGTCAGTTTTTTTAATTTGCCTAGATGGACCTTATACAGCTCCTTTGCAGACAACTAGGAAGGCAAAGTAAATAAGATGGTTAAAGAAGAAAATCTGCCACATAGTATTATGTAAATAAGGACAACCAGGGACAAGTTCTTACACTGCTAAGATTTTGTGTAGAGGTAGATGGACCATCATCTGCATGTACATCCCCAGCTAGATTCTGTCACAGGACAAATTACACATTTTTCACTCTATCTAAAAAGCTATGCATTGTCTAGTATATGCATCATACCTCTGTGGGTCTCCCAGCACTTTCTAATTCTGTCACAGCAGATGTGGTCTCTTCATCAGCGGTGGTCTTTGTCTGGCAGACAAAGTGAAAGATCTAAAAGCAACTGGTTCTTAAAATGCACCACTAACAATTGTGACAGTGTGGTTTCAGGAGGATCCAATAATACAATGCGTCCATCAGCAACTGCAAGAAAAAAAAAGATACTCAATGTGTAAATTACTAAAGTATGACAGACACTGAATAAAGGCATTAGGAACATGCAAGAATAAAAAAAAAACGGATTACTGTATACAGCATATGCTGTAAAATAGAATATGTATGCATAATGCACAAGTGAAACGATGACTGCATTTGGGAAGCATTTAGCCTTCTTCCTAATGACAAGAGTTAATGATCGTTTTGTCCAAACGTATGACTAAATAATCATAAGTACTAATATGGTATACCTACATTGTACCAAGTCACTTGAGTTGTTGTGGTAGGTAGCTAAGTCTGACGAAGTGCCCTCTGGAATACCATCGACCACAGGGCGACCTTTATTAAGTGAGAGAGCCAACTCCTCAGATGGGGTGAGAGGAGGTGGAGGTGGACCCCCGCCAGTTAGACGGGCCTCAGCTTTCTTTCTATTAGCTATAGGAAGAATACTGTAAAAGTAACTTAAGACATTGATCTTACAACAGTTAAAATAAAATATTACCTTTTTGGAGAATGTTTTTGTGTTTCATTTTGACTTGGGAAAGAGTTTGGCTCCAGAAGGATTACACCTTATAAAACAAGAGGCCTAAATATTTCTTGTCAATATACATTGCACTGTATTCTTAAGAAACTGATGTAGAGAAAAGTAAATGCTCGTCGAGTCATGCCACATGCTCAAAAAGACAATTGTTCAACTTTGCAAATTAACAAAAGAAAGGCAAGCATATTTAAAATAAAAAAATTAAAAAGTACGCATTTACTCTGTCAATTATTTTTTGCCAAGCCAATTGTCTTTCCCTCGCATATGCAGCTGTATTGCTTTTTTTCATTATAATGGGCTTGAACTCCTCATAAGCCAACATTAAAGCTTCTAACTCTGCTTCGGAGAAGTAGGCGGCACGCAACTTTTCACCCTTAGTTTCCATGGTGACTCCTGAATTCGGCGTTCCATTGAAAATGCCTTTATATGTTCGCCGTGCACGCGCATTAACTCGAGGTTATTAGCAGTAGGTTGATTAAACTAACTCGACACAGGTGTTTTGGAACTGACATACCCCGAGTAAGCAGGTTATGGGTTAATCAACCCAGAGTTCAGGGTTAATCTGATGGTAAGTTAACCCAGCTTTCTGGAATACACCCCAGGTTGACGTGCGTGTTTTTATGTCACAAGCTTCAGATCAGAATAGATTTTTTGACATGCGCACACTGCACGAATATACAGCGTTTCCCACTGTTTGCACATACTATTCTCCTAAATTGCTTCTTTTCTTTGTTTTTGTTACGTGGAAGTGTATTTGCCTTGTGTTGTTTGGGAAACAGTGTATTGGTCTAGTTTTCCTTGGTGTGCTTTCTCTCTCGTTTCTCTCTCTCACTGTAGTGACTCACAGGTGGAGCTGCTAACGAGTGACCTGATAGGTGACGGGAGTGCTTGGCGTTGTATTTAATAATATTAATACGTTTATTTTATATAGCGCCTTTCTCAAATCCAAGGTCGCTTTACATAGTGGGAAGGCAAGTATACACAACAGCAACAACCAAAACAATAAATGGACTGCATTTATATAGCGCTTTCACAGACCCAATGGCCACCAAAGCGCTTTACAATTTGCCTCACATTCACCCATTCACCGACGGCGGTGTCAGCCGTGCAAGGCGCCATCCAGCTCGTCGGGAGCAGCTGGGGTTAGGTGTCTTGCTCATGGACACCTCGACACTTGGTCAGGTGGAACCGGGGATTGAACCACCAACCTTCTGGTTTGTAGACAACCTACATGAACCACTGAGCCACTGCCACCCCAATACAACAAAGACAAGTTATCTGTATCAAACTATGAGTTTGGTGTGGAGAAATTATCATTAAACAAAAAGGTCTTGAGATGAGCTTTAAATGAAATCTTGCATTACAACATTTTCTGATGTGTTATTATTGAAATATGGTACCCAGAACATGCCACTCAATGCAGCTTTCTGTTCCGACAAAGCATACTGGAGGTGTCATTGCTTTATTATTTCGCAAGTTCTTAAAAAAACAGGAACGTAGAGGCCTAGATTAATTCATTCTTAAATTAAATCTTGCATTACAACATTTTCTGATGTGTTATTATTGAAACATGGTACCCAGAACACGCCCCACCATTGCAACTTTATGTGCCGACAGCACACTGAAGGTGTCATTACTTTATTATTTCACAAGCCCTGTCTAGGCTCTTTCCCGGTACGGGTTGTGTCGAGCCATTCGTTAGTCTGGTTGTTTGATGAGAAAAAAGATAAAATGTAGTTGCAATAAACGAGATAAGAATCCGCACAACTGCAGCAGCGGAGGACTCTTATGCTGCGTCCCAATTCGCCTACTTATACTACGCCCTAAAAGTATGTACTCTTTTTGTGAAGAAAAAGTACATACTTTTGAGTGTGTAGCAAAAGAGTAGGCAACAGGCCCAGCTCCAGATATGAGATGAAAGGTGGGCCAAGTGATAGTCCAGGTGGGCCGGTCAGGAGGGGGAGGGGGAGGGGCGGGAGGGGGAGGGAGGGGTAATACTTTAGTCTCACATATCTGTTGATGTCTGTTGATATAATTTTAATATCATGCATTTAAGGCAATTGTTAGGGTGTTTGTTTGTTATTGTTGTGTTTGTGTTTTCTTCATTTTTAAAATGTTTTGTACATTACTATTTAGTGACTTTATATAACTTTATTTATATAACTTTATACATGTTTAACATGTTTATTTTTACATTCTCTCTTGTTGCATTTGTAATATTTGTTTGACCTCTTAACAGATCTTGTATCAATTAAGTAACTATAGATTTGATAAAAAGGAGCAGATCTTTTAAAATAACTATTTACATCAACTAAAACAAACTTGTTACTAACTAAAAATGTTAACATGTTCTTCTTTTTTAAGATTTTTTGTATATATTTTGGAACTATATATTTAGTAACTTTATATATATATATATATATATATATATATATATATATATATATATATAGATAGATAGATAAACATGTTTAACATGTTTATTTTTACAGTCTCTCTTTTTGCATTTGTAATATTTTTTTGACCCCTTAAAGCTTCAGTAGGTAACTTTTGAAACATGTATTTGTTAAAACTGTCATTATGTCCTGACAGTAGAATATGAGATAGATAATCTGTGTAAAAATCAAGCTCCTCTGGCTCCTCCCAGTGGTCCTATTCCCATTTGCAAGAAATACACGCTCCCGGTCAGAAACAACCAATGAGAGCCAGGAGGAGTGTCTTAGCAGTGTCAGTCACGCTCGTGTACGCGCTGATCACACCCCTCTCTTGCACAGCGCGAACGCCGGAGCGCGAGCCGTCGTTCAAACTCAAGATTGCCGGCGAGCTGCAGCTGTGCTTATGACGGAGAAACAACCTAAACTGCCAATTCTCCAGTGACAGCTGCTCATAAAACAAAGAGGTAAAAGGAAAAAGACTGATGACGATAAACAAGCGAAAAAGAAAGAATTACACAGAGCCCATTGACTCGGTGTCAAAACTAACATGTAGATAAAATGTCACGCACTCTTGCTAAGCAACAATTGAAACCTGCTAATTCACTGGCTTGTCATGTTGCTGAAATAATGTACTAGCACACCTTATCTAGCATTATATATCGCTAGAATAATTACTTACATACTGTAACGTTAGTTACCGTTATATTAACGTTATCTTACTAGCTATTTATAACTTATAGAAAGAGTGCAACGTTATAAAGTTACATGTAGGCAGGGTTGTGGACTCGAGTCGCATGACTTGGACTTGACTTGGACTCGAGTCCCAAATTTGATGACTTGCGACTCGACTTGACATATTCAAAGATGACTTGCGACTCGACTTAGACTTTGACAACAATGACTCGCGACTTGACTCGGACTTGAGCCCTGTGACTTGGAAAGACTTGACCTACCTTCTAAAACCACAGATCAGAGTTGTAATAATCACTGACTGTAGTATAGCACTGTATCATTGACGCATGATCACAGCGCTGATTAGCGCTGTTTTCGCACGTTTGGCACTGAGCCAGAGAGCGCGTGATGGAGTGTGTTCAGCAGCGCGAGTCAGTTGTCATTTATTATCACGCGTTCAGACAGTTTTCAACCAAATGTTTTCTTTTTTCTTTTTCAGGCATTTAAATACACAAGTACTAGCGAACCATTTATAATTTGAGAAAAAAAAACACACTGATATCTAAGTAAGCGGAAATAATAAACTTTTCAAATGTAATTTTGAGACATGTTATTTTCCCCCCACAACAAACGCACATTTTAGCCTATAGGTAACTATAAAGTCTTCTCCCTGTTCACCAGCCACTCACTTTCATGTCTTTCGGGAGAAATGGATGGATTTACGTTACGTTTTGTAACGTAACGTAGCCCCAAAAAGTGCCACGTGGCGCTTGATACGTCGCCATAGAAATAGGAATGTTCTAGTACAATTACTGTCGCGTTAACAAAATAATTTAACCAGGGACTCAATATTTTACTTAATTTTACTTAACTTAATGTGTAGCAAATCACGATTAATTTTCCCAATGAACAGTTACTTTTATTTTTTTTATTTTTAAATCTGCATTGCCACAATAAATTTGATAATATTATATATTATTATATTATATCATATTTTAAAAGCCTTTCTGATGTAAATTAGTATACATTTAATTTACTATAGTAATTAACACTGAGACAGTAATTTGTGCAAAAAGCACTAATGACTTGTTTAAGACTTGAAGCTTAAACTCGAGGACTTGCAACTTGACTTGGACTTGTCTGTCTTGACTCGGGACTTGACTTGGGACTTGTCTGTCTTGACTCGGGACTTGACTTGGGACTTGAATGCAAAGACTCGAGACTTACTTGTGACTTGCAAAACAATGACTTGGTCTCACCTCTGCATGTAGGCTATTGGAAAATACATAATGATTTGAGGACCAAGTTTGTAGTCAAAGTATGGGCAGGCCATAGTCAATGTAAAGCATATTATTGACGTTTAGTCCCTATTAGTGAATGTGCCATATAACTTTTTATCCGCTGTTATCGGTGGGCCTGTTTACTAGCCTGCGCGTTCACGACAGGCTCCGCTGTGGAGGACGAGCTGTGGAGGGAGGGCTGTAGTGCAGCAGAGAGCAAGGGGGTGGGACCTGGAAGTTGTACTTGCTCAAATTTTCAGGCTAAGTCAACGTTTTCTCAAAACTCCCTACTGCAGCTTTAATAGATCTTGTATCAATTATGTAACTATAGATTTGATAAAAAAGGGCATGTATTTTAAAATAACTACATCAACTAAAACAAACTTGTTAAAATGTTAACATGTTCTTCATTTTTAATTTTTGGAACTATTTAGTAACTTTAAATTATATAAACATGTTTAACATGTTAAACACTATGATATAGTGAATGGCTACATTTTTTTATGTGGAAATTATCTGAATTGAGAGAGTTCGGGAACCGGATGAACTAAAGCTCTGTGAAGCACAAGAAAATAAAATAAATTAAAATGTTCAAACTAAATTCTAAACTTTAAATAAAACAAAAGAAAAGCAGATAAGTGATAAGTCCGTGGAAAAACACTGCTCATTCACGTCTGTCAGCGGCCGTCCGCTCCTCTCAGCCACTCACTGAACAGGGCAGACGCAGCGAGAGTGACGACAGGGAGAAAGCAAGAGCTCGCGCTCGCAGGACAGTACTGGCAACATTTGGAGGTTTGTCCAAAAAGTCGCTAAATTTGTCGCTAGTCGCTTTTTTGAAAAATGATGCTAAAGGGGTCTGAAAAGTCGCTAAAAATAGCGACAAAGGTGCTAAGTTGGCAACACTGAGTCTGTCTCGGAGGGGAAAAAGGACGGGGTTGGGTAGAAAATAGAAAATAACGTATCTCGAGCTGAATTGAATATAGCACCAATTTTGTGATTGGCTGTCATGTGGTGTGGGGCCAGGGTGGGCCAAGCTTCTGATTGGGTGGGCCAGGCCCACCCTGGCCCCCCCGTGGAGCCGGGCCTGGTAGGCAAGCTTTGGGACATACTACTTCGCCATCTTTAACGGACAGATCTGTCGCGTACATCCTGTCACCGTAAACTGCCCTGTAAATCATCTCGTCACAGTTAAATTCCTCCATTCAATCTAATATAACTTCTTACCATTTCGGAGAGAATTGTTGTCGCACGTTCATCTGCCAGTCATGGGGCTTTCATGCCGAGACTCAACTCATGTGTTTGGAATTTGAATATAATAATGCATTTAAAAGTTAATGGCTAAACGTATCTTTGCCAAAGTCCACAATGCTGCAGATGCAATATAATGTGGACAACATTGAATAAATACATTTTCGTGAGGTTAGATACTGATCATTAATCACTCAAACCCCTTTATCTAAACCTCTAACCGCCGGACTCGCGCGTCCTCCATGTCTGTAGTTTTTGAACACTTTTCAGTCGTGTTTGTAGTTCTAACCGAATCCTCGTCCAGCGCGCGATGGGTTGTGGGCAATATCAGCCGTTAGAGTGCGCAACGATCTGCACTTCGGATTCTGACCGGATATATAGTAGACCATCCGGGTCTCTTTGGAACACTCATTTCAACATACTACGATTTGGGACGTACTAATTCTATTTTCGAATAGCCTACTATTTAGGACGGATAGTATGCGAATTGGGACGCAGCATTATTCTGCTGTGTGGAACTGAGGAAGAACTGATGACGACACAGTTTGATCTTCGCCTGACAAATCAGAGGAAAGGGGCGTTTCATTCCCGCCCGCGTGTAGAAATCAAATTTTCAAGCTGTTGACTCATTTTTCTACCTCAGAAAAAAAAAAAAAAAAAAAAAAACCTGGATTCTTGTTTTTCGTTTCGTGAAAAAAAAAGAAGAAAAAAAAAAGAAAAAGGAACCGAACTGTTTTCTCTTTTGTCTACTTTCATTACTAAATCCAAAAACGACTGAACGAATGATACACGGATTCATTTGTATGCACTAGATTTGGTATTTGTTCAACGGTTACATTCAATTTGTTGGATGGTTTGTATTTATTTGTGACATAGCCTATTATCTAGGCTCATTTATTTATATTTGTAAAACACAATATTGGTTATTCCACTGCATTTTCGCTCAAATTGACCTTTGTTTTTGCAAATTGCTTTCTGTTTGTTTGCGAGTCGAGTTTTCCTTTGCAAAGCAGATCGAGTTTGTTTGCAAAATGCTGGATTTGTTAGTTTAATATTGGCACATAATTCGCTCCATAGAAAACCCGAAGGCCTTCCTTGGCCGCTTTTAAAGGTCCGCCGAGACATGTGGGTGGCCTCGATTGAACTGGCCGGTGCGCCTCATTCCATGTACTACTGCAACTAGTATAAAGCCCAGTTAAGTGATGTCGTGTGGCTTTTCAAAAAGTCAGAGAACGGAGGTACAGTATCATCATAACCTGTGTCTGGATGGAGAGTGAACTTCTGATCCCAGCAAATCTTCCCCTGACCATAGTTCATGTTTCCTGTTTGGCTATTTTTGGGGGGACCGATTCCTCAGGAACTGTTGTAAGTCTCAGTAGGTTGAGTTTGATGGGAAAGAGAATATCACAAAACAACATTAAGACCTTTTAAGATAAATTATTTCGTATTTTCTGTTTGATGGGGATCAGTTAAAATACTGAAAAACTAATCCAGTGCCATTCAGTAATGTTTATGACAAAACTGCAGATGTCAATAGTTTAAATTATGACAATAAATTGTTAAGATTATGTGTAATGCAGTAACTATCAAACATGTACTAACATGTAGTTAGTGCTTCCGTTATTCATGCATGAATCCTTATGAATCCTGTCTTAATGGATCGTTCTTCATTGGTTCATGGTTAGTTCATGTTTTCACTAATCATGAGTTCATAACTATTAATTCAGATATTAGTACATGATTATTCATGTACTGTTTTTGCAAAGTTTTACCCATTAATGAATAATCAAAAGTGTTAGCTGGACAAACTGATTAATTGATTGAAATATTAATTTAGCTACATCAAGTTAATCAGATTAACGAATACAAATATTAATAATTATTTATATCAAGTTATGATTAATTATTAATATTTCCTCTTGAGCTAGTTTGCTACACATCTTTCAGTCCATCCATCCATCCTCAGAAATCTTCTCATTCCTTTCAGAAAACCATATGAACACTGCAATTTGTTTTTAAATTTTCCACAATACTGTGACCTGTCGCCGGTTATAATATTATGTCCTGCAAAATGCTGTGTGTAGTATGCGTGTTGTGGTTATTGCAAGAAAGTTCATGCAAGTTTTATGTTACTGCAGCAGGACCTGCAGAGAAAAGCAATTTCATCTCCACATATTGTAAATGACAATAACTCTTGAATTGACATGAATTGCAATGCTCCCTCATAAGAAGGTGCAGACGTGCTTTTTTGTATCCCTATATTGGTTATACTGATGTCTCTTAGTACTTTGCCTGACTATAATTATGAAACATACTCATATAATTTTTTTATTTTTTTATTTCAACCCCTGTTGTAATAAAACAGAAACCCAATCACATCAATCTCTGTTGAGTGTGAGATTTACCAGCAATGCTACCCTTGTGTTTGATCATTTATAATGACACTACTGCAACATACATCATGTTTCTCTCATACTGGTAACTTATAAGGAGAAATAGAGTGATTCAGAGATGGGGAAACATGTCAGACAAAGCTCATGTGGCCTGAAGTTGATGTGTATTTCTTTTAGGAACTCAACGTACTATCCAAAGTGCATGCCTTCACCAGATCTGTGAAGAAAAACATTACAATAAATAACTAAGTGGGCATCATTTAATAAGTCAAAAGCAACAAGACACGGCTATAAAATCTATTGTTGGAAATCATAAACATATTCTATACCTGGTACACCCTGGCCAGTCTCAAAGGTCTTCTCAATCATGTCTATGTACGGTTTAGTCAGGAATTCCTCCAGAGATTTAGTATATTTTTGAAGGCATTTAGTGGAATCAGAGAAAAGGAGGTTTCTTTCACCCTCTGACTTGAACAGGCTCTTTGGAGATGTCTAAAACATGGGGGAGAGAATTTAACAATAAGACAACATTTCAAAACAGGTCTAGCAACACAAAAGATGCTGCTTTAAATACAAGTAAATTAAACGTGTACAGGACCGGAGATTTACATGACATATCCTACCTGTGCTAGTTTCAACATCACAAAAGATAAAATACAGAATCTGTGAAAGAAGAAAAATGAGATCCACAGAAAAATCTACACAGAACTGCAATGAACTCACTTGAGCCGCCTTCAGAACGGACACCACATCATCGCGTACATCTTCCCGAGTGATCACAGCATGAGCCGGCACTGTGGCAAGCTTACATGCAGCAAATTCAGAGTATTTGAATGTTTTGTCAGGTGATCCTGGGCAGATCAGTTCAAATTCATCTGCCTTCAGTTTCGTAGCCCAGTCTGGTCCTTTACCTAAGTAGATATAGAGAAGGAACCAGACCAGAAAAATCCATATTTAAAAATATGACACTATGAAAAGTGTGAAGCTTTACTAATCGACGTAAACCACACTAACCATCTGTGTAATCCCCAACAATAGTGTGCTTGATAAAAGCAACGTCACCAGCTTTTTCTGCAAGACACCTACAAGAAGAGTGAGATTTTAGATTATGGATTGGACTCAGATTTAAAAAACATATTTCCCTTTCCAATCTAGTCTACGGTCCATTACCTGAAAGCCCCATCATAGCCATAATATCTCTCTGCAGAAGAGGCTTTGCACTTGCTGTTATCTCCAACCGGCGCCCCACTTCCTATACACAGTTTACACATCTTTGATTCAGGATCAGCACCAGGAGCGCAGCCTTCACTGAAGAATTTGTCTGAAAAATTACATTATTTTATGCAATTACATGAACTAAATCTGAAAGAATCAATAGAAAACGTGAATTTACCAGCTGAGAATACACACTCAGTGATACTCACATAGGCAGTCAGGTGTTTTGCCACATATGACTGAATCTGGGACTTTCCAACCAGCATTGCGGTTCAGGCCAGTGTGGCAGGACTTTTTCCCTTTCAGATTACTCCACGTTACACCCGAGCCCTTACGCACAACCGCCACAACATGGTAACTTGAGGTCTCTGTGCACATCACAGAAAGGTTCATAGCAGGATTATCGGATCAAGTATAGAAAACTGTTGTCCGACAGCTGATGAGAAAATGCAGACTAGAGCTTCACAAAAGTTTTAGTATGTAATACTTGCCTCCACCATCTGGACAACTTTCTGCAAGGAAGGAGAGAATAACATTTTAGGTTTCATCAAACATGTAAATTCTAACTAATAGGTTTCTTATGAATTGATTTATGAAATATAGTGTTAATTCTTACGTTCAATATACTGCTCAACCATGGCTGGAACTAAACCACACTGTCCAGCCATATATACCTGGCCACCATCAGCTGCAAAGGCATCTGCTTCTCTGCGCTTTAGTGAAAATAAAACAGAATATTAACCTACAGGTGGACAGCAAGTAAAGATGATTGACATCAACTTCAGCACTCATCCATGTGACCCAACAATACCATGACTTTCTGGATGCACTCTTCCACAGATGATGCACTTCTGCACTTCATGATGTCCAACCTGTCACACTTCTCTTTCTCTGCGTGGCTAATAGTACACCATTGAATACCGTCCGAGGCCGGTGCTGCCAGGGTCTTAGCTGATGAGAAATTATACATATACAATATACAATCATGCTTTTCAAGTAAATGTCAAGAACTACAAACTTAAGGCCCCAAAAGTGCTTGACACCTAAGTCAGCCTTAAAATGGGGCATCTGCAAATGTTCACACAAAAAATGTGGTAACCCTTTATTTTACAGTGTCATTTTTACATATGTTACATGTAGTTACTATAGTAATAACTATAAGTTATGCATAATTACATGCAACTAACCCCAAACCAAACTATAATCCTAACCAAGTTGAATAATTACAGTGTAACAAAGACACTTTAAAATAAGTGTAACCAAAAATCCTAAATAAAATTTATTTTTAGCAATTAAAGGGTTAGTTCACCACAAAATGAAAAGATTTTCATAATTTACTCATCCTCATGTGGTTCGAAATCCGTAAGACTTTAGTTAATCTTTGAAACATAAATGATGATATTTTAATGAAATTATAGAGATTTTTGTCCCTCCATTGACAGCCTATGCAACTACCACTTTGACGATTAAAATAGTTCATAAAGAGATCGTAAAACTAGTCAATATGAATCAAGCTGTTCACTTTACATAATAAACAGATTTAATTTAGGCTTTTATTCACATATAAACATTCATCAACTCATACATCATCAATGGTAAACAGACGCTCAATCATGTTCGCTTGACGTGTGAGAACCAATGAGGTTCATTCTCGTGTGTTACGCAGCACGTTTGAGCTTCAGCAAGAACCAATGAGGTTCATTCTGTACCTTTGAGCTTGTTTATGTTCGCTGATTAATGTCTAGATGTGAATAAAAGCCTAAATTCAATCTCTATAAAGCGATCGTGTCTCTTCAGAAAAAAATCATATGGTTTAGTTTTTCGATCTCTTTATGAACTTTTGTGTCAAAAGTGTCAAAGTGTCAGTTGCGTAGCTGTCAATGGACCGACAGAAATCTCTCAGATTTCATTAAAAACACCTTAATTTGTGTTCCGAAGATGAACGAAAGTCTTGAGTGTTTAAAATGACACGAGGGTGAGTAATTGATGACAATTTTTTCCCCCTTTAATGAATGCTAAATAATTCAAATAAATGTTGTTTAATGCATGTTTATGTGTGGCTTCATTGTCCCAATACTTTTTTTTAGGGACACTGTATACATTCACATGTATTTTAGTATAGTTGTGTCACCTTTAAGGACACGCATGGCCTCAAAATAATCATATCTCAGGTAGAGGAAGGAGTCTGTGATCTTTGGGAGCTCCACCAGGCCAGTTGCAGAGTCTGAGAATATCAGGTCTTTACCCTCAAAAGCATGAGAAGAGAAAAGATCTGAACCCTGTTGAACACAACAAGAGGCTTTCATTGTCTCCTGAATTACAGGGTGAAATATTATTAGGAATGACATATTCTTTCTTTAGTAATAAAGTAGTATGGTGAATTTAAAAGTTACTGATGCAGCATCTATTGCAATGACATACCGGAACCATAAGGACTTTATAAATGTGCTGTGAATCAGCATCCTTGCGGGCGATGACAGCACGGGCAGGCTCTTTGCCGAAGTGACAGTCCTTGTACTGCTCAACATCTTTCCTAGTGCCGTCCATGCACAACAGCTGGTAGTCCTGTCTCTCACTCACTTAGGAATTCAGATTCAGATTAGACAAGAAAATCAGCAACCTTGAAATAATAACCTCCTGCCACAACTCTAATATCTTTAACAGTTTTGTGGCAGTTGATAATATTTTATATTTTGCCAAAAGATATCACTCACCTGGGATTCCAGCTTGGCAAATAAAGGCAACATCTCCATCACCCTTTTTCATGCACCTGGAAAGGATGCATGAGTTATATTGTTGTTTATACAGAGAGAAGACGATGTAAATATGAGTGTACTAGTGTGGAAGGCTCATACTCGAAGGCTTTTAGGCAACCACCCTGTGGGCAGCTGCAGTCACCCTGGCAAGCTGTGCACAGGTTTGGGTAAATGGCTTTTGATATTCCAGGAACACAACTGCGCGGGAAGAACTGTGACACAGCTGAAGAACACAAAAAAGTGCCGCATTATTCAGTTATACATCAATTACAAAACAATTCACATAACCAAAAATCACATTAAATACCTCAAAGCTGGTCAATATCCCATTTTGAATGAGATTTTTATATTTTCAGTTTTCATTTTAGTTTGTTGATTTTTTAATTATTTGATCATTTTTCTTGTATATTATTTTAAAAGCTGTCTCTGAGAAAAAATAGTCCATGCACAGAACAATTGGTCTAGCAATTAGATGAACACTGTACCAATATTAAAGCATAATGAAGCCCTCTAAAGGCTATTGTTAGAACAATAGATACATGAGAGTCGAGATGGCGGCAGTTTTGTGAAACGAGAGTCTGTGGTGTGATACGAGAGACAAAATAAGTGCTGCTGGTTTCAGTTGCATGGATGAGTGGACTGATACACAGCGCATGGACAGCGCTCAATATAAGGAAATACCATGCCACTGAATGCCAGTATTTCAGAGAGCCATAATAATAATCCACATATGATCTCCAAATAGAGCCAAACTTACCCTCCTCAAGAGGCATGTCATCAGAACCAGCCCAGTCAATTATTCTGTCTTTAACCAGACTTCCAATAGGTAATTTCCAGCCTCCAGATGATTGATAACAACCGTGGCAGGAAGTCTTTCCCTTGAGATCTTTGATACTGAAGTCAGTGCCACGCTTTACTACAGCTACAGCATAACAGGGCTCTAGAGAAGAAGTGAAGCAGAGAGGAGCGGACAGACTCAAAAACACATCTGTCAGAAACCACTGACTGCTAAATTTAAACAAATTTAGAAAGGATTTCAGCATGTACTGGAAGATGATGCATCATCCAATTTATTATTAAAGGAAATACATTTGCTAACATATTGTTAAAGCACAAATGGAAAACCATTAACATCATTAAGTGTCATTATTATTTTTTTTGAAAAAGTGTCATTAATGTGAAATACTACATCAAATATTGGTAACACTTTACAAAAAGGTTCCATTTGTTAACATAAACGATATTAGTTGACATTAATTAACAATTAAAAATACGTCTAAAGCATTCATTAATCTTAGTTAATTTTTATTTCCACATTTACTAATGCATTATTAAATTCAAAAGTTGTATCTGTTCATATTATTTAATAGACCTGAGCAAACATGAACTAACAATGAATTGTATTTTATTACCTCTATAAAGCCAACTGAATCAATCGAATCATATCAATCATTTAAATAATCAACATGCTCAAAACTTTGGTGAAAAACCTGTTGAACACAATCTACTGCATTCTATTGTCTAATTGATTTATTTAGTTAGTTTTTAACAAGTAAAAGGACTTTTAGTGTAATTCTGAAAACTTTCCCCTTCAGATCGTTGTACACATCTTTTTTCTTCTTTTTTTTCACGTGTGTGTGTGTGCATTTTAAGCTAAAGCTGTTGTAAAGATCTCACTGATTTACTTTAAAAGCTATCAGAATTTCTTCTTGCGTATTAATATCAGCTACTGCACTTTTTTCCTCCTCAAGTATTCTCCTGATGTGATGCTCAACTAAAAACACATTTGCAAACTTTCTTTAGATTTTTTAAATATTTTGTCTAGATTCTATAAACTCTTGTATTTCAAAAACAATTTATTTTCCTGACTATTGTTTCTTATGTCAGGCGTTACAGTGTAAATTAACGTTAAATGAATAAATACTGTAACAACTGGATTGCTCATTGTTAATGATGCATCTGAATTACACAATAGGCTAGATCATTTTAAACGCAGACTTATATTTTTAATTCAATTGATTGTCATTAGCAATAAACTTTGTATTTAGATTATGTAATACTCAATTTGTCTATAGGTTATGATGATAAATGAAGATGTTCAAAATCTAATTCATTGAAGTCCATGAATTATAATTATTTAATTAAAAATAAAAAAACATTTGTGTGTGCGTGTATATATATATATATATATATATATATATATATATTCTCTTCATCAACACTACAAATATTTACCTTCTTTATTCTTCTCTGCAATGATAGGACGGAGTTCATAAGGTTTTAGTCCACCGACGTAAACATGTTCTCCATCAACAGTTACGGCATCTGCTTCACCTTTCTGTGAATTAAAGACAGTTGAATGAAAAATGCTATGGTTTAGACTGAACAAAACCCCCAAGGGTGAGTGAGGTAAAATAATACACGTTTTATTACCCAGATGCTCTTAATGCAGTCAATTATAGAAGGCTGGAGAAGACACTCAATATCTGTTGATTTGCTTGCAAGGTGTTTGCATTTATCCAGCTCTTTCTGTGTTTTCACACACAATTTGACTTTCTGAGCCCTGGCTGAGGGAAGTGCCACAACTGCAAAGAAAACAATCAGTGATACACAATGATTAAATAAGAACTGAAGATGAAAATAACAACATCAAAGATGAGAATTACCAAGGCAGCCCAGCAACGAGATGAGCAAGACGTTCATATTAGGCCTTCACCAGCGATTTCTGGTAGGAGGAGACAGGAGAGACCATGCTTTTTATGTGTCTGGAAGGACTAGTGGGTTGGATCAGGCAAACACAAGACATCATCATCGTCATCGTTTGCTCATGATTTCTCAATATCTGCTTGTGCAGGCAGTGAGCCATTCACATTTGCAAAGTGGACATTTTCTTTTTCTTTTTTCATGGAAATTCAGCAGCTAATGTTAATGTCGAACATTTATTAACAATTTAAAAATAAACATTCACTTTCTCTTTTATATAAATAAATAAATAAATAAATAAATAAATAGTAGAATGGTACAATTATACTTCACTTAGAAAATCACATTAAAACATGACAAACCTACTTTTCATTAAAATCTACCTTCATTATAAATGCAATATTTGCCTAAAAGTTAGTGTGATTTTATTGGTTTTAGTTTAACATTTACAAAAAAAGTATGATATTGAAATTGTAGTTTGTAGTTTTGAGTGCAAAACCACATTTATGCAACTGGACTTTTAACTCAAAACGTAGTTAAGGTAAAGCCCCTGTGACAACTAGCCCCGGTCTCCCCTACTGCTGTATGCATCAGCATAAAAGTGTGTTGATTTATCCAAACACAGTCTAGATTCACATTCCTTACATGCTCATTGACATGATTAACTCATTGTATGGTGGATATCATGATTTGTAAAGACATTTGCCCAGAGTAAATATTGTCTCTGTTCAGAGACCGTTGCATGTGTGTGCTTAGAAATCAGTTGATTGGTTTGTATTTGACTTTTGTACATTGTAAATATTACTCAATGCAAGAGTGTAAAGTACAAACTGATAGAAGTTCAGCAAAGAAACCAAAAAGCCTTTTTTGGGGTGGTATGTCAGAAGAGGGATGGCGTCCAGATTAAACATTGCTACTAAATCACACCAGTGGGTCACTGGCATTGCACAACTCTGGGCTTTCCAGAGAGAGAATGGGAATACAAAAATAAATAAAACTGTACCAGTTATAGTTATTGCAAAATACAATAAAAGCATTTTGATTGATTAAATGCATTATTCGGCATGTCATTTGCACTGTCAACATTGACTCTTTTTAGTTTCCGTTTTATATCCCAAAGAAAAAGAAAACATTTGTTTATAAAGTTAGTATTATGAATTTAGAGCAGTGGTTTTCAATCCTGGTAATGCATTGACTTGGATTCACTAGCTTACAGAATATATTCCCACATTTGAACCCCGATCCGAATTGGGAATGGAATCCTGTATTGGGTCAATGACAAATGAATTTTTGCACAATAAAGAATAGGAAAAATCTTTTACAATGTGCCAAGTTATAAGAAATACTCTTTGCTGGTATCATTGTCACGGATGGAACAGGAGTCAGACAGGTGGTAAGTAGTGTTTATTTACAGGATTGCAGAACCAGACTGAGATTGTGTATGGTGAGTATGCAAGCAGATGATATGAGAGTGGAACTTAGCTGAAGGATAATCAAAGTCTCTGTTACAGATGTTGATGGGGAATCACATGGAATGGACTGATGAATAAAGACTGTACTTCTGTGTGAAGGTTGAAGGTGATCGGCAGATGGATCTCAGGTAAGTAGCAGGTAAGTTGCATGAGAGAGCCTGTGTGTCATGTAGAGAGAGACTAGACCAGACAATGAGTGTGTGAGGAGGAGTCAATATAAAGGGAGGTGATTTGATGAGGTGCAGGTGATGATGATCAGAACTCGGGAGACAGTGAACGAGTGGGATGAGTGAGTGAATATGGTGGAATCCTGACACATATATGTACTTCTAAACCATTTTCAGTTTAAATGTAGCCTAATAACTATAAAAATGTAATGTGGAAAAAAGTAGTGCACACATCTTAATAATTTCAAGGTAAAAAGTTGTTACATGAATATCATGAATTATTAATAAATATCATTATGTTTTCATTAATCACATCACATGACCTTTTTCTTGTCGTAAAAAGGTCAAGTTATGATATTTTAACAGACTTAATGACCTTGACACCAGGGTTATTACTGGTAACTTAAACTAAAACCATAAAAACATTTCATTACTTGAAACAAAATAAACATTAACTGAAATAAAATATTACAAAAAATGAAACTTATGATTTTACCGCTTGCCAAGTCAACATTTCACATTGTCATTTAGTTTAAGATAACTAATACAAAATAAAAAATGAAATAAAACCAAATATATATATATATATATATAACTAATAAAAATGACAAAAACACAATTTAAATGAAAATATAATAATAAATATAAATATATAAAATTAATTCTAATTCATAATATGAACAAAAACTAGAAAAGTACATGAATGACACTAAAATTACGCAGCTTGAGACAGTCAAGAGGATCTGCAGGGGTCATCGATATGATACTGTAATAAACCCTTGTATTTTGCAAAAGAATACGATGTCCAGTCTTGATTCTGTTCTTTGAACTTTTACTGAATCTCTTGGTGAACTCGTTAACAACTACTGTATATCGTAGCCCCTTATACACATACATCTTACTTCCTTGGACCGCCCCCTTTTCACGTCTTCCGTAACGTCATCCACGCAGACAAAACTAATCATCATTCTATTACATCTCCCCCTTTTACAAATCTATTGTTTGCTTCATACAAATGCTTCATTGTTATTTCAAGCATACATAACATTTAGGCATAACATTTTCTTCCATGTGTAGAACATACACAGTCTCAAATGAAACAATATTAACTTGGGTTTACCTTTTTTTCAGAACACTAGTGAACTGCATTTAACATCTCCTAACCCCTCAAAGTAACCATACTATGTGTTTCTGTCTCTTATCTTTCTTTCCTCATTTATAAGTCCAGGACTTGTGGTGGTCTGCTAATCCTGCCAGACCTGGTTCGTATCAGTCCGTCAGGAGGCTTTGGATTTGTTCCATATTGTTCTGGAACATCTGGTGTTTTGACAGCACTCGGTGTTGTAAGAAGTGCGGTGTCATGCTGTGGGGTGTTTACAGATGTTGTCATTGGTGCTTTCCCCACTGGCACTTCCTGTAGGTGGCGTCTGTTTCGGCGCAACATACCCCCTTGCTCTGTCTCCAACAAATAAGATTGTGGTGTGACACTCCCCTTCACCACGGTTGCCTTTGTCAGCCAGGATTTTTGAGTGTCCACCTTGGTGAGGACCTGATTCCCTGGATATAGGAGAGGTGTAGGGTTTTCACACCATGACGCTTGTTGTAGTGTAGTAAGCTTGTTCCTCTTTCTTGGCTGCATCATTTCTCTCAATGACTTTGGTGTTTGGCCATTTAGGTAACAGATTGCTGTCAAGGGTGGGTAAGGTCGTCCGAATTTTCCGACCCATCAAGAGTTCTGCTGGACTGACACCTGTACTACTGCGTGGAGTGGATCTGTAACACTTTAGAATTCTTTTGGCTATTTGTACGGCTCTTTCAGCATGCCCATTCCCTTGTGGGTGATGTGGTCTGGAGGTTATGTGTTTGAAATCTAGTTCACGAGCCAATTCTTTGAACTCTGCACTGGTGAATTGTGGCCCATTGTCACTGACCACCTCCTCAGCTAGCGGGCAAAGATGCCTTTCAGTTTTCTCACTACCTGTGTACTGGTAGTTGTGGGCATGTGTACCTCTAGGAAACGTGAGTAGTAGTCTGAAATGACTAGGTAGGTCTGTTTGTTATGTTCGCACAGATCAATTCTGATCCTCTTCCATGGCCTTTCGGGAAGTGGCCTGGAGATTTGTGGTTCTCTGGACTGAGCTCTTCTCATTTCTTGGCAGGACTGGCACGACAAGACTTTGAGTTAATTTGGGATGATACCACACCAAGGTGTTTGCTCTTTCCCGGCATTTACTCAGACCCTGGTGTCTGTCGTGTACGCGATCTATGATCTCAGCCCTCAGTTTACCAGGTATGATCATTCTGTTGCCCCTGCTGACAATTCCATCTAGAGTTGAAAGTTCATTTCTCACAGGGAAAAAGTCTCTGGCCATCGGGTGCACCGTGGCTATGTGTTCAGGCCAACCTGACTGAATATATGTGATTTCATCTTCGACAGTGCTAGACCTGATGATGTCCATATTTTGCTTTGAACCTGGAATGCTGTCAATAATAGACGCCACATAGCTCTCCACATCTGAGTGGATGTCACTACAGACCTGTAAATTATCTGACGGGCTCCTGGACAGAGCGTCGGCCACTACGAGAGTTTTCCCCGGTGCATATTCTGCAGTAGGGTTGAATCTCATCAATCACCTCAGCAGCCTCTGGCAACAAAGTGGAACCACGTCTTTTGCGTTTATTAGTGGCACCAATGGCTTGTGGTCACTGATCAGCTTGAACTCATTTAGACCATACAAGTACTTTTCAAATCTTTCACACGACCAGACAGTGGCCAGGCACTCTTTTTCTATTTGAGCATATCTGGTTTCAGCTTTGCTCAGTAGTCTGGAGCAATAAGCCACTGGTCTCCAGTCCTTGTCATGTTGCTGCATCAGTACGCCACCAATTCCATAGCTGCTTGCATCAGCTGACACCATGGTTGGTTTCTTTACATCATAGAATGCTAATTTAGGTGAGGACATGAGCAGTCCTTTTATCTCTTGCAAAGCTGCTTGTTGGGCTGGACCCCATGTCCATGTTGATTTGACTTTCAGCAGATCGTAGAGCGGCCGTCCCACGTCTGCTAAATTGGGGATGTATTTTCCCAGGTAATTGGCCATTCCGAGAACTCTTTTTAACCCCTGGGCGTTATCAGGTGGGAGTAGTTTGTTAATAGCCGATACCTTGGCGGGGTCCGGCCGTATCCCGTCCGCACTGATTTCATGGCCCAGGAAGTGTAGCTTCTCTTGCCTCACCCTACATTTCCCTGTGTTCAACCTCAGGCAAGCTGATTGTAATCGTTCCATTACCGACTGTAGTCGTTGGTCATGCTCCGCCACGTCCCTTCCATGGACGATAATGTCATCCATGTAAATGTCCACTCCCTCAGGCCTTCTAGAGTTTCTGTCATTTTCCTTTGGATAATTTTAGGAGCGCTGGAAATTCCAAAGGGAAGGCGTTTGAAACAGTACCGGGCGAAAGGAGTAATGAAGGCTGTCAGTCTTTGACTGTCTTTATCCAGTGGTATTTGCCAGAACCCTGCAGCTGCATCCAGTGTAGAGAACACTACTTCCCTGTTTAGCTTTGCTGTGATCTCCTCTGCAGTAGGTAAAACAAACCTTTCTCTCTTGGCAGTTTTATTTAACTTCCTGAGGTCAACACATATACGCACCTGTCCGGACTTTTTAGGAGCTGGCACTATCAGTGCACACCACTCCGTGGGCTCTGTTACTTTCTCTATGATGCCCTCAGCTACCATCCTGTTTAGTTCCTCCTCCACAGGTTTCATGAGGGGGATTGGGATCCTGCGCGTAGCATATACTGCGTAGGGCTGTGCATTTTCTTGTAATGTGATCTTCACTGGCTGTGTTTTTAGTAAGCCAACCTCCATTACAGCACTGTGTACTTCCAGAATTCTCTTCACCAGCCCCTTCTGCTCAGCTACTGTTCGGCTAAGTAAGTTGCTAGGGGTCTCTCCTCTGATAACAAATACTTTGAATGAGTACCGGTTATTTTTAAACTCTGTGTGTGCTGTAAACTGACCGATACAGTTCAGACGGCCGTCTGGGCTATTCAGTACAGTCTTAGTAGTGAACAGTGTTTTCCTCTCCTTGCGCGCTAACTTGTGCTTTCACTTCCTCCGATTGGCGGGTTTCTTGCACCGTCATTTCGAGTGTGAGATTTGAAATTAGCTGCAACTTGCGTGAGAGCTCTTTGTCCTGGATTCCTACCACGATTCGGTCTCTAATGTGTTCTTCACGTGCGGACCCAAACTCGCAATGCTCTGACAGTTCGTAAAGGGAGCGGATAAAAGTTTCCGCTCTCTCTCCTGGACGTTGAACGCGCTTATAGAAGCATGCTCTTTCGTGAATTATGTTGCGCTTTGGTATGGTACTTGTCGAGAACCAGTTCGTATTTATTATCATTTCCCTCCTCGTTGAAAGTGAATGAGCTGAAAATATTCTCTGCTTCGCCCCCCAGGGCATAGATAAGGGTGCTTACTTGTACACTGCCGTCCTCTTTATCCAGTTTTGCCGCCGTTTTGTAACGCGTAAACCGCTTTTTCCAGTCAGTCCATTCCGCTGGTCTCTCGAAGCAAAAGCTTTCAGGTGGGTTAAACTTCGCCATCCCGACGATTGGCACTCTGACACCATGTTATAAACCCTTGTATTTTGCAAAAGAATACGATTTCCAGTCTTGATTCTGTTCTTTGAACTTTTACTGAATCTCTTGGTAAACTCGTTAACAACTATATCGTAGCCCCTTATATACATCTCACTTCCTTGGACCTCCCCCTTTTTTACGTCATCCGTTACGTCATACACGCAGACATAACTAATCATCATTCTATTACAGATACCATTTCCTGTTTTATTTTTTTCCAGCATGTTATTAAATTCCATTAAATTACCTTGATTTCATGACATGCATTTTTCAAATATTAATAAGCAGTGAAGAAAATATTATTAAGAATATCATTCTTTTAATTTAGCCTACTTTTTGGAGGCTTTTTTCTTCATTATGCCAGGACAGTTCAAACAACAAACTTTGACTTTACCAGGTCCAGCTGTCTATGAACTCTAACCTCGGACACTCCACTATCTGAAGGAGATAACAGACAGGCTTCAAGCAGATGCTCCATGAAACATTTTCCAGGGATACAGAGCCACTGTTTGAAGAGATCATGTGTCATACAATGATATGCTCATAAATGGCAGATCATGAAAAATATGGCAACATGTGTTTGACTGAAAATATACTAAAAGCATCTGCATGTCCTTCTCTTCAAGCATGTCAAACTAGGAAATCAAGGTTGCAGTAGGCTACTTCAAAAGGAAAATTTATACAGTCTCTCAACCGACATTGATCTTGAATTTTGTGCTTATACATCAACAGCTAAATACAAGACAAATCGTTTTGTTTCATGCAGACTGCAGACCATATAACAGCACATTAACTGGTTTCTGAGAATGAACAAAGGTGACTGAGATTCAGCTCTCTTATGTAACCCCTTAGTGTACTTTATAAGATCTGAGCATGCAGTTATAATGCGCTGGCACTAATACCAGATACTGGCTGATTTGTGCTGACTGACAGCATTCTGGTGTTCAAGTCTGAGAATCACTTCAGTTTCGATTCTACATTCCCAAGTATGAGTACAGCTGTACCTATATGTGCAAATCCTGTGGTTGACTGATCTGAGTATTTGACCAGCTGCAGCTATTTAACTTAGTCCTGCTTGCACAAGTTTAAACGCCTATGCAAACATTGAAGAGCACAGTTATAAAGAGGAAACGAAACAATGAAAAGTTTTACCAAAACTGAGAAGATAGACAGCTTACAAGTTGTCCAATGCAGATTAATTCAAACATTTATAAATTAAGTGGTTGATTTATTTAAATTTTCATCTTAATGAGGATTTTTGTACACCTGTGAATTAAACAATAATATGTTGCGTAGCAGTCAGAGTTGTTGCATAATTTAGTTTATGTTTTACATCTTATTCATATTTTATTTGCTGGGCATTCAATGCGAGATGAAAAGGAGAACTGGTTTGGTTGTTTCAGGGTCCATTTCATAACTGGCACCCTCTTGATCCACAGTTATTGATGTTATAGAGAAATTACAAGGCTAAATCCTGTCAAAGATCTCAATTTCTGTCTATGTAGAAAAAAAACAGTTTCTGTTAAACATATAAATAAATAAAAGATATCTCATATTTTTTTATATATAGATATGAAATTATGCAGCATTCGTGACATTTAAGTGCATGGAGTTGGCTGGATCAGTGTATAAAGATGGCAGAAATTGTTAAAAACATATTAAAACATATTAAAAACACAATCATACATTAATCATAATTATAACAAATTCAGTTAATTACAGAACCATTACTCAACTGTTTTTTTTTAAATAAGATTTTTTTTTAGTTCTCTTAATTTTATAATCTCGATTCTTAACTTAACATAATGCAAATAAACACATAAACATAACTTTAGTCATTAATTAAGAGAGGTTAAGAAATATTCTGTGACTGTCACAGTGACGTTGCAGCAAGGATTAGTTGAAGCAGGATCTATGCAGCAATCAACTTATGCAATAAATCAAAATAACAAACCCTCAGTATAACAAGAGAATATAAAACGCAGGAGAGAAACGGCCACTAACCAAAGATGTACTAATAGATGTAAGAACTGAGCTGTACAGGGAGTACATAGGCCTATACACAGACCTAATGAGTGAATTAACAAGGGGCATGTGGACACAACAGGTTGCTATGGTAACTAACAGGCACACGCTAGGGCTGTGTCCGAAATCGCCCCCTCTACCCTCATTCACTATTCCCTACATTAGTCCACTAATAGTTTACTTGTTAAATAATTATTTGAAACTTAGCAAACTGGTAGCTCCAGTAGTAAATTTTAAATAAAAAAATGTAAAATGAATGTATACCTCTATGATATTATGTTGTACTCACATTGGACCAGTGGTTTGGAAAATGGATGAATGGATGATTGACCTGGGGGCGCAATCTTCAGGTCAGATGTGGGAACTCATTCGGCGTGCGACTCTCAGTGTATTATGGGTATTCTCTAGCCATTGCGCGTACATTAGTTGTACACTCATTATTGCAGTGCATTGTGGAATTGAATGAGTGCACTTGATAACATCCACAATAGTTTCAAACACCACTAAAAATGGCCGTTCCCTCAAACAGTGACTATTTAAGGGTATAGGGGGGATTTCAGACACAGCCTAGTAGGGCTGCGTCCAAAAACTTAGGCAGCTGACTTGCTGCCTTGCTGCCCTATCAGGCAATGACTCTGTAGGCAGCGTTGGCGCATGAAGGTACCTCACGAAACTGATTTTGGACAGACTTCTGTGGCAGCATAACGATTTAATGATCTACAGCAAAATAGAGCGAGCTTTGGTGAAAACTAAATTAATATTTAATCAGTACAATAGTTATACAATAGCAATTTCTCGCTAGAAATGACTTCAGAAGTGGGAAAATGTTGTTCAAAAATTTACATTTGCACTCTAACTTTCAGACTGTCAAGCTGTAACAAAATGGACATTTTGCACAGGATTGTGGGATATCAGGGCATAGGATACATCTATGCTGCCTTCCAAAATCAATCAGATGAAGGTCTCTCAGGAGACAGGAGGTGAAGTGAAGCTATAACATTTGATTCAGACGTAATTTCCTCCCTTGGAATGCATCCTCCAAAGGCAGCATTTTTAAGCTTTAGGATGCAGCCTGGATCAACTAAAGACAGGAAATAAACACAGGAACTGGGAATACATTAAAGGGTTAGTTCACCCAAAAATGAAAATTAAGTCATTAATTACTCACCCCCATGCTGTACCAACCCCGTAAGGCCTTCGTTCGTCTTCGGAACACAAATGAAGATATTTATGATTAAATCTGAGAGGTTTATGACTCCTCCATAGGCTCCCTAAGGGAATGACACCGGACGGCCCAGAGAGTCATTAAAGAAAATGTTTAAATATTCCATGTCACAACAGTGGCTCAACTATAAGTTTATCAAGCGACGAGAATACTTTTTGTGCGAAAAAACAAACAAAAATAACGACTTTATTCGACTATTCCTTTTCTTCCTTGTAGGCCTGAAACGAGACTTCAAGAGATTTCCACGACGCATGCGCGAGAATTGCGATCTCCTTCAACTACTTCAGTTCAGTTCTCGCGCATGCGTCGTGGAAATCTCTTGAAGTCTCGTTTCAGGCCTACAAGGAAGAAAAGGAATAGTCGAATAAAGTCGTTATTTTTGTTTGTTTTTTCGCACAAAAAGTATTCTCGTCGCTTGATAAACTTATAGTTGAGCCACTGTTGTGACATGGAATATTTAAACATTTTCTTTAATGACTCTCTGGGCCGTCCGGTGTCATTCCCTTAGGGAGCCTATGTAGCAGTCATAAACCTCTCAGATTTAATCATAAATATCTTCATTTGTGTTCCGAAGATGAACGAAGGTCTTACGGGGTTGGTACAGCATGGGGGTGAGTAATTAATGACTTAATTTTCATTTTTGGGTGAACTAACCCTTTAAAACTAAACAAAAACCAATGCTTTCTACTATTTATTCTTTTAAATTTTAAATTTAAATTTCTGAGCGAGTTTCTGTACAGCATATGAATTAGATTTTTTAAATGTATTTTTTAGGAATTTGGCCATATAATATTTACAATATTTTGCAACTCTGGAGATCCCGTCACACAGGTAAATTAAGATATCTCGAGAAATTCATTGGAATTCTGTTTTTGTAACCTCATTGTAAGGGATCCACTGGAGGCAAGTTGTAGATAGAACCCAAGTGCAGTTTAAGATAAGTTGAGGCAAGGCAAGGCAAGTTTATTTATATAGCACATTTCATACACAATGGTAATTCAAAGTGCTTTAGAAGAAATTAAAATAACCAAAACAAATAAGAATAACTAAAACAGTTGAGATGGAAGAGATTGAGACGGTTTACGGTGCCACTGGACCTCTAGCCCAGGGACGTACTCTGCTGGGGTGGTGCTACACCAGTAATGCCCAGCGGGGCCCCCACAGAGCACGCTTCTTTTTAGCAACTTCTTATACTCTCAGCACTATAATTAACTTACTCCTTCACTCGCCTCATCGGAGTGAAGACTCTCCCGCTCTCCTTCAAAATCTCTTCCAGAGATTAAAATAAAAATATATATATATATAAAAAAGAATTAAAGCAGTACAGTAAAAACAGTCGGACGAACAGTGGCACAGTGCTCATTCAGTAAATGCATAGCTAAACAGATGTCTTTTGAGTCTGGATTTGAATGTGACTACTGTACTGCCCTACAAAGCAAAAAGGCAGTAACTACGCAGAGTGCAGAACTGAGAAAAATTACTTTAACTAGGGCTTTTTGCAGTTACTGTACAAATGACTACCATTTTTCTTCAAAACGACACACATTTGAGATAAGATGTTTTGTCACATAACAAAGGATGCCTTGAATGTCATGAAAATGATAATAACTAATGTTTGACCAAAAATGCAGTTACTGCCTTTTTGCTTTGTAGGGCAGTGTAGGAGCACATCTGATCTCCTCTGGAAGCTGGTTCCAGCTGTGGCTGGCATAATAGCTAAAAGCAGACTCTCCGTGCTTAGAGTGAACCCTTGGTATTTCTAACTAATGTGATCCTAATGATCTGAGTGATCTGTTAGGTTTATATTCAGTGAGCATATCTGCAATATATTGAGGTCCTAGGCCAATGAGTGATTTAATACCAGTAATAATACTTTAAAATCAATCCTAAATGTAACTGGGAGCCAGTGTAAAGACCTGAGGACTGGTGTGATCTGTTCATATTTTCTGGACCTGCTCAGAATCCTGGCAGCTGCGTTCTGTATGAGCTGCAACTGTCTTATGGTCTTTTTAGGAAGGCCAGTGAGGAGTCCATTACAGTAATCCACCCTGCTGGTGATAAAATTTGATTTTTAGTTGTTAGGCCCCTATAGCGTCAAGGTATGCATTCACCTTGAGAACTTCATCATTGTTTCTAAACGCAATGACTTTAGTTTTGTCTTTGTTTTAATGGAAGAAAGTTTTGGCACATCCAACTGTTTACTTCATCAATGCATTGGCACAAGGAGTCAGTGGGGCTGCAGTCGTTAGGCGATAGGGCTGAGTAGAGCTGTGTGTCGTCTGCATAGCTTTGGTAAGAAATTTGGTTCTTTCTCATTATTTGGCTCATTGGGAGTATACATGTTGAATAGGAGTGGCGCAAGAATTGAGCCTTGAGGGACTCCGCATGTCATGGATGTCCACTCAGACTTATGGTCTCATATACTCACATAATAACCTGTCCCTTCTAAGTATGACCTGAACCATTTTAGGACTATCCCAGAAAGCCCCACCTAGTTTTCCAGCCTGTCAAGAAGTATGTTGTGATCGACAGTGTCAAATGCAGCACTGAGGTCGAGTAGTACCAGTACTAATAATTTGCCTGTATCAGTATTTAAGCGAATATCGTTTATTATCTTTATGAGCGCTGTCTCTGTGCTGTGATGCGATCGGAAACCAGATTGAAAATTGTCAAAGTATCCATTCAAGCTTAAAGGGTTAGTTCACCCAAAAATGAAAATTAAGTCATTAATTACTCACCCCCATGCTGTACCAACCCCGTAAGACCTTCGTTCGTCTTCGGAACACAAATGAAGATATTTTTGATTAAATGTGACAGCTGGATCACTCCTCCATAGGCTCCCTAAGGGAATGAAACCTGACGGCCCAGAAGGTCAATGAAGAAAATGTTTAAATATTCCATGTCACAACAGTATCCATTGTCTGAAACGAGACTTCAAGAGATTTCCACGACGCACGCGCGAGAACTTAACTGAAGTAGTTGAAGGAGATCGCAATTCTCGCGCATGCGTCGTGGAAATCTCTTGAAGTCTCTTTTCAGGCCTACAAGGAAGAAAAGGAATAGTTGAATAAAGTCGTTATTTTTGTTTTATTTCCGCACAAAAAGTATTCTCGTCGCTTGATAAACTTATAGTTGAGCCACTGTTGTCACATGGAATATTTAAACATTTTCTTCATTGACTTTCTGGGCCGTCAGGTTTCATTCCCTTCGGCAGCCTATGGAGGAGTGATCCAGCTGTCACATTTAATCAAAAATATCTTCATTTGTGTTCCGAAGACGAACGAAGGTCTTACGGGGTTGGTACAGCATGGGGGTGAGTAATTAATGACTTAATTTTCATTTTTGGGTGAACATTTGTTCAGCTGATTGAAGACAAGTTTTTCAATGATCTTGCCTATGAAAGGAAGATTTGAGATCGGTCTAGTTGCTTAAGATGGTCTTATCCAGATTGCTCTTTTTCAGGAAGGGCTTGACAACTGCAGTTTTCAGGGAGTTTGGAAGACTCCCAGAGAGAAGTGAGGCATTTACCACTTTTAGGAGATCTGCTTCTAAGCTGTTTAACACACTTTTGAAAAAAGATGTGGGAAGTGCGTCAAGGGCGCAGGTTGATGTTTTAAGGTGCTGTATGGTTTCTTCCAAAATTCTGCCTTCAATTTCTTCGAAAACAGACATAGTAACTACATTCTCAGGTTGTGGTCTGATCTGTCTGACCCCCAGAGCAACTCAAGGATGTGCTGATCACCTTTCTGATATTATTGATTTTCTCAGAGAAGAAAGAAGCAAACTCACTGCACTTGCTGTCTGAGAGCATTTCACTGGAAATCTGGCTTGGGGGGTTTGTCAGTCTCTCTACAGTAGCAAAGAGTGCGTGTGTTGTTTAAGTTGCTGTTTATAATATTCGAGAAGAAAGTCTGTCTAGCTTTGCCTAGTTCAATATTAAAAGCATGAATGCTGCCTTTGTAGATGTTATAATGGACTACAAGTTTTGTCTTCCGCCACATGCGCTCTGCTCTTCTGCATTGTCTTTTCATATTTTACACAGCTGTTGTGTTTCTCCAAGGTGCTTTTTGTCTACCACTATTCTTCCTGACTTTCACAGGAGCAATATCATCAATTACACTTTTAACTTTTGAGTTAAAGGAATCAAGGAGAAGATCAACAGACCCAGTAGATATGCTTGGTTTTAAAGATATAGCCTTCATAAATAGCACACTAGTGTTCTCATTTAAGCATCTCTTCTTGACAGACACAGATCTAGCTTCAATGAAGGGAGAGATCAATATATAAAAGAAAATACAGAAATGATCAAACAGTGCTACATCCTTAATAACAATCGATGAGATGTTTAAACCCTTACTGATAAGTCAATCTAGAGCAGGGGTGTCAAACTCAATTCCTGGAGGGCCACAGCCCTGCAGAGTTTAGTTCCAACCAGCTCCAACAAACATACCAGTAGTTTTTAAAAAAGTAAGCCTGAAGGACTTGATTAGCTGGATCAGGTGTGTTTAATTAGAGTCAGGTGTGTTTAATTAGAGTCAAAACTAAACTCTGCAGCGCTGTGACCCTCCAGGAATTGAGTTTGACACCCCTGATCTAGAGTGTGTCCACGATTGTGTGTGGGACCATGTACAGTCAGATCAAAAGTTTTTAAAACAGTTTTGATTTCTTTTGCCATATTATTTTCTGTATTATCTATGTGAATGTTAAAATCTCCAGCAATGGCAAAACAGTCAAACTCTGAGGAAATTGTTGATAGCAGTTCTGTAAAGTCCTCAGCAAAGGCTGGAGAGTATTTTGGAGGCCTGTAAATAATTGATAAGTAAAATACGTTGAGCACCTTTTAACACAATACCCAGATTTTCGAAAGACGGGTAATTCCCAAATGATATTTGCTTACATTCAGGGCCGGTTCTAGACATTTGGGGGCCCTAGGCAATATTCATGTTGGAGGCCCCCCACCCCCAATAAAAAACTAATATGATTCCTAACCTTTTAATTTATACAACATTTAATTTTAAATGTTGTATATTTTTACTTACACAGTACATACCTTTGGACACATTACTATTTTTAATGTTTTTGAAAGAAGTCTCTTATGCTCATCAAGCCTGGATTTATTTGATCAAAAATACAGAAAAATAATATATAGTGAAATATTATTAAAATGTAAAATAATGGTTTTTCTATTTTACTATACTTTAAAATATATTTCTGTGATGCAAAGCTGAATTTAGTGTCACGTGATCCTTCAGAAAACTTTATAATATTCTGATTTATTATCAAATGTTAGAAATGGTGCTTAATATTTATTTTATAACCTGTGATACTTTTTTCCAGAATTTTTTGATTATTAAAAACTTGTTTTAAAAAAGTCTTCACTATCACTTTTTATATATGCCTATTTAACACATCCTTGCTGAATATTCCTGTTTTTTCTGTATTTTTGATCAAATAAATGCAGACTTGTAGTACATAATAAGAAACTTCTTTCAAAAATAGTATAATTGGTCCAGACTTTTTACCAGTAGGCTACTGTATGTGCATATTGATCAAACTTTAAGGTAATCTCTTTTTTTTAATGAAGATGTTATTGTTATTGTTGTTATTTTGCTGTTTTATTCCATTTATTCACAGTTCCAGAATACCACTTCAGGAGATGAACATAGCCTAAGTGCTTTTAGCATTTTTTTCATAGCCGAGGTATGGGCAGGATTTTTCCCTCCCATTTAATCAATATTGACTGCAGATATTGTCACATTATTAATATAAGTAATTTGATATTATGCATTGTATTGTTAGCTTAAATATGCTACACAAATCAAGTGGAAGAGAAAGACACGATCGCTACTGATTAGAAAAAAAAAACATTCTAAATGGCTTAAGTAGGCTATGATGTCAGGGTATAATCTAATCATCAGCAGAATTTAGAAGATAGACCCATGAGATCCTTTATTTGAAACATTTAAAAATGTTGTAGTGTGCTGGCTTTTTAACTTTGAATACAAACGTCTTGACTTTTACTTTTGTAGCGTTTTTAGTCAGCTCCCGACGCGATGTTACGCCTACGCGCAGATGGGCACAAATACATCAAAAACTATTTTGTTACAAAATACAAATACTGGCTCATGAAATGTAACAAAATAAAATACAAAATACTGATGTGAAAAATGTATTTAAATAAAATACAATAAGTATTTTGAAAATACAAAAATACTCCCACAATAATCTTTTTTTTTTTTTATTACTGAAAGGTCAATAACACAAATAGTAGCAATAACACAAATATGATAAATGTGTAAATTCAACAAATCTACAGGGCCTGAAATAGCTCCCTCTGACATAAATGGCATGTATAGCTAAGTTCACATCAATTGTGTGGTAGTTTTATATAAAATCAATATCAATATTTCTCATATGTAATACGTTTATATCGTGAACGCTTGCTTAGCATGGAGATTTCAGTGGAGTGACGACAGACTCGCTGTTTCATAATAGGTAGGGCATGTGATGTCCTTTTATGAATGACAACACATGCATTGATCTCATAAGGCACCATTATTTTCTCTATAATGCCATTCAGTGTGCAATGTGTGTGTGTGTAGACTGTATATTTTTCACAAAACAATTTACCTTAAAGGTGCTATCAGCGATTTCAGGCCCAAAAAAGGCCGAAACATAAATGATCACATTCATCTAATTTTTCCTATAGGAAATCACAGACAGGGGGTGGGTGTTGTGAGGTTTTGCTCCGACTTCGCGTGCAGCCGTGCGCGAGTGCAAAACCTCTCAACACTCTCGGTGATTGGTTGGAACACTGTTTATTAGGTTTTGGTGGTTGGTGAAACCCATTGTTTTTGTGTGCAGATCTCAGAGCATAGGCTGCCTACAGAGATGCTGTTTTTGGACGGCCTGCTTATGGGGCGGGCAGCTAGCGTATCGTTAGGAAAAATTAGATGAATGTGATCATTTATGTTTCGGCCTTTTTTGGGCCTGAAATCGCTGATAGCACCTTTAATGCAGTTTTTAAGAGGAGCAGCGCCATTTCTTCTCCTGTGTTCAAAACTCATTCACTTCTTGGAGGGAACCCGGTCTACAGGGTGTCACGTGATTTTCGTGCATCCAATCTGGACATTGCCATTGTCAACATCAGACCGAAAATATGGCAAAATCTTTTACTATGGTGATTTTTTTTAAGTATTTAAGTATTTTAAATACTCTAATACACTCCCTCAAAATATTTTGTTACAAACTACATTTTATTTTTTCCACACCTGCAAAATACAAATTACAAAATACACTAAAGTAATTAAATACGTATTTAAAATTATTGAAATAAAAAATTTAAATACTCCCCATGTCTGCCTACGCGCAAATTCAAAGTGTCGCGTCTGAGCACGTTAATGACGCTCGCGCTCTTTTAAACACGTAATAAAGCGGTGAATGATTTTTCCAGAAATTACGCTGATCTACAGTACAAGTTTATATTTAGAATATATTGCAATCACTCCAAAATAGATGACGACAACTCACACACCTGCATTACGAGCTGTGCTTCTTTGCGTGCCTATTTAGGCTTTTGCTTCGCAGCATCTGATGGACGCGTCCGTTACACTTTCAGAAGCCGGCACCCGCTTTGAAATGGAAACATTAATTGGTTTAACTGCAGATGAGTGACAATTCAACAATATCCAACGAACAATGAGGCTAATATTTCTGCCCGTCTGGTGGACTATATATAGGGGATGTTACGGTTATGGAGGCCCCTCCTCAAAGCCCGAGGCCCCTGCTCTGCCTTTAGCTAGCGCCGGCCCTGCTTACATTCATAGACATCTTTAAAAAGAGCAGCTAAGCCCCCACCTCTCATACCCGCTCTGCAGACACTGTTTCATTGAGGACTGTTCCACTGCAGCTGTCTTCTAATCAAGTTTCACTTAGAAACATAAAGTCCAGGTTGTATGTGGTTATTAAATCGTTGACTAGAAGTGATTTATTTTTAAGTGAGCGGATGTTTAAAAGTGCTAACTTGACAGTCTTACTTTTTGTCCCCACAGCAATCTTAGTTTGGCGTGTAATAGGCACCAGATTAGATGGGTTTGCTGTACGGCTTTTGAAGGCCTTAGATTTTCTATCATGTAATTGAACAGCAATAGAGAACGATTCAGGCACACTGGGTTCCCGCTTGAAAGTTACTGTTATCATAGCGGGGACCCAACACATAAATCATAGACAAAGATAAAACATAACAAAAGTATGACGTGGCATGAAACAAAAACCATGGACATAGACTTACTCAAACAATGGTCACAGGAAACAATACTTGACAAAGACACATGGCAAACATGAGGGCTTAAATACACAGACTAATGACAGGACAAGGGACACCTGTGAACAATGAACAGATGATTAACCAATGACAAGACAAGGGACACCTGTGAACAATGAACAGATGATTAACCAATGACAAGACATGGCAGGATCACATGACAAACAGGGAATCACATGACAGACATGGAATCACATGACAGACATGGAACATGTCAATTGCTTGTGGGACATGAACAAACCAAATCGTGACAGATCCCCCCCCTCTAAGGGTGACTCCAGACACCCAAACAAAAACAATGATCAAGGAGGGTGGTGGAGCGAAGGCGGTCTTGGGGGAGGGGTGGTGGCGCGGAGGCGGTCTTGGGGGAGGGATGGTGGGCCAGGCCCGTGCAGAGAGACAGGACACGGGACGTGGCATGGCGTGGCGTGGCGTGGGCGGACCTGGATCTTGTCCGGGGACACCAGCTCGGCGGCGGCCATCTTGTCCGGGGTCTCTGGCTGGGCAGACGTGACGTGAACGGTCTCTGGCTGGGCAGACGTGATGAGTCTCTGGCTGGGCAGACGTGACGTGAACGGTCTCTGGCTGGGCAGACGTGAACAGTCTCTGGCTCGGCTGGCATAACATGAACAGTCTCTGGCTCGGCGGGCATAACGTGAACAGTCTCTGGCTCGGCGGGCATAACGAGTCTCTGGCTGGGCAGACGTGACGTGAACGGTCTCTGGCTGGGCAGACGTGACGTGAACGGTCTCTGGCTGGGCAGACGTGACGTGAACGGTCTCTGGCTGGGCAGACGTGACCAGTCTCTGCAGATCTCTGCAGTCTCTGCAGTTACCACGCAGGTGAGCTATAATGGAAAGTTAATTTAGTACTTTCCTTAACGTATTACCCTGAGAAAGAATCATGACCCATGTTGAGAAACATTTTGAATATTATTTTAACTCATTGAGAAAATGTTAATGAAGTCATAGAATAACATGAAAATGTGAAATATAAATTCAGAGTATCATAAAAATGTAAATTATTGCCTCAGGTTTTATTATTTATGGTGTTAGGGGTAGTAATCTAAGTGTGAAGCATCTGCACTAATGCAGATTGTGGGTTCATTTCCAAGTAGGCTACATCGATTATAAGGGAATGGTGTTCACTGCAGTTCCCAAGATAAAGAACTGCAGCCCACATAGTAGAAATGATCATAGTAGACACATTTCTGTGATCTTTGCCTGGAAAACTGTGCTGTCAGCACGTGGGTGGTGGGAGCACAGTGGGTAAATATCTGAGCTGGCAGCACAGGATCAATACATGGGCTAGAGACACAAGATCATATGGCATGGTTTGTATGGCTATATTATGACCATATGGCCACATGGTGTGACGTGCAAAATACTTTTTTACAAATCAACATCTTATCAATCATATTTAAAATTGGGCATAAATGTAAAATCAGAATAAACAATGAGAAATATGAACTATATGAACACACGGAAAGTACCATAATTATTAACAGGGGGTTGTTACAGTTTTACTCAATCACTTGGGCACATTTTTAAGACACAACTGTGTCTTGACATTCTCTAAACTGTAAGTGCTAATGTCTCAACTGTTTGCTTGAACATCAGAAAGCTTGCCTGTCTCCAAAATGTAGTTAACTCACCCAAAACATTTAATCCATTCTTCAAAACTTATTGTGTCATTAAATTGGCCAATCGTGTTATCCACACTGGTAAAAATGTTTAGAGGTTTTTTCACCATGGAAATGTTTGTTATAGTATATACTAGTATGTAGCTACTTTCAATACAATACATGAATGCCAGTTTTGTCTATGTATTGGCTTTTTAGATACAGATTTCAACAAAAATAGGAGGAGAATTCAATACTCTACATAAAAATTAAATTAATGTATTTATACAGTACATTTATTTTTACAGAAATGTTTATGTAAATTGAAAATTCACAGTTGCTTGTTTATTTTTACACACTCCTTTATGTCTTCCCCTAACACTAACACCATCACCACCATTTACTCTTACACATCTTCCTATTGCTCTTCCACAACAAGCAACAGTGAATTTCCAGTTTACTTGTAATACATTTCTACAAAAATAAATGTACTGAATAATACAAATGTATTTATTTAATATTTAGGGTTTTGACGTTCCCCCATGTTCAAAAATGGCAGTGATTGTGCTTGACAAACTTCATATACAGTAAACTGTGATTCCTATTCACGGCAGACCATATATGCAAGTTTAGCAGACATTACAAACATTCCATGTCAGATATTTATGGAATATACAAACATACATGTCTGACAGATTTTGATGAACAAGAAACTTACTGTTCAGGGATCTGAATTTAAATTGTTTTGAGATAAATAAAAACTCATTTTGAGAATTGAGCCAAAGCCTGAGAAAAGCTGTCACTCAAAGACATTGAGCTAAAACTAAACTGACAGTGACCTCTGGTGATCAGTTTGTGACGAATATTGAGGGTGTCGCAGAATTCTTGACTGAACAGCTCCCAAAATTAAAAATAAAATTCTGGTATTTTATACTCGCCTTCAAGTTATTACAAACTCGTGTAATTTTCTTTCTGTTATTGAAGTCACATTTTCCACACACAGTGTGACACTCGCTATGCACCATTATGAATGCCTGTGTTTGCGGGAATGTGAAAAAAATGGCAAGCGCAACTTCTACGGAAGACTATTCTCGTACTCTCGAAATATTTCGCCTTTAATCTCGAAATGTTTCGACTTTGATCTCGAAATGTTTCGACTTTGATCTCGAAATGTTTCGACTTTAATCTCAAAATGTTTCGACTTTAATCTCGAAATATTTTTAGGCTACTTTAATCTCGAAATGTTTCGACTTTGATCTCGAAATGTTTCGACTTTAATCTCGAAATGTTTCGACTTTAATCTCGAAATATTTTTTACTTTAATCTCGAAATGTTAGATTTTTATTTTTTTTACAGATTTTTTTTTTTTTTTTTTTACGTTATGGTTCAATGCTCCGTACGATTGAGACGCTTTGGCTTCACTTTTCAGGGCTTGTGGGGCACGCTTTGATTTAAACATAATCTGCCATCTCCAGCTTTGTGACAAATAATTGGAATGGCACATTATTTAGCCATTAACCACACAGATCCATTTAATCAAAAATGGAAAGTAGACTATTAATACATTTAATTTGATCTAAACCATTTTCTGATTTTTATAGTTCATTTGGGCTATGTTTAGTCATAGCTTCTTTTCTTCCCGTAACAGTAGGCTATGTAGGGTTTGTTTCTGGTGGGACACTCATTAGTGGAGCAGCTCGCATGTTGTTGTGTTCCTATGGTAGGCCTAATGCTGGCATTTTAATCTAAGAAATGTTGATTGCTTTGGTAAATCGAATTAATAATTAAAGACATGTTTGCATGTATGTTGTATTGAGATTTTTCAGGAGGTTACTAACAGTATTTAACTGTATTTTTTTGTTGTTTGAATGTAGCATTAGCTTATGGACACGCCCTATTTTAAATACATGCCTTATGTCTGGGCTTTCTTTTAAGTCCATAAATGTTTAATTAAAGCAAGTTCCAGCCACCACAGTTTCACAAAATCCTGTGGGAAACACAGTATATGATGGTGTCCTCAAAATCTCATTACCTTATTGTTAAAATACCTATGTGTGCTTGTAAAAAGTGTTTTCTTCAGCCATGATCAGGTTTTTACTACCTCTGCCTCGTTTTGAGCCAGGATAAACCCTGATTTCTAAACTTCCCAAAATCAGTTGATTTATAAACTTACTATCAAATACACGTGTACTAGTACAACTAGTATAAAGCCCAGTTAAGTGATGTCGTGTAACTTTTCAAAAAGTTAGAGAACGGAGGTACAGTACCATCACAACCAGCAAACGTTCCCCTGACCAGGGCCGTGCACAGACCTTTTGAGGGGCATGTGTTGAAACTGAAAAAGGGCACCCCCTCCCCTTTTTTATATTAAGATTATTTAGTAAGCCTACATAAAAGGAAGAAATGGTCACATCTTCATGACAAATTCAAAAACACAAAATAATAGTCTCAAAAGCTTTAGATTTATTCACTATTAATTGCAGCCATAATAATAATATAGATAGGCCTTAATATAGATATACAAAGTTTCAGGGTTTTTCCTCTTGTAAAATACATTTGGCCAAAATCTCATTTGATAAAAGTTGAAATGCTACTATATGCACAGGCTATAGGGAATGTGGAGGTACGTCACGCCGTGTTGCATTATGGGACGTGGGCGCCATCTTTACAGGCACGATCTCTGTTTACCTTCGCTATACTAGTGGGTGTTTGGCTAAAACGAGGTAAAATTGAAGAAGAACGGAAGAAATGGAGATGTTTAAAGAAAAAGAGAAGGGACCCTACCGGGATAAACTAAATGCCACTGCCAAAAAACGTTATTTGGACAAACTATCCGCGATAAACAACGTTGATACATCTGATTTAGTTTTGGTGTTCTAAGCCTATGCTAAGTTGATTTCTATTGTGCATAAAGTTCAAGCTATTTTACCTGAAAAGCAGCTCTCATAGTTAATGTTAACTTGCTATTTTTAGCATATGTTAAGTTTTCATAGGTTGTGCAAGATAAAAAATTGTACATTACTTTATAATGCCACAAGATGTGGTAAGTTGTTAAATAAAACTGTGCCTTATTGTCATCATTTAATGTTGACACGTGTAAAAATGATGAGGGTATTTGGTCGTTTATTTTAAAATAGTTTGATGTATCTTTGCCCATTTATGTGTACTTAAAGTGTCTTTGTGGATGCAATCAGTACAGAAACAGAGAAGTCACTTAATGCATTTATTAAGCAGTTATATAAAAACATGATTCACAAACATTTTAAAAAAGACATGTAAAAAGATGTACAGAATATCAAAGCAAATTGTTAATTGAAAACAAAATAAATATAATTTGATTCATGCAATGTGTCCTGGCTTTATCATCTGCTAACATGAACCACACATTCAACATCATTCATCAACTATCCTCCTCATAGAGGAATATACAATACACAACCTCTTGCTTTGTACAACTTTTAACAAACGTAGTATGCAGTGGAGGACAGTAAGTAAAGTTTTTCCTCATGATTGCAGCACACCACGCGATCCGGCGTCTTCTCGTCAGCTCCTCGACCTGATTCCCTTGTTGTTTTTTCCAAGAAAGAAAGGTGAACGTCTCTGGTTACTCACGTAACCTTGGTTCCCTGAGAGGAGGGAACGAGACATTACGTATGGGGAAATCCATTTTCCTCGAATCATGAAGTCTGATAGAATAACTCTTTTGCTTGCAAATAGCCAATGGCAGTCCCGCCATCACCTGATTGGCTGACACTGCTCAATATAGGTGACGGCGGGCGCCAAAAAACCTCAGAATCTTAGCTGAACGAGAGTAAGGAACTGTGAGCCCTTCCCACACGGCAGGTTACGTAATGTCTCGTTCCCTCCTCTCAGGGAACCAAGGTTACGTGAGTAACCAGAGACGTTCCCTATCGAGTCGGTCTCTCGACATTACGTATGGGGAGCAATAAAACCCCCGCCGCGTGGGAAAACCCCGCCCAGCTAGAACGAGCTGAAGATAGCGCAAGCGCAAATCCCTATACAGCTCAGAAACCGCCACCGGACCTGGTCGAAACCACCCCTTGGCACAGATCCAAGTCGGCAACCGCACCGACGTGGCCCCTCCCACACAGTTAAGCAACACTGAACTGAATGAGTGGGGAATTGCAGCAATGTGATTGGTGCTTAGGAATACACTGCCGGCTTATGAATGCGGGCATAATAATAAGGACACAACATAAAGAACAGATAGCTTATATTGCTAATAACTCACGCTTAGTCGGAGCCGCGGCTAGAGTGTGCGCCATTAGGGGCATGTCTAGCCTAGTCCAATAACAGCTCAGCTTTCTCTCCATGTACCGACAATACGTGCGGAGTGAATGAAGGAATATTCAAGTTATAGAATCTCGCAAACGTATTACGCGACGACCAGCCTGCCGCGAAGCAAATGTCCTGGATAGACATACCTCTCGCCCACGCCCATGATGACGCCAAACTCCTAGTGGAGTGGGCGTGCACTCCTATAGGGCAAACAACTCCCCGAGAAGTATAAGCCAGTCGCACAGCCTCCACTATCCAGTGTGATAGCCTCTGCTTCGACAGCGCGCCGCCTTTCTTGGCACCCGCGAAGCAGACGAAGAGCTGCTCTGAAGTACGAAAATGGCCAGTTCTGTTCACATAAGCACGCAGGGCACGCACGGGGCACAAAGCGTCCTTCTGAGACTCCGAAATACTGACCCCATCGGGGCAAAATGCTGGAATTGTAATCACCTGGGCTCTGAATGGAGTCGAAAGCACTTTAGGCGAGTATCCACGCTTGGGTAAGAGTCTGACCATGCAATCTTCCGGTCCAAACTGCATACATGCACTGTTCACTGACAGAGCCTGTAAGTCCCCCACCCGCTTACCGCAGGCTAGCGCGAGCAAAAGCGCCGTCTTGAATGAGAGAACTTTGATGTCACTAGACTCAGCTGGTTCGAAAGGCGGGTCAGACAGCGCACTAAGCACTAACGACAGGTCCCACACCGGCATCTGACGAAGGCGGGGGGGGAAAAGCCGCCTCGCTCCCCGGAGGAAACCCGTTATCAAAGGGTGTTTCCCCACTGAATGGCCATCCACATTACGACAAGCAGCAATAGCGGCCACGTAAACTTTCAGTGTAGATGGCGAACTGCCCGCATCCAGACGTTCCTGTAGGAAGGTCAAAATAATGGCAATATCGCAATTCCTGGGGTCCTCCTCTTTGTCAACACACCAGTTAGCAAACACCCTCCACTTCAGAGCGTATAAGCGCCTCGTTGAAGGGGCTCTAGCCTCTGCTATTGTCTGCAGTGCCCGCTGTGATACTCCGTGCTGATCTGCCACACGTGCAGGTCCCACAGCTCCGGGTTGGGGTGCCATATGGTCCCCCTCGCCTGAGATAGGAGGTCTCTTCTCGGCGGAATCCGCCACGGGGGAAAAAGCGCCATGTTCACTAGCTCCGGGAACCACGGCTGGTTGGGCCACTTCGGCGCTACCAGAATCAACGCACATCTCTCTTCCCTGATCTTTTGCAGCACCAGCGGCATTAACTTGATCGGAGGAAAAGCATACTTCCGCCCCTCCGGCCAGCGGCTCGACAGTGCGTCTCCCTTTAGAGTGGCCGTCGTCAATGCAAAGAACAGCGGGCAGTGGGCGTTCTCCTGCGATGCGAAGAGATCGATCTCCGCTTTGCCAAACAGACTCCAGATCATGTTTACTGTCTGCGGATGAAGTCTCCACTCTCCGTGCACAATGCCGTCCCTGGACAGCATGTCCGCGCCGCAATTCAGACTGCCCGGCACATGCACTGCTCGAATCGACAGTAGAACTTTGTCCGTCCATAATAATAGCCGCCTCGCTAGCCCCTGCAGGGATCGCGACCGTAAACCTCCTTGGCGATTTATGTACGCCACCACCGCCGTGTTGTCCGTTCTGATGAGAACATGACGGTCTTTCACAAATGGGAGAAACCCACGCAACGCTAGATGGACCGCTTCCATCTCCAAGCAGTTTATATGCCAGCGCGTCCGGTCTCCTGTCCACGTACCGAATGCCGGTCTGCCATCGCAGAGGGCTCCCCAGCCTGACAGCGACGCATCCGTAGTGACCACTACGCGTCTGACCACTCTGCCCAAAGCAGCTCCCTGCTCGAACATGGTCGTGCCGAACCACGGTGCTAGAGTCTCCAGACATGAACGCGTTATAACAAGGCGTTCCGTTCCCGCTCTCCATGCCCGCGGCTGTACGCGCCCCTGTAACCAGTGCTGAAGCGGTCTCATGTGTAATAAGCCCAGTCTGCAGACGGGGGCTGCAGCCGCCATTAGCCCGAGTAGCCTCTGAAACGTCTTTAAGGGGATGGCTCTGCCTTGAACGAATAGGGCTAACACTCTCTGAATCGATTGGATTCTCGCCTCTGATAGCTTCGCGATCATAGTGCGCGAGTCCAGCACCATACCGAGGAATGTGATGGACTGGCACGGTTGGAGCGCGCTCTTCTGCATGTTCACAGACAGTCCCAAATCCATCAGGTGAGCGAGGAGTCTGTGTCTGTGTTCCACAAGGACCCCCCTCGAACGCGCGATGACTAACCAGTCGTCGAGATAGTTCAGAATGCGTATTCCACTGAGCTTCAGGGGAGCAAGCGCTGCATTCATGCACATTGTAAACACACGGGGTGCCAGGGCTAGCCCGAAGGGTAGCACTTTGAACTGGTATGCCACACCCTCGAAAGCAAACCGAAGAAAGCGCCTGTGATGTGGGGCTATCTGAATATGGAAGTATGCATCCTTTAGATCCACTGCAAAGAAGTAATCGTCGGGCTGAATGTGCGCGAGGATTTGCTTCACTGTTAACATTTTGAACGCGCGTTTCGCGAGCGATTTGTTCAGTAATCTCAGATCCAAAATAGGGCGCATACCTCCGTCCTTCTTTGGTACAAGAAAATAACGGCTGTAAAAACCGGAGTTTTTCCGCTCTTCGGGAACTATCTCCACTGCTTGTTTGGACAGGAGAGAGGAGATTTCTTCCCGAAGTAACGGGGCGCTCTGTTCTGACACCTCTGTCAAAATCACACCGCCGAAGCGGGGTGGTCTGCGAGCGAATTGGAGCGTATAGCCGCGCTTTATCGTGTTTAACACCCACATTGAAGCCGTAGGTAGTGTTGACCACGTACTCAGGTGACTCGATAGGGGGGGCTTTAATGAATGCTGCGGCGGGGGCTGGGCGCCATCCACCGGGGAAGCATTGGCCGTTATATTGAGGGCAGATGGCTCGTCCGCGGCTCTTTGCACGGGGACATAAATAACCACCTTCTCGGGTCTCCCCGAGCTTCCGCTCTGCGAAACGTCTCCCGGAGGAGAGGTTCCGCTTATGGCGCGGGTAATAGTGTTGGGAGGAAGAAAGCTCTTTTGCTGAGACATGTAATGCATTTTGTTTATTGAAACAGAACACAGCGGTTTCAAATTCAACACATTCTCGCCGAACTCTGGGCGGGAACACGCCCTCTTTGCAGCGGGTCCGACGAACACGTCCCGCGCTCTCTCCTCCCCGACACACGCATCAGGAATGCCGCTCCTTTTTGCCCGCCGGTCGCCCTTGGCTACTAGAGGCCGGCTTCGCACCGAAGCGGGGCTGCTTCCTGAACTGCCTCTGACGGAAGGGGGGCTCTGGCTCACGACGTTCTGCCGCGCTCGGGGGCATGCGTCTGGTAGGTCCCGCTGGGCGCTGTGCAGAGGAAGATCTGGATCTTGCCGCCGGGGGGGCTTGAGACCGTTTCGGCAGCAGATGCGGCATCATTTTAGACTGTTTGACGGTCTCCGCGTACTTGTCGGATAACGACTCCACCGCAACACCGAAAAGGCCCGTGGGGCTTACCGGAGCGTCCAGGAACTGCCTCTTATCAGTATCACGCATCCCCGACAGCGTTAGCCACAGATGGCGATGCAGGGCCACAAGACTGCCCATATTGCGTCCGATTCCCTGAGCGATCTTCTTTGACGCCGCCAGAGCGAGATCTGCCGCCGTGCGCAGTTTCCTGAGCAACTCAGGGTCCGGGCTTCCCTCATCCAGGGACCCTAGGAGTCGCGTCTGGAACACCTGCAGGATTGCCATCGTATGGAGGGCAGATGCTGCATGTCCCGCGGAAATGTAGGCCTTCTCAGCCATTTGGGCAGTAGCGCGACATGGTCTGGAAGGCAGCTGGGCGGTCTTCCAGCCAGGAGAGGACGCCAGATGAGCCGCGATAGCATCCTCGACGGGAGGCAACCGAGCGTACCCTAGCTTTTCAGCTCCTTCCACTGTAGACAGCAACTGGGTACCTTGTGCATGGGCTCGGGCTGAGTAAGGGGAGCGCCATGACCTGGTGAGCTCCTCGTGGACCTCAGAGAAGAAGGGGGCGGGTCTCCGCGGGACTTCAGCTTGACGGCCCGCACCGAGGAAGGAACCGTCCATCCATCTCTTCGACGGCATCTCCTTTGGCGCCGTCCACTCCAGCTCCATATCTGCCACGGCCTCTGTTAGAATGGCCATAAGCTCCGCATCCAAGGAGGCGGGGGCGCCTTCAGATGGAGACTCAGACCACGCACCTGGGTCGGAAGCATTGGTGGACATGGCGTCGTCATCGTCGTATCCAAACGAGACCATTTCCCGCGCTTCCTGAGGAGGGCGGTAAGAGGCCTCAGAGTAGGTCACGGGCTCTGCCACGTGAGGATGGCGTGGGCCTTGGGCCGACGACAGAGCCTCGACAGAACCCACGGATGGAAATCTCTGCTGTCTCCCGGTCCGCGGCTCGACGGCGGCAGACTGGGGAGAGGCAGGAGATACAAGGTCGACGTTACGTGTAACAGCCAGCCTTGCACGAAGGATCTTGATGGGAAGCTCCTCACAGGCGGGACATCCCGATCCCTCGAGTGCCGCCTCCGCGTGGTCCCGACCCAGGCACAGCACACAAAGTTTGTGCGCATCCGGGAATTCGATGGGTCCACCACACATGCGACACAGAGACATAGTAGAAATCCACCGGAACGCGAGAGGGGATAAAAACTCCTAATTTTACTCCGCTCTGAATGCGTAAATCAAACGGTGAAACAGACTCGAGTGAAGAAAAAAGATTCTGAGGTTTTTTGGCGCCCGCCGTCACCTATATTGAGCAGTGTCAGCCAATCAGGTGATGGCGGGACTGCCATTGGCTATTTGCAAGCAAAAGAGTTATTCTATCAGACTTCATGATTCGAGGAAAATGGATTTCCCCATACGTAATGTCGAGAGACCGACTCGATAGGGAACAAACGTATTCCATTGTTCAGTTTCCTCCCTGAACGATCGTGTGACCTGCTATGGCAGTTGAACTGAACAACCATATCGACGTTTATTAAAATCTCGACAGAAAATCCAAACACATCCTCCAACACATGCATTTAAATACAGCGGTATTGGGCGCGATCCTGTAAATATGGCGGCGGACCCATAATGCAACACGGCGTGACCATTTCAACGGCTATTTGTAGATGGAAGGAAGTGACGTGTTTGGCCCTCAGACGTTTCCGGTTAGTTACCGCGCACATTCAAAACAACAGACGGGAGGCGTTTTTATGGCAATTGTTCGATTATTTTCTTTTTCATTTGATAAAACATGTCAAAATTTAAATTAGGGGCGTGCTGTTCGGTTGTTGGCTGTTCTCTCAGGCCCGGAACTAACTTGCTTTCGGAAATCAAAGCGTTTAGATTTCCGAAAACCAAAAACCACCGTGACGCCTGGATTGCGGCAGTGAAGAGAGAAGGCTGGATACCAACTAGCAACTCTAGGATATGCAGCACACATTTTATCTCTGGTAAGTAACTTAAACGGCATTTGTGTCACTAAATAATTTGTATTTCTATACGTTAACTATTTAACTATGGTGAATAATTATTGAGCTAGCAGTTTGGCTCCGTCATTGTTTTCATATGTAACGTAGATAGCATGTAACGTTAAATAGCTAACGTTAGCGTTTTGATACGTTTGCAGTGAAAAAGCCAGATTTTTATTTCCGTTTCATTTCTAAATGTTCTGTGGGCTATAATTAGTAAAGTAGCCGTACATTAGTTATCTATAGCTATCCATTCAGCCATTCATGGTTATTTTTTTCATTGCTCATTAACCTGGTTAATTTAAACATTTACATTTAATCATTAGCAGATGCTTTTATCCAAAGCGACTTATAAATGAAGAGAGCAATAAAAGCAGTCAAATCATCTTATATTAAGTATTAAAGTAATACACTTTTATTACAAATCTGTTTTTAATTATTGTGTTTTAAAGCTTTAACCCGATTTTGCCATAGGGCACTAACAAAGCTGTACATTATGAACTTGTGAACAATTTTGCATGTAACGTTATTAGACTTGCTGTAAAATGTTAATTGTTTGTTCATGATACCTAAAATATTACTAATACAAGACCCTTTTTAAAGTGTTACAGTGCAGTATGCAGTACTGTTAGCTAGCTAGCTAGTTTATTGATGATTACATTAAAAGTGCTCATGGTCTTTATCTATCCTTAACCAGTGATGTACAAAATATATAACCTGTCCCAATAATGTTTTTCTACTTGTGTCTTTAGGAAAGCCATCAGATGATCCTCTAAATCCAGATTACATACCATCAAAGCTTCCTCACAGACCTGACACCTCCAGAAAAATGGACCGATATCAGAGGTCTCTGAGACGAGCATCAGAGGTCTCTGAGATGAGCATTGGAGTTCAGCCTACTGAGGAAGTGCAGGACATGGACATAGATGTAACACAAGTTAAGTCCTTCAATAATATGTGTGTTGGAACAGATCTCACTATGAGTGATATTGAAGATATGCAGAAACTGAACACATCTTACAAAGAGCAAGTGAGAAGCCTAGATTCAAAGGTACAAACTCTCACCTGTGAGAGGAAACGACTGAAATCTGATGTGGATTTAAACGATGATCAAATCATTCACTTCTACACTGGCCTTCGCTCATCCAAAGTGTTTTTTGCCCTTTTGACATATCTCACCACTGCTTGGAGTCCGAGAACACAGAGTCCTCCAACACCTCTCCAGTTTTACTTGGTATTAATGAAACTGAGACTTGGCCTCACTCATAAAGATCTTGCCTTCAGGTTTCATTGCAGTTGTGCAACAATCTCTGCAATATTTCACGACTGGTTGAATGTGATGACACAGCGTTTCAGCTCTCTAATTCATTGGCCTTCTAGGGAAGAGATTAAAAAAAAACTTCCTGCCCTGTTCAAAAGCCCCCCGTTCAATTCAGTGAGGTGTATCATAGACTGCAGTGAGATTTTTATTGACCGACCAACATCTCTCAGTGCAAGAACAATGACATACTCCAACTATAAGTCCCACAACACCATCAAATTCCTGGTTGGCATCAGTCCAACAGGGTCAATCACATTCCTTTCCCAGTCTTGGGGTGGTAGAGCCAGTGACAAAACAATCACAAAATCATCTGGTTTAATTGATCTTTTGGAAGAGGGAGACATTGTCATGGCTGACAGAGGGTTCAGTTTCCCTGAGTATTTTGCTGCGAAAGGAGTCCAGCTACTCATACCAGCTTCAACCCGTGGAAAGACGCAGCTTTCAGGACAAGAAGTGTCTGTGTCACGTCAAATGTCAAGGTTGAGGATTCACGTGGAAAGAGCTATTGGTCGAATTAAAAAGTACTGCATTTTAAGACAAACACTCCCCATAAACTTGGTGAAGCGAAGATCAAAAGACACAGTGGCAACTGTAGATAAAATTCTTTTGGTTTGTTCTGCATTATCTAATTTGGACAAATCATTAATTCGGTAAAAAAAAATACACGAGACAATTCAAATACAAGTGGTTGAAAACCTTTTATTTTGTTATTAAATGATTGTGTACAGAATTATGTATATCTGTTGTATATAGATTTCTATTGGATTTATGTTTGGTCTTTAAATATTATTATTTTTTCTACTATCTACAATTATTAAACATTTTTTTGTTAATGAGAATATTTGTTGTCCTGCAATTGATTGAATGTATTACAATTATTAAAATAACAATTCTAACAAATTACTTGGAAGGTTGTGTATGGATTCACATTTATTTAGATTATGGTGAACACACAGAACAAAACCATTGCTCACCAGGGTGCCTTTTTAAGCCTACACATCTCAGATGAAACACCTTGTGACAGACAGAGCACTGTGTGACACATGTTGTAGACCTCCTTTTACACAAACAGGAAGTCTCTGCGATCAGAAATTGTTTTATCAGTTTGTGTGTGCAAATTTCTGTGAGAATGTGCTGTCTGTAGAAGAGGTCCAGTTTTGTTCTGATCTGAGTCCAGTACTCTTTAGAGAACTCTACTTTCTGAATGTGGCAGTCCTCTTTTGTCCAAATGACAAAGAAAGATGTTTCCAGTTCACACACTGCCATTTGCCCCTGAACTTGTGCATAGTATGCATGGTTATGTTTAAGCTCAAAGTTTTTTCCCAGACAGAAATCTTTGTTCTTGATAGCATCAGTTATGGACATATTTGCATACTTAAAGGGGCATTTTATTTCAAGTGTTGCACGTGGGCAGCACTTGCAATGGACTATTCCATCTGGGCTGGCTCCTAAATGAGGAAACTTTGGATTTACTACTAACCCTATTTCTTCTACTATCAAGCTGTCATGACAAGTCATCTGGTTTGAAGTAAATGCTTCTCTAGCTAGTTTTTCATTATTCTTTCCCCAAGCTAAGGCTGGTACATTTCTGCTGGATGTGTAGCCCATGATTTTAGATGTCACGCTAGCTTGACTTGTCTTGCTTCTTAACACTTCATTAAAGTGGCTAGCGGTGATTCTGCCCTGTCTCTGCTCAAACCACTGTTCACAAGAGGACTGCCCCAGTGTATTTTCTTGGAGGTGCTTACAATTCAGTTCATTAAAGTAAGTAGGGATGGTTTGCATGATTTTATCTAGCTCATTTTGTAGTTCATCTTGTGACAATAAACTGTGCTTCTCATCAAAAAGCTGTGTGAGGGGCTTTGGCAAGTTTGTTGCATCTACAGTGCTGTCGGTACAAGGTGCGTCACCCGGAACTGCTGTGTGTGATTCCTCGCTAGAATCTGCCTCAGCTGTAGTCAGAACATCAACCCTGTCTGTGTTCTCCTGCTCTCCCTCAGATGCAGTGTCTGTATCACTACCTACAGTTATAGTGGTAAACAGTGCACAGTCTGGGATTTCATTCTGAAATCAGAATCACATTAAGTCATAGTCAAATTTATTTGTGTAGCACATCTCTCAATACAGATAATTTCCAAAAAAAACATAAAAGAGTGAATGTATATGTTGAGGACGGTATTTGCATATCTGTATTGCAATTGGTTTACATTATTTGATAACACTTTTTAGAATATGGTTCCTTCGTTAATGAATACCTACACAGGAACGAATGAGTAACACAATATTAACAATCTAGTAGCTTATAAAAACTACTTTTCTATGACCTGGTTTGTCCTTAAAAAGTTCTTATTTGACGATTCAATCTATACAAATGCACACATATATACTGTATGTGTATGGAAAAACATGAAATGTGTTCTTACGGTTTTTATTTATTTCACAGATATAGTTAGATACTTGTATGGTGACTATATCCATATATGTATTCATGTATGTGACTGTATCCATGCAAACCATATAGGAACATGTGTTTTGCATATATTGTCATCAGGTTTCTGCAAATTCCTTACCTTCAATGACTTAAAAAGCATGCTTGGTGAGACCGGTGTGACTACACTGTGTAAGATGGGCTCCCTACTCTGAATTGCTCTTTGTCTGACAGGCTTGGAAAAGTCTATGTCTGCTACTGGTTTTGGATCAATCTAAAACAAAGTGGGATTATACATTTACTGCGAGTATCTACTTTTATATAAAAGCAGCAACACACCCCTTATGAAAATTAACTATGGTTATTAACCAAGTGAAAAAGAAGTCAAGTAACCATGTTTTTGTTTCGTTTTTTGATACTCATTTGTATAACCACAGTTTTATTATAAATGCCATGGTTAAACTATGGTTAGTGTTGCAAAACTATGGTTCATTTTGTGGTTACCATGGTTTAACTACAATAACCATGTTTTCTATTTGCAGTAAAACCATAGTTCATTTTCATAAGGGATGTGATTAGAATTTTTAATTTAATATGAATTAGACCAAGAACAACAACAAAAAACACGTTAGCCAGAATTGAATTGCATGCACCTTCTTGTTTATTCGTGACCACATGCAGGGCTCAGATGTCACAGATGGAGCATTCAAACCTTCTCTAACACACTGTTCCACAGGAACCAGGATAGCAGCAACATGGCTACACACTTCACCTAACCTAACCAAAAATATTTCCAAACGTATGAAATAATTAATTAGGCTATGCAATAGGCAATAGGTAATAATATAATGCAACAATTCGTTTACTAGAGGATTAGCAATGTGATTTATTATTTGAATAGACATATTTACCCAGCCATGCAAGTGCAATGCCCACTAATAACCTCCCCGGTCACCTTAGCAACGAACCACGCAGAGTACGTTTTTGACAATGTCTGACTTGCTCCAACTTCGCCAAATACAAGACAAATGTCGTCCACATTGTAGGAACAAATGTTTCCAACTTTTCCACTAAGGAAATAGTTGTAAGCATCTAGGCTACGATATGCCTTGACCGCTTCTCTAGTGTATACACACTCGGTCTCAACCAGATAATGGTACACGTCTGGATACGACACTTCAGGTAAATGTTTTACGTTCTGAGTGAATAGTTGTCGCCTCAGCGTCTGATTTAAAGGATCCGGTAATTCCACGCTATCGTCTATTTGAATTTTTTTTAAATATCTTAACTGTTCTGGTTTAGCTAGACTTAAAAAGTATGCGCTAGTCATTTTGTTTTGACAGCTCCGTGGTTTAAAAATGGAGACACCGGAAGTGCTTCAGGGCCAGACATGCGCAGTAGCTTTCCAACGCATTTGTTATTGTTTACGTCCTTGAAATGGTCTATAAGTGTAGGCCATTGGCTATGACTAGGTGGCATGCTAGACCTCGCTCTCAGGTCCCGCATGTCTCCGTCAGACATCAAATAAATAAAATATGAGCCTTTATAGACATAATTTTAGTACTTATTCAAACAACAAGATCTTTGTTTACCCTTGCAAAACTTCGTTCAGCTGCTGTCTGTAGTGTGGCTGCTGCGGAGCTTCAGTTCATTCAGTCGAGATAGCGGGGGCGGAGTTATCAGCTTTACTGGCAGTTTGAGGATCGAACAAGATTTACACAAGCTCTTTTTCAGAACTCATTGGTTAAATATTTGTAAAACAGACAGACAGACGTAAGGGGTGACCAATAGCCAATATTTTTTTGGAAGAAATAAAAACCCACCACCACCAAAAAAAGGGCACTTCGGAGTGTAAGGGCAAAAAGGGAATGTGCTCTGCACAGGTTGAGCCCTACCTGTGCACGTGCCTGCCCCTGACCATAGTTCATGTTTCCTGTTTGGCTATTTTTGGGGGGACCGATTCCTCAGGAACTGTTGTAAGTCTCAGTAGGTTGAGTTTGATGGGAAAGAGAATATCACAAAACAACATTAAGACTTTTTTAAGATAAACTATTTAGTATTTTCTGTTTGATGGGGATTAGTTAAAATGATGACAAACTAATCCAGTGCCATTCAGTAATGTTTATGCAAAAGCTGCAGATGTCAATAGTTTAAATTATAAAAATAAATTGTTTAGATTATGTGTAATGCAGTAACTATCAAACATGTACTAACATAGTTAGGGCTTCCGTTATTCATGCATGAATCCTTATGAATCCTGTCTTAATGGATCGCTCTTCATTGGTTCATGATTAGTTCATGTTTTCACTAATCATGAGTTCATGTTGAAGTAACTATTAATTCAGATATTAGTACATGATTATTCATGTACTGTTTTTGTAAAGTTTTACCAATTAATGAATAATCCAAAGTGTTAGCTGGAATAACTGATTAATTGATTGAAATATTAATTTAGCTACATCAAATTAATCAGATTAACTAATACAAATATTAATAATTATTCAAGTAATGAAAAGTTATTAAAAAACATACACACTGTTTTATCAGTATTAAGGTACAGACATGAGTTTGCTAACCAATTTGAGATATTAACCATTGTAGCCGATAACTTAACAAGTAATTATTAATATTTCCTCTTGAGCTATAGTTTGCTACAGATCTTTCAGTCCACCCATCCATCCTCAGAAATCTTCTCATTCCTCTCAGAAATCCATATTAACACTTTTCAATTTGTTTTAAATTTTCCACAATACTGTGACCTGTCGCCGGTTATAATATTATGTCCTGCAAAATGCTGTGTGTAGTATGCGTGTTGTGGTTACAAAAGTTTCATGCAAGTTTTATGTTAGTGCAGCAGGACCTGCCAGAGAAAAGCAATTTCATCCCCACATATTGTAAATGACAATAACTCTTTAATTGACATGAAGTGCAAAGTTCCCCCGTGTTTTTTTTTTTTGTATCCCTATATTGGTTATACCGATGTCTCTTATGTATTATGTGTACATGTTTTAGTGTAATTGTGTGAACGCTGTGAGGCGCTATGCGTCACCATTTGTGTTAGACAGACACACAAGTAAAGAGAGTTCAGTTCAACCACATGCGGTTTCTTGTCTTCAATACATTACAAGTACTTTGCCTGACTATAATTATGAAACATACTCATAGAAAAGTTTTTTTTTTAACCCCAGCAATGCTTGCCTTGTGTTTGATCATTTATAATGACACTACTGCAACATATGAACATCATGTTTCTCTCATACTGGTAACTTATAAGGAGAAATAGAGTGATTTAGAGATGGGGAAACATGTCAGACAAAGCTCATATGGCCTAAAGTTGATCTGTATTTCTTTTAGGAACTCAACATACTATCCAAAGTGCATGCCTTCACCAGATCTGTGAAGAAAAACATTACAATAAATAACTAAGTGGGCATCATTTAATAAGTCAAAAGCAACAAGACACGGCTATAAAATCTTCAAATTTTTAACAAAATCATTGTAGGAAATCATAAACATATTCTATAGGCTACCTGGCTGGTACACCCTGGCCAGTCTCAAAGGTCTTCTCAATCATGTCTATGTACGGTTTAGTCAGGAATTCCTCCAGAGATTTAGTATATTTTTGAAGGCATTTAGTGGAATCAGAGAAAAGGAGGTTTCTTTCACCCTCTGACTTGAACAGGCTCTTTGAAGATGTCTAAAACCTATAGAGCTGCACTGCATGCTATTGCCATCCTTCTGGGTGCCCAATGACATGCATGAGGGTAGGGCTGATTCAGGGCTCATCCAAGAGCTGCCTGCCACCACCGACCTCGCTCTACGAGCGACAAAGGTGACCGCACGCTTCCTGGGTCAGGTGATGTCCACATGGTCAGACATCTCTGGCTTAACCTGGTTAAGATGCGTGAGGCTGAGCGAGCCCGCTTCTTCAACTCCTCCATATCCCAGACTGGCCTCTTCAGCGGCGCGGTCGAGGACTCTGCCCAACAGTTCTCGGCCGCCCAGAAGCAGACCGAGGCTACCAAACATGTTCTGACCCCGCGGCCAGCTGCTGCCACCCAGCCACCGGCTCAGACGCCTCAGTCCGCTTGCCGCCGAACGCACCCTCCTGCGACTTCTGCCCCCTCCCGCCCGGCCCCAGCAGCAGCCTTTACCCGGGCCGCGCCATGGAGGTGGTCGCAGGAAGGCGCCCCAGCCCGTACCAGTCCCGCAGCCTGCCGAACGCCAGGCGATGCGGCGCTCCCGTTACGGGCAGTGATGGGTTGCAGTTCTTTCAGGAAGTGGTTGCAGGGTAACTCCTTCCCCCGGTGGAGGACCGGGGGAGAACCTCTTCTCCAAAGAACTGACATCCCATCTCTGAGCCCCCAGAGGGCGCGGATGGCAGTGCGCTCCGCTTACGAGCCTCGCCACTCTCGTCCCCCTCTGTCGCCAGACCCCTGACAGAGCTGGCTCCCGTGGAACGCTGGTCCTTCCCTGGCCTCCTCTGTCAGGATGAGGCATATGACCGTGCCTCCCCCCATCGGGACGCTCCGCCTCCCACGTCTGGGCTGGTCATTCCGCCTCGCTGCCCCATCGTGGGTACGTCTGTGGTTCACATGACCCCGCTGGTTCAGTTTTGGAGCTTCCTATCTGTCCCGCTGGCTCACGAGAATCATCAGACTCGGCCATGTGATTCAGTTCGCATGGTCTCCTCCCCGCTCCGGGGAATCCGCTATACCGTGGTGGGTGGCAATGCCCCTGTCATGCGTATGGAGGTCGTCACCCTACTGGCGAAGAATAAAATCGAGACCACCCCTCCAGCCGAAATGAAGTCCGGCTTCTTCAGCCCCGACTTCATTGTACCCAAGAAAACTGTTGGGTTTGACCGATCCTGGACCTGCACGTCTTACACCGTTCCCTTCTAAAAAGGCTTCCGTTCAAGATGCTCATGGCCAAACGCATTTTCGAATGTGTGCGGCCACAGGATTGGTTTGCAGCGATCGACCTGAAGGACACCTACTTCCATGTCTCCTTTCTTCCTCGACACAGACCGTTCCCTCGGGTTCATTTTCAAGAGGCGGACATACAAGTACAATGTTCTCCCATTCGGGCTAGCCCTGTCTCCTCGCGCCTTCACGAAAGTCGTCGAGCCAGCCCTTGTGCCGCTACGGCAACACGGTGTTCGCATCCTGAACTATCTCGACGACTGGCTGATCCTAGCTCACTGAGACCAGCTTTGCGAACACAGGGACCTAGCTCGTCTGGGCCTTCGGGTCAACTGGGAAGCAAACTTTGCCCCGTGCAGAGGATCTCTTTTCTCGGTATGGAAATCGACTCGGTCGCCATGTGCTAGCGCGCACGCAGTCATTGCTGACTTGCCTTAGACAGTTCGAGGGCAAGAGTGCGGTTCCACTGAAGTTATGTCAGAGGCTCCTGGGGCATATGGCACAAAAGCAGAAGGTAGTAGGGTCACAGAGAGACTCCTGCAGTGCAAGGTTTTCTTGAAGCTCAATTAGCTCTGATTGAAGAGAAGCAGCACTAGCCCATGGGCAGGTTTTCAGGGCTTCAGTTGAACATTCGGCAATGTTTTTGACAAGGAATGGATTTTCCATGCATAGTAAGACTTGTTTTCCCAGAGGGTAATCTCCAAAGCGAGTTTGGAAATTTTAAATCAGCTTGTCCAGGAATTCAGCATGATTGTGATGATGATGTGTTTCTGCTGTTTGATTCAAAAGCTTTGGGAAGTGAAGCAGGTCCTGCTGTAAGTCACACTTGAACAGCTCCAGTTTCTTCTGAAAGGCACAGACAGCTGATGTGAGGTTAAATAACACACACACTGTGTTATTTTTGCCCTGGAGCTTCATGTTCAGATCATTGAGATGGGAGGTAATGTCAGATAGAAATGTAACAATTTCCATTTTTTCTTCATTCTGCATGAATTCCACAAATTGTTTTGCTTTTGCACTCTTCTGATCCAACAGAAAGGTTTCCAACTCTTTCCGTAATGTCCAAAAGCGCTCCAGTACCTTGCCTTTACTACGCCACCGGACATTGTTGTCAAGGAGCAAATCATCAAATTCTGCATTCACCTCTGTTAGGAATGAGCGCAACAAGCGATGCTGCAAAGCAGATGATGCCCTCAAAAAGTTCACAAGTCTCATTACTGTTGTCATGACCTCTGCATACTTTTCTTCAAGACTGGGACACAAAACCATCAGATGAATTATGCAATGATATGCTATCAGGTCAGGGTGATGAGCTCTCAAGCGTGACACTAATCCTCTCTCTCTTCCGGTCATACATGGAGCTCCATCAGTAGCAATGGAAATAACATGCTTCAGGTCTATCTCTCTGTCTCTCAATATCTGCATCAGTGCTTCATAAATATCATCCCCTCTTGTGTGTCCATGGAGGGCTGTGAGGCCTAACACATCTTCACAGAATTCTCCCTTCTCTTCATCAAAAAAATCTGACAAACACCAGAAGTTGAGCGTTGTCTGTGTTGTCTGTGGATTCATCCAAAGCCAATGAAATGCATTTAGTCATTTTTATTGCAGACTTCATTTGGTCGAGCAAATCATCATCAAAGACTTCAGTTCGCTTTACAGCAGTGGAGTCAGACAAAGATATTTGGTTTATTTTTTGTATAATGTCATATTTTTGAGTTCCCTCAAACAGGGCAATAGCTATTTCATTCATGCATCCTTCACAATCTCCGAGTCAGAGAATGGTTTCTTGTGCTTTCCTAAGACCCGTGCCACTCTTAATGAGGCTTCAGTTGCACGCTCTTGTTGGGTGGCTGATCTAACTATCACACTGCATGTTGCTTGGTATGATGATTGCAGTTGTTTGATTTTTATGGCCCTTACCTCAGATTTATGGGGGTAATTGTGGTCAAAGTGTCCATGCTTTGATTCATAATGACGTTTCACGTTACCTCTCTTGACAACGACAACCGTCTCGTTGCAAATTAAACACATTGGTTTTGTGCTCCCCACCGGCAGCACAAATGCATAACTGTCAGTCCACTCTGTCTTAAATTCGCGATTTTCAGAATCGACTTTTCTCTTTTTGTCAGGTCTTGAGCACGCCATGATTTTCGCTAGCAAGTAAACAGGTACCGTTAGCAGATGGATTAGTGCCTGCATTGTTGCGAATGACACACACAACCTGCCTGACCCACAGAGGTTGCGGCCAACATTGAGTGAGTGAGTTGTCATGGTGATTACAGTTATTACAGCTCCTGATTGGATCTTTGGATTGGACACAGAAGATAGATAAACCACATCTAGTAGGAAAACAATATAGGCGTGAAATCACGCACCAATGAAAACTCGCTTGGATCATGACTAAATTATAATGTTGATTTTTTTTTTTTGCTAGGTCAAGGTCATCACATGGTCAGCGGTAGGACGGGGGGCGTGGCAAGGTCAAGAGGACCGTCAAACCCATCAATCATCATTAATTATAGGGCCATCAATTAGTTTTGACGCTTGCTGTAGCATATCACTACTCAAACTTTTGACTTTACCAGGTCCAGCTGTCTATGAACTCTAACCTCGGACACTCCACTATCTCAAGGAGATGGCAGACAGGCTTCAAGCAGATGCTCCATGAAACATTTTCCAGGGATACAGAGCCACTGTTTGAAGAGATCATGTGTCATACAATGTCAATGAATGAAATGCTCATAAATGGCAGATCATGAAAAATATGGCTGTGTTTGACTGAAAATATACTAAAAGCATCTGCATGTCCTTCTCTTCATGCATGTCAAACTAGGAAATCAAGGTTGCAGTCAATTGGCCGATTCTACATTCCCAAGTATGAGTACAGCTGTACCTAAATGTGCAAATCCTGTTGTTGACTGATCTGAGTATTTGACCAGCTGCAGCTATTTAACTTAGTCCTGCTTGCACAAGTTTAAACGCCTATGCAAACATTGAAGAGCACAGTTATAAAGAGGAAACGAAACAATGAAAAGTTTTACCAAAACTGCGAAGATAGACAGCTTACAAGTTGTCCAATGCAGATTAATTCAAACATTTATAAATTAGGTGGTTGATTTATTTGAAATTTAATCTTCATGAGGATTTTTGTACACCTGTGAATTAAACAATAAAATGTTGCGTAGCAGTCAGAGTTGTTGCATAATTTAGTTTTTGTGTTGGATTTTATTCATATTTTATTTGCTGGGCATCCCATGCGAGATGAAAAGGAGAACTGGTTTGGTTGGTTATAGGGTTTGGTTGTTTCAGGGTCCATTTCATAACTGGCACCGTCTTGATCCACAGTCATTGATGTTATAGAGAAATTAAAAGGCCAAATCCTGTCAAAGTTCTAAATTTTTGTCTATGTAGAAAAAAATCAGTTTCTGTTAAAAATATAAATAGAAAGATATTACATATTTATTATCAAATTCTCTCCTCTATTTTACTTGGGAACTAATGTGGTCGGAACCAAAGTTTACTTGACTGCGTTCTCTGAAATCCTCAGAGAACTACTACATTCCGTTCGGTTGCCGCTGAACAAGGGGGTAATCCATCAGCCGGAAACTAAAGCCTCCCTGGGGGCCGCCATTGGCTAGCAAGCCTTCACCTGCTGTTAGCATTCCATTGACTCCCATTCATTTATGTTTCCAGCGACTAACTTTACATCTGAGGCGTTAAAAGACTCCATTTGTCCATTGTTTATTTCTAAAGAAACACGACAATGTATATACTCACTCTCTGTCTCGGCAAGATTCGGAGGGGAATGATTCAGATTCCTCTTGGCACAGCTACTAGAAGACTTATGTTTAAAACATACAGCATAATCTTCAGATATGCATACAATTACATTCGGAAATAGACAAGCTTTGTTTCCAAATGATCCCAGCAAATATCCTGTCAATTTTACAAACTTTTAAAAACCCATCCAGTACAATCACAATGAACACATCCAAAATTAAATATTTAACATCTATGTATAACAACTGCAAAACGCCTGATTTGTAAACAAAATGATTTACGCACTAAATCCAGTATAAACTCCGGCACAATTTGAATATTTTTAAACTCTCAAGACAGACGTCACATCCCGATTGATTGCTCACAGCAATTGGCTGCCGACCGCGTTTTTCGCTTGATATTTGCCAGCAGCCATATCACCCTGTAGCCCACGACTGGTTGCCCACTGAAGCTAAGCAGGGCTGAGCCTGGTTAGTACATGGATGGGAGACCTCCTGAGAAAACCAGGTTGCTGCTGGAAGAGGTGTTAGTGAGGCCAGCAGGGGGTGCTCTCCCTGTGGTCTGTGTGGGTCCTAATGCCCCAGTATGGTAATGGAGACACTATACTGTCAAAGAGCACCGTCCTTCGGATGAGACGTTAAACTGAGGCCCTGACTCTCTGTGGTCACAAAAAATCCCAGGATGTCTTTCGAAAGAGTATGGGTGTACTATTTGCCCATTTGCCTCTGTACATCATGGCCTCCTAATAATCCCCATATATATGTACAAATTGGCTTCATCACTGTCTCCTCTCCACCAGTAAGCTGGTGTGTGGTGGGCGTTCTGGCGCAATATGGCTGCCGTCGCATCATCAGGTGGAGCTGCACATTAGTGGTGGTTGAGGAGATTCCCCCTTCTATGTAAAGCGCTTTGAGTGCCGAGAAAGGCGCTATATAAATGTAATGAATTATTTGCAAACTGCCCAACCTTTTGACGCTCTCAGCGCTTTCTCCGGTCTGCTGCCATTCCCAAAATGCACTGCGCGAGCGTGAAGCTCGACTTCCATAGGAATGAATTGAAAACGCTCGCTCCGTGCCAGTGGACCCGCACCGTCAAGCTGCTTTCTTAAAACACTCTCTAAATTTGCAATAGACACATGAAACAAAGTTCACTCCATTAGTCCCTCAGTACATAATTGTTAACAAGACTGAAGCCATAATAAGTCATTTTCTGGAGTTTACGTCATTGAACCACAACGTAGTTGTTAAAACATCAATAAAAGACACAATGTGTACGATTTTTGCATTACAATAGCCTATCCAAAATCCACTAGAACCATGTTATTTTGTTGACTTGTGTACTTACATTATCTCAAACGTTTCCAACAATGTTTAGATTCAGAGAAATCAGCTATTTTAACCAGTGTAACGCCTGTATTACCCTCGATCTCCATGGAAACATCAAAGACATCGACTTAATCAACAGAAAAAACTAATCATTTTACTGTAGCGCTACACTGTTTTGTTTGAATCTCGTTTTCTTGATTTTCCGCGAGTAACTCAGAGACAACACTCTTTTTGTCAAGTGGGTAACATAGCAAAATCAGAGAGAGCTTTATTTGTAGTAACAGAGCATTTTCTTCGCCATATTTTAAATTAACTGCATGACATTTAGCAACACACATCATCCAGCTTTTATTAATACGATATTTCTAATATAGATCTAGCTTCTTTAGTGTGAAACAAGTGTCGGCAGCCACTGAGTGAACGCAAAGTAACATTAACATAACTTTCAACAAACTCGTATTTTTAGTATGATTGTTTTGATCAAGTAAAACACCAAAATTTTAATTCGTCAAATAAAGTTATTCAGAATTTGCTGCCATTTCATTAGAATTAACTCAAATATTGTGAATTTAAATGATCAAACGGGAACTGTAACAAAGTTCAAGTTTAGGGAAGGAGGTGACCAATAAATGTAACTTCATAAAATATGCATAAGCAGCAGCGGCCTATAAGCATAATAAAAACAGCAACGTAAAATGTCCCATATGCTCGGCCGTGCCCTGCTTCATACCACAGTAACGTTAATAAAACTTTATTAGCCTGCACATTATCTCATCCATGAACATGATTTCTGCCTGAGTCCTGTCGGATTGCTTTCCATTGACTGGCCCTGTCCCAAATGGCGCACTTCATGCGGACTTTCGGTCTCGTGGACTTAAATTGCGCGTGCTCGCCGAGTCTACGAGTCCGTAGGCCGTCCCATTTGGCATTTTAACGCTCTGAAGTGTGCTCAGCAGCGCCCCCTTTGTACCCTTGAAGCGGTCTTCCGCGAAGCCCGCATAAATCCAGGCTTCACGCACTTCAACTACCCAGGAATCCTTGCGAAAGGCCAATCAGACAACGGATGGGAGGAGATTTCGCTCACGGACAATTGTTAACATGGCTGAGAAAAAAATATTAAAGTGTAATTATATCATTACGGTTTTTATGACAAGTTTATACAAACATTATGATCATCGACCAGTGGTTGATGTCTCAAACATAGGCTAATAATAGCAAGCTGAATAATACGATCGCATTAGGATTCATTAAATAAATAGAACAGAATGTCAGGGCTTTACTGAGTCATATGTAAACACAACAACAATAGGAAGCATATTTCCCCGAACCTGTAGCTCCTGTCCATAACAACAATCAGACCGTCTTCCTGTTTCCGGCGTGACGATCGAGTCTGTCCCAAAAATACCTCTCAATGCGCCCTCGCGGACTCGCGCTAAGGGCCCTATAGGTCTGCACTACATGACGTCACCGAAGTGTGGACTCTGAGGAAGTCCACAAGTCCGGAGTGTGCCATTTGGGACAGGGCCACTGTGTAGGTGAAGACAACTCCCATGATTCAACACTCATTCACAGCGTCATTAAGCCATACGCTTTTGTTATTGATTTGAATAAGCGACCTCTAATGGTGAAACTTACATACTGTGCCTTTAAGTATGTGTTGTTCTGTTGTGTTATCATAAATGTCTGTTCATGATTCTAGTGTTACTCCCTTTCCTGATCCCAGTTCAGGTTTTCACACCCTTTCTAAGGTGCTCTGAAAATCCCCTTGAATCCCGTCTCAGTCTCGGAAAGCCGGGTGCACATTGTGCAATTTATTATAGCCCTTTACGATTGTTCCTTGTTAGACTGTTCGAACATGATCCTCGCTGTAAGCCATGTCCCACTGTAAGATCTCAGTTGTCATTAATGTCAGATGTACGACAGGCAAGACGCGTTTAAAACGGACGACGCAAAAAAAATCCGTTTTTCATCATCAATCAATAATAGCCCCTTTACACAGCAATCCCGGTAAATTATTCCACCCGCATAAGGTTAGTTTTTCACTCACTGACTACTAAGTATTTCTAAATATTTTATGTTTCCAGGCATGGTGTCATGATTTTAAAATTCCCTGATGATGTGTACAGGAGTTTAATCAACTAAAGGTTTGATTTTTCCCTGTTCACCTTAATTTTGAGCATAAAACAGGGAGACCAAGGCAAAAAGCAAAAGATAAATATTATGAAATGTTATTAATTTAAAATAATTGTCTTATATTTAAATATATTTTAAAATGTAATTCATTCATGTGATGCTAAGCTGAATTTTCATTATCATTAGCCTACTCCAGCCTTCAGTGTCACAGATCCTTCAGAAATCATTCTAATATGCTAATTTGATGCTCAATAAACATTTTCTTATTATTATCAATTTTGAAAAAGGTTGTGCTGCGTAATATTTTTGTGGAAACCGTGATTTTTTTCAGGATTCTTTGATGAACAGTCAACATTTCAGATACTGCTCATCACTCACACTAACAAGCCAATTAATTTTCACTGGAAATGTTATGTGTAGCATACAGTTGCAAGATATCTATAATAGGATTTTCTGATAATCAATATTTTTTAGAGCTTCAACTAATATTCTTTTTTTATTTAATGTATACAGAATTATCTCAAATGAATGGTTAAGTAAATCACCAGTTTAAGACTATTGCAGAAATAGATATTCAGTCATGTGAATAACAAGGTTGCAACATTCCAATTCAGTGGACGTCTTAAGTTATTAGCATTAAAAAAAGAAGCAAAAGCTACTTTGAGTATTCGTCTGCCCCCAGTGGCCACATCCTTGTGCTCATACGGCCCATAATGCTGGAGCACTACTAAGAACCTGTGTCTGTTTGAATCACTTTACATTTTGTTAAAAACCGCAATGTTCTTGCCAAGAATCATGCCACTAAACCGGATACTGTTAGATCAGTTACTGAAGAAATACTCAAGTGGACCAGCTATCCCTTTTGTTTCAATGATTATATTTGAGAATCAGTTTTTGTGGAAATGATGCAGTATATAAAAAAGGAGACAGAAACTTACTATAGCTAAATGTCACTCTACTCCATTCGTCCCTGCACATTGCAGATGAGATATGCGAGGGTTCACCTCTAAATAAGCATCCACCCCAATTCATCACCTGAGCCCATGTTCAACAGGATCCTAACCTGCTCTAATGATTTTGACAGGAACTGGTAGACATTTTGGAAATGATGTTCAATCCTTAGAACCTTTGCATACACATGATACACAATGTTTTTCTTATATCAAGGCCATCTGTAAAAGCTTTTGGGGATTAAATTCCAAAAAATCAAAATGAGCTTAACTCGTGTACATGGACTGTCTTGAAGAAATAGACCCAGACAGGATGGGATGTGCCAAGTTGTTTGTAAATAAATACGTTGACAAATGCAGCTCAGGGGAAGGTCCCTATGAACTACCAAATGTTCTGTGTATCCTGGACTTATTATAAAAAAAGAAGAAGAAAAAAAGAAGACAAGTGGTAACAGGGCACAGTCAATTCAGTCTTTCTTGGGCACAAGTGACAGGATAGAAGGAGGTGTGGTTTATCTACAAGGGGAGGGGCTAATTTCTCTCCTGCACAAACACAGTCTCCTGCGGACACAGTCCTGCTTCCTGCAGTGTGATGTCATAGTCCAAATGAGCGAGTCTTCGGCGGGGGAAGTTGGTGACAAGTTCGAAGCGTTCGTTGGGGAATCCCTTTGACTGAACATGTCTCACCAGTGCCTACAAAAAAAAAAAAAAAAAAAAGAGAACAAAGGAAGAAAATGAAGGGTACAACTACAAATTGACTGTTTTTACATTAGATCATTACTATCTTAACTCCTTACAAGTCAGCCCCAATTTTGGCAAGTGATGCATTCATGACATACCTAAAATAAAAAGGTTTCTGCTCATAAGTCATTCTGAATAGATACATAACACACATATATTTAGAAAGCCAACCCTTGAGAGTTTCCAGTTCAAGACTCAACGTCTTAATCAGACTGTTATTAATATTGAGATATATAAGCTCAAACATTTAAAAAAAGACAACAAATATAAATAATATATATTTATTAAATGTATTAAAATATTATGTGAATGTAGGATTGCAACTTATAACCACAACTAAAGTGTAGCCACAATTGTGGTCATGCTTCATTTTAAATCTGAGGATATCTCTAAAATTATGTGTTCTATAAAACCATAACAAATTTGGACAAACTTCTTTTTAACAATGTCTTTGTGTTATATACATTTCCCCCCCTCCCAGTTACATGCTTTCAAACTGCCATTTAGATTTTTGTACAGTAGTCAACATTTGAAGTGGATCAAAACCTTTCATCAAAGTTATTCATGAATTTTGAACAATATCCTTTCTTGCCTTAGGACAACTTTGATGAACTTTTTTGATCCACTTCAAATGTTGACTGACTACTGTATAATCTTAGTACTTTATTTGACTCTTGTATTCACTATAATTCGTATTCAAGACAAGTTCAAAAACAGCCCAGACAAGATATCTAGATATTGGTTAATTTTTTTTAAATATTGTTATTTTGCATTCGTTTACTTTATACAGCTTCTTTTTGTTATTTGAAAAAAAGTTATTAAACTTAATTGAAAGGACAACACTGAAGTTTGTTTATCTTTTCAACATGTTTGTGTTATTTGATTAAGTTGATTAAGTGTAATTAGGGGATAAGTAAGCAATGGTGAAAAGAGTGACACCTTTGAACTCTACAAATCGTGAAACGCTTTACCCACCATAAGTTTAGCTTTAGCAGACAATGCTATCTGTTCCCTCTGGCCATCTGGATATCGCAGCATTAAGCGGGCCTTTGGACCTGCGGACAGAGTCATTTTAGTACATTTGTTATTACTACATTCTCTCTGAATATTATTACCATGTATAAAAGTTCAAATCCTTTAAAAGTCACAGTTCACCGAAAAACTGTCATTATGTACCCCACGTCATTCTAAACCTGTATGTTTTTTTTTTTCCTGCAGAACACAAAAGGACAATGTTTGAATATCAGCTCTTTTCTACAAATGACAGCTCCAAAAATGACAGAACAAAACCTACACAAGCTTATGACTTGTGTGCTCTAATGTAAATCTTCCAAAGCCATCCAATAGATTTGTGTGAGGATCAGACTGAAATTTAAATCATTATTAACTGATGATATGATAATGTAATGATGTAAACGAATCTTTCAGTCTGATTTGGAATTTGGATCGACTAGTTCTCATCTGGCTTAAAAGAATGATTCATTCACAAATAGGATTGCTTCGGTTCTCACGTTCAGCTCACTGTCTAAATAAGTTCATAATAGTTCACAAATGATCAGAGAATAATGACTTTGGGTTTTTCACACAAAGTTGACTTGAGAGAACTTGGAATATAATGCACAAGTCATATGAACTAATTTTAGGCTGCTTTTACATCCACTATGATCATCAATATCCTTTTATGTTCTGTGGAAAATATAACTGCAACAAGAGGGTGAGTAAATAATGAGAGAATTTAATTTACTTTGGCGTAAAGGGCTAGTTCACCCAAAAATGAAACAGACACCTGACACAACAGAGATGCCGTATACCGTTGTCGTCTGGATCTGCTGTGCTGGTGCCGGCAGGTTCTGAGGGCTGGTGTGATGTTGATCTGTGGTTTTCTCCCAGCCGCTGTTGGGACTCTGTTTGTCCTGTCTGACTGTGACTGAGCCCAACTGGCTCTAGGTGATTCTTCTTGCTCTCCTCTTTCCTGTGGCACAACTCTTTGTGTGGGGACTTCCTGTGATGGACTGGGCTGTCCGGCCTGGTGGGAGGAGCTACCTCTGCAGAGATGTGTCCATCTAAAGAATCCTCCCCACCACCAATTTCATTATCCGAACCGTCAACTGATATCAGGCCCTCGCTGTCAGAGAAAGGCTCGGCATCTGAATCATCATCTGAGCGTGACTCTGCCTTGTCCTGGGCGGACTCATAGTGTGTTTCTTGAAGAGAGGCCCGGATAGCTGCTTCTAACTGACTGTCCTCACTGGCATCTATCAAACTCTCCTGTATAGACAGATAAAGGATTGTGATGTTTAAGATAATACGTTTTTTCAGGAAGCTCCAGAACCTTAAAGGGGACACTTACAGAACGAGCCCGTTTGGCCGGAGGTTGACTGGACTGCCCATCCAGCTGCCCGTGCTCTGATAGGAAGCCTGTGACCTGATCCAGGAATGAAGACACATCTAACTGGTTCCACTCTACCATCTTTTGTCCTGTGTTTGTCAGAGATGAAAACACTGAAATACTCTGAATTTCAGACATTAATCAGAAGCACTTAAATACATTGTAATTTTTTTTGACCATACATAAGCTTATGAAATAGTCATACCTTAATATTTGTCAACTTAAGCCATTTTGTATCTGATAAACAATTTATTAATGAATGAATGAAACATTTAAAAGGTTTGCATGTTACCATCTTATTACTATGATTACCACTTTTTTTAAATAAAAAATTACACCTGAACTGTAGCAAAACCAGTCTGATGCGAGAAAAACGCTTTTATCGATATTTATGGAAAATGTTAATGTTATATTATACAGTATGTTAAAAATGTCATATGACAATTACCAGTACTCCATTGTAATCAATGGATTTAATTAAACATCTAGTTTAAAACACACATGCCAGGTTCTTGGAAATATATTCTTGGAATTCATGTTGGTTTCATATGGTTTTCAAATTAAAAAAATTGTTTCCATTTTCAATAACTTTTTTTAATTTAATGACTTTAAAAATGTCATTTAAATTCAAGTACAAGCAATAACATTAGTTTTTAAATATATTTTACCAAGGTTAATTAATAAATATCATTAGGTTATTGGGTAATCATTTTACAGCCTGAACTAACCATGCATTGTCATAAAATATATTTTGTGATCATTCATTTTTTTATGATGCATTTTTGACTTTATGTCCCCTAAAATGAATTTTACATCAGGAATCAAAAACAGGCTCATTATAGAAAAGGTAATTTTCAAGTCATTTAGATGCCTTGTGTGTCTCACCTGTACGGGGGTCCAAGATAGAAATATAGGGGAATTTGTTAAGCTTGTAAAACTGAATGTACCTCTGGCCTTCCTCGCTGTCATGGTAAACCTATAAGCAAACACAAGCTGCCTAAACAATTCAACAGCTCATATTCACGTCATGTCATGTAAGATAGAGAGACAGAAGACATTCATGTCTGTGTAAGTTGTTTACCTGCCAGAATATGAAGTGTTCTCTGATGATGGTTTTCACAGCATCATTGCTCCACACGTCTCGGTTTAAACACTGACAGGCAAAATCCTGGACATTCTGAATGTTGATCATCAGCCATTTGTTTTCAAGCTGACCGGAGTCTTTTGCCTGATGTGAGAAATACATATTGTGGGAAAGAGTTAATACAAATAGTGGGAAATAATGGCTCGACTTACAGAAATGTTCCAGATTCAATACAAACTAAAAAGCATAAAAATGCAGCTTTTTGTAGAAGAGCTTTTTTTTTTTTTAGCTGTGGAATATAATTGTTTTTATGTGAACGATTCTGCATTGATGCACAGAAATAAAAGAACGGATTTTTTAATTATGTATTTTTTTTTATTTTTTTATTATTATTTATTAAAGTGTCTTGCACTTACATGCCCAGCCCTTAGGCTTAAAAGACACTAATGGCATAAAACAAACATAATACACAAAGATGACCATCATACAAAGCACATAGGAAAGCAACCATCAAAAATAAAACTATATCATCATCATTTTCACAGTATAAAAACAAACAAAACAAGACAAGACACCGTCAATTTAGATCAGGATATAAATTCCTTTGCCTAAGTTTCCACGCCTTTTCCACATATCTAGCTAAACTATAAATTTCATTTTCAAAGAGCCAATTCAACATATCCCCATCCGTCATCCAAAACAAATCAGGCTTTTTATGTTGAATTCTCTCAAACATACCCATTCTTAATTCATGATATAAAGGACAAAAAAACAAAAAATGCCATTCATCCTCAACCACCATTAAATCACACAAAACACATAATCTATCCTCTTCTGGGACACCTTTATAGCGCCCCACCTCAATCTGCAGGGGCAACACACCAGCTCTAAGCTGGGCACACAAAGACCTCTGTAACCTAGTTAACCAGCATTTAACATAACATATTATGTAATTAAATAGGCCTTTTAATAAATATTAATGTTTTGTTTTATTGTAAAAAAAAAAAAAGTACTCCTATTATAGACTATAGACTATCAGCAAAGCACTCATGAGGCTGAATTAGTTCAATTAGGACATTTAAGTAGCTTTTATAAACATGACTTTGAAAAAACATTACTCGTGTGCCAAACAATGGCAGTGGCATATTTTAAGATATGTCAGTCCAAGTTGCTTTCAGTTAAAACAGGTCAAACATTCATTTAAGTCTGGGACTAGGCTTAAGCCTTGTCTGTGAAACCGGGGGTATATGTGTAAAGCCTCAGTTGATACCTGGGGATAAATGGACCCAAACACAAATTTGTAACTTTTATAAAATAAAAACTATTTTTAAAAATTCTAAAAAAATAAGTAAATAAAATTGACAAACTTTGCAAATGAGCCAAGACTATCTGTCACAGATGCTGAACTTATATTGTACCAGGAACATTCCTTTATGAACTTGTCCACCCAGCCTGATTGCAGTTCTTTCCTTTGTGTAAGGCTCACAACATCCCGAACCTGTGTTTGGACACTCCCTGATTTGTAAGGCTCGACTTGGTCTTTGCCAGAAACAAAAAACATGACTATGCTGACAAAGTTTGAACTTAATGACATAGAGGACTGAAACACGTGAATTAGCCAATTACTGGAAGTGTTACTGGTAATACTAATAGGTGTACTGAAGCAGTCATAGACCTCACCGTCTCAAAGCTGCCTTTGTGCATGAGTTCAATGGGAGGACGGAACAGATCGGCAAGAGTGCTCAGCTTCTTGTCCACTGCACTACCGTTTCTCAACTCCTGCTCCTGTCGGACTAAAGATTCACACCACAACAGCAGGGTTTCAGAGGATGAACCAGACCATGTGTGCTGAATGTGATGAACCATCAGAATGCCTCACATATACTTACTGGTTTCAGTCTGAAAATCCCGAAATCCATCAAAGATTGATCGTGCTGGTCTACGCCTCTTTGGTACTGTAAAAGAGATATATATTAGCGTATGTAAACACAATCCCCCGAGAGTACATAAGGGAACTGCAGGGGGTTTGATGAAAAGCTAATAATGAATTATTATAATTATTCAAACTTTTGGGAACGCAACTTTATTTACACATTCATATAATTTGCAACATTTCTATGGACTGAAGTTTACAAAATAAAAGTATTTGACATATTAAAAAATAGTGATGCACCAAATTTCAACAACCAAAAATGAATTTTCAGTTTCAGCCAAACCAGTTTTGGAGGGCCGAAATCATTGACCAAAACTGTGTTGTTTAATTAGTGCTTCTCTGATGGCACGTTTTGACTGTCAGTCTCTATTGTGTAAGCACAAAGTGGATAAACTACAACAGGTAAAAGTCAACTATAGGCTGAGCTGGCAATATCTATTCCTCGTTCTTAATAAATCTTTATTTTGATGAACGTTTTGCGAGAACAAAACTTTAGTAAAAATTATTTGTAGCGTGGATGGGACCTCCCCTCCAATATTCGCAATAAGCTTAGTGCTTTGGATATGAAACAAAGTCTGAACTTTCAAATTATGTCAATTTCATAATGAAAATCAAAACAATTAATGAATTTTTAAATGTGGCATGACAGATCGTTGTAGTTCAAACGGAAACATAAACTGCTAATCTCTTCAGTTACAGCACAAAATAAACAGAAATGCATGCAGAACAACTTACCAAAATGTATAATGTCTCATGTTATCGCTCGATTAGTGTTTAACAGCGTAAAGACGTCCATAAAACATTTTGTAAACAATATGTCACGTAATGTTACATTTACCTCAGGAAAGCCATTCAATGACCATAGCCTTATAGTCAACTAGAAGAAAAAAATAACTCCAGTGAGGAGTATTTTTGCTAAATACATGTATATGCAGTATTTTACATATTCATTATATTTTTTACGTAACCTGTTGTCTTTATTATGCCACCGTTTAAATGTTTATATTTCAACAATAAATTGGAGTAGAAACAATTACATAATTAAAACATTTATACAAAAACTGCCTAATGTGCAATTTAAATATTTATATGTAACTCAGTTTTTATTTAAGTGTTGATTATTAAATAAATTAGATTAGTTAATTGATTAATAAATAATGTACATCTTTGGAAGCTGTTTACAGCAAAATTAAAACTTTAATTTTGGTTTCTGTGTTTTAATAAAAAAAAAAAATTTTGGTGCATCACTAGTTGACAGTTCAAACATTGTAAAGTTCGAAAGTATTAATATCGTTATCAAATATTAATTTATTTTACAGCACAATTATAATTTGCAACAGAAATATATTTCTGTCTTTGTTTTTATGATTAGAGTTAAAACACAATAATAACTATTATTATTATTTTGATGATAATGATTATTATTCAATAGGATTGGGTTCCTAAAATACCAGTGTGACTGTAATGCGGACTGAGACACTAACACAAATACGTTTTTGTTTTGTTTTAATCTACTTTTAAGTTCAGCAACAAAGTCGAAATAAAACACTATTTTCCCCATTTACTTGCACGTCATGAGACCATTAACTGGCATCAGAGAACTGTGAACATGCAAATTTGTTATGGACGTTTTATTATTGTTATTGAAGTATTAACTTAAAACTTTGATTAACTTTCAAGAAAATATTCTTTGAATAAAAAAGTTTGTAAACCCCTAGGTTAGGCAGAAAGGATGTATAAATGTGAACTGTAATACCTCCGAACAAGGGCTCTGGCTCCACCAGAATGTCTTGCTTCTGAGGAATGGGTGCTCGCACATCATCTCTGCCAGAGAGGAGGACACAACAATCAAACTCAAGCACAGAGCATGCAGTGACTTACAAACACCATAATGCTGCTTGAGAAAGACTGCCACTCACTCTGCAGGAGGGAGTCTGCTGCTGGAGGCTCCGGCTGAACTGGCGCTTGTGCCGGGTTCCTCTGTGATGCTCCCTCCATCTAGAAACATGGTGACGGCCATCTCTAGGTTATTGTTACATGCTTCCAACATATGCTTCCCTACACTCTCTGTGGCTCCTGCAAACAAACATATGCATTCAAAGATTTGTGAGGTGAAACAAACACACTGGAAAAAAAGAAGAAAAAACAGACTGGAAATACATGTTACGGGCACTGCTGTTGCAAATATCTTCAAATCACACCGTTAGACACGAAATAACAAGGATTTAATGATATAGTGACAGTAGTGTTTTTCTTTGTAATAATATGTGATACTTTTTTCAGGATTCTTTCATGAAGAAAAAGTTTAAAAAGAACAGCATTTATTTAAAATAGAAATATTTTCTCACAATATATATAAATCTTTACCATCATCTTTTTTCTCGATTCAACACATCCTTGCTGAATAAAAGTATTAATTTCTTTCAAAAGAAGAAACAAATTAGTGACCTCGAACTTTTGAACGGTAGTGTATACAGTTACAAAATATTTCTTCTTCTTTTTTTTTAAATGCTGATCTTTTTTAACTTTTTATTCATCAAAGAATCCTGAAAAACGTATCACATGTTATAAACAATTATTAAGCAGCACAACTGTTTCCAACATTGATAATAACTGAGTATCAAATCAGCATATTAGAATGATTTCTGAAAGATCATATGACGCTGAAGACTGGAGTAATGATGCTGAAATTCAGCTTTGCATCACAAAAATAAATTATATTTTAAAGTATATTAAAATAGAAAACCATTATTTTAAATTTTAATCATATTTTACAATATTAATGTTTTTTTCTGTATTTTTGATCAAAATAATGCAGGCCTCTTTCAAAACCATTACAAAATAGTAATGTTTCCATTTTTGACCTGTTTAAAATGTAATTTTATATGAATGGTAAACACTGATATGAGGCTGAGGGTTCCTGGTCTGAATAAGGTTGAAGAATTCTGGTGCGAAATAAAACAAATAAGCTAAATTTTGTGTAATACGGTTACATTTGTGTAATAAGGCTTATATATATTTATGGTATGTGAAACATTGCAAAGGAAGCCGAGATTTAAAAAAAAATTACACTGTTCAATACTTATACAAAAATATATGTAAAATATACTTTGATCAGTACCTTATAGTTTAATGCAGGTCACGTTGTCCGCTTAATGGCAATACGCGAAAACACGGAGGATTTAAACAAAATACGTAAGTAGGTAAAATCTGAAATATGACGTTAAAACGCATAGAAGCAGCGCGAGCTGCAGCTGGACTCTCTCGCTCGCTTCAGTTCTTAAACCCCGCCCCTTCAGAGCGCGCATGCGCACAAGCACCGCATCTTTCACCTTTCACAAAAAAAGTATCGAGCTGCTTAACATGGCTTGTATTTCTGACCAACAGAACCGAAACTATCAAATTCTACAAACCATCATGCGAGGCTCTATAGCAGCCTGTGTGTACACTTCTAACAACAGTTAAACTGAACATCCCCAGCCCGTGTAGAACATCACAGTTTTGTGTGTACCTTTCACTTAGATGTGAGTTGTGAGAGGCATACAGTCCAAACGGATAACTGATTGAGAATCAGCCTACACAACCCGCCATGTTGAGAACTGTGGCTCATATTCACAGACACACTTGCTGAAGTTGTTAAACATTCGCGGTGGCTGGAAACATCCAAACACACATTATCAACCTGTAGCATTTAAATTTGGCAATGGAGATTATAATCGTAGAGTGAAAATCCTACTGCAGTACTAATTTGGTTTGAATTTAAAGGTGTTACATGTAGCGATGGTGAAATAACACAAGGAACGTTACAATCACATGCTCAAAGTTCAATGCGAGGGAGTTTTACATGTCCATCGGCACACTTTAGTAATTAGTCTACAACTGAACGCCCCTTTCCTGTTCTGATTTCTTTTCTTTTGCATGTAGATTCATATTAAAGCAAGTGGAGATAGCAGCTAGCTCTTTCGTTAGTCCCTTTCCTTTGCATGACAGAGGGGGCAGTAATGATGATGCCTCTCGATTATTCTTCCCTACATACAGCATTTCTAAAGACCCCATGTTTTACTCAAACGAAAAGGCCAGTGCAAAAATTCCCACAAATGCAAAATGTCAATATTTACCAGTTATGGCTGTAAACTGTTGTATTAACCCATTAACCCCCGGGGCTGATGCGTCTCCGAGAGTCGCCATCTTGCCGCCACTGACAACAACACGACTGAACGCATGCACGGCATCGACCAATAGGATCTCTTTCTACGTCTGACTCCGTGCGTCACCTCACTGGATCTCTGGGTAATGTAGTTCATTCGAAATGTTTCATGAAGAAGATGCCACTATGCGCTTACTAAAGCGATTTTATAATTATGTGATATAAATATCCAGCTTGTTTCTCATTACACATTCATTTTGTAAAGAACCTTATTTTTGCTATGAGTTTACTATTTTTCTAAAGCTATTCTTTTTTTATTTTAGTGGCAAACAAGAATTTGTAAAAATGCCCATGAAGAACAAGAAAGCCAAAAAAAATAATTGTTAAAAATGCTGTTTATTTTAATAAAAAAATGTATTGCAGCCTATGTGTTTAAATTTGGTTTAATATGACATATTTAGTACAAGTAGGCTATATTTAGTATGAATTTTTAGGCCTAATTACTTTTAGTCAAATACTGGTGCTAAGTGCTTATGCCTGTGGTTTTACCATTATTTCTGTCAAGGGAGACAGTAAAAACACAGATAAATTAGCACAAATCCAGACTTTTCTAAAATGGGGACTGCCGTCATGAATCATGATAGTTTCAAAATATTAATACGACTATGGCCTGGTTTCGCAGACAGGGCTTAGATTAAACCAGGATTAGGCTTTGGTTCAATTAGGACATTTATAGCTTTTAAAAAAAACATTACTGGTTTGCATCTTGAGACAAAACAACTGACATATTTTAAATGATGTCAGTGCAAGTTGCTTTCAGTTAAAACAGCTCAAACATGCATTTTAGTCTGAGACTTAAGCCTTGTATGTGAAACCGGGGGTTAATTTATCGCAATTTAGATTAAAATATGTAAAATCTATAAATTATCAGTGTAACACCAGTCTATAATAAAGTGCAACATGTGAAATTGTCAGAAATCTAGCAAAATTTGTGAAATATTATAATGAACTCACCATGCACACATCAACCCTGCAATGACTTTTACACACAGATAGCAAATAGCCCAAACAGAATTCCTTAAAATATAATAAGATGTGTATTTTTAAACAATTTAATGAAACTGTATGTTAAAGCTCTAATACTGTTCTCTATTTGATCATCAATATAATTCACAAGACCAGTTTACACATACTTAATGTTTGAATTTGACATCTGCAATATGTAGGTCTGACAAGACTATTCTTGTCAAATATGGCAATAGGTTGGATCTGTCCATTCACTTTTGTGTGTTTATGGGAATATACGTTCTTCTGTATATTAACTAAATAATCAAATTAATCCAATATTGATTCAATCAATATTGCAATTGGCAATGTATAATGAGTTGCATTGTGCAGTGAGAGGTAACCTGTGTGTCTTGAATGCAAATCAAGTGTCTGTAAGGATGAGCAGTTCAAATTCAGTTTATTATTTATAGTACATTCAATTCTGAAACAGTCAACCAAGCTTGTAAAACAAAGTGAAATTATGAGCAAATTAAAAGCAATCCTACAGTTGTTCTTTGACCCTTTTAAAAGGGGTTGGGTTCATTTTATACAGCATCAGCTGAGCCCTCTCAAACCCCCTTCCCACTGGTCAAATGGGAGTGGCCTAACACAGTCACCACAATGTGGCCTCTTCCATTCACCTCCTATTAGGGGGGACAAAATTACTTCCCAGGTCATGCATTAAAATGAAGTGTGTGAATATTTTGAGTGCATGTGATATTTAATTCTTCCAAAAAAAGGTCTAACAAAAAAAATAGCGATCACCTAATATCACCTTGCTCTGTAGAACATCTAAAATGCCATGAACCTTTTAAAATGGAATTAATCTCTCATTGAGGCTGTTATAATATATTCAGTATTGATGAAAGGTAAACAATATGGGTTGTCACATTTCAACCAGCTAATATTTCAACATACTGCTACAACCAGAAACAGAACTGATATGCAAATTGAATCCATGAGTGTAGCCATACATATCACTCAAGGAAATAGTCCCTGATCACACCCAAGAATAAGAATATCCTCATAGCTGTCTTCAGTCCCTGAATGCAATGTGACCTTTTTACCACCTCTCAATGCCTGATGTAAATCATACAGGGTAGACATGTCTGATTTTAGCCAATCACCTACAAGGATGGAGGAAGATGGAAGGGACTAGAATGAAATCATGCCCTTGCCAAAATGCTAAGGGCAGTAAGGGTCAGCATTGATATATTTTCTGAGCGATAGGCATCAGCTCACACTGATCAGGTCTTAAAATGAAAATAAATTAACAGGCATTCACGCTATAGTATAAGTCAGAGCATAGTTATATAGTCTCAGTGTGAGTAAAAGGTGCTGGCACATGGAATGGCAACACTTGGAGTGTGAGATATTTCTTTGTTAAATAAAAGAGTTAAGTAGGGCAGGTGTCCATGAGGTGCATGAGGGAGATATGGTGGCATTGTGTTTGTAATGTGCAGTGGATGGTTGGGCTGGGCAGGTGAAGTGGATGATCAGAAACGAATGAAGGTGGCATCGATCTGCCTGACATTGGGAAGCGCCAACATGATCTTGCGTCTGTATTGAGGGTCCTTCTGCAGGGGGTTTCTCTCCAGATAGACAGTCTCTAGACCTTTGGCGTTCTTGAGTTCGTCCAAGTCTCCCCAGTTATCTATCTGGTTGTCATTCATCTGTATAAGAGAGATTAAGAGAACTAATTTGAAAGCTTCAAGTGTGTTAAGGATTTCTAACTTTTTAGAGGAAGAAACAAAGAAATATTAGCATAATGGCAATGTATTTTTTTTGGTAGATATTAGAATTGAACTAATAGAACTAAAATGATAATTGTTACAAATTATAATAGCGATATAAATTGATACTCTGAAGTACACGTTTTACATACACTACTGTTCAAAAGTTTAAGATCGGTACGGTTTTTTGTAGTGTTTTTGAAAGTCCCTAATGCTCACCAAAGCTGAATTTACATGATCAAAAATACACCAAAAACAGTGATATTGTGAAATATTACTACAACTCAGGTTATTCCTATAAAAATCATTCCTATGACGAAATGAAAAGCTGAATTTTCAGCATCATTACTCCGGTTTTCTGTGTCAAACGATACTTCAGAAATCATTCTAATGTTCTAATTTGCTGCCCAAGAAACATTTATTATTACCAATGTTGAAAACATTGTTCTGCTTAGTATTTTTGTAGATTTATTTTATTTTTTTATTTTTTTTGGCAATACTTTAGTTTAGGGTTCAATATTCTCACAATTAACTAGTTGCTTATTAGCATGCATATTACTAGGAAATTGGCTGTTTATTAGTACTTATAAAGCACATATTGATGCTTATTCTGCATGACCATATTCTACATCCCTTAATCCCTCCCAATACCTAAACCCAACAACTACATTAACTATTAATAAGCAGTAATTAGGAGTATATTGAGGTAAAATCTGTAGTTAATAGTTAGTTAATAGTGAGAATTGGACCCTAATCTAAAGTGTGACCTGACTTTTTTCAACTTTGATGAATAGAAAGTTCATAAGAACAGCATCCATTTAAAAAAAGAAATCTTTTATTACAAATGTCTTTACTGTCACTTTTGATCAATTTAATGCATCCTTGTGAGCTATCAGTAAAAGTATTGATTTCCTTTCAAATAAATCTTACTGACTTTTGAACAGTAGTGTATTTTGTTATTTACATATAGTATGTACAAAAAGTAAACGTTTTTCTTCTTACCCAAAATTCTTTTAAATCAGTCAGATGGCTGATATTTTCAATCTTTTTTATCCTGTTTGCAGCGATGTCCAAAGTTGTTAGCTTTTTCTAAAAAAAGAAAGGGAGGAAGATGAAAGCTCTGTATATTCTAGCACTAACATATCCTGGGACGGATAAAAATAAAACCACTGCTAAGTGAGACGACGGATCAGAACACAAAGAAAGCCCCTGTGGAGTAAAGGTGCAGTGGAGAGGCACAGAACAAAATAGCTGGAGAAATAGGGAAATTAAACATTAACCAAACTATAAGATACTAGACAGCTTCTTATGATGACATCTTTATCTCGCAATTTGCTACAGAAGTTTGTAAACCACCGCTCATTCACAAATATTTCATGCAAGTTATTATTTCAGAGTATCTTATGGATAAATGTTGAATTGAGAGGAAAAAGTACTGCATCCATGAACAACCATGGTAGATCTTACATTGTTCTCCAGGCCCTCCATGACTTCAATGCCATTATGACTCAAGTAAAGCTCTCGCAGGTTCACAAGGTTCTGGAGTCCCTCCAACTTCGTGATGCGATTACTCTGTTAGGCAGGAACAGATGTTATAACATCAACGGAGAAGGTAAATATGGCTTAAAAAAAGCACTTTCTAATCGCAAACACACCTGGATACTGAGGACCGTCAGACTGTGCAACCCATCAAGGTTCTGTAGTTGAGTGATTTTATTCGTGCCAAGGAACAAACTCTCCAAAGAACTAAGAGAATCCAGATTCTCAATAACCTACAATGAACATACAAGAATTTACATGCATTAAATTCGAATTCGAAAACACATTCACAATATGAATAGAGAAATGTTAAGTAAGCAAAGGAGAATATATATATATAGCATAACCGATTTGGTCTTGGATGTCTCACCCGGATGCGGTTGGAGCCCAGCTCAAGCATCTGGAGGCTCGTCAGCTGATCGAGGTTGGAAATGCTGGTAACCTTATTATGAAGCAAGAAGAGCTTCTTGACTTTTGTGAGACAATCCAATCCCTCAATCTTCCTCAATAAGTTGAACGATACATCTAGCTGCCTGCAAATCATGATCACAAATGAGAAAACTGCATGCAGCAACTCTTTTAAAAGGGTATTATTTGTTCTTTATTAATTCAAATACAAGCGATGAAAGTTTTTAAAGCTCTTAAAAATGTATTCTTTGTATTTATGTTAGTTTCCTATGATTTTAAAAAACATTTCTCCTCTGGTGCTCTATATGATATTTTCCTGTTTTATGTTTTTTTCCCCCTGAATGTCAGTTGCACCACATGACTTCGATTTGGTGGATAACATTTTGAAAATATTAATGATCAGGTTTGATTATTGTTAAAATCACATGTTAAAAGAAAATGGCAAACTACTGAAGGTTATTTTTTCAAGATTTTGATTCCCTTAAAAATATTTTATTTGTTTTTTTATTTATCTGTATCCTCCCAAATAATAATAATAATTATTATAATTATTATTATATTCATATATATATATATATATATATTATATATATATATAATTTTTTTTTTTTTTCCTGTATCCAAAAAAATATCACAAGGAATTTAATTACAGTCATTAAAAACATGCTCATCATAAAAGAGCATGCTGAAAATTCATCTTTGACATCACATGAATAAATTACATTTCAATAGAAAATGGTTATTTTAAATAGTAATAATATTTCACAAATTACTGTTTTTACTATATTTTTGATCAAATAAATAATTGTTGAGCATAAGAGACTACCAACCCAGTTTGTGTATACATACAGTGTCCTGAATACCTTGAGAACTTGGACAGCCTCGTCTCATTAAAAGGAACTTGAGGTAAAAGCTGTAGTGTACACACAAACACTCAAAAGTTCTGGGTTGGTAGTCTCTTATGCTCAACAAATATTTATTTGATAAAAAATATAGTAAAAACAGTCATTTGTGAATTATTATTACAATTTAAAATAACAATTTTCTATTGAAATGTAATTTATTCCTGTGATGTCAAAGCTGAATTTTCAGCATCATTACTCCAGTCTTCTAATGTGCTGATTTGCTGCTCAAGAAACGTTTTAAGGATTCTTTGATGAATAGAAAGTTTAAAACCAGCATTGTTTGGGGATTCGGGAATATAGGTTTTTGTAATATTATGAATGTCTTCACTGTCAATTTTATTCAATTAAATGCATCCTTCAGAATAAAAGCATTAATTACGTTAAAAAAAAACAATACTAAACAATAAAGTCTAATAATTACTACTGATTTTTGAACAGTAGTGTTTAAATAAAAATGTTTATGTACTTAAAAAAACATTAAAAGGTCTGGATAAAATCATATCTGACTTACTCAAGCTCTGTTAGGGCCTGAAGATTCTCTAGTTTACGGATCTGGTTGTCATAAAGATCAAGTTCCTTTAATGAGACAAGGCTGTCCAAGTTCTCAATCCGTTTGATGAGGTTTTGTCTGAGAGAAATTGTCTGATGGTGGAAACAAAGAAAATTACTCATTAAAGATTTGTAATTAGGCAAAATTCCATACTGTAAATAAATAACTGTCCATTAATCTTTATCTAGTAACTAATTCTACAACATCAATAATCTAAAGAAACAGCCTTTGATACTCTCACCTTTGCCTTCTGGAGAACCTCCAGACCCTCAATCTTCCCAATGCGACAGTGGACCAGATCCACATCCTAAATAAATAAGAGGCAATGAATGTGCAAATAATAACATCATCTAAACTATAAACTCTTTCTGAAAAAAAGATTGGTGTAAAAAAGAGACTTCCTCAGTCACCTCTTCATCTGGGTCTAAGGTTATGGTGTCCATGTCAACGGGTGACTCCTCGGGTACTAAAAGTGGAAGTGAGAGAAGTGGTAAGGAAACAGATTTGGGGAATAAAGAATGTTTTTAATGGTTTCCCTCAAACTTCTCATAAAACCAAGGTGGGTCTCACTCACCAGTGGAAGGGGCCTGCAGAGAGTCGACCTCTCCATTGAGACTCTTCCTCTTGGTCTCATCATCACCAGATTCCTCAGACTCACCCCTCCTGTCAACTTTAAATCACTGGTTATAATATTTTCAATGATTTTAGGGCACACCCACAGAACCAACCTGCTTACAAAATACCACTGCTGTTATCTGGGTCAAAAATGATTGATGGCCCGTTATAATGCGAAAGCACTATTTCAAAGCCTACATCTATTAAATGAGCCCATCCCACACACACACACACACACACCCTCATCCCACAGCAGCAGCATGCTAGCAAACTGTGCTGATACAGCAGCTGAAAACAAATGGAGGCATCTAGAAAAGCTTGATTTGTGACGTCTGATAGCTCACAATCATGTTCTCCTACGCTTTATCCATCCGAACAGGTGAGACGTTGACAGGTAATGCGAGCTGGTGGGCTACATTAACGTTAGCTAACCAGTAAGATGTGCTGGCATTGACGCCCTGTACTCAACTATACAAACAGCCAAAGGAGGTCTGTACTAAATAATGGCTTTTAAATACACTGAAAAGAAATATCAAGAAACGAAGCAGCTTTTATCGGCTTTTCATGCGTGCAGACTATAAGAGTAACGTTATCTTTAGTAAGCTGTGTGATAAACGTAAACAATCACACATTGCAGTCTGAATGAATGCTAAGAGGACACTAAAATATGAACTGATTAAAAATAAAAACTCAGCGCGTGTACAAAATCTTAGAGCAAAAATAATAATCGCTGCTTTATGAAATGCTCCTTTGAAAATAAATCATTAAAAATAGACAAGTCCGCTCACCTTCCATCTCTTGAGGCTCTCCGACAGATAAAGTCGCCATTTTTGGTCTAGACCCGCCCGCTTCACTCGATGATTGACACATAGATCGACCAATAGTAAACATGGAGGCCGTTTCCTACGCCCATGGGCTCTGCCTACGCCCGTAGACTATAAATAATTACGATTATATAATAAATAAAATGCACGACAAAACCAAACGCAGATAATGCTCTTAGATTATACTTTTTTAGGATTATTTCGTGATACCAATTTCTGTTCAAAGAATCCTTTACATGTATAATTGTAGGGGGTCCTTATTCAGTTTAGCCTTCGGCACAGATGAGTAAGACTCACCCAGAGCTTTAGCTAACTATTTTCATCAAAGCACAATTGTAACGAACAATTTTAGACCCATACATTATATAATACCTGTCATGTCTTTAGTTAGTTTATTTTAATAATTAAAAAGGTCATCACATTTTAAATAAATGAAATAGATTGAAAACCTTGGATTTATTTGCATGACAATGCACACAATTTGACTTTAAAATGGCATATTGAACATTTATTAAAACAAACAATTTCACATACTGACATGAAACATGGCACAGTGTTAAAAGTTCTTTGACAGTCTATTCATAAAATACTTTTCTTTACAGCAAATATGTCTATACTTTCTTTTAAACCCTGATACCATCCTATGATATTACAGTTTCACAGTCACTTATTTACTACAGTTGAATGCATTATATCATTAGCCACTGTAGATAGTATCAAGCGGAAAGTAAAAAAAAAGTAAATAAGGTAAGTTAGGTAACAGGTTTTCCATGTTTGCAGCATTGTCTTTGTATTAAGAGTAACATTTAATGTTTAAACATAACATCAAAACTATATGTGCAATTAGAAAATATCAACTAAAATGACAGGAAAATTACAATAGCATTATTAAATGCTTGTATAAATTACCATACACTATTAAAGGATGAAACGTTTATAAACTCAGTGTATTAATAAAGGTGAGAAAGAGCGGTAAGTTTCACTTACTCCCATCCCATTTATGTAAACAACATGAATTACATATCCTCTCAGGGTATGTCGTCATCATTTGGGAGATGAGAAACCGGGTTACCACTGAGAATCTCTCATACAAAAGCACCTCATTAAGGCACACAGTGAGTTAAATTCATTTGTTCACATTTATTAAAAAAAAGAAAAAACAGTAGTTTGATAAAGGCACTGATTGATTTCCAGTGCCTAATGGCTAAAGTATTGATTGGCAAAATCATAATGCAACATCTATCTTATTCTAAAGTAGGACTTGTGCTGCAGCCTGCAACCTCGTAATAATACTACTGGATTCACAACTGAGTGACTTGGATTTGCACAAACAAGTTGTAAATCTGTAAAACTCCTCGTGATTAGGCAAGACTCGTAAACTGTACTCATAAACCATTGATCTGCAAGTTTCTAGATTGGAAATCATACTGTTCAAGTGCTTTTCTCAGTGAGAAAGAGAAACGCCCCACAGCTGTTTACAGAATAAACTTGTGGTAAATCAGGGCTGGTTGTACCAGTGCATGGACCGCTGAAGAGCCCTCTCCCAGCTCTGCAGGACACCTCTGTATTGGCCTCCCTGGTCCCCTTCTGCTTTACTCCTTCGAGGAAGGAAATGTAGGTCAGTGGTCAAAAGCTTCTTCAGCTCCTCTTGGTTCTTCCAGTAGCCTAAAGGACGATTCAGAATAAAATGGACAGATTAACTCTGTAAAGCCTGGTATATGAAACAATAGTCAGTTTTTATTCAAACGTAACCGTTTATTGAACCTTTAGATACAATAAAAAAAAGTTTTGAGTATCATGTTTCACCATACATCAGGCTTTTATGGCTCATATAGTATGATATAAGAGGAAGGGAAAAAATCTTAAATCTTATTCAGAGGCCCAAACAGAGTAAAAATATGAAATTCTGATATCATGTAATATCAATAGATCTTTATAACAGTACAGCAGACTACTTAAAATATAAAAGCATACGCATATGATGCGAGGCGACAACACCGTCGCTTTTCGTCGCTGCTAGTTCTTTGAAGTCGGCTTGGTGTGTCCCAGGCTTTAGGCTTTGAGATAATATTTAAATGCTAATGTCTTATGAGCAAAGCTTATCACACATATATTAAAAGGACTTTTACTTGCTAAAAAGTATGAACTATCAATCAGATGTCAGACGACAGGTACAACAGGGTTTTCAGCAAATATTTGATCATGTTGATTATTTAGAGGCCTTAGAAATGGGCATATCAAATATGATACAGAAGGCTTTATTTGCTGCACTATAATGTGTGTTTGTCCTTACCTGTTCCTAGTCCCGCAACAAAAGCGGCTCCAAGGCAAGACATGTCAAAGTGACTTGGACGTGCTATCTTACGCCCCAATAGATCAGCGGTCAGCTGCATGATGAAATCATTTGTGCATACACCTCCATCTGCCCTATAAATGTGTAGAAATACACGCAAGTTCAGACAGGTAGGAGGATCAGGCTATGCCACAAGCCAGAACTGGGCTGAAACCCTCACCTGATTTTAGTGATGGGAATACGCGTTTCCCTAAGCATGACATCAAAGAGCTGCTTGTTCCTGAAAATCAGAATGAGAATGGCTGTTATTTGCCAGTATGTACACAAGGGGGTTATAAGATCCACTGGAATTAAAACTTTGGTCGTTACCTAGAAGTCCAGCAGAGCCTATTGGGAATTTGTAACCATCTTCTGTTTTGGCAAATTGTTGGCTATTTGTATGAATTAGTACAAACAAACTCATCCGTACATTTTCATACTATCTTCTCATGGCCCACTGAAGGTTAGGTTTACAGTGTTGGACCCTATTTACTTCATGCTTTGATGCTTACTTTTTTTAAATGTTAAAATTTAATGTGTGAAATTAAAATGTTTAAATTTATACGAACACACATCTTAAAGATAACATTTGTTCCACACAAACTTGTAAGGTTTTCTCATGAGATGGGATTGGATGAGTCAATTATTACGATGGGCAAAAACACCTGACTTTTGAGTAAAGTTCAGCCTTCATTTATCTGAAGGATAAAACTTTTCTTAAAGGTGAAAAAGGGGAAACAAGTAGGAATGAGTCCCTATTAATATAGTCCTGATTAACTACTTTAGATTGGTAGAGAATGCTAAGGGATAGTGGTTTGCATCCAATCACCTTCTCATTTCTTTTTTTCTGATTGTGCAGTGGAAGAACCTAGTCAGATGACAAATCAAAGAATACAATACTTTTTTACAATAATTACTGATTGTTAGAATGTGATGAGTGAAGAAAAGCATCATCAGGGGTCTCAACAGGCCAATATGCTTTCTTGACAACTCAAGTGCCATTTTCATCCCTGCAGTATCATTCTCTTCTCTGATGACGTTTACTGACATGAGGGCGGGACAACCTGTTACTCACATAACATCACAGCAACAGAAAACCACAACCTTCCAGTCAATTCTAGATGGACAAAATCAAGTCCCACCCTACATTTTTTCAAAAAGCCATTTGACTCAGATATGTCACAATAGAAAATAAAAAAGACTAATACAACTTCTGTTTAATGCCGACTTCAATGAATCAGTGGGAAAACAGTGTTAAATACCAAGCTAAATTCTACGAAAAGGATTGGACATGCCTTAAAATACATACGCTTGAGGACACTGTCCTGCAGTGATCTGAAATATTGTCGTGCAGTGAACTGGAATATTTGAGTTAGTTAATCATTTAAGTAGGCTATGTTGTGTTTTATCAGAACAGGAACAATAACAGATGATTTGAAGCAATTCAGCACTATATCTGAGCACTTATTGATTGATTTGGCTAGCACAGCGTTTCAGTGTGAAATTTTTATTAGGGGTTCAAGTACGAAGTGCTGAAACCCTATTGTAATTAAGATATTTATTATTAGGGGTTCAAGCACGAAGTGCTGAAACCCTATTGTTAATTTTCCCACCGTAAGTTGTAGAGACTTGAAACTTTGAGGGCTGGTAGTACGCACACCGCCTTCAACAACACCAAGGCCCGCCCGATCGGCCTGACGGGGGAGTTAAAAAACTTATGATTATCTTCGAAACCGTTAGTCCGATCGAGACAAAACCACCACAGGAAATTTGAAAACATATGTCAATAGCTAAACTATAACGCCCAAATGTCAAAATTATGATATGAACTGACAAATATATTATTATTATATATTTAATTTATAGTAATTATAAATTACTTTTGGTTTCCTAAGTGTTTACAAGCTTGCTAAATAAAACTTAATATCTTTTTACGCATGTGTGCTTAAAGGCCTTAAACGCTTGAACCCAGATAAATGTTGCTTGCAGCTTTATTAACTTTTGTTTTTATTAAGGAGCGATATTTTCCCATTTTTCCCAAAGCCATGGTTAATTTCTGACCTTGACAAGATCCATCCCTTCTGCCTTTTTATAACTTTAACAGATCATATTATTTAATTCATGAGAGATCTTTTGATGATACAGTCAGATCTTGCAAGCAGCTTTGCTCAGCTCACCTGAACGCTATGGACTCCAGAATGGCTCGGACCAGGTGTCTCTTGGTTGTGGAAGGTTTTAAGCCCATGAAAGAGGCACAAGCTTTAGGATCATTCAAAGGGGCCTGTGGCACATAAGCACATATAATCATAGTCTTTCAGATTTCTGATCATCTTGTATACGTGAATCATCACCCAGTTCATTCAGACAGTGGAACAGATTGATGGATCTCTAATCAAATGACATGACACGATTTACAATCTGCTGTATTACAAATAATAACAAATCCATGAGGTGAACCATGAGTTAAAAACACGAAGACATAAATGAAAGTCTATGAGGCAAAATATTACAGATGCACTCAAACACACCTGTAAGCCACTGAAAGAAGGCACAAAATATACGCCATCTGAGTCTTCCACACTACTGGCTATGGCTTCTGTCTCCTTCAAATCAGAAAAGAGTTCTGGAAGACAGGCACCAAAGAAATTACACTATAATAATAGAATTGCAACAACAAAATAACGGAGTCACCAAGTGATTTCAGCATTTTTTTTTCTCCCAGCTTTTGTTTTATTCAACTTAAACACATTTTCATAATGGAGTTGAGTGTGCATCTACAATCTTCAATGGTTATTTTTGTATTTATATAGTCAAAAATGCCTATTGAAGTTAAGGGATATGTGTGGGCTTGTTACTTTGCAAGTAAATGCACATTGGTCATCCTCCTCACCTAGATCATGTGCCCATTTAATCGCAGCACCTGTTCCAGCAGCGTTACCTTCAGCCAGATACACAACTTCAGCACCGATCTTCCAGCCCACCAGCGGATAAAGGCCTATTCAGAAAACACATGATGCAGACCACATGAAAAGGAGAGAGGGATCAACAAATGGACACATTAGTGTCTCATTTCTAACTGATCACACTGATTCATCATGAGTCACATCATGCCCTAACCTGGTGTTTCCAGTAATGTGCACTGCTATACAAAAGTTTGGGGTCGGTAAGTTTTTCTTGTTTTTGAAGTGCTGAAAGAATGCTCACTAAGGCTTTATTTTTTGATAAAAAAATACAGTAAAATTTGTAATATTTTGAAATATTTAAATATATTTTAAAATGTAATTTATTCCTAAGATGGCAAAGCTGAATTTCCAGCATCATTACTCCAGTCTTCAGTAGCCTGGTTTCCATTACAGATATTTTCTAAATGTCGATTAAAAACTATTGTTTCCATTAACTGATGGTATGCGACTAAAATGTAATTTTATTTCGCTCGCGATAAATCATATGGCAACAAATGTTAGTATATTTATGTATATCCCTGCCAGCGCACTAGCCATCATTTTTAATCGAAGGAGACGTAGGCGTGTTATCCAAGCATTAATGGCAAGAAAAGCCCCTTATACTTGGGAGGGGCACATATGAGGTGTTTCTCCCTCCTATCTGCTTCAAAGTCTTGATAAATTGTGGCACTTTGTTGTTTAGAATCCAGTATTCCCGCAATTCTTTTGTCTTTTATGAGTTTAATAAAGAACCGTGTCTCGTCTTCTGTCCAAACATACCGCAACACCTTTAAAGAGTGATCGTCTTTTACGTACGCCAAGTGACCTGTAAATGCGGAAAACTGTTTCCATTGCAGTTTTACAAAATATTCCTTTTTCAAATTGCCTGAAAACCACCCCATGCGAGCGTAAAAGCTTTTTTGCGATATATGGGAGTTTTTGCTAAATTTACGTGTTTCCATTGGTGTATTTTCAATTCGCAGGGTAATGGAAACGCAGCTAGTGTCACATAATCCTTCAGAAATTATTTTCATACGCTGATTTGCAGGTCAAGAAACATTTCTTATGCATCAATGTTGAAAACAGTTGCTGCCTAATATTTTGTGAAAAACCGTGATCTTTTTTAGAAAATTCAAAAGATCAGCATTTATGCTCACTTATGATCAATTTGCATCCTTGCTGAATAAAAGTATTAATACTAGTATTAAAAAAACAGTTAGTCAGTAATTATTTTCACTTTGGTATTGGTAGTGCACACTAAAAGTCCCAAAAATGTATTTCTTGGGGTCTAAATATGCTTTGTGTTACTGGTTTCGATTAGCAATAGTTCTAGTGATTTATTAGTAGTTCTTTTACAGTTGAATATTGTGAGCTTATTAGTCAAGGTAAGATCAGCACAGGAAGGTCATACCAGCTACAGATGTGTGTGGTTTGTTTCCTGTATTGATGTCCATGAAGGTCCCTGTGCCCATAGTAATTTTCACATCTCCAGTGTCAAAACAGCACTCTCCAAACATGGCTGCTTGTTGGTCCGCCATCTGTGACAAAGACATGACAGGTAGGGTTGTGGCACCAAACACAATCAAGCACAAGTCATTAAAAAAATGCAAAGCGGGCACATTTACAGAAATGTTAATTAAGGTGTATTGTCTTTATAAAAAATGAAGTAAAACTGCAAGACATCATTTATACTCACAACAGACATGATTGGGATGGGCACTCCAAATATGGATGGATCACATGATCCAAATTTGTGACTAAATACAAGAAAAGAGAGCATTAATTATTTCATCAAAAGTGCACTAAAAAGTATTCTGGAAGTATTGGAACAATTCACGGTCCATGAGTACCTCGTGTTCTGCACCCTGGGAAGGATGGAGAGAGGTATAGAGAGGAGTGAGCAAAGAAATCCACTCCAGCACATCTGATGATCACACAAACACACACTATGAACAGACAGTATCTATGAACAAGCACCACTTACAGAAACACATTACAAGACACTCTATGGACAAAAGATACAAGAAAAAAAAACCACACAAGACAAACTTGGGCAGCCCTAAAAGGATAATTCACCCAAAAAATGATTAATAAAATGTACTGCTGACTACGCCCTTTATGCTTAAACGTTTGATTCACAAACAATTATTTGAATAAATCCTTGCAAACTGTTTTTTCACAAGAAAAAATATGTGTTTGCAATTTACCAGAGATTTTGTAAAAAAGAAAAGAAAAACAAGAACAGGGATTTGTGTTGTAAGGAAAGTCATTTCAAATGTGGAACATGTTGGATATTTTGTAATTTAATATTTTTGTTATTTGCTATGACAGAGTTATATCGATTTTGTTTGGGTTCTCAAAGCAACCGTTTATTAAAGATCAGCTAATTTTCTTCTTTTGTGTTCAATGTAAGATATAAAGTTATACAGGTTTGGAATAATGTGAGTAAATGATGACAGAATGTCAATTTTTGGGTGAACTATACCTTTAACTGTCTATTTGTCTTTCTCTCAAGGCACGTATGTTTGTACTCAAGTCCACAATCCAAAGGTAATGATCAGATAACAGCAATTACACAAATATAGAAATCGAACAGCTGTAACTGACCTGATAGGAATCAAATATTGCTGTTGCACTGGCATTGGAGTAATCTGTAGCATGAACCAGGCCTGCAAACAAACAAAACATAACAGAACTTTAAAAGATGTACTGAGCTGAGCTCTATTATAAGGGATTTTTCCTGGTCTTGCAAGTTAGTTCAGACTTGTACTCACCCTGCCAACATTTTAACTTTAATTGTGACATATATATATTCCATTATATTCCATTAAATGTTAAAGCTATAAAGTATCTCCATGACAGACATAAATTCATAAAAACATTACCGATTTTTATACATGACCGTTTATAATTTGCAAGCCATTATAACTAATGCTTCAAAGACAAATATATCTTTGTTACAATGCAAGTACAATTTGCAACACAAGGAAACCACAAATGAGCATGAAGAAATACCATTCAAAAGTGTGGTTTCAGTAAAAAAAAAATCTTCCTATTTCTCTCTATTCATCAAAGAATCCTGAAAAAAATTTATTACTGTTTCCACATAAATATTAAGCAGCACAACTACTTTTAACATTGATAACAATAAGAAATGTTTCTTAAGCATCATCATTTTAGAATGATTTCTGAAGGATCATGAGACACTGAAGACTGGAAATTCAGCTTTGTCATCACAGGAATAAATTACATTTTAAAATGTATTAAAATAAAAACACGGTTATAAATTGTAATATTTCACAAAATTACAGCTTTTACTGTATTTTACATCAAATAAATGCAGGTTTGGTGAGCATAAAAGACTTTCAAAAACATTAAAAATATTACCGAACCCAAACTTTTGAATGGTAGTGTATGTGGCCAGAGAATGCAAAATACGAACACTCTCACACTGGCTCCTGGCCATCCTCATCAATGATGTGCCAAGTTAGAAAATAAGTACTGTAAAATAATTAATCATCCCTGTAAATCTGTAGATATGACTGCATCTGATTTTTTACTCATTAACACTGGTTTGTGACATTCACCTTTGCCAAGGATTGTGGAGAAACTGCTTTATAAGAATAGTGTCAGTCAGTGATGTTAGATATCAGATCTGTCGCATACTTTTATTGAGCAGATCACTATGAAGAGCTTCTTACAAATCCAACTCATTTTATTTCTGCAAGCTCTTAAAAGCCTTGTTCAGACAGTCAGTCCAAATCCGATTTTTGTGCATCTCTGATTGGAATCCGATGATATTTAGGTTGTGTTGTTGCAAAGAGCAGGTTGAGTGGAACATTACAATATACTGATAGTCGGCCTGGTCTAAACACTTAGACGACAGCACAGAATAAAGCTGCGCATACCAGCATCTTACCTTTCTGCCGCTGCCACACATGTTGTAAGGCAACATCTGTATTGCAAACCCTAAGTACTGCTACTGTTGTTGTTTTTTGGCATATGCCTACTAACGCAATATCATTGCAATAGAAACCAATGAAGATATTCTGGAAAATGAAAGCGCGCTACAGGACACACAAATAGAATCCGAACAGTTGCGATACTCAGTTTGGAGAGTCGATCATTTAGATTAGATTCCAATCGGATGAATAAATAAATCTGATTTGGACTGACAGTGTGAACATAGCCAAAGGAATCCAGCTAGAAGTCTATGCACATAGAGATCTGATTTCCACTATTCAGGTGACTTCTAGTAAATCGGATCCATCAATTTATGAGGTTTTTTTTTTATATAATGGAACAGCCACCTTTAGTGAGTTTGTACAGAAGCCAGGTGTCAATGGTCCCAAAGTAACACAAGCCGTCTTCGACTGCCTGCCGCAACTGAGGAGAGAGAAGGATAGGTTAAAAATACCTGTCCTAGAGAAGACAAATACTGAATGCCATATTTGAACTAATCCTGGTTTACCTGAGGGATATTGTTCAAGGCCCAGACAAGACGCAGTGACACATGCTGGGTAGTAAAAACAACCAAACTGGCTGCAAGGAACCGCTTCTGTCTGGTGAGATAGTGCAGCATCTTCGTTACCCCATGTACCGTCTGTCATAACACATACATACCAATAAATATGCTGGTAAAGTCAGCATGAAATCAAAATTGACTAATCTTAATTTTGATAGAAAAATAGCAGTATTTCTTAAAAATGATTTATCCGTTTACATTTTTTTTTTTATTCATGTGGCCTTGACTTTAAAGGGGTCCTATTATGCCTTTTTTACTTTTTCAACTTTAGTTAGTGTTTAATGTTGCTATTTAAGCATAACAAAGATCTGCAAGGTTACAAAGCTCGAAGTCCACTCCAAAGGGAGACATTTTATTTAACAGCATCCACTTTAAGAACTACAACGAACGGCTCGTTTGGACTACAGCACGTTTTTTCAGGATCTTATAAAGTCATATTGTTCCTCATTTAAATAATCTCCGCCCACGGAATACGCAAAAAAAGTTGTCGAGGCCTGGTTGAGCTGCCCTAGGCAAGGCAAGGTTATTTTAGTAGCACATTTCATACACTATGGCAATTCAAAGTGCTCTACATAGAGAGGAAATAATCACAAAATAAAAGCAAGGAAAATTCAAACAGGTATTCAAAAGCTTTACATAGAAATTAATTATAATAATCACACTATAGCAATTCACAGAGCTTTGCATAGAAAATAGACTCAAAATAAAAGCAGGGGGAATTAAAGCAGTTATAAAAGGAATTAAGGAGATAAATGATACAGTTATAAAATTAATTAGAGTAAAATGAATTAAAATAGTAAAAAGATGATACATAGAATCTCATCTGGCAAAACGCTAGAGAATAATGTCGCTGTTTTCCACCCTGGAAATATTTTCCATGATTTTGTGATTGATTATGGTTTGTATTACCATAGTTTTCCAACAAATATGATTAAATGGTGGATAACATCGTATCTATAAGAAAAGTTAAAAAAAAATAAAAATAAAAATAACTGAAGATTGAAAATTTCATAATTTAATGTTGTTTTTAGTACTATAATTATTACTTTTTATTAATATTCGTAATCAGAAATATTATGTATCTGTTTTATTACTTTGTATTTACATTCATAATCATTGCATTTTGTGAATCATACTGTTTTGAAGATGTGGGAGAGAGAGACTTTGTGATAAGTTAGACTACATGAGAGAATGTGTGTTGGAGTGAGACTGAAAGTATATGCAGTGTATAGTTTCCACCGGGATTGGATATACATTCCATTGTTAATGGGAACCACACATTTCTCCGGTAATGTATGTGTTAGGTGATGTAGATTTTTCTTGGTCAGTAGTATAAAGGCCGAGCCCTTTTGTCTGGAAAGCAGGAAGAGATGGCAACGATGCTGAATGAAGACCTCTGTTTGTCTATAGTCTCTTCCTCCTATGTCTTATAGAATGATAAAATAAATACGAGAGATCTCTTGGCAAAATCACTGGTGTCTCTTTCCATGAAATTAATTAACAAGAAGGGGAAAGCTACATTTTTAAATCTACAATAATAAATACCACTCTGAAACCTGCAAAATCCGTGCTTGCAAAGTCCATGCAATCCATTCAGCACAATCCTCTTGTTCGTAAACATTGTCAGGGTCTGAATTGGGCTCAGAATCGTTTGAAATTGACACCATCGTTAATATTTACATCTGAGTAGAGCTCGCGCGGTTATGAAGGGGCGGGAAATTTCCCGAACACACGCTAAGCGCTGCTAATTACAACATACTGGGCAAGTTAACCAATCACAGCACATTTCGTATTTCGGAAGGAGGGGCTTGATCGAAAATGATGCGTTCAACCAGACTGGAGATAGAGCTGTAATAATGTAAAATATGTGAAAAATAATGCATTTTTTTAACAATCAAGCATGTAAACATATTCTAGTACACCCCAAAGACAAAATCAAGACTTTGTAAAAGGGCATAATAGGACCCCTTTAATCAAAATAACTTCCCCTCCCTCTTGCAACAACATCACTTCTCTGACAGGTTTTTTAGCGTGAGGGCGGGACAACCTGTCACTCACATGAGATCACAGCAATAGCAAACCACAATAGTCCAATCAATTCCGGATGGACAAAATCAAGTCCCACGTGTCATATTTAGTGTTTGTGTTCATGTGTTTGCCTGTGACACCCATGCTGCGTCCCAATTCGCATGCTATCCGTCCTAAATCGTATTCGAAAATAAAATTAGTATGTCCCAAATCGTAGTGTGTTGAAATGAGTGTTCCAAAGAGACCCGGATGGTCTGCTATATATCCGGTCAGAATCCGAAGTGCAGATCGTTGCGCACTCTAACGGCTGATATTGCCCACAACCTATCGCGCGCTGGACGAGGATTCGGTTAGAACTACAAACACGACTGAAAAGTGTTCAAAAACTACAGACATGGAGGATGTGCGAGTCCGGCGGTGGTGTAGAGGTTTAGATAAAGGGGTTTGAGTGATTAATTATCAGTATCTAACCTGGCGAAAAATGTATTTATTCAATGTTGTCCACATTATATTTCATCTGCAGCAGCATTGTCAACTTTTGTAAAGATACGTTTAGCCATTAACTTTTAAATGCATCATTACATTCAAATTGCAAACACATGAGTTGAGTCTCCGCATGAAAGACTCACGACTGGCAGGTGAACGTGCGACAACATTTCTCTCCGAAATGGTAAGAAATTATATTAGATTGAATGGAGGATTTTAACTGTGAGATGATTGACAGGGCAGTTTACGGTGATAGGATGCACGCGACAGATCTGTCCGTTAAAGATGATGAAGTAGTATGTCCCAAAGCTTGCCTACTCTTTTACTACACACTCAAAAGTATGTACTTTTTCTTCACAAAAAGAGTACATACTTTTAGGGCGTAGTATAAGTAGGCGAATTATCTTTAGGCACAGCTGCACTACTTCCTGAACTTTAGCCAGCTCCTTTGTTTCCTGTCTGCCATTATTGGACAAACTGATTAATCCAGGTGTGCCTGGCCTCAGTAACAATAATCAGGCACACCTGGATTAATCAGTTTGTCCAATAATGGCAGACAGGAAACAAAGGAGCTGGCTAAAGTTCAGGAAGTAGTGAATCTGTACATAAAGCCTATTGTGACGCAGCCCCAGTTTGCCCATGCGTTTCATTGATTTAATCCCTGTCACCTGTTGGGTTGTTAATTACTGTCGTTAGGAGTTCATTTGATCCAGCTGTGTCTAGATTCCCTGATCTGTTCCCTGTATATTTAAGCCATGTGTTTCAGTCTGTTGCTTTTCTGTCGACATCTATATTCTAGGTTGTTCTGTTCCTGCTTATTTTGGTTTTGTAAATATTTTAGTTAGTTTGAAAATAAAGACTGCTGCATTTAGATCTTGCTCTACTTTTTTCTTGTTAAAGAAGCCATTTCACTCGTATAAGCGTCACAATAAGAAGAATAGATGATGATTACAACCTCCATATCATGCTGACTACATATTTTAAATATTAAAGCAGCTTTACAGGAGTTGTTACAAGAAAAAAACCCTTACAGGAACTTAACCAGTAAAACAGAATACCAGCCCCAACTTCCAGCTTGACCTCTGCCCTCTATGATAAGATAATGAAAACATTTTCCACTGTTGAAACAAGAAGAACTAGTTTTATCTGCAACTATAGATACGGGGTCAGTGATGCTTAGAAGAAGCTGCAATAACATGGGTCACAATTTTCAAAGTGACAAGATTTGTCTCTGCAATGATGGGACAAAAAACTATCAATGTGAATGATGCAAACCATAGGAGCATTAACGGACCAAAACGGGTCATGAAACTCAAGCCAGCTATTAAGAAGGGAATTCTGCCGACTCAAACATGAGCACTTTTAGCATTCACTGGCCAAGATACTCACAGGCCAAATATTCACTGTCATCACGTTACACAAAAATATCAGCAATCAGTCTTCGAGAAGTCATAAAGGTTCTCGTTTCACTGCTGTATTGCTTATTTAGCTTACAGGACTTGGAATGAAATAATCATTCATTCACATACACAATGAATGATAAACACTATGAACTGCCACAGTCCAAACAATACACACTTTGTTTGCAGTAATAAACTGCTGTAAACTTATGTATTGACTGTTTTAAAATTGTATAAGAAATTGTTTAGCCATTTGGAGATCAGCATTAACTGTACCAACTCCCAAGAATCTACCAACAGCTTGGCAACCAATAATACATCATTTTTGTTTTGTTTTGCAAAAATGTTGTATAAGCGTTAATAGAACAATTTTGTGAACAATTTCTATTTGTTGTAATAAAATTACACAACTGTCAGTAGTCTGTCAGTAAGATTTTTTTAATGTTTTGGAAAGAAGTCTCTTATGCTCACCATGGTTGCATTTATTTGATCAAAAATAGATTTAAAACAGTAGATTTTTTAAATATATTAAAATAAATTGTATTAATATTTCACAATGCAATTTATTCATGTGATCATTTTTTCAGGATTCTGTGATGAATAGAAAGTTCAAAAGAACAGCATTTATCTGAAATAGTAACATTTTGTAAGATTATAAGTCTTTACTGTCAATTTAATGTCTCATCTTATATACCTTTGTCTTTAATTTAATGTTTTTATCAATTTAATGTGTCCTTGCTGAATAAAAGTATTCATTTAAAATAAAAAAAACGTACTGACCCCAAATGTTTGAACAGTAATAATAATGTATGAATTGTCAATGCAAAGATGTGGTCATTTGAATTATGTCAATTGATCTGTTCCAGTGATTGATTCAATGAGAGTCTGAAATGAACAAATATGTAGACAAGATGATGACATCATCCACAGCAGCCTTACCTTCATAGTGCAGGACCTGTTCCACGAACTCGCCAATTCGACTGCCCTCATGTCCTGCCAGGTGATGAAATTATGAAATGGTTTTCCCGTGTTTCTGGAGATAATAACAACAAAAAAAGTCACCTCTGTTTGTCCACGGTGCTTTTCTGTTGAGCAATCACAGGATTTAACATATACTAACCTGTCCCAGGTCATGAACGTTGCCCTCTGGGTTGAGATGCCAAGACCTTCCATTTGGCACATCTGCAAGCCTGAGTCTAAATCACAGAGAGAACGGAGAGGTACCAGTCTCTATTATAACCTTATTCAGACATTTAAACTCATGTACCAACAACATTTACCATAGTGGTTCTAAACCTTTTTGACAACAAGGCCCCTTTGTACAAGACAATATTCAAAGGCCTCCTATTTAAAGGTTTAGTTCACCCTCATGTCGTTCCAAATCCGTAAGACTTTTGTTCATCTTTGAAACACAAATGAAGATTTCTGTCCCTCCATTGACAGTCTATGCCAGTGTTTTCCAACGATTTCCAACCATTTAAAAAAAAGCATTTAAAAGAGGACTCAACCTTGTAACTCCATTGGATCCTCAAACTGTCAGTCAAACCTCATAACTTACTCCACCCGCCTCTATCGTAAATGAAGTGCCACACACAGTTTGGGCTGTCTCTAATTGTTTGCGAAGCAAAGGTAAATAAAGAACTGATGTTAAAGTACAGCATTTTCTTTATTCAAGAAACACTATGTCTATAAAGGCTAATGTTTTTTTGTATTTAAAGGGCGGAGAAGAGTGAGTCTTAGTATATTTGCTTCAACTACACTGCAAATACCAGACCGTTTTAAATATCCTGTGCATAGCACTCATCTTTTATATCATGAGATTTTGGCCAAATGGATTCAAAAACAAGAAAAACTGTGTGCCCATATAACTACAATAAACGTTATATCCTGTAAGTTGATGAAAATGTAATGTGACGCACTGGCTGCCTCAGATGCGGATGTTCCAGTGACGGACAAAAAACGTATCTCTGTCATTCGCTGGTCAAAAACCTCGTAACTCTATTTGAGCTTGTTTTTCATCAAATGTTAATATTATAATGCCACATGCAAGTTTCTGACCATATGTAAAGCCACAATACCAACTTTGACGACACATTGTTTAATCATTTAAAACATACGAGGTTTCCACCTGACAGCGACAATGTAAATGTGTTGTTTTATCATTCCCAACAACATCATAGCTAACCTTACCTGACTTAAGCTCAAGTTTCATCTTAATTATGAGTAATACTTTTAATACCCAGTTTTAATATGCCATTTGAAGAAATGCATGTTTGTGCAATTTTGTTATATTTTAGTGCTTAGTGGTATGCTTTGCAGTGGAATTTTTTACTTATCAAAACTGCCGTGGCAAAAAAAGGAAAAAAGGACCTACGCAACTACAAATGTGTCGCTTCCAAAAGTTCATAAAGAGATCATAATACGAATCTATATGAATATAATAGATTTTTCTTTAATCCAAATATTCTGAAGAGGCTCAATCGATTTATATGATGAACAAATTTAATTTAGGCTTTCATTCACATAAACATTTAACAGCAAACATCGACAGAAGCTCAACCAAACCCGCTTAACGCACGAGAACAAACCTCATTGGTTCTGGAAGAAGCTCAAACGCGCTGCGTAACACGAGAATGAACCTCACTGGAACACGTTTGTCAATGGAGAGACAGAAATCTCTCAGATTTCATTAAAAGATGTTCATTTGCGGGATTGAAACGACATGAAGTTGAGTAGGCCAAAATGATGACAGAATTTTCATTTTTGGGTGAACTAAACCTTTAAGCTGATATATACCTATGGTACTTCTGTTACAATAAATATAAATAAACTAAAAAATATGATGTCAGTTTAATGACAGTTCATCATCTTTATTTTTAGTGTTTTTGAATTTTAATTAAGATTATGTTATAACTAAATTAAAATAATTTTGAGACTTAATGAGGCCCTCCTTGAAGTTTAAGTTGAGAACCACTGATATATCAGATTGGACATCAACAGGAATTAAAGAGTACATGAATGCCTCCTCATAGCAAACATCCAGTATGTTATTTTCATGTAACCATTTTAAGTGAATTTTAACTTCCAGTATACAGTATACATTTTACACAGTGTCCATATTAAACGTATACAATAAGGCTATAATAATGTGTAAGCTGGTCCAGGATGTAATTCTAAAATAAATATGCTGTTCAATAGTTTTAGAGCGAATTAGAGAGTTAAACATAAATTATTTACAATCATTTTAAAATTGTATATAACAAATGGTTCAAAATCATACAGTACATGCAGAAGACACAGTAAGCATGTTGTGCTTGATTAATCTTGTGAAAATACTCAAATATTATAAAATTCAAGTTTGATACTAAAAAAAAAACACTGGCATGTTTCCATTTATAAAACAATCCGGGGCCTTCATATTTTTATACCTACATCTGTAAAAAGTATGTTTGTAGCTATAGCCTACAGTCCCAGGAATTATTCTTACTGTCTGTGCCAGTGGTACATACTGAATTGGGGGAAAAGGCATTAAAAATTTGCTGCTCCCACTGCCTGGAATAATTTGCAAAGTAGGCCTACGTTGAAATTTAGGGAGCTGGTTTCATTGGACATTTTCAAAGTAGTTTTAAACAATTTGGAGAATGAAACATCGGGCTGTAGATGTTTTAACTAGTTATATATTGATATTGAAATTTGATTGGATTTGCTTGTGTGTGTGTGTGTGTGTGTGTGTGTGTCTGTGTGTGAGAATGTAGAATGATTTGTTTGCAGGCATGCCACTAACGTTAGATGTTGATATTTGATGCAATGACATTCATACGTGTTGTTGTGATATTAGAGGCAGAATAAAAAAAAGTCTGACCTTGAACTGCTCCTTTGACTACAGTGACAAACCCTTTCCACAGTTCATCAGGGTCAATCTCTACCCGTCCAGGCTGAGGATACAGAAGTGACACCTGCAACAAGGAAGCCGCCGGTCAAGATTGCACACATTGGAAGGCACTGGCACAATCATGTCAAGGCAGTCATTCCAGTCAACCTGCTGTCATTTACCTTCGAGGAGCAGGACCCCCTGATATTGGCACTCTTATCGTACACATGGCACCTTATGGAGGTTGTTCCCACATCAACAGAGAGAATGAAAGTCTTTTGTTTGCAGAAACCGTTTCTTTGAGTCCCCATTGCACAACGCGCTTATTCAGAAAGCCTCAAGTGATTTGAGTCGCCATGGCTGTGTCCAAAGTAAACTTCTAATTAATTATCCCGTTTTCACCTTTTCTCCGTAACGTAGACATTTGAGTTTCATTCTTCCAAAGACTTAAAAGCCAAACTCGGGCAGATTTTTATTCCGTTTAGCAAGCCGATTGAATGTGTTCACTTCATTGCTTTGAAGCTATATTTTCAATGGACAAACAATAATCGAAAGCATGTGTCCCCTAACTTTCCTAAACTGTGGTCTAACGTTACTTTAAATCGGCAAATAAAATATCAACAGTTGCGTTTCGACCCTAAAACATTCTCTTATTTTCATTAGTGAAAGATACAAGTCAACAAAAACTAAAAGCACACGCGTGAACCTCGGTAAAGAAGGCAACAACAAAAAAGCAGCGGTCGGTCGATAAAGTACGATTGTAAATCTGTACGTCACACATCAGTCGATATGTGTGGATCATATAGACTGTAAAAAAAATAGATGTGGATACTGAGTTCTTAAAGAGACAGTGCTCCATTATCAGAAGACAATGGAGTTTCTGAACTCTCAGCCTGCCGACGTCATGTACGCTCGCTGCGAAAAAACGGAAATGTAAACAGAAAATAAACTAGACTAAATAGTGGAGTATTTTGTGAACATTTTTTATTTTGAATATAACTTATAAGCCTGACTGTGAGCTATCAGCCCGCTTTATTTCATTTAATTTTAAATAATCATGTTTAGCAGAATTCCTGGTGGGAAAACTACATTACCCATGATACTTTACAGAAAATCACACCAATCAGAGAGTCGAGAAAAGCAACTAATGTCAAAATAGCTCTTTAGCCCCGCCCACTGCCTTGAAGTACGAATTTAGTTGATCTCTCTACGTTTTCAAAACACTTAAATGTTTGTATAAAGATATACATATATATATATATATATATATATATATATATATATGCATATTTTACAATAAAATATAAATATATTGTTTTTATATATAATCAACATTTGTAAATTAGTTGTTTTAGATTTCAGGCAGCGCCACTGAAAAAGGGGGCTGTGCACTATTCGTGGGTTCTGAACTGTCATTTCTGCCATATGATAAAGGTAGTAGTACGTGTAGTAAACTAGTATGCGGTTCCAAAACTCAACATATCTTTTTTGTGTGGAAATGTAATTTTTATTGGGGTCCAAGCTGAATTTAATTCATTTCCAGGAGACCAAGGCACCCGTTTGGAGAACAGTGTCAATAAAAAAGCAAAGACGACTTGTAATATTTTTCATGAATTTAGAGTATTTAATTAATGATTGACTCATATGTACACTGCGTTATTTGTGAATAAATTTGTATGTTCTTATAACAAATCAAAGCTATGAAGTTATTAGCATTTATGAGCCATGTGTTCCCAGAGCAACTTCAGAATGATTTTTTTATGAGCAAAATAAAGTCTGTGGTTAATATTACTGGAAAATAAAAACATTTGAGACACAAGTTACAATCATGCCTCGAACATGAATTTAGAAGCTGCAGTGTTTTTTTCTAACAAGCTGCTCGAACTTGTCATGACTCATGACTGAACAGCTTATCTTTAGCTTGATATTAAAGCTTAGCTTTATACACCAAGAAAGCAATTGCAATTTTAAAATCATTTAAAAAAAACACCACTGAGAAACCATAATTATCACAACATCAGAGGCAATATGATAGCAAAATGTTTATTTACAGCACACCACCCTGTTAGGAGGTGCACTTTTTTGTCATTCTGATTTAAGTCATTAAATAAACAACTCAAATGTCATTAAAAATAAAAGGTTTTACTTACATACTTTCAACATTTTAAAACTCAGACAAAAGAGATCTGGTAGGATACAAATATGCAAAGAAGATGAAAACAAAAGGTGCCAGCAAAGTTCCAAAGAGAAATATCAACAATTGTTATTTATCCCTTTTGTAAAATGGTGCATATAAAATCCATAGATCTAAATACACAAACTTCATTTTAAAATCATAGAACTTAAACATCTCCCCAGGAAATAAAGGTAGGCTAATACAAAAATAAAAACAATGTCCACAATCTATCTGAAAAGACAATTCAAGCAACATCTTATTAGAAAGGCAATTGTGTTTAAGTTTGCATCCCCTGCCTGACCACATTTAGTCTAAAATGTACACACACAATAAACCACAGATATTACATTAGCTTAAATCAGTGTGCTTCCTGGCTGGGTGAACATAATGAGCTGATTTTAACACCTGCTTTAGTGCTTCCGTCAAATCTTTAGCTTAGTACAGGGCTTATTTTGAACCCCTGAAACTAGATCCAAGGGTTCAGTCAGATAGTTTTACTGCTTTCTGAAGTTTCACCGAAAGAAGATAACATTATCTAGCCTCTCATGCTGGACTGCACAATGTTGTAATATATAAAAAAAAAGAATAATATCAGTACAGATGGTGTAGCGCAGCAATTTTGCCACATTATATTCCTTCCTTGTGCATAATGTCCCGCCTACAAAACTAATTATTGCACTTTGAATATTAAAATCCAGCATCAGAAAGTAACCAGTGAACATGATAAAACCTTGAAGATCTGAAATTGGGTCAAAATACAACAGGAAAAAGAAAGAAAGAAAGAAAGAAAGAAAGAAAAAAGGCTGAGGTAAATGTAAAACCCCTTTTCATGATTCTATGATCATTCTGGTGCAGTTAATCAATACCAATAAAATGTTTTCCACCACTTCCTCCACTCAAAACATGCCAACTAAAACAAATACCAAACTAATTCGGTGCCATTGACAAATACATTGTCTCACCGTGAAGACTAACAACTGCATCTTTTTTTTGCTATGAAATGTCTGGTTTCATATCGCTCTTTCTCCTCTAACTGTGATCAAGAGAGACGGACAGTGTGTGTGAATGTTTTCAGTCTGTCACTTTAGCAGCTTCGAAGTTGACTGCCAGTTTCCTGTGTTTCCGCTTGGAGGCCGAGCCAGGCGTGTGAGGATTGGCGTTCTGCCTGGGCGTCTTGGGTGTGGGCTTATCTGCAGGCTCATGGGTGCTGATGGGTGGGGGGGTCTTGGGGGCAGATGAGGTCACTGAGGCCGAAGCAGCCGTTCCACTTCCCGGGGTCTGACCAGCATAGGCTGAGCTGCCTGACACTTGCTTTGCCTCTTGGTTCTTGGTTCTGCCTGAAACGCGCTTCTTGGTCACCTGAAGACACAATGGCAAGTTATAGCTAAAGTGGTATATGAGGGTAAAAGGGGTCAATGACAAATAATTGTGTCCATGATACTCTTTGTATTCATGTTAGTTTCATATGATTATGAAAAACGTTCAAACGAATCTCAAGAAAGGTTACATTTAACAACTTTAAAAACATCATGTGGTATAACCATTTACTAAAAAAAAAAAACATTTTCATAACAACAACCTGAATATCCAAAATGCTTTTAAATATGGTTTAAGGTAAATAGGAACTTAACAAATATAAGGAATTATTCATTTTGAGATATAAATTAAATTGTTTGGGTTGTTCCACCACATGACATTTTTTAACCTAAACCCAGACTAAAAAGAGATGAAACGACTTCATATGTGTCAAGGTGAAGCCTCTGAAAATATAAAGGTTTTACGGGTTTTTTTCTTTGCACCACATGATTTTTGGTCAAACCACATGACTTTCATTTGGTGGACAAGAGATGGTGTGCAGGTAGAGATCTTTAGCTGGCAGAATACAGATCAAAATTTTAACAGTATTGACTTATCAACTGAAACGGATTTGCCTGATAGCTCTGAGGTGGATTATATTATAATAATAAAAATAAGAAAGAAATATATTACTATTATAATACAACTGCAAAGTAAAATACTACAGGTAATAAAGGTAACTACATGGGTTAAGGTCAGGTTTAAGGGTAGGTTCAAGGTTAGTACCTTTTTATTACCTAGTTATTGTAACAACTATAATTGTATGCACATGGGGAACAGGACTGTAAAATAAAGTGCAACCTAATTATTTTACCTTAGTAAAATTAAAATATTTTTGACTTAATTTCTTCACTTGCAAGAGTTAAACCCTCAAGCTTTTATTTTGTCAGAAAACTGCAGAGACCTTTAAGGGTCTGTGACAACAGGCTTACAAACACAGTACGCAACAAACTGTATAAACCATTTAACTAAAATACTGCAATGCGAGTCAACATGATGTCAGAGAGAAGAGAAAGCGCAGCTTTTATTAGTGTTCAAATATTCAATATCAAGATGTATGAAAAAAATCTCTGTTTTTGACAACGCTATTAAGAAGACCTCACCTGAAGGGGAACAAACTGGTTGTGGGATCCACTGGCTGCTGATGGGCCAGGGGCCCGTGCTCCAGGAAAAGTACCTCCATAGAACGGCTGCCCTTGATGGGGAAACTGCATTCCCCAATGAAGAGGTCCAAACCCTTGTGGGGGGATCAGAAGACTACCTGTGTGTGTAAATAATACATCAGAACAAGTGTAAATGCAAGGACATCTGCATTAAAAGAACAGGATTGAACAGAAAACCAACAATACAATGACTCCGACCTGCTGGCTGAGCAAACATGGAGGGATGAGGGCCAAGAGGCCTCATATGCTGGACTCCAGGGAATATGGGAGGAGGCAGTGGGAATGAACCCAACGAGTTCTGCAAAGACCGACAAGCACTAAAAATGAATACTGTATTCCATGAGGCACCTGCTCATGAAGCATATACTTGATCAAACCATGAGAAAAGAGATGTAGTATATTGAATTTTTCAATGTTTTGATGAGACAATTGACAGTGAAATTTACCAATCGTTGAAGGGCAAAGAGAGCAGCTTTCTCTTTGGCTTCAGTTTCAGACTGACACTGAGGACCGTGAACCAGCAGACCATTAGATAACTTCACCTGACACACTGTCAGACTCTAAAGAACAAGAAAAAGAGCAAACGAGATGGAAAAATGGATGAGGAGGTTCACTAACCTTGCGTATGGACAAATGTGTGAATGAAATCTACGTATAAATGTTATCACAAACAATTCATGATTCAGTATTAAATTTTGCGCAAAATAATTTATTAAAAATTTACCAAAAAAGTAGAAACCACATGTATGCAAAGATCACATACTCTGATATTCATAATATTCTCATGTTTGTCTTGGTATTTGATTAGCCACCACTGGTATTTGTCATAACTGCTGTTCATTGTTCAAAATGCTACAGTGCGATGGAAAAGAGAAAAAAGAATCTCTACATTAAAAAACTGATGTCGCATTGACGGCTAAAATGGCGGTCTAAACAGATGCATTCAAATTAAATTTGACCCATTCAAAATAAAATGTTTAAAATCGCACCACATATTTGCACTGAACATTCATCTTTGGGTAAACAGGCCTTAGACTGATTTTTTTCAGAAGTTATCCAGTGCGTATAAATACAAATAATCCAAACAATTATTAGTGAATTAGACCCCATTGTCTTATGTCAATTTTAAAAATATATGGCTTAGGTATTTTTTTTTATAATTTCTCCAAATTTCTGGTTAGTTATTGTAAAGATCTATCTAAATTAAAATAGATCTGCAAAAAAAGAAAGCCAATCATAATTCAGTTATATTTTTAATGTTCTTTTCTTTCTTAATCTGTAAACAGCACACTTCATAATTTTAATCTATATCGCAAATTCCTCTAAATCTTTCTCATTCTATCTCTAATTGAGTTTAACCTCATTTCATGAATCCCTGTGCTACTTGAAAACACAATCCTTAAGACTAGACACATGTGGGTGAAGTTTGTGAGATGGACTAACCTGTCTGTTGCGGAGGAAGGCAAACTCTGGCGGTCCCATCGCAAGCCCCATGCATACCCGCCCGAGTTCAGTGGCCATGCTGGGCAGGAGGGGCGGCTGTCCAGGCAGAGGAGGAGGAGGAAGAAGAGCCGCAGTCAGAGCTGGGGCGTCAGTCTGAGGAGTGTTTATCCGAGCAGCTAAGGGACAGAGAATGCCCGCAATTATTCCCTGTGCATATCTCAAAGTATAAAAACTAAGCATCTAGTTACTGAATTACAGTTCCACAGCCCAAAATCTTAGAGATTGATTTTGGTTCTGATTGGACACATGCAGTACCTAGTTTTTTGCTGGAGCGTCTCTTGTTCTGCAGTTGGCTGTTGGGGTTTGGTGAATTCTGGCCACCAGAAGTGGAATCAGGGGCAGAGCTTGTTCCAGAGCTGTCAATCTTCAACATTTCTTTCAATACCAGAGTTCCCTTCTGCTCCAAGAAAAATAAAATAATTTAAGACATTAAATAAAAAAAAAAAATTTAAACTTTTTTTGCAGAAGAATTCCCTAAGATAGTGATGTGAGAAACATGGACTGCGCACCATGGCAAAGGACTGTGGTGAAAGAGGCTCTCCTGATTGGTTCTTGGGCTCTTTAGGCAGATGGTGCTGGGTGGGCTCAGGATCCTTTGAGATTTTTAGATTGGCTAAAAGCTCCTCAAACTCAGTAGATGCCTGTAAACAAATAAATTGCATAATTTATCAAAGCTAATGAAATACACAGAAATGTATTTTAAAGTGTTGGTGGCTTTTTGATTTATAATATGTTAAGATTTTTCAACCCAGTATACAAGGTCATTAAAGAAATAGTTCCCCTAAAAGTGAAAATTCTTTCACTCTTTATTTCACCCTATTTATTTTGAAGAATGTTGGACACCATTGAGTTCCATTGAATGGACAGAAAAAGCAGTGTCATATACTCGTCCTCAGGCCTGTATGACTAGTTTGATTTGAGTAAACTATCCCTTCAACATTCCACTCAGAAACCACAAATGACGGTACCTTATTTGAAGGTCCCTGTACGAGAGCTGTATTCAGATCTTCATTTCTCTTCAGGAGTCTAATACTGCCACCTGACGCCTGCAAAATCAATACACTTATTAAGCATTTAGAAAGAAAAACTGACATTAGAATAAAAGATACTGTATAAAGTTGAACTGTAAAAGATCATTATGTGTAACTAATGACAGTGACCAGATGATGGTGCTTGACAGCTGAATTATACAGCTCGGTGTTTATGAAATATGAAAACATACAAGTTTGTTGGATGGGTCGCTGCCTTGGCTCGGTTTATTTTGTCCCTCCAGCTGGTGCTGATATGGCACTGGTCCACCGCTTTTCCCATCCTGTCACAAATAACACCAGGTTAAAGTCATACATCATATAACAAACAATAGGGGCCTTCACACCGGGTAGTTCTAGGAACTTAGTTATGGGAACTAGACACCAGTGTGGTTCCCTGAGAACTGAATGTTCCCCAAGGGCCATTTTCCTGGTTGCATTCACACAGCCAGTAGGAACTCTGAAGTGACATAAGCCACGCTTGTTGTTGTGACTTTTAATTTGGTGGCGTGGCGGACATTTATTTTGACGGCTCTTAGAACGTCAAAGCCTGAGCAAACAGTATTCCTATTCTCCATTAGTTTATGATCTGTTTAACGGTCCTGTCTAATACGTTATTAGATACTGTTATACAAAGAAAGTAGAGAGTTTATGAAAAAGTATTAGCGTTCGCCGTGTGGTTGATGTCCAGTGTTGCTAGCTGAGCAGAAATACACAATTGTGTTTCGCTTGGTCGCCTCAAAGATGTGTTGAATTTTCTCCTCAACATAAAGGTTGAGATGCCCCTCTATCACTGTTTTCCATGTTCGTGGAGTTAGTTTGTGTAGTAATTAGGCTATAATCTGTATAATCTCTAAATCTTTTTTTTTTAATGGCAGGTGCTGGTGTTTCGCATGCGTTCGGCCAATCAGTGCACACTTATTGCTACATTGGTAGTTCCTATTGTGCTGGGTTAGACCCTACTCTGAAGTGGGAGCTAATTTAGTCCCCTAAAAAGGCATTCCTTTAACTAAGGTCGTTCCCAGTTCCTGCGGTGCGAACACGCCACAAAGAGAGTACTTCCATCATTAGTTCTAGGAACTATGAAAAGGTTCCTCTGGTGCGAACAAGTTTATGTTTTTCTACATTCTATTTTATTTCTGTTAATTTCAAGTAGCGTAAATGTTTTTTAGTATTTTTTTTTTTAAGTTTTAGTTAACGATAACAGTGATCACAAACATGCACACAGAGTAAGAGAAAGTACTTGCATTATTTTGCCAGTGAGCTGGTGGTTTCTGGGGCATTCCTGAACTCTGAAGAGACTGCCATACATTACTGAACTCCTTTTCATTACCAGAGCCCTACAGGAACACACAAGCAACGATGTTATAATGTATTACGGACAATCCCCAGAGCAGAAAGCCCTCACACCCTTCATACCTTGTGTTGGTTTTTCTGGTTTAGGCCTTTGTGAGGAGAGTTTCTGTTGCCCTGAGAGTCAGTCCTGAGATTGAAACTTTGTCGGCCATTCTGCTGCTGTCAATAGGAAATTCAACACAGTCAGACTATCTCACTTGAACAACATACTTCTCTTTGCATTATTGAAGAGGAACCTGTTGGCACTGCACAGATTTCTACTTCTACTTTCTAATGACTTTAATATAATTACACCTTAATATTAAGACTTAGGAGTTAAAACCATCCTTCAGAAAAATTGGACCCGGGCAAAAGGAGCATAAAGTAAGATCTTCACCCATTAAAAATCTATTAGTTAGTCTGAAGTGGCCTATTCACTAGCAGATGTTCAACAAGGGCCTGGTTTTGAGGCAAAAATGTTTGGCCATTACCTGCGTAGGAATAAACGGTGAGCGTGGCGAGTGATTAAGGCCGCCCAGCTGACTCTTATGTGTGACGTGAGATGAGGACGAGGGCTGGGGTTTGACAATGGCCGTGAGTTTGTGTGAGCCCTGCTCCTTCCTGCTGCCATGACTCAGGTTGATTAAGGCACTGGGGGGCAGTCGATAGCCACGTCCAGGAGAGCACCTACACACAGAGCACACATATTCAGTCAAAGCCTTTAGATGTACAAAGACAGAGAGCTCATATTACTATAAATGGGAGAACTACTGCAATACTGCAGAATAAAAGAGCCAATCGCCAGTTGGTGGTCATTGTGTCACTGTTGCTGCCTTTCTGAGACGCGCGCTTATGAATGCATATGCGCATTGGCTGGTCCAACCTGAAAAATTCAGGTTTTTGTCATGATTTGAGCGTTTAGAAACAACATTTATGAGAGTTGTTGTCAGATTTCATTGGCGATTTCTAATTGGAATTTTATTCGTAAGCTTGGTGAACAGCTTTGGAGAACTTGATGTTTCTCCATTTAAAGAGCTGTACTCCGTTTACATCTGGTATTAATATGCATTTTGGTCGACCAAATAACAAGTAGACGAGGAAGACACATTCCCTTTTACTCCTGATGTTTTAATCCGTCTCTTGTCCAGTTTCAACAAATTTCTTCGAGGGGAGGGTTTATGGGTGGGTAAACGTATGGATTTTTTCAGATCTACTGGACAAAATAAGCTCGCGTAATTTACATATGAACGTGCCTGTAGACAACAGAAAAACAGAGCAGCAGCTTTCGTTTCATCTGACAGGCACCGGACCACACGAATGCTGTGAGGGAATGGTGAGAGAACATTGTGCCTGGCAAGTTTTTCGTCTTCCAACCAAACAAAGTTAAAATCCCGTCTGGCTATTGGGCTTCCCATAATGTTTACACGTTAGGTCAGTAGGCGGAGAGTAAGCATTCGACCACATGAGCGTTTACACTACGAAAGCAATCGAGTCTAATGTGTTTTCGATTACCTCTGGATGTTGTTAAAAGTAGTCAAGCTCAAAACATTTTACACCCAGTTTACGCCTGTATTTAGCATCATCCACTTGTGATCCGATCGACCACCAGGTGTATACAGGGCCTATGATTCAGTACAATTTTCTTCAGCCATTGCTCTAGACTCCTCTGGTCTCCAGCAGTTGTGCTGCTTAATATTTTTTGTGGAAATCGTGATACATGTTTTTCAGAATTCTTTGATAGAAAGTTTAAAACAAAAGTATTTATCTGAAATCCTTTGTAACACTGTATATAACTTTCCTGTCACTTTTTAACAAATTAATGTGGCCACGCTGAATAAAAACACTTTCTTACTAACCCCAAACTTTTGAACAGTAGACTATGTGTATGCATTATATAAAGAATATTTTTCTTATTTGCATTGTCTATTCAGAGCAATAACTTCTGTACCTGACAGTGAGTCCTCCAGCAAACTCCTCATCAAACAGCACTTCATACAGAACTTCAGCCTCGCGTTCAGCTGATGGACCAGGAAAAAGAAAGAATGAAGAACAAAAACCATATGCAGAAGGATGCCAGAGAGTTTGTGTCGATTTTTACCTCCTTTGATCCCAATGACAGTTCCCCGAAGGCCAAGTGGAACAGAGAAGCTCTCTCTCACATTGACCACACGGTCAAACAGATGATACTCTGCATCAGGATCTGGAATAACACCGAACTGCTGCTCCAGAGGCTGTACACACACACACACACGTTTACTTGTATATCTAAATGTGGACATTCCATAGAGTTCTATTGTTTTTTTATACAGCTAATTATAAATACTATAACCTATAATTACCCAATTCTAGCCCACACCCTAAACCTAAAAAAAAATAAGTTTTGGGAGGTTTTGTCAGGTTAAGCTCACTTCTGGGTACAATTTTGTCCCCAGAATATGTTTAAGTAGGTACACACAGACATACATATTACCTAATTCACTATAAGCTATTTTAGGCACAAACTGCTATATTGTTGCAGTTCATGCTAATAACAATATATTTCAATGTTTGATGACATTTGTGTTGTATACAATACATATTGATGGCACATACATCATACATGTATATAGACATCATACACGCGTCAAATATATCAAACATGTATACAGTGACACACATACCCTAAAAAGCAGATGGGGCTTCACGGTGACCCGCACTTTCTTGTTCATCTTCTTTGCCTGTCACCCAGAGAAATCAACAACAACATAAGGACAGGAACAACAACAGTGATTGTTGAGGTTCTAGAGGTCTGTATGTGATCCTCACCTTCGTTTTCTCCAGCTCCTCCTCAATCTTCTCCACGATGCCGCCGTCCAGGATCTGCAGATCACATGACGCTCGGGAGGTGGAGCTGACCGGATGGGTTTTCAACCAGCCCTGGATCTCCTGGATCTTCTCAGCCCTTTTCATTCAAAGAATCACCAATGATAAACAGTCACCGCCAAGTCTGGCATTCTGAAAATGCACTACTGCTTGTATAAAACAGATAAAAAACCCACCCATTCTCATCCACTCCAGGCCAGACGTCATCTTCGTAAAAGACGTCATCGTGACTGTTTCGTGCTATGAAGTCAAACACCTCTGAAAATCTGAGAGACAAAGACAAGAAATTGTTCAAATATAAGACCAGAAAACCAGGTGCAACCACAGGCACACACACACACACACGGCATCAAATACGCATACACACCTCTCTAAGTATTCAGCCAAGAGATCTTCTACAGCAGCAGAGTAGAGCCACTCCTTCTCTGTCCTCTTGGTATAGCCAGGAACTTCCTCATTCTTCTTGTTGAACTTGAGATTAAGGCCCACATTGACTTTCTGCTCTCCATGAGGACTGAAAAGTGCAAAATTCATTCAAAAGCCATTCATTTTTAGACTAAACTATTATATTGTTAATTAAATGATGAAAATAAAGTTCTGTGGATGGATATTAAAATTGTGATGATCGATAACCAATAAAATGACCGATTTTGTAATCGTATGCCATTGTCGAAATAAATAATAAAAATCAAATACTAAAAACTAAAATCCTTTTAAATGTTGCAACTCAATATAGACATCATACATTGCTATATATAGAGTGTGAAAAATGTATAATCATTTTAAGATCTGCTAAAGATTACATTTAACAGTGTTATTAAATCAGTGGTCACCTATGTAAAAAATATGGGAAATGAGCTGCACAATTAAATGTACAAAATTGTGTGTGTGCCTATCAAATTTATCCATTTTAGATGGATAACTAATCCCAGATGCTTTTCCTAAAATTGCTTGACAAAACGCACAGATTAACTATAAACCTAGGATCTATAATTGGTTAAAGATTTGGATACTTTTGCAAAGCCCAGTAAAAGGAGTCAATTTAAATTATGAAATAAATAAAATATAAACTACCAAGTATGCACTGTTTTTCAAAACCTGAATTCCACTGACTTTTTTTTGGATCCTCGTCCGATGAAGATGCTACCGGAGAACCTTGAGACGAGGTAGCTGGTGATACCAAGGCGAGAGGCGAGCACATACCCGGGACAGTACTTCACTGAGTATTTCTGAATGAAAACAAAAGACTATTGGTAAATTCTGAAAATAAAAGCAGTACGAAGACCTAGACCAAAGGTACCATATTAAATATATAAATAAGCTAAAGAACAACACGATTCAGTCAGAGAGTATAGGGGAGAGTGTGTAATCTTGACAGACTCAAGACTTACATGCTGGTTCTGTATTAAGGCATCAAGTTGAGGTTCACATGGTACAGAGAAGACCACTCTGACTCGTCCCTCACTGATGACATCACTAGAATCTTGCACCTAAGCAAACAAAACATCCTTCATTACTGGCATTTAACTATTGGAGATAGTCTGGACTAGAGAGCGCAAAAAAACTGTACTTACATCTCCCATTGCACCGTAATATGGATTTCCAACCATAAAGACAGCGGTTCCAAGGGGAAACAGCTCCTCAAGTGTTTTGAAGCGCGCCAATGACGAATCAAAGGTTTTGATATCCTAGAGTGCAAAAAAACCCATCAAGACAGATACTATATGAGGCCATGAGATCACAAAGGCTGCATTTATTTGATCAAATACAGTAAAATTGTGAAATGTTATTATAATTTAAAGGTGCCCTAGAATTTTAAATTGAATTTATCTTGGGATAGTTAAATAACAAGAGTTCAGTACATGGACATGACGTACAGTGAGTCTCAAACACCATTGTTTTCTCCTTCTTATTTAAATCTCGATTTTGAAAAATAGGCGAATCTCCACATAACACCGACTGTGACGCAACAGTCGGGATCATTAATATGTACGCCTCCAAAAATTTGCATCACAGCCCATGTTCAATGCCAGAATCATCCGAAGTTCTGCAGGTGAAGAAACAAGCGAGAATCATAGGGAAAATGGCAATCATGGAAACAAATGTTATGTTCCAGGCTGTGCAGGGGTCGGGGATGTGAGGACTTTTCATACCCTTCCCACACAGAAAAGAAATGTCAACAGGCGTGGTTGATGTTTATCTATAATCGGATACCGCAACAGTTTAATTCGAAGTTGTTAGTTTGCTCTGCCCATTTAACCACGGACTTATTTTCTAACCTGGGACAATATCAAGCAGGCTCCTCTCAGCGTCTCATACTGAAGAAGGGGGCAATTCCAATTATATTACCACAAGCGGTAAACTAGTGATTTTATTAATGATAATTACACTGTGTTCTCTAGATCCAGCGCAAGATCCTAGATCAGTAACAATAGCAAACTCCAAGTAACGAGCATGCATAACTAAATAGTATGACAAAGTATTTACGCTGAGGTTAATATTTCTTGCCTGTGTTGTCATAAATCTACAAAATAATACTGTAGATACATATGTAAATTCCCTTTTGTCAAACAATTTTACTTTCGTCTATTTCATCAACAACACGTCAGGGGCTAACTACGTTAGTTTAGTTGCTAACTACGTTAGTTTAGTTGCTCACAGATAATGTTAGCTCACTCGATCCTTCTAGCTAACGTCACATTCTCCACCACATAAGTTGAAGCTGTATTTATTTGACAAGGCATCTAACGTTAGTCCATTTGTTAAAATGGTTTAATTTTAGAGTGTGTGAAGTGAAACAGCCAATCAGAGCAAAACTCTCCATTACTATTCATGATCCTTCCAAATAAGGAAAAACAGACCATTTCATTCTAGGGCCAATTCCTAGAGTTGAAAATGGACCTGTAAAACCATTTTAACATTTTAAATGCCCTTAAATAAGCCACATACCCTCTATGTAGATATCAGAGACAAACTTAAAATTTTATTTCAACACATTCTAGGGCACCTTTAAAATACATGTTTTCAATTGTAATATTTGTAAAATTGTAATTTAATTCTGTCATGGCAAAGCTGAATAATAGGGAAAAAATATTTTTTTAATATTATTTCGCAATATTACCGTTTGTACTATTTTTTTGTCAAATGAATTGGTGAGTATAAGAAACTTTTAAAATTATATATATTAAAAAAATCTTAATTACTTCAAACTTTTGACTAGTGTATTTACTGTATATTTTTGGGCTGGTGTGATTATTTACCTTCACAATGGTCTGATATGGAAAGGGCAGGACCTGTTTGGCAAACTGCTTCTCCAAATGGACTGTTCCGTTCTGACCAATGACATACTTCCTGCCTGTCAGCAGCTGGGCGTAAACCACCACCTCTGTCTCTTTGATCACAATGCCTTTACGTCTGTTGAAGCTGCAAACCAGACACAGAGATATTTTACATATGGACACTACATACACACTCAACCTGACAGAATTAAAACATGCAAATGTTTCTAAGACTCTGAACATGCAAAGCTAATATTGTTACTGAAAAATATTAGTTTATACAGTATAGTTATCAGAGACAGACTTTTGCCTACTGCCATAAATTGTGGTCTACTTTGTAGCTTATTCTGAACAAAACACACCCATTTAGACCGGAAGAGATTGTCATGACCACAGCAACCATCAATGACACCATGATTTGAAGAAAAATAAATATATTTGCCACACTGGTCTCCAACAGTGCTTTAGAAAACATCGAGACTTTAAGATTAGAATGCCTGTCTGAACTAAAGTGTTACATATTAATTATTTATGACAACTAAATTTGGTACAATATTTGGTACTAAAATTGGTACCAATTATTTAAAATGTTTTGTATGGATATCTAGTTTACTTGCTACTAAGAGTCTCAAACTAAAATTTGTGCATCTTTCAAAAATCTAAATCAAATTAATTTGGGCAAATCCACTGACGAGTATAGAACTTCTCCAGTACCATACTTTGTTTCTGGGTAGACTGATAAAAAAGTCACATATCAGCCAGCTAATCTCTTACGATTTGGCAATTGCCATTTCTGTGTCCAGTATGTACATCATGATCAATGAATGAATCAGTTTTTATAACTTTTGTAATAAGTTTATCAACAAAAATATTGACATATGACAAATAATGAAAATAAAAGGGGCAGCATACTGCTCTGAGAGGCCTTGCACTTCTTTGACCCACTCCTTCTGCTCTTTATCAGTCAAATGGGTCACTTTAGTAGGCGGTACAGTGTTCTCCAGATACAACACCTGTGATCCTGAGGGCTCTTCTAAAAAAAACCTGCAGACCAAGAGGGACACACTCTTAACGGACTAGGAGAGTTTGAGTTAGCTTTATCTGATAGCATATAATCTTGAAATATCAACACAACAAACAAACTTACTTTGTTTCTCCATTTGAAACAGCTACAACTCGAGCTTCCATCAAATGGGGCCAGTTTACAAACAAAGACTTTCCAAGAACCAGTGCTGAAACATCTTCCACCTGCAATAAAGAAAAACACACATATTACCACATTACCATAACCATGAAATGACATAACCTTAAAGTGTAGTTTAGTCAGTGTCTGAGACAGTCCAATATAAGCCATTAAAATTGAACAAAATCAGGACTAGAAGTCTGAGGGGGACAAACTGCCCACCTGCTCCATCTCCTGGCAGGCTAAAATCTCCAGAATCATGTTCTCTCCTCTGCTGCTTTGTTGAAACACCAATACTCCACTCTTCTTCTTATAAAACTGTGAGAAATACAGCAGGACAACTGCATTAATCCTGTGATGACCAGACAATGATCCCCTTATTGGGATAATAAGTGCTGAAGACAGAGGGGTTGAGGTTTGTTTACTTTATGACGGATGTGCTGTAGGGTGGGGAAGCCGCAGAAGTAAAGCGCTCCTCTGTCAATCCTGCGCCCTACGTGATCCAGAGGTACACGCCAAGCGTCCATCGGGATTGGTGTTTGCCTTAAAGCACAAACACAGTGGATGAGATTTCCAAAAGATAACAAATAAATATGTCAAGTGTCGACATTGTTCAGAGTGAATTGATGTGAAGCGGATGTCTCAACTGGAGTTAAATCATATTACGGTAATGCATTTATTATTATTATTAATAATATTTCTATTACTATTATTAACAATGATTTAAAAAAAATAGGAACTATTTATTTTGTTAATTGTACTGTGTAAACTATAAATGTTAATACAAAAGTGTGACACCAAATAAAATTAAGGCATGAGGTATTATTATTAACAAAAATAAACAACTAATAATTAGAATTTATCTGTCAATTGTAAAGTTAAAAGAGTAAACGTAAATACAGTACAATAGTGCAACATCAAAATGAACGCATACTTTATTTTTATTATTATAAGTAATAAGAAATAAATAATAATTAGAAAATAATAATTAGAATGTATCTGTTAATTGTAGTGTAAATGTAAATACGAGTGCGACACCATTTTAAAATGAATGCATACTTTTATTATAAGTATTATTTTCAACATCATCAAAAATAATCAATAGAATCTAACAAATAATAAATATAAATAATATGAATTTATCTATTAATTTGAAAATGTTCAAACGTAAATTAATTCAAAAGAGTGAAATAATAATTAAAATGTATGTTAATTATATCAAGTATCAAGTGTAAAAAAAAAGTGTGACATCACATTTAAATTCATAGCTTATTATTATTATTCACAAAATAAATTATTATAATTTATCTGTTAATTGTAAAGTTAAATAGTAAATGTAAATACAATAGTGTGCCATAATAAAAATGAATGCATTATTTATTACTATTATTATTATTATTATTATTATTATCAGTAAAAATAAATAATAATTAGAAATGATAAATAGAACATGTTAACTATAAAGTGTCAAGTGAAAAGTACAAATACAAAAGTGTGTAACCTCGGCTTGCAGATTCAACATCAGAGTGGGCGACAGGACATACCTGACATGGCAGTGAACGATGTTGGGGAAGAGTTGTGGCAGGGAGGAGCTGTAGACATAGTCCAGCTCTTTATCAAAGCAGTAGACGGCACACTCAGTATGTCTGTTCCTGGCCTTCTCCGATGGAGTCAGTTTATCAGTGTAGGGCTCCATAGCAGCTAACAAGCATTTCTGAACGCAAACACATACATATATCATGAAAGTGCACTTACAACACAGATGTTATGGCAAGATACACAGTAAATTCAGATGTTTAAAGCACCTCGTCGATAAACGGGATGAGCACCACGGCCTCCCACTCCTGCTGCTTGCCATTCAGGTCCGTTTTGAAGTCTTGTGGGTAATACTCAACAATGGGTGAGCTCAGTGATGTCATCAGATGCTGTGAAGGACATACTGTCAGCGAATGACGATAAGTTTCAAACAAACATCAATGTGATGAGGACGTGAAGTGTGTGTCACCTGGTAACCCTGTGGAAGAAGGTCTTTGCTGGCTGATGGCAGGACGCCCAAGAGCTGCTCGAATGGCATGAAGGGTTTGGCCAGATCAAAGGTCAATGTGAGACTAGAGATGTTTCTCACATCAGAAAGGAAGGGAGCGTAGTGGTACGGATAATACCTGTAGTGATACGAGAGGAGCACAAGTTCCCTTTAAAGCCAACAGATCAAAACCAACCAGATTTATTTAAGTCACCATGAAATCAAAATTGACCATTCTTATTTTTTTATGGAATATTGCAGTATTTATTATAAATGATTTATCCATGTAGACTTCTTTTTCAGTTCATGTGCCCTCATAATATTTAATCAAAATAACTTCCTCTGTTGTTTTTAGTAATTTGTATATTTATTATTAAGTAATAGTAATTATAATTATTGTTGCTGTAATTATATATATTACATATGTATGTATATATATATATATTACATATATATATATATATATATATATATATATATATATATATATATATATAAATCGCAATATTTTAGCAAAAAAAAAGTATTATTAATCGCATTTTAAATCCTATTTATCAGGGGAGAAAATTGCTATTAGATGTATAACCTAAAACGTGCAGCACTACTTTTAAGCACGACTCACTACATTTTCTCACTCTCTCTTAGCTTACCAGCTCCAAGACTGAACTCCATGGTAGTAGTAATGCAAGATCCACTGGATTCCCTCCACGTAACATTTAGCCTGATTGGCCAAAAACTCACTGCAAGATTAACACAGACCAAATTTGACTTTTCAGAACCATTCATTTTCAAATGCACTGAGAAATCATACCTCTTCCATCCTTTCCAAATTTGAAATGAATGGAGACTCACTCTGAGACGACTTCAACACCCATCTTGGTCATGTAGTAGGTGCGCTTATACTGTCGAAACTCTGTTTCAAACATGTCATCATCCTCACCATCCTCCTCTGTGCCTTCTAGTGCATTATGGGAAATATTAAGCCTTATTTAGAAGCTCAATGCTTTAAAATGTGTTTAAATGTCTGCTTGCACGTCCTTTTACAGTACATGCACTTACACAGAAGAGTACTGAGTAACATAAGGTAATTACTAGGTTCAGGTTTGGGTTCAGGGTTAGTACCTAGTTTTTATAGTAAGTCCATACACAGGACTATAAAATAAAGTGCTAGCCAGTGTCTAGACCAATTATCAAGAGTAATGAATTTGGGGTGTGATGTGTACCTCTTCCTGGAGTGCTGTGAGATTCTCTGACTCCATCAAGAGCGGAAAGACAGAGAGAGTCGTCTGAAGACTAAAAACAAAGGAAATACTCAAAAATGAGACTGTTATTATTCTGACACTTATCCTCATCTTGTTCAAACCTGTATGACATTCTTTCTTGTGTGAAATGCAAAAAAAAAAAACAAAAAAAAAATTCACATTGACATTTCGTTTAGTTTCTCAAACAATGCAATGATATGGCTTCATAACACTCAATACATATAGCACATTAGTTGTATGAACCACATTTATTGTGCTTTTTTGGAATAGAAAAGATCCAGTTTCATTTTAGTGACACTTAAACCAAAATTAAATTGTATTAAACTGCACTGTTCCGGTTAATAATTTCACCCCTCCAAAACTATTTTTTAAAAATCATTTCAGTATTTTCATTTGCCAAAATTTCAGTGCATCACTAGTTTTTTTTCTAAACAACACAGAAAAAAAACATTCCATTTTGCAGCATTGGCATAAGGCAAGTCAAATCATAATAATGGAAAAAAATATATACATTTGTGACAGTATTTACTAATCTTTGTTAATATTAGTTAATAAAAATACAACTAGTTCAGTTTAACTCCATTAAATAATATGAACAGACATTTGTTTTTAACAAAGCATTAGTACTTGCTAAAATGATTAACTAATATTGCTAAATGCATTAGTAATTTTTAATGTGGACTAATGTAGTTAACTTATGTTAGCAAATAGAACCGTATTGTAAAAGGCTACCAAATATTCATTTTCTTTCAAAATGGTTATTAAGGAACAGCCAGAGAGCTACACAATATGAAAGGAGCAGTCAGCACTCATTCATTAAAGGGGTCATATAATGGTACATGCACTTTTTCAAGTTGATTGTACTGAAATGTGTGTTGGCAGTGCCTGTACACAACCATCATATAATGATAAAAATCCATCCAGTGTTTTTTTTTTTTTTTTTTTTTTTATCTCCTTATATGTTTCCCATTGTCTCAAATCAAGCCATTCGACCGCGTGACGTCACATTGACACTCGATTGAGGTGTTCTGTACTTGGGTGTAATAACGAACACAGCGGTCCGAACCACTGAAGACACAGTGGCTGAGTTTTGTTTTCTAAGGGAATATTCCCCACAATCAACATCAAAGCTTTCATGTTTGCGCGAATCATTTCTCACCAGATTGCTTTATAAACTAGGGTCAGTATAAAGCTGGTTTTGCTAAGAAGCTGCTCCTGAAAAAAGAATCGGTACCAACTATTCGTGTCCATGCTGCACCTCCAGAAGAAGTGAAGGTAAAGTTTTATTAACCGTTGCAAATCGCTTGCACGCTTCACGATGAATGCGGCTAAGGTTTACACTCAGGGTACATTACGGCATGTTTTCTATGTACGACGTTCTCAATATGATTCATAATCCCACGTTTATAATGAACAACGCGTTATGGTTATTGTGTTATTACAAACTGTGTACGTATACATCAGTAAACACACAGCGTTCGTATCTCAGTACTCTACCCTGCCAGTACATACAAAGATAGATCAAAGTGACATTACGTTAACCAACCATTCAGAATGTCCTGTTCGAGCCTTAACTGTCGAACTTCTTCGGGGCTGTCATCTTGTTCCGGGTCCGACTCAGGTTCAAATTGATACGGTTGCCGTTGCACAGATGTGTCCTCAGACTCCCGCTGCCATTCTTTCTCCAAAATATACCCTCAAGTTCAACTGCTGTCAAGGCAACACTCCACGTGTGTTGTGTCAAAACCGTCAAAACGGCCCACAGAACAGAGAGGCGGGTTGAGCAAAGCTCATTATCATTTAAAGACACATGCACTTAAATAGCGTGCTGAAAACAGAGCTGTTTTTGACCAGGTAAAATTAGTGTTTTCTTCCAATACTAATGAGAATTTTCAATGAAAGTATACTACAAACTTTTCATTTAGACCCTAAAGAATCAAATTAACTTGTATGAAAATGCCATTATATGACCCCTTTAAAGCCCCATTCATTAGGAGACAAAAGTGGCTAAAGCAGAAACAGTGGCATATGACTCATGGGACAATTGCAGCACATTATTTTACCGCAAGGTTACTTTAAAAACCATGGTTCTAAAACAAGGATATGTTCATTGTTTGTCATAATTTTAAACATGTATAGAAAAATTTGACTGATATGAGAGGAATAAAAACCACCTCATACAGTGTGTTTGGGTGAGTCATCCGTCTGGCTGCATGCTGCTAATATTCACCTTTCTCTTCTTCAAGGCTTTGACATCAGCCTCCTCGGCTGCCAGCCCGGCTGCTTCATTCAGGTATTTGTTCCCCACCTTACTTTCAAACCACTTCAAATCCACGAACACCTCACTGAAGTGCTCACGATCAAACTGAGAACAGAGAAGAGGATAATGACATGGAGTAAGAGCTGAAGGGGTGGATTTACAATCCCCTCCTCTTTTTTTATATTATTACTATGCAATAATAGTTTGGTCTTAAATCTGATGCATCTAGTCTGCTGTTAATGTGGCAGGCGATGTCTGTATTTGGCATCTGAGAGGTGACCGAGTGTCTGACCCACGTTAGTCACTTACAAATGTAGAGCACAGTGTGTCAAAGATAATGTCCACATTAGCATAAAGAACAAAAAAACATGTTCAGAAGATGCTAGAATGATCTGAATTGCTAATCAATCAGAACCTGTAGAAATTAAGTCTGATTATTCATATGCCTATAAGTAGTCCAAGGTTGGATCCTCTTACTCATTTCTACGGCCATTGGAAGCGTGGAGAACTTTGTCTTCAGTAAACTCTCTCAACTTTTTGAACTTTAACTTTTCCCTAACAGAGTGGAATATGTGTAGTACAGTGCAGTTTAATGCAGTATACTACAGCAAGTATGGTGTAGTAAAGCACAATACAACACAGTATAGTAGTGTAGTACAACATAGGGTGGGCAACACATAAAATATAAATGACTTTCAATGATATTTGATAAAACTGAAATGGCTTTTTTTTTTACTGTAATTTACTGTTACACAAGTTACTGTAATCTACTACACTGAAAATTCTAAATGTAGAAACAAAAACACAAAAATCTAATTGAAAATTAGCAAGGCATGTTTTTCATACTGTTTAGAACTAAATGAAGTGAAAAATATTAAATCCTGTTGTTCACTTATATGCATCTGTATAGCATACATTAGACAGCAAACATTTGAACTAGAAGTGGGAAATCTTCCCAAAATTTCATGTCACGATCTTATAACAAACAATCACAATCCACAATCTTCTTAATTTTGAGACGTACTGTCGAGCACAATTTAAAACACAGTATTGCATTAAACAATCAGCTGTCAAAACGGTCACTAAACTAGTGGTCGATTGTTTTTTTGATGCCGATATAAAGCCTCATATATATATATATATATATAAAAAATAAAAGTCCTGCTATTACGAAGACATAAAAGATCACAATCTCTGCGATTCGCTAAAAGGGATACTCCACCCAAAAATGAAAATTCTGTCATCATTTACTCACCCTCAAGTTGTTGCAAACCTGTACGAGTTTCTTTCTTCTGCTGAACACAAATGAAGATATTTTGAAGAACGATTGGAACCAAACAGTTGTGGGGCACCATTGACTTCCATAGTAGAAAAAAAAAATACTATGGAAGTCAATGGTGCCAAAGTTCCAATTGTTCTTCAAAATATCTTCCTTTGTGTTCAGCAGAAGAAAGAAACTCATACAGGTTTGCAACAACTTGAGGGCGAGCAAATGATGACAGAATTTTCATTTTTAGGAGGAGTATCCCTTTAAAAAGTAGATCGTGGACGTCTTCAAGATCGATCACGATATAAAAATCGCCAGATCGCCCAGCCCTAATTTGAACAGTAGTGCTAAATTGTAAATTGATATCTCGCCCAGCCCTATTATAGCATATTACAGAATAGCACAATTTAATATCATATAGTATAGTACAGTATATTAAGCATACTTGTCTTTTTTTGCACTGTGAAAATAATACTGGGTGTGCATTACTGATAATGCATTGACACTTTTGTGGAAAAAATACCGAACACTCACCTCTGACAACTTCTCGAGGTACTTCTCAAAGTGGGTAAGGTTGAGATGACCGTTTTCATTCAGGTAGCCTGATGGAGACAACAATGATCAGCACTATTTCAGTATTACAGTACCATAACAAAGCCACATGCGCTGTGATTGGCTGGTGGACTGACTCACCCCCCAGACTGGGCAGCACGCTGATATAAGTTCGATAGAGCAGCGGCAGAGCATCGTGATTGATGTGCAAGTGAGGAAGATGAGGGATGAAGTCATTCCCCACCAGGAACCCCATCAGAACCCAGTCATCTATGATCCGCTCCAGGTCATACTCAAACGAGATCTTATTCTGATGGAAAAACATGCATGCATAAAATGACGACATGATTCAGAGTAATGGAGGTCATTTTCAAAGCATATTACACTTGACATCTTGCCAAATGAGGCAGTATGTTGTTTACAAGGACTTGTCATAATCATTTAGCTTTGTTTTGGCATGATTTGTGCTCGTCACGCTATAGGAGTTATATATATATTCTCACCCTGAGCTCTGAAAACTCATAGTCAATGTATTCCCTCATAAGGGATAGATGGAGCAGGTGAAAGGTTGTCTCCTCAGGAGCAGTTATCCTACAGACCAGAAAAACTCATAAGGAACACAATAAACTTTCATCTTGACACAGTGAAAATAATGCCACACATACCTCTTTTGTGCCTTTTTGCCTCCGAAGCGTACCTCCTCTCTGAGGAGAGAAAAATGAGGCTCGTGGCTGGTCAAGCCAAGCATTATCTACAAAAAAAGAGAGCAAGAAGAAAAAACAGCTTAAAATCAATACAAACAAAATCGTTATGATTATGGCTGAATTCTCTCTATTATACACAACTGTACTCACCAGGTCAGCGTCCAGACCATAAAGGCAGTGTCTTGTGTTTGGGTTATGACCCGGTTTGGAGCTCTCAGAGCGAATGAACTCCATGATCTTGTGCTCTCCTTCACCAGGCGTCTGTGATGAAATGGGAATCAGAAGAACTTCACAGAAACACACATGACACAAAGCTCTGAAGTCTTGTAACTCACCTCATGACCAGACAAATACACATTCACTCCCTGCCACGATTTGTCTGTGGACAGTTTGTTGTGAACAAAATATTTAAGCTGTTCCTGTAGCCTGGCCATGAAATCCGTTCCTACAGCGGTCAAGCAAGAGAAACAGATCTCTCAGAACATTATAGATCAGGGCCCACCAGTGGACCTCCCATAACAAAACACCAGACCAACCCATCCATATTTCAAACCCAACACAACATAACATTTTGATCTTAATCTTCTTGATTTGATCCCTTTAAGGTTCTTATGTATCCTCCTATACAATGATAGACTAATAATGGTATATAACATCACTAGCATGAGACACAGCAGCATGAGAGCGATAAAGATATGTATAACACAACAGTATGAGAGTGACAAAGATGCACACGAACCAGGAGTGATGCAGTTAGAGTCAAATCTGGCCTCTGTGGGCAAAACTTCACCCTTTTCCAAGGCCTTCTTGATTTTATCCTCGGCTTCTTTCGCTGACCTTTAAAACACAGACAAAAGTTATTACATTTTCACACATTAATTTTCATGCTGATTCTGTGCTCAAGAAACATTTCTTATTATAATATAGCTTATAAAACAAAACTTATTTGAAATAGAAATCTTTTTTTAAATTATAAAAGGTCTTTCAGGGCATGTGAGCGGAGCGGTAATATTCCCTCCGCTTGCTGATATACTCACAGCAAAGTTCTTCTTTTGTTCTTCGATTAGGTAAAAACAAGTTTGAAATACCAGTATACTGCTAGTGAACATCGTAACGCCGCTCATGCGAGCGAGAGTGATGTTTAGAAGAATATGTAAATATGTGCTCCGCGCTTTTCTCTCAATAACAAAAACATGCAACAAAAGTGACAACGGTGAGAAAATAGGGGTGGGAGATATTGACAAAAATGAATATCTCGATATTTTTTTTCAATATCTCGATATCGATATTCAGACGATATTTTTGCAATCCTTCAAAGAAATGTGTGCAAACTGGCAAAGAAGGTCCAGTTGGTTTTTTGACTTGCTGCATTTGATTTGACCTATTATTGTATAGAATTACTAGTACATAAAGATATGAGACATTATTGATTTAAAGACTCCTAAACTTTTTAAAATAATAAAATATTATTTAATAAAGTCTTTATTGTTCTTTTATATTTTTAATCGGGGTGTAACGGTTCACAAAATTCACGGTGTGGTTTGATACGATACAGTGGTGTCACGGTTCGGTACGTTTTCGATACAGCAAAAAATAAAGAAATGCCATAGAAATTTAATATTTATTAAAAGAAAAAATATTTTTAAATAAGTGTGAGTTTTCCTACACCTTGAAACTTTTAGTTTTATAAATAGAGGTAATCTTTGAAGGATGAACAAATAATGTTCTGGTAATCACATTAAAAATAACATTTAAATAACATATAACATTTGAGTTTTGAAGTGCTGGAAAAGATGTGTGACGTACTTGAAAGCATTTTAATATTTCTGCAAAACTTCCATGGTTACAAGTTAGTGGTCCTACATTAAATCCATGGTGAATGATCTGTGGACTTAAAACCTATAGATCATTCATGGAACGATGTTTCTCCTGGTTTCCACGTCAGTGCTGTTTGATCCGTTAATAACAGAGAAATTGTAACGCTTCTCACTAGATCTCGCAGCGATGTTATTACTTAAGTTAAGTGGCGAAATCAAATGCTTTGTTTGAAATCAAAAACGATATATCGCCCACCTCTATGAGAAAACAACAGTTACAGGGTTAGTTCATCACAAAAATAAAAATTCTGTCATCATTTTCACACCCTCATGCTGTTCCAAACCCGTAAGACTTTCATTCATCTTTGAAACACAAATGAAGATCTTTTTGATGAAATCTGAGAGATTTCTGTCCCTCCATTGGCAGCTACACAACTACCACTTTAATGCATCATACTTTATATGATGAACAGATTGAATTTAGGCCTTTTTCAACATAAACGTCTATTAAAGGTGCTCTAAGCGATGTCGGGTGACGTCACTTCTTGTTGACGTTTAAAGTATTGTCAAACAAAACGGAGGCTAGCTAGACCCTCCCTCCTCCTCATCCGCGCACTAACCCCCCAAACCCCACCCCCAAGTCCTTCTTGTCAGTTATTGGCTGGAACAGTTTGTTATGTTTTGTGGAGCGGGTTGCCGGAGTTTGTTTACGTTGCTGTTTGTGGAGCCTGGGGTGTCTGCAGAGGCCGTGTTTTTTTACAGTGTGTTCAGGGGACAGGCAGCCAGCGGTTAGTGAGGAGATGTTTGCTGTATGTGACAATAAATGTTTTGGCCTAAAAAACGCTTGACATCGCTTAGAGCACCTTTAAAGGGTTAGTTCACCCAAAAATGAAAATTAAGTCATTAATTACTCACCTCCATGCTGTACCAACCCCGTAAGGCCTTCGTTCGTCTTCGGAACACAAATGAAGATATTTTTGATTAAATCTGAGAGGTGCATGACTCCTCCATAGGCTCCCTAAGGGAATGACACCGGGCGGCCCAGAAAGTCATTAAAGAAAATGTTTAAATATTCCATGTCGCAACAGTGGCTCAACTATAAGTTTATCAAGCGACGAGAATACTTTTTGTGCGAAAAAAAAAAAAAAAAAACGACTTTATTCGACTATTCCTTTTCTTCCTTGTAGGCCTGAAACGAGACTTCAAGAGATTTCCACGACGCATGCGCAAGAACTTAACTGAAGTAGTTGAAGGAGATCGCAATTCTCGCGCATGCGTCGTGGAAATCTCTTGAAGTCTCGTTTCAGGCCTACAAGGAAGAAAAGGAATAGTCAATAAAGTCGTTATTTTTGTTTGTTTTTTCGCACAAAAAGTATTCTCGTCGCTTGATAAACTTATAGTTGAGCCACTGTTGCGACATGGAATATTTAAACATTTTCTTTAATGACTCTCTGGGCCGTCAAGTTTCATTCCCTTAGGGAGCCTATGTAGCAGTCATGAACCTCTCAGATTTAATCATAAATATCTTCATTTGTGTTCCGAAGATGAACGAAGGTCTTACGGGGTTGGTACAGCATGGGGGTGAGTAATTAATGACTTAATTTTCATTTTTGGGTGAACTAACCCTTTAACTCACACATCCGTTGTTGTGGTAAACTGAAGCTCAAGCATGTTAGCTTGATGTGCGAGAAGCAATGAGGTTCATTCTTGTGTTACGCAGCACGTTTGAACTTCCGCAAGAACCAATGAAGTTTGTTCCCGCGTGTCAAGCAGGTTTGGTTGAGCTTCTGTTTGTGTTCGCTGATCAATGTTTATATGTGAATAAAAGCATAAATTCAATCTGTGCATCATATAAAGCGATCAAATCCCTTCAGAAAATTTGGACTAAACTGCTCGAATCATATGGATTAGCTTTATGATCTCTTCATGAACTTTTTGAAGCGAAAAAATGGCAGTTGCGCAGCTGTCGATGGAGGGAAAGAAAGGTCTCAGATTTCACAAAAACATCTTCATTTGTGTTTCGAAGATAAACGAAAGTCTAACGGGTTTGGAATGACATGAAAATGAACATTTTCATTTTTGGGTGAACAATCCCTTTAAGAAAGCATCTGATCATGTGAATGTCGATGTGGATTATGTTTGCACAAGCTCTGCATTTTAACATCATGTAACTTATCTATAAGCCTTCAGTAATTGAAACATGTATTCAAGAAATTCATTACTTAAACAGAAAGACATAGTACAAAGAAATATCATGGAGTGGGAATTGTGCGAACGTCATTTCACCAGTGAGCGTGGGCAGTACATAAGTGAAGCTTTCGCTTGTGCTGCGAGCTATTGAGCGGAGAGCATTGGCATAGAGCGGAATATGGAGCGAACTTCACGTGCTTTGCTTATGATTTTGCTGTACCTGAATCTTCTCCCACGCTGCTGGTTCATCTTGGCCCTGGGTGCGACTCCATCGACAGCCATGAAGAACACTTTCCTGGGCTTAATGATGCGAAAGAGCACTTCCAGGTAGTGAAATATGTCAGCGAATATTTTTTCTTCAGAAATACGGAAGTGTACATCCTCATCATTGGGGTGGGAACACTGGTGGATGATCCCATTCATATCTAAATATAGGTTGTCAAACTCTGGGATCTGTGATAAGGGAGAAAACACGAGTTGGCTGGTGTAAACTTGACCAAACATGACTAATGTCATGAACAATATAATGTAATTTCAGAAATAGCTTTAAGTAGATTAGTATAAACTCAATTGTTAATTAAAACTAAAAAATATTTTTTGATAAGTAAAATATAAATATTAGATGAAGAACCTAAGTTGAATTAAGTTGAACTTCTAAACTTACTAAAACTTAAGTAAAAAATAATTAGTTAAAGATATATATAAAATTAAAAAAAATTACAAAAGCACAAAATTATTAAAAAAAAAAATATTATATAAAAAATGAAAACTAAAAATAAATGCTAAATTTTGAAAATGAATACTAAAGTATAATAGTAGCTATATAAACAACACTGATTATTAAATATATATATATATATATATATATATATATATATATATATATATATATATAGTCCAATAAGTCACAAGTCCCCAAATCCGCTATAATTTTATTAAGTTAGCCACATTAAATGCAAAATTATTAATGCATTAAATTACAAAACAATTGCTGTTAGTAACTATCAGAATACAGGCTGAGTTTCAAAACCTATTGAGCTGGCAAGATAGACAGCAAATTTGGGTTTCAAATGGGCGTTCCGAAAAAGGTCCAGAAATGTTGCAGACTGGGAACTTGAATCACTTGCACCTGTAACTCCTCATCACAGCTAGCTGAATGTTTAGCATTTGTAGCTCGTTCGAAAGCGCCTACGATACTTAAATTGATGTATAGACAGCACAGCTCATTAGATTTAAAGACACAACCATCATAGTGTACATCATAGATACAATGGCGATAAAACATAAAGATAAAATTTCCTCTACACGTAACATATTTATGGTGGAGGGACAGTAAAACTAAGGTTGCTGTGCCAGGTTTGATCTTCTGTTCACACAGCTGTAAATGATCTCTATGCGGCCTGTTATATTTAGCCAAACTAGCTCACCTGATGCTCCTTGACAACTTCACTCAGACACGGATATCGCTCCGATATCCATCGATAAAATTTAGGCACTCCCATCCTCCCGTGTAACTCTTCAAATAACAATACTGAAAGGAAAACCTATGCAGAAGCCAATGTGAGCAGAATTTCATAGACGGATTTTGCTAGACGGTTTTGTTTCTGTATGAGCTGTTACAGTCCAGCCAATAAAAAATGTCCGTGTGGAAACTCGCATGATGTAACATCTTGTAATACCGTTCCTATACTCATAAAACAATAGACATAATATTAGATTAGATAAACGTCATGGAAGTAGCACAATGTATGTTTATCTGAAAATGTACAATAACTTTAAAATTATACAGCAATAGATAACTCGTTTTAATAACTGAAAGAAAATAAACAAGAACTTTACGACCAGCACACCCTTCCGGTAGAAACAAAATCTACAAGTAGGGCTGCGATGCAATGTGAGAAAAAACAGAGGCCATTTGACACAACATTCCGTCTCTCTTGACCAATGTTGAGTGTAGTTCACCAGTACATTCTGTAAATTACAATTACAATTAGTAGGCCTTCAGTAAAAAGCAACAGACCGTTTAAAGTGTGCAATGCAATTACAAATATAATTTATAGATGGAAATCAGTCAGGAAGTGTTCATTAGTTGCACAGCTCTAGCAAAAAAAAAAAAGAAAAAAAAAAAAGAAGCTATTTAGGAGAGTAACTTGTCCTGTAGCTCTTAGCAGAAGGGAGGAGATCAGGTGTGGGATCTCTAATAATTTTGGAGGTTCTGTTCCGACATCTGGACAAATAAATGTCCTCAATCGGTCTTTGTCAGGTGACGTCACACTCGTGATACACGAAGTGCATTATGGGCGCGGCCGCCATTTGTAAGGGATGCTGGGGTATTCTATTGTTGGAGAATTGTTTTTTTTTTCATTCTTTTTTCAAACTAAACCATCCTTAACATGGCACTATCATCATCATCAATACAGCAACCCTATCTTTGCTGTTACTAACTTTACAGGATTTATTTACATTCCTACCGAAGGATACAGTAACTTGGTGAAATGTCCGCGGGCTTTAAGAGATTTATAGATTTCAAATTGTTCACTGGTAGCGTTATATGCGCTTATACCATAAACAAGATAGTTGACAATGCCCAAGTATGAGGATGAGAAAGCAATGCGGGATCAGCACTTCAACTTACTGCAGTCAGCTGAGCTCATATATGGATCTACGTTCTGAATGGATGACAATTTCTCCAAATAACGGTACCTGCCATATTTATCGAGTTTATTGCGGTACGGCATTTTCTCAGTTTTCTTGTGCTTATCCAGTTTTGCGAGTTATTTACTTGTTATCTCTACTCTCGTAATCTCTTCAATGTTCACAGTCAGTAGCGATACCTCAAAAATGGCGCCGCGGTGACGTCACACACAACAAACCCATGTGTCTGACAAAGACCGATTGATGGTAACTGTGTGCAGTTTTTTTTAACTAGTTGAGCAGAGCCCTCTGTTCCTTGCTTGTACAACTACCTCACCAGGATGTGATGCATGTCAATACACTCTCTACTGCACATCGATAAAAGTTCACAAGAAGTTTCTGAGGCAAACTTGCTTTCTTTAATCTTCTCAGAAAATTAAGATGTTGTTGTGCTTTCCCAATGTGATTGGAGGTGTGTGTAGTCCAAGAAAAATAAATACATTTATTTGTTTATAATTTATTTATTTAACATTTATTCGCTTATCTCTGAACAGAAATGACAATATATTTCAATATATTACTAATTAATATTTTAAAGGTGCAATGTGTAAACATTTTGAGTATCTATTAACAGAAATGCAATATGACATCCATAACTATGTGTTCAGTGGTGTATAAAGAACTTACTTAATAAACCTTTATGTTTTTATTACCTTAGAATGAGATCTACATAACCGCGGGAATCCCCTTCTATGAAGGTCGACATATTGTGACGTCATGTTTCTACCGTAGCCGAACGCGCACAAACAGGGTTACAGGGCGCGTTTCGTCACTACCTTGAAAGAGAAGCAGCAGAAAGCTAGAAGCTAGCCATAAACACCGTGAGTATAGAGACTTTTCCCTTGTCAGTGGTATAAAATATGTAGTTGGATTGTTATATGTAACTTAGTTCTTCCCTCGCTGTGTTATGGCTTTGCTATGTGGGGATACATGTGCTGGTTACGTTCGTGAGACAGCTGATTAGTACTCTTGTCATTGACCGTAAAACAGTATGTTACACACCAACCCGTCGATCTTGGAAGCATTTTAAGTAGATCGCAAAGAGTTTTCAAAATCAGAGAAAAAAGCCTATTGTGTGTAGTAAATGCTGTCTAGGGGATGCGGAGGCTAGGGGATGCGGAGGCGCGCACGGCAAAAATGACATGATTGTAACCTTTGCGCTCATGCGGACGCGTCGAGTTTAAACGAGGCTTTACGCTTTAACCAGCTCAGCCACAGTAACAGCTCATATTAGCCAGCTAAACTTTTACAACCCTGTTAGAAAAAAATATATAGTTGCATAGTTTCATGTGGTTCTTCTCCCTCGCTGTATGGGTTTGCTATGTGGGGAGAAATGTGCTGGTTACGTTTGTGAGACAATCAGCTGATTACTATTATTATAGACTATACTATTATATATTAAGACCCTTGATCCTCACCTGACTATGGCTTTTTAAACTTTATTCATGATGTGGTTTATAATGGACTGTGGTACAGAAACAGTGACAATGTTACACACTCTTGGCTTACTCTGGCTATTCTCTGCTGTCTCCCAGACGACGATATGTTTGTCCCGTTTTAGCCACCGTAGCTTCTTCGAAAGGGAGGGGTGAGCAGTGGGCTGAGCCCTTAGTGCAACTCGCATCCAAACCGCTAGATGTCGCTAAAAAATACACACTACACCTTTAATATATTCATTTAAAAATATAATATATATATATATATATATATATATATATATATATATATATATATATATATATATATATATATATATATATATATATATACACACACACACACATACTGTTTATTAAAGTAAAAATGTACTTAAAATAAAAAGTAATAATGACCACGAAAGAGGAGACCATGAGATAGTTTGATTTGGTTATTTACTTGTTTTGGTCTTTGTGCATGTATTTAAAATAAAATTACATCTAGTGTCAGATACAACAAAATATTTTGGTATACAGATACATTTAAACATGATATTAGCTGTTTTACACAATGAGGGAAAATGTAAAAAGCACAACATTTCAAACAAATAAAAAAAAGTCTATGTCTAGCTGGCATTACGGACAATTAATTTGTTTTTGTTGTGTAGTAAAAGGTAGCATATCAATTAGCTGCATTTAAAATATCACAACTACATTAAAAACAACCATGAGACATTGGGGGCATAGTCAGATATACAAACAGCTTGCGCCAGCGCAAACCCTCGTTTGGCGCTAAAAAAAGGCAGTGAAAATATTTTGCGCTGAAAAGGCGTAGACAGTTATTTTTGCAAAATTTATGGGAGGAGAGTATTTAAATGAATCATAGAAGGTGATTTACTAAGGTTTGCGCTAATTTGCCCTGTTTTGTAAATCTGGCCTTAAGTCTCATTCATTAAAAATTGCGTGGATTATTTTGTATTTGTAGGCTACCCACAGGAGAACTTCTCACGAAAAATCTCTGCCTAATCGTATACCTACGCACCTTTTTACAGTCTATGGTACGCACATGAATTTCTTCTTAAAATCATGTTAGTGAATTCGGAGTATTCTAAATGAGCGGTAGCGTGCACGAGGTTAGTCATTTGCATAAACACGCCCAAACCATCTCCATATAAGGTTCCACAAACGCTTTCCTTACAGCCTTTCGTTACTCTTTCGTCAAACTGCAGACGCGCTCTCTCGGCCGATCCTCGAGCAATGGCAAGTGTGCCATTCTCACCATTTCTCACAATACATTTTTTTTATCTCCTTTGATCCTATTTTTCCTATAAATTTAGAATACATTTTATCACGAAATTTTTGGGTGAATTGTGATTTGTTCTTAAAATCGTTCGTAAGCACACTTCACGCACAAATTTGTACGTAGGCATATGCTTAGTGAATGAGACCCATTGTTTACTCAGTGCAAAAACATGAACAATTTGTGCATACAATATTATCACAATAATTTTAATAGCTAGCTTTCAAGATCATTTCGTGCAAAGACATTTCCATATATACGCTGGATATAAAGTATTGGAACAAATGTAGGCCTAGGCCTATTACTGAACTTACAAATCAGTCTAAGACTTCTGCAATCAGGAGAAAGAGTTGATTCTTAATATGGCCAGGGAGGTTAGGTAGGTGTTTGCTAACAATCACTCTTCAGTATGGGAACTTGGGAGATGTTCCTGTGGCTTTGTCCGTCCAATGGTACATCAAATTGATGGGCTGAATAGTGGATTAATGAACCTAAAACACCTACAGGGAAGCCATGAAATCATCAACATCTGATAGGCCTAACAGCAAAAAAACCACACAAAAAAAACAGTTGATGCACCTGTCTGGTATGAATGTAGGCCTTTTTTTTGCATATCCACCTGAGCTAGTCTGTGTTGATCTTTTAAGGAATGTAGGCTATGTAAGCAATATCTTTTCAGATATGAGACTTCAAAGACTTCTCTATTTTTGGTTTATTTAGGTGTTATTGGATTGTATCTACTCTCTGTGAGATCTACAGAAACCACCAATTTTGTCGTAAAGTTGATATGATTTCTTTGACTCGAATGAAAATGCTAATTTAGATGTTATCACATAATCACATCACATAAAACATATTTGTGCTATCTGACAAAATATTTTTTTTAATTTAACTGTGACATTGTAATGTGAAAGTGCATTTACAAACATTTATGCTAAATATACACCCTTAAAGCTGCAGTCTGTAGCTTTTTTTGGGTTAAAAATTATCCAAAATACATATTTGAGAAAATACATAACCAGCCAGTGTTCAAAACTATCTGCTTGCCTTTGCTCGATTCAAAACGGTAACCTTGTAATCATGTTTTTAATTCCAGCATGTCTTTGCGTCATTACGTCACATCTGTACACATAAAGGAGTCTCGGCTAGTCGGCTATATTGCGTGTGAGGATGTTGGAGGTGGAGATTTATAGCCTTTTCTCACAGCACTTGATATAATTTAACTTATCAATTTGATGGCGGATCCAGAAAGGTTCAAATGACAATCACCAGTGACAAATAGAGACTCACCCGCTGTAAATGCAAAAGACTTCGTTCGGACAGAAAAAAGGAGACTGCAACCGATCCCATGCGAAAACAAGGATAAATATCGGAAGGACATTACATGTAGTCACGCAATCCTTACATTGTTAACATTAACAATTTGAGAACAAAGTCTAATTTGCACGGTTTTGCGTGATATGATAAGCGATTTTTAGATTTAACAAGCGCGATTTACTGCAATGTCTGCAGCTTTAAATAGTTCTGAATTAAATAAATGAATATTCAGTATTTTCTAAACCAAGCAAAGTTGTACTATTAAGTGGTCAGAAATTCACTTATTATTAACTAGGGTGTCTGGGAACCTTAGTTCATTGAGTGCCATCCAATCCACAGGGACAGCAACGTCAATATTTAATCTTCTGTCAGCATTTATATAGCAGCAATTAAGCATTTGGTAAACAATGTAAAACATCTCACCTCCTGGCTGTTGACCTGCATCAAACAAAAGACGAAGAGCAAGGCAAAGAAAGGAGAATGAACAAACAAAATATTATTTTATGTTAATTGTGATCATTTAATTGTTTATCCATTTAAATTCATTGGTAGTGACTTTACTGGTTTGCAGTGGTGTTTATTCACAAGTACACATGTGACACATCACATGATTCCAGCAGTATGCTTACTGTGTCGTTTGGAGATAAGGAGGCTTATAAAGACAAATCCAATGAAGAGAAAAGTGGCCAGAACTGGAGCCATCACTCTTAACACACCAACACGTCCTGAAAAACATTCAATAAACTCCATATTCTTAATAATCTGATCATCTAAAAATATTATATTATATATTCATCACCTGACTGTACTGTAAAAAATGGAAGGTATAGGTAAAGGTTCTATAGTGATTTAGTTAATTACTTAATTTAGTTTCAATTCATTTTCAATCTTAATTTAATTTTATGAATTAAACATCTACACATGCTTTATTACCAGAGTAAAAAAACAAACTGTTAAACATGGAAATATTACACAATCATTTAAGACATTTCTCCTTATATAGAACCTTTTTTTTTTGCAGAAAGAGTTCTTTAAAATTCTTTTAAGTCAAGAACCCTAGAATCATTAAAACCTTTTTTCTAAGAGTGGTTGTGCTTCATTCTGACAAGAACTGGTTTTCTAGTTTGAACTAGTGAAACAACACTATTTAAAGTGCCTCTATTATGCTATGGTAAAAGTTCCTAATTTTGCTTTGAAGGTCTAAGGACAGGTCAAAGTATGAAGACCAAAGGCTGTTTTTATGCAAATTTGTGACATTGTTATCTAGGTATGTAACAGGAAGTGAGACTGGAATTGCTGATGACTTTCAGCAGTTCAGAATCGATTCTTTCATTTAGGAGGCAATAAATGTATTTGTCGTACACTTTGATCTTTGAAACTTTGCAGACATTTTACATTTACAAATAGCTATATTACACACTGCATGATAGGTAATATTCGAAAAAGCATAATAGAGGCGCTTTAATAGGACATACATGTAAATTATTCTAACATATATTCATCATACCCTCTTGATTCTGGGTGTCATCCATCTGCTTGATGAAATCCTTACATTCTTCTTTCAGGTCAGTTTTCTCTAGACTTGTGTGCTCGGCCTCAAGCGTCCATAACTGCTTTAGATCCTGCGCCTCTGGCATCAACACGGTCCACGTATCAGTTTCAGGATCTAAAGTCAGACAATCTCTGCCATTGAGCTGAAACCGGTCGTACAGCTGCAGGACCTGATAGCCTCGCATCTTGCATTCCCTCAAACGTGTATATGTGCCATAACCTGAAAAATAAAGGTGAATTTATTGTCACAGAGTGGTTGCATGAAAATTAGTGATAGACCAATATTTATCTCTAAAATTCACATGCATATTTTAGACATACATATAATAGAATAATGACAAATAATAAAATATAATAACCATTTAAGCTTGAGCATGCTAGTTTACAAACAATACTTTAATTGGGAAGGTCAATTGCAAAGTAAATAAAACAGATTCAAGTCGATTTAGCATCAATAAATAATTATTAGTTGAATTTTTACACTAAGATGTAATTATTTTGTTATATTCATAATCCACTTTATACTTATTATTGATGCAATTTAGTCAACTGATTATTTATTTAGCTATTGCGTCAAAACACTGAAATAAAACTATTAATAATAAAATCGGTTCTGCATATTGGTTCGACATTATAAAAGAATAACTATTGGGCGTTATCGGTTGATGATAAGCTACATGAATCATTGCGTTAATATTCTTTACTTGCTGTATGATGATCATTCTCCACCATCGTTTTCAGGAGTTCATCTTGAATGGGTCTGACAACAGGTTGCTTGTTGTCGAACTGTTCCTTTACATCTGCATGACTGACAAGGATCCTCTCCACGATCGTCCCGTTCACCAACACCCTGCGCTCGAACTGGATTACAGTATCTAACAACAAGACACATATGAGGCTTTATTACTTGAGAATAATCCAGCGACTCAGCGAGTAAAAAAAACATCATAATTGAGAAAAAACACGAGCAACAAAACATATAGGCTATTATTAGTTGGGAAGGATGCTGTATAACAGGATAAAAGACCTACCCTTTGGAAGAGCCGATGATAAAGCTACAAGAAGAAACGGGAAGGCTATGAAGAGCATGTCTGCAGCGGCGATGGTATCAGTTTGTTTATTTCGGTTTCTATTTTTGTCATTCTCATTCACACTGCGCAGTTTTTAGAAAAACTGATGAAGTGTGTACAATCCAGAGCCGAAACAAAAACCGTCCACCATTTGGCTTAAACATGTAGAAGACATAAGAGCACTTGCTTGTCATTGGCTGGTATCATGAGGAGGAACTGTGAGGATTGTCACACCAGGGGAAAGAGTCTATACAAACACTGACCTGAAGTTGACATTACCAGCTATAAAAACAAAAATGCTGAATAGAATATGTACTTGGAGAGACGTTTAGTCACTACCATCTTAACGACTAATCAAAACATCATTGAAGTGGAAAAGTGTTTGAAAACTATAGGTTTGATCTTTTACTGTATTTACAAAAGTAAGTGAGATGCCAGCATTGTAATGTTATAAATTGTGATTCTCAGTCGTGTAACAAAATAAGACCACAACACGCACAGCCTAATAATCGCTGCATTTATGCATTTAAAGGGACAGTTCACTCAGAAATGACGACGATGTCATCGTAATTTGCAAATAATAATTTTATACAAATGTTTGACCATTTTGAACTTTCCCTTTAACTTATATTTAGCATATAGTCAATGAAGGAAAACGTCCAGGGTAGTGCTGGCTGGAAAAACATGACAAGAACATGAGCCTACTGTAAACAAAGAACAAGAGAAGATCTAGAGCAGAGAAGACACGAATTCTCTATAGGAAACTAAAGCGAAAGCTTCATCTCATTGAATATTGTGAAATCCCACACAGCAACAGCAGGAAATAATGAGCAATAGTTTAAAATAAACAATCTTTGGGTGCAACATTATAGCTGGAAGGCAATCAATGTAATATGTTAAAATCCATTTTCTGAAACTGGTAATAATTAATCTGTGCACTTATTTTAAAATGAAGACATTTTTAACTTTGAGTTACATATTTAAGAAAACAGAGAGAGTATGTGGGACCCAGGCATAACCATATATGGCAAAAGACAAAAGTAGAGGTAGGGATTTATGCTGAAAAGAAAGAGCAGAGGGTTAAAATCCTTCAGAAACCATGTTAAACAATGTACAGAAATAGGACTCATAATGGGATGATGCACGTCATGGCAAAAAAATGGAAGCTGATAATACCTTTGACATGCAAGTTCTAGATCCCTAAAACACATTGTTCACTTAGAAAAAATATCTCTCTTCAAAATCTCCTTTGCTTTGACCCAAACACTAGAGAAGCCATGAGCTCAAAGGTTGTTTATAATAGGTTTTGTTCAGGACAGTAGAAGTTTATAGCACATACTCTTTGACATTTAAGCTCTTAGTTTTTTTTTGTGGTATATACATTTACATTTAGATTACAGATACTTTAATCCAAAGCTATTTAAAAATAAAGAATGAAGTTATTCATCCTGAGAGGACAGTAACAGAAGAAGTGCTGCAACATTTACAAATGTTTAGATGAATGAGCTGAGTGAAAGAACAGTGACTTAGCAGGGCATATTTATGGTTAATGGTTTAAAAGCAGGGCCGTCACTAACTGGGAGAAAGGTGGTGCCGATTCTAGGGGCCCCTTAGTTTCAACCAAGGGGGACCCCCCAAAATCATTCAGTAATGAAACACCTCTGCACAATCAATAGCAATTGTTACAATCAGCCTTCAAGTTTTAAATAATTAAAATAATATAAATGATAATTTTCAATGAATACGAAAGCCTATTTTCAGATGAATGTTACTGTATACCTCATCAGACAATGATTTATCAGGAAAATTTTACTGGGGCACAGCGAAAAAAAAAAAAAAAAAAGGGTCTAGAGACGCCCCTGGAAGCAACTAAGGCTGAATCTGAAATCGCACCTTAAACCCTCATTCACTATTCCCTACGTTAGCCCACTTATTGTACTGTACACTTGAAGGAGTGAATGAAAACAAGTGAGCAAATTTGGACAGCCGTTGAGTGTACATCGGCTACACACGTTATTGCAGTGCAATATGTGGTTAAATAAGTGCACTCTGCACTCAATAACGTCCACTGTTGTTTCGGACACCACTAATGGTCAAATATTTGAGAGTATAGGGGGTGATTTCGGATTCAGCCTAAGAGTCTTTTAAACATGACACACTTCTAATATCTTCACGTTTCAATTTCTTTCATTTTAATGAAATACAAATCATATATGCTTTTTCTCCCTGAAGCTCTGAAATTTTTGCATTATATTAAAATATTAATATATATCTAACAACAACTGCTGAATATGGTATTTGCTCATTTTGTCTAAAAAAATGTCTTAAGAACATTATGCTTCACACATGCCTGTAAATCATTAAAATACCTAACACACTTTCTGGCTAACACAAACTGGACATAGTTAAAAAATAATTATTCATTTTGTAAATCTGCAAGTGAAGGTTGAAGGGCATTTTAAAGAAGTCAATGTAAAATAAAGGAAAACCATGTACTTTGACAGTTACTTTGAATTTTCCATACTGATATTTCAGTGTTTTACCCTAGAATTACACATTGTGTTGTGTTTAGGATTAAAGGAAATATCAACTTGGTTTATATTATCAACTTAACTCAACTTAAACAAAATACAAGTAGCCTACCAACAGTTTACCCAGACACACACACACAAAAAAAATGTGTTCCTCATATAGAGCAGGGGTTCTCAACTCTCACCCGTGAGGTCCTCTAGTTTAGCTCCAACCTTGATCAAACTCACCTGCTTATTAATCCTGAAGACTTTAGGCGAAAAACAGTATGTGACCAAAGTTACTGTGTCTGAATTCACAGTACTCAAAAAAGAGTCGGCAATAAGCTACCCAGATGACTACTTCCGGCGATATTCTGAAATCTGCATGATTCGATGGAATATCGAATATCCCTTGATGCCACCCATGCCACGGGGGAGGAGTTATATATATATATATATATATATATATATATATATATATAATATTTATTAAATCTTAACGATACCTCACTACGGTGGCCGAGAAAGCTCAACGCGCTGCAACTGAAGCAAACACATGCAAATAGAAAAAAACACGTGCAAATAGAAAAAAACACATGCAAATAGAAAAAAACGTGTGCAAATTAAAAAAAAACATGCAAATAGAAAAAAACACCTGCAAATGAATAAAAAACATCATCATCGGTTTCACAACACGTGTGCTCCAAATACAGAAACGTGCTGCAAATAACACAGACCACAACAGAAATGTTTCCAGGGGAACCAAATAAGTGACGAACCCGGCTGGGACGTGCTTATTGCTCGTTAGCCTCCCTTTGCCCTACTCCCTTCGAAGGGCAGATGGCAGAGCCCTTAAAGTGGGACTTGGAGTGAGCAGGGCTAGTGTGCTGTTATGTAGCCGTGTGGAACGCACTTGATGAAGGAGCAACGAAAGACAATGTAATTCCTCATTATTTTCACCTGGAATGTTCCCATCAGAGCCGATCCTGACCTCCCTGGGGCCCTAAGCAAAAATCTGTTAAGGGGCCCCTACCTGACCCATGAGCCATGTAAACCATTTGCCATTGCCACACAGTCACACCTGACGACCCCAGTTCTCCCACTACAATCCTCCCTCGTTTAGTTAGTACTAATGAAAATGTAATTCCTGATATCAGAAATAGACATATTTTATATTAATATCAATAATTCACATTTTAAATAGTACAAATTTAATTATTGATATCAAAAATGCATCCTGTGAATTAATAAAAGCTAAAATGGCTTGCCATTGCATGTCACTGTGTTTTAAATGATAAAAGCAATAATTGATACTTGATGGTTATTATTTACTGAGGGATGTGCATCCATATTGACCAGTATGTCCAGCCAATCAACATTTTAAATGCAATATAGTCAATGTCAATAGATTGCTTTCCATCTGGCTTTATTGCAGAGTTGTAACTAAACTGACTTGGAGACTAGATAATCAATTGTCTTGTTTTAAAAGTATGAGCGCCTAATGAGGAGTGCCATCACGCCCATATTGTACTGGTAACTGGTCCCCATATGTTTCACTGGAAAGTGCGCGTTTCATTTCCTGCACGCGCATATGAACTCATGTTAACGCACGACGCGGTTATCTTTTCCGAGCTGCAGTTTATAAACAAATAACGTTGTCCGTTGCCCTTTGTATTATAAAACGTAATCTCATGAAAGTGCGTATACCACGAATTTAATTTCTCGTGCTATTTATACGCCAAAAATGTTTTTTTTTGCGTGCATAAGCTACGCACTGTAAATTTCTTGGGTAGGGAGTGCGTGCATATTATACGCCAAAAAGTGCGTGTCATGCACGCAAAAACTATTTTTGGCGTACAAATGGCACAAGAAATTAAATTCGTGGTATAGATACCCGCTTTCAATTCACTCACATGGTGTTTTTCTCAGTCTCTTTTCGTGACCAGAAGGATAGTTCCGCTTAGTTATCTCATCGATGTTGTAAACTTTGATTGACGCGCTTTGACACGAGGGGGAGGCGGGGCCTTGAGTTATTTGCGGGGCCCTACGCAACTTGCGTAGTGTGCGTATAGGGAGGATCGGCTCTGGTTCCCATGACAACGCAGCACGGGGTGTCCATCAGCTGAAGAGCTGTTCATACCACAGAAATATAATGCTGTTAACATAACGGTTGCAAATCAATTTTAATTTACAAAAAAGCTTTTAAAATATGCGTGTATATATCTGTGTGTCTTAACTTTAAAACTTTGGACCCTACATCCCCTAACATTTCTTATGAAACTTTTCTTTATGAAAATTTAAACATAACCAGAAACAATTTGTACAGTGTAACACGAAAGATAAATATTTTTCCATCATGTTCTTCTCTATATTTTTTATTTATATATTTTAGTTTTCAGCTCATTTCTCGTTTGTAATCTGATGACATTGAGCATATTGTTAATAATTTGTTCATAAATTTTGTATATTGTATACAAGTTGTATGTCGTAAAAAATGTAATCTCTGTATGTTTTGCAAAATAAATAAACAAATAAAGTAGAATTTTAAGCTGTAAGCACCAGCACGCATAGATTTATGGATATCTATGCCAGCACGTCCCAGCCTCGCGGGTTCGTCACTTATTTGGTTCCCCTGGAAACATTTCCGTTGTGGTCTGAGTTATTTGTTTCTGTATTTGTGTTGCTTTTGCAGCGCGTTTCTGTATTTGGGTGGTGTTGTGAGTATTTGGAACACGTGTGTTTTTCTATTTGCACACGTTTTTTTCTATTTGCATGCGTTTTCTTTTATTTGCATATGTTTTCTTTTATCTGCAGCGCGTTGAGCTTTCTCGGCCACCGTACTGTACGATACAAACTGTAATACATTAATACAGAAAACACAATATTAGACAAGAACAGAGTCAGGGGGAGTTTCAAATAAATACATTAAGATAGAGCATAACTGAATTTTAGCAGCCTTCTTATTTTTTGAATCACAGATGGATTTGATGTAACTGTTCCGCCTCCTTACCAGAAGCAATAAGAAGGTTTAGAATTACTAAATTTGGCTTTGTGAATATGATATTTCCCTAAAATGATCAATAGATTAATTACGGGAGAGGAGTTGTGAATACCAGTGAATTGATGACGCTTCGTCACATGATGACAGCATGGCGAATGTTACGTAGTACGTCCGGTATACATTCAAGAGACTCAAGAGAGTATGCGATTATTACTATTACTATATATATTACTTAGCAGAGTAAAAATCCAACAGTCAGTCAAGAGTAGGCTACATTCACTATTGGGGACTTTTTTTTTTTTTTTCAAATGCTCTTTATGTTATGAATTGTGAGAGATTAACCCAAATAAAATGTTGTAAATATATTTTTCTACATGAGTTTTAGTAATTGCCAGTTCTTTTTAGGTATTTTCTTGCCAATAGGAGCCATGAGAGTAAAAGCACTTAAGACATATTAAAAAGAAATATAGCCTACTGAAAAACAGCAATATAAAATAAGAAATTACATTAGCATTCATTGTTGCCCACATCATTTCTTGAACTATTGACCAGTAAGAGGCAGTATTTGATAAGGCAAGATGAGCTCTGAGATCTCGAGAATTTGAGAAATCCTTTTTTGCATTTTTTTAAAAGCTGCAGTCCGCAGTTTTTTCTCTTTGTCGCCATCTCTGTTCGAAATCTGCAATAGCAGTCATTCGCGGAATTATCAACTTTACGTAAGTTGTACCCTATTTTTTTTTTACAGTCTATGGTTGTACTTTATAGAGGACCAGCTCTGCCATATTTAAAAATAAATACAGAAATAAATAAATGCTCAATAAATAAATAAGCATACAATTAATTGCCCCCCCCCAAAATACAATAAACAAATAAATGTAGGTAGAAATTAAATTATACAGTGACACATAAATGTATAGATCTCTTTTAATTAGCTTCTTTATTTGTTAATCTTTGTAATAATTGCCTTATTTATTTATTGTCCGTTATCTTCAACTTTGTTTATTAATTACTAATTGTTTTAAGTATTTATTTATGTGCATGTTATAATATTTTTGTCTGTTTTATTCTTCCTTTGTATTTTTTTACCCTATTTATTTCTTCAATGCTATTTATTTCTGCCTGTCGTTTTTACATTTCTGTATGCATTTCTGCCTCATTATGCAAATGAGGAGGGGCTGTCTTAGGGGGTCAACTTCTGCCCATTGGTTGGTGAGCATTTTACTGCGTCGGTCGAATCTACGTGGCTTTTCCCCGCCATAAAGGATTGTTTTAGTAATGTCAAACTCAGCAGGCAGACGTTCAGTGTCCGACCTCTTAAGGGAAGCTGCTAATAGACTGGAAGAATTAGAACGCTGTAAGTTTGAGATCTGAAATGTTTACTCGGGTTGCACACCACTCATACTTGAACTGGAAGCTGTTTATGTAAAAGTAAAGTAAAAGTTAAAAAGAATGTTCAAAGGACCACAGAAAAACATTTCAGATCTCAAACTTACAGCGACATTACTAAACAATGCTTTATGGCGGGGAAAGCCATGTAGACTCACAGACGCAGTAAAATGCTAACCAACCAATGGGCAGAAGTTGACCCCCTAAGACAGCCCCTCCTCATTTGCATAATGAGGCAGAAATGTATACAGAAATGTAAAAACGACAGGCAGAAATAAATAGCATTGAAGAAATAAATAGAGTAAAAAAATACAAAGGAAGAATAAAACAGACAAAAATATTATAACATGCACATAAATAAATAAGGTAATTATTACAAAGGTGAATAAATAAAGAAGCTAATTAAGAGATATATACATTTATGTCTCACTGTATAATTTAATTTCTACCTACATTTATTTGTTTGTATTTTTTGGGGCAATTAATTGTATGCTTATTTAATTATTGAGCATTTATTTATTTCTGTATTTATTTTTTAAATATGGTATAGCTGGTCATCCATAGTACTTCGGCGCGGATGAATCCAATGTTTTGAGAAGAATGTGCTGTCAGTCACCGCGCCGGTGTGGATACTGGATATGGCATTCAGAATCACAGATTCTACTTTTTGGAAGTTGGAAGTATGACCAACATAAGAATTTCCACAGGAAAATGTAATCTGAACAAGTAAGTAACATCCACTTTTGATCTTGTGATCTTGTGACCAACTAACTGAAAAAAAGCATTGCAGTAGGCCTAAATCACGCTGATTAAATCTATCGTTTATCATATTACGTCAAACCGTGCAAACTATATTGTTCTCAAATTGTTAATGTTAAAAACTTCGGCATTGCGTTACTACATTTAAAGCCCTTCAGATATTTATCCTTGTTTTCGCATGGGGCGGTTGCAGTCTCTTTTTCCAAACTCTCAGTCCAGTCTTTTGTATTTTACAACGAGTGAATCTCTAGTTGTCACTGGTGATTGTCGTTTGAACTTTTCTGGATCCGTCATCAAAAGTTTAATTATATCAACAAAGTATTCCGGCCGGGGGCCGAATTTCCGGCTTGAGGGCAGGTCCGGCCTCCGGCGCAGGCAAAATGTATTAATCAGGTTGCAAATTACAGTCGGAGGCACTTTCGGCGCGGACGCGCTTGGAAAAAACGAGTGCGCCGCTTCCATTATGAGCGCGCATACCGCGCGGCTTGAAACTGGAAACTTGAATGCGGTTTAAAGGGTTAGTTCACCCAAAAAATGAAAATTAAGTCATTAATTACTCACCCCCATGCTGTACCAACCCCGTAAGGCCTTCGTTCGTCTTCGGAACACAAATGAAGATATTTATGATTAAATCTGAGAGGTGGATGACTGCTACATAGGCTGCCTAAGGGAATGAAACTTGACGGCCCAGAAAGTCATTAAAGAAAATGTTTAAACATTCCATGTCGCAACAGTGGCTCAACTATAAGTTTATCAAGCGGCGAGAATACTTTTTGTGCGAAAAAACAAACAAAAATAACGACTTTATTCGACTATTCCTTTTCTTCCTTGTAGGCCTGAAACGAGACTTCGAGAGATTTCCACGACGCATGCGCGAGAATTGCTATCTCCTTCAACTACTTCAGTTAAGTTCTCGCGCATGCGTCGTGGAAATCTCTTGCCCTTTAATATTTTCGAGTCAATTGATTTCACCTACCAATCATATGAGAGGAGCGCAGCTCTAACTAACGTCACAAGCCTATCAGAAGCAGAGCAGGGCGGGTCCTGGCAACAGTGTGATTGAGGTCCATCCATACCTCACGTTAGCGTCGGCGGTGAACGCATGGAGCGCAGAACTCCAGAAACAACATCAGACCTGACTTTAATGTCATCATGGATGAAAAGAAAGAAATGAGATGTGAGTTGGTTGATTTCGTAAATTAGCTCAGGTCAGCTTAATCATATTTTCTGTCTACACCTTTTGATGTTAGCCTTATGTTGACTAAGCAAACATTAACATACACTGCTGCTAGGTAACTTCAGACTGTTAGTTAAATATTTAATGTAGAACATTCTGTGTAGCTTATTAAAAAAAACATTTTGTGTAGGCCTACCATGAAAACGAGTCCACTTTAAACGGCTTCATTTTCTGTCAGCAATGTATGACAAGTAAAGTTAGTGCTGTCAACGTTAACGTATGCGATTTCTTTTTTTTGTCCAGCTTTAATGTTTTAAAATATTTAACACAATTAACGCTGCATCCGTTCTTTGTCATTCTTTAGCTAGGGTAATGATCACGCTCTTATTAGTTATTAGTTTGTCCACCAAATGCTTTAAACCATTAATGTGCGACAAGACAAAAGAGAACACACTTCAGTAAATGTCCTCCTCACACACACACACGAGGCACAAAAAGTCGCGAACCAATATCGAATTCTCTTACGCGCTTGAACGAACAATAACACACACATTTATGGCAAAATGTCCGTTTTGTCGAGTATCCTCACAAGAATCAATCATTATTAACCTTAAATGAGTTAAATAAAATCTTAAATGGAAGTAAAGAGTAGTGAGAGAATAAGACGCGTGAGATCCTGTCACCAGCTGTAGATCTTAAAGTGACAGTAGCCACTAATTCTGTCTGTCAGTAAAGTTAACCAAAGAACAAAGGGAACACAGAAAACTACTAACTACTCTTTGACTAAAGAACGCTTGTAGCTTTCAGGATTAATCTAATTTAATTAATAATTTATACAGTGTGGACTATTTTATAACCCTAAAGTTGTGGGGGAAAGAATTTTCATCGAGACAGCATTAGCTATATTAATATCAGTGATACTGGCCTTCATTAATAAAAAGATCCCATAAATGGTTCCATTTGAAGATAAGTTAGTCTGTGCAGTCCACCAAACCCCCCCCCCAAAAAAGTTCAGGCTCATGAATTTTTTTCACTTTAAGCCCTGTATCAAGTGCTGTGAAAAAAGGCTATAAATGAATCTCCACCTCCAACATCATCACACGCAATATAGCTTATACTAGCCGAGACACATTCTTTATGTTTAGACCATAGGGTGTAGACTACAGATGTGACGTAATGACGCAAAGACATGCTCAAATTTCCCGCGGAAATCGTCTCTGTTTACTTACGTAACCTCGGTTCCCTGAAAGGCAAGGAACGAGACATTACGGATGTCGTATATAGGAACTCCTCTCCTCCTTCACTTCCTCTGAAATCTTATAGGCTAACGCCAGCAGAGCTGGCCAATTGACGCAAATATGCAAATACTGAAACCCCGTTGCAGTATTAATGCAAGTGCAGCGTCAATTCCCTTAAAAATCTAACAAAAACGCTAAAATCAATAGCGAACACGGCAGCGAGCGTAATGTCTCGTTCCTTGCCTTTCAGGGAACCGAGGTCGTATATGGGAACTGTATAGAATCCCGCCGTGGCAGCAAACACAAACCACTGACAACAGACCCAATACCAAGACCGCATAATCTCCTAGCTCCCTTGAGGAACCGTGTCACCGACGCATGTCTACCGATGGACTGTCCGTCAACAGGGGGGTGAAACGCAGCAATAGCAGCCACGTATACATTCAGAGTGGATGGCAGGCTCCCTTCATCCATCCTGTGCTGCAGGAAGCGTAGAATAACCGACACAGAACAGTTCGCTGGGTCTATACCGCCATCCTGGCACCATTTAGAGAAAACACCCCACTTCAGAGCATACAGGCGCCTGGTGGACGGGGCTCGCGCTTCCGCGACGGTATTCAAAGCACGCGAGAGTAGCGCATCCCGTCCGCTCAGCGACCCTGCAGCGGCCACACATGGAGGCTCCACAGTCCGGGGCTGTGATGCCAGATCGTTCCGCTTGCCTGAGATAGCAAGTCCTTCCTGAGCGGAATCTCCCATGGCTGCCCTGCCAGTAACTCCACCAAATCCGAGAACCAAGGCTGATTCGGCCAGTTCGGGGCTACTAGAGTCACCGCCGCCCTCTCCTCCCTGATTTTGCACAACACCATGGGCAAAATCTTCACCGGAGTAAAAGCATAGAGACGGGATTTCGGCCATCGCGCAGTTAGCGCGTCCACCTCCCGGGGGGAACGGGACAGCGAGAAGAACATCCGACAATCCGTGTTCTCACTCGTTGCAAAGAGGTCGACCTCCACCCTGCCGAAACAATTCCACATCAGCTGAACCGTCCCGGGGTGAAGCCTCCATTCCCCTTGAGGAATCCCGCTCTTCGAGAGCATATCCGCCCCGCGATTTAGAACACCGGGGATGTGAGCCGCTCTCACCGAGAGGAAAAACCGGTCCGCCCATAGCAGAATGGATTCCGCCTGCTTGAATAGAGCTCTGGAATGTACACCGCCTTGACGATTTATGTACGAGACCACTGAAGTGTTGTACGAATCAACACGTTTCTGCTCCAGCCGAGACCGGAAGGCTTTGAGGGCTAGAGAGACCGCTTTCAGTTCCAAGCGATTTATGTGCCACTCCATCTGCTTCTCTGACCACTGACCCGAGGCGGGCTTGCCCAAGCAGACCGATCCCCATCCGGTGGACGAAGCGTCCGTCAGGACCTCCACGCGCCGCGTCACTATACCCAAAGGGCTGAAGAGATCTGGGTTCCTCCACGGAGCCAAGGCGCGGGCGCATCCGCGGGTGACCATAATGCGCATGTGGCCGGAATACCACGCACTCGGGGGGACGCGCGCTTTCAGCCAGAGTTGAAGCGGTCTCATATGCAGCAGCCCCAGATGACACACTGAAGAAGCCGCTGCCATCCGTCCCAATAGTCTCTGAAACTCCTTCAGTGGGACGAGCCTGCCAGGTCTGAAGAGACGGAGAGAAGAACTCAGAGCCTCCGCTCGCTCGGGGGAGAGGCGCGCTCTCATTCTCACTGAATCCAAGCATACTCCCAGGAATGTGGAAGTCTGACTCGGTGTGAGCACACTTTTCTGGGCGTTCACCCTCAAACCAAGCATCTCCAAGTGTCGATGGAGGGCTTCCACATGGCTGACCAGCCTTTCTTTCGACTGCGCGAGAACCAGCCAGTCGTCCAGATAGTTCAAATCCCGCTCGATCTGAGGGGTAAGAGTGCCACGTCTACGCATTTTGAAAATGTTCGGAGAGCGAGGGCTAGCCCAAACGGAAGTACTGTATATTGGTACACCGAATTCTCGAACGCAAATCTCAGGAATCGTCTGTGACGCTTTACTATCTGAATATGAAAGTAAGCGTCCATTAAATCCACCGAAGCAAACCAATCCCTGGGGCGAATTTGCACCAGGATTTGCTTCAGAGTAGTCATCCTGAAAGCGCGCTCTGTTGACGGGGTCTCAGATCCAGTATGGGACGGAGACCCCCTCCCTTCTTCGCCACTACGAAGGCACCCGCTCTCCCACTCGCTCGGGGGAACCGGTTCTATCGCCTTCTTCTCGAGCAAGCTGCACACTTCCTGCCTCAGCACATGAGCGTTTTGGGGCAAAGTTAATGACTGAATTGCGTTTGAACTGAGGTGTGGACCCGTGCCGAATTACATTTAACACCCACGGCGAAATGCCCAGAATAGCTTCCCACGCTGTCTGAAAATGATTCAGTGTGGGCCGATCTAAACCTGCGGTCATAGCCGCCGCGGTCATCGCCGCTATGTGAGGGCTGGGAATAGACACCTTGTGTTTCCCACGAGGTGCCTTTATAGCTATTGACCGTGACTCTGCGGTGCTCGAGGGCAGGGCGGGAAACACAGTGTGTGGTGCAAGAGGAGAAAAAAAGCTCTGTTTATGAAGTAGTAGCATGCTTTATTGATCAATGAATAACATTTACAACATTTACAGCCTTCACAGCACAACTGCACTTGTCGCTCGCAGAACGCTGAGGGACTAAGTGCTCTCGAGCGCGTCGCTTGGACGCGGGGCCATCCTGGCGCTCTCTTCTCCTCTTGCCCGAGCGGTCAGGACGACTGCTTGGGCCTCGCAGGGGACGCTGTGGGTTTCCTGCGCGGGCTTCTCTGAGCCGTCCTCTTGTTACCCGCCCCCTGCCACTGGCCGCTTCGGCCTTTACGAGCATCCGGTCCCGGGCGGGGCGCTGACTGGCGTCTGGCCGCAGCATGAGGTTGGCGGCCTGAGGCAGAAGACGAGCACGAGCGAGGCTGCGGCGGAGGCGGTGCCCTCAGAGGGATAACGTGGCTCATAGCCTTCACCTTCTTCTGAGTCTCGGAGTAACGCTCGGTGACCTTCTCCACGGCGTCTCCGAACAGGCCTGAAGGTGAGATCGGTGAATTTAGCAGCGTCTTCCTGTCCGCCTCCTGCATGTCCGACAGGGTGAGCCACAGGTGTCTGTGGAGGACCACCAGATACCCCATCGAACAGCCAATCGCCTGGGCCGAACGCTTCGTGGCCAGGAGCGCGAGGTCCGTGGCCGAACGGAGGTCCCGAATGGCGTCAGCGTCGACGGAGGCGACGCCATCCAGCGACTTCGGCTGCTTAGCCTGCAGCACTTGAAGAACGGCCATCGCATGCAGTGCAGAAACCGCCTCCCCCGCGGCACCGCAGGCTTTGTTAGCCTGGTGGGCCGTGAATCTGCAGGCTCCGGACGGCAGGCTGCGGTAGAGTTCTCAACGGGTCGGGTCGGCCTGACAAACACGACGGGTTCGGGTCGAAAATATAAGCAAATGACTCGGGTCAGGTCGGACCTCGGGCTTAATCTTTTCCGCTCAGTGAAAAAACAACAACAAAAAAAAAAAAACATTTATTAATCATCGCTGCTGTTCACCATAAATAAAGTCTGGCTGCTGCGGTAAACGTGCATCGTGTATCAACAGCAGCGTGTATCCCAAACTGGCTCAGTTGGCACGGCAGGTGCTCTGTGTGCCGGCCAGCAGCAGCAGCAGCGAGAGGGTATTCAGTGTGGCTGGCTGCAGCAGGCCCAATCCCCGCTGCTGCGCGCGCTTCTTCCCGCCTGGCTTTGAGAGCTCGGAGAGACATTTCTGCACAGAGGTCGCAGTACCCTCATCCCTGAGGGCTGACTCAGCATGGGCCAGCCCCATGCACGCGACACGGAACAGGTGCATGTCTGGGGACACGATGGGGCCCGAGCACAGGTTGCAAACGGTCGCCATCGGATGCTGGAGACAGTGTAGGTATCTCCGGCGCACCTTCAACGACAGCGAGTAATCCTTATAGTTCGATAGTGGAGTATCAGCTTTCTAGCACACGATTTGAGCGTGAAGAGAGAGATTCTAAAGGGAATTGACGCTGCACTTGCATTAATACTGCTATGGGGTTTCAGTATTTGCATATTTGCGTCAATTGGCCAGCTCTGCTGGCGTTAGCCTATAAGATCTCAGCGGAAGTGAAGCAGGAGAGGAGTTTTCCCATATACGACATCCGTAATGTTGAAGTTCCGTAGCCTTGATAGGGAACCACCAGTACCACTGGAATTAAAAACATTATTACAAGCTTACCGCTTTGAATCGAGCTAAGGCAAGCTGATAGTTTTGAACACTGGCTGGTTATGTACTCCAAATTTATTTTGGATAAAAAGTTACGGACTGGAGCTTTTAACGTAAACACTAACAAACATTTCTGAAGCACACAATGAAGGAAAAAAATGTGGTGGCAGGTATTTGAAAGAAAGACGAATGAAAAGCAGTATTTGTTCAAATGAATTATCTGAAATGGCTGATTTTTATTCAGCTAACCTAAAATAAGAAATGTAGAGCATTACACTTTTTAGCTAAGGAATTTTAGCTTTTAATTCATAATTCATACCATTTAACAAATTCAAGTTTTGTGTGTGTGTGTTACATAAGTCATCTGTGTTTACTGAGGTCATCACTAATTAACAGCCTCATTACAGCCCAGCTGTGCTCAGAAAGCAGAAGAAAATAGTGATGGGAATAGCATTCATTTAGCAGTTCTTCACTTTGTTCCCTTTTTATTTCTTCCATTCTTGTTAGAGGTTTACCTCAATCTATTACCTGTGTGTTTAAGGGGTATTATCAAGTTCTGGTCGATTATTTAACAGGTTTGTGAATATCTGCTTATCAGCCAAGTACAAAAGATTAAAGCTTTACATGCATGCACACTGGTTTTTAAAGGTGTTCAAAACTTTCCCACTTGTTATTAGGAATAGTTGGAGTTACTGGTTGAATTTCTTCATCATAGAATCTCAGAATAAGTGTCTGTCAATTCATGAGTCCCATGAGTAAACATTTATCTGAAAACTAAAATTAGAAACTAGATAGCAATTTAAATGAAAAACATCCCAACACCAGACCTACATTTATAATTATTATTACTGGTGTTATTAATAGGCTATTAGTGTATTTATATATATTTTTTGAACATGCACCATGGTAACACCAAGAGGAGGCTTGTGTAGGCTACTTAGCATGTAAAAGCATGGGATATGAATATGGTAGCCTAATAATTCAGTACCATGATACGACCTTCTCATACCATATAGCATGCATAATGCATAATACAATAGAGCTGATGATCATCAAGATTCTCCGGTATAAAATTCACAATAAATTTGTAACAATTTCAGGGTTGCACTGTGTACGCATGCGCGAAACAGCTGCCCCTTCGTGCCCTCCCCCACAACATAACGTGCTGCTGTCGGTCCAGGTCTGTTGGACCAGTTTCAGGAATCAGGAACATTTGGAGACGTCAGGGGCCGGAGGTTCTTCGCTCTTTCACCAGAGCATCAGCCACACAAAACAGCTCGCATCACACACACACACGTACTCTTTTTCATCAGTTGCTCCTAAATTACAAGCATGTCTAAAAAGAGCGAAAAACCAGCGGAGGGCAAAGAGCCTGAGAGTAACTGGAAAGACGTGATCTACAATCCAAGAACTGGAGAATTCTTCGGTCGGACTGGTAGAAATTGGGGTGAGTTGACAGAAACCCTAACGGCGTCATTCATGAAATGTGCAGTTTGCATAATTAGATTATAGACGGATTTTTATGACAGAAGGAAGCTGCAAAGCTTGTTAAACATGAAGACCCCCTAGGGTCATGAATGAAGACGAGTGTGCATTGAAAATGACGAAAGCATCGTTATCTTAGGCATTCCGGCATCTTAATGTCATCAACCCATTCCCTGATGACATCAGTGACATTTTAATGTATTCATCTCTCTGCGTTTCGAATGATCTACAGTGTAAATGTTGCTCAATGCTCAACATCTTCAGGTCGTTTAGCACGTCTTCTCGGGTAAAAACCTCAATGACAACATTTTGGATTCGGAATCAATAGGCTACTTGTTACAAAATTATGTTACGGATATGAATGTTAAAAATAACAAACGGCCGCATTTCTTTAATGCCTGGTATTTTTTTAAGTTGTTATTTATTTTTTATTTTTTAAATGGAACGAAACGATTGTCCGTGTTTCGCAGTTAAAATTCACTGTGGAGCGAAAACGGATCCTGATGCTAATAAACGTCATTAGACGGCTCAGTGGCCAAATAAGCTTTTTATTACAGACTAGTGTGGTTTTAATCTACGTAGCCTACATGTTTATTTATCTAAGCAAGGCTCTTGTTTACACTATTTAGCTACCGAAAAAATGTGTGTGCTGATTAAATAACTTGTCTTAAAAATAACGACATCGTCAGAAACTCTAAATACTGTTTTGACTGACTGCTTAACGAGAGAAAGGCTAGTGTGATTAACCTTCTCTTGTTCTTATTGACCTAAGGCCCATTATGCCTTGTCAATTCAGCTGATTATCTTGACGATACCAGTGCGCGTCTAAATAATTAAAAGCCTACAGGGATTAGACGCTTTCAGTCAGCCAAAATAATGACCCCTAATCAAAAACCCATTCATTCTCGTTCATTTTGAAGATCATAGACCTAAATGCAACGTCAGAGCGCTCGGTAACATCAGAGTGTTGTCGCTGAGCCCCGTGACGTCGCCTGGCCTGTGGGGAATCTTTCCGTTTTTGCGCCTCACTAAACCTTCTGTTCGAATGACACCTTTGATTTTTTTTTACTGGCAAATTTTTTTTTTTAAAAATATGTCAACTGCTGAATGATTTGGCTTAGGCCCCCCATCCAATGATGGGCTATGTCGCAGATTCATCTAGGCCTATTTACCAGTAGCCTTTGCTTTTTTATTCAATTTTATTCAATTATTGCTACACTCAATTGACTAAAGATTTAAATAAAATAGCTAAAAAAAGGCAAACAGGGAATCATAGAAAACAGTGCTAAAATACCCAAAATAACGTCACAGTTGTTTCCATCGCCCATTTGTAAAGTAGCCTATAGACAGCCCCGCAGGCCTTGACGCGCTGTGTTACCGTTATAGCAGAAGTGTGCCAATAGCTGATTTTAACAAATAGATCAAATAAAATATGCAGTCTTTAGGCTTGGTCTTTGCTGAGGCAACATTTATAATTATTACTATTATTATTAGACTAGTTATATTATTTTTATTTAGCAAAAAAACATAGTTACCCCACCCGGCCACCAGATCTGTCAACGGTCAGCTCACACACTTTCTGAAGTTCTTCTCAAAATGTAGTTTGCCTGCAAATTCATAAAATGTATTGGTGCTGGGATTTTAGTCTGACTAAAAAGAACTAGGCTATATTTAGGCTTCATAGCCTATATCAAAATCGCACATAACATAAGCCTACATTATATAGTCTAGGCCTATATAATGTTATAAATGATAACATTGAATGCATCAATGCAATGATAATTCACTGCGTGCAAAATCAGATATTTATACCATTAAATCAATTATGTAAGTGGGGGAGACAGACATGAGCAGGCGCACAACAGATTTTCATACATGTCATCACTGGTGGGAGGGGTCCCATCACGTGCTTTGCGGGGCAGGGGAGGGTGAGTGTGTGTGGGGGGGGGTGTCCTCACAGATGTGCGGTACGCCACTGGCTGAATGGGACTGTTACATTACTTTACAAGATAAATTACTAAATTATTTTCACCTTTATTTTAATCCTATCAGAACGGATGGTCACATAAATAGTGATTTCTTTAACTGTGTCCTTCGAAGTATGGTCCCAATAGAGTGGTGCATGGATGACTTAAAAACCCGGAAGTCTAATTCGCCACTGGTTCTCTCGAGATTTTCCTATGAGCTTTTAAAATCATTTTTTTCTTTTTATGAGTTGAATAAAGCCTGTGGGAAACATAACTTGACGACACTTTGACATTTTGTTCTACAACGTAAACTGCAAAGACTCACAATGTTCTTATCTAGTTACTTATTAGAAACATACATTTAAAAAAAATAAACATAACAGCCGTGTACTGATGGACTAACTGGAGTGCTGAATGAGTTGGCAAAAATAGGCATCATAACATACTGTACACTCCTGGATATTGGTTCATTTCGAGTCAGAGTGACTTCTGGCATGTCTGAAAGTGAGTTCTGATTGAGTAACTTTTGATTGCGTAACCGTTTCAGATGGTTCAGTCCGGTTTGGTGAATTGGTTCAACCAGTTCACTAAAAAGAACCGACTCAAAAGACTGATTCATTCGCTAACTGAACATCACTAATCCACTCATTTAAAGGCCGCATCTGAAGGAGCCTTTGAATTGGGACAGCCTTTGTCGTTCTGCTGTGACACATTTGGCCTTCTAACGCAGCCTTCGAAGGATGAAGCCCCTTGACTTGGGACACAGCTTTTGTTTTTACAGCTGGTGTCTCCCCGGAGGTTTGCTGTTTTGAATGATCCGTGGGAAATTTACGCCACTTACACCATACAAGCACCACAGTAGCCAGAGCTACTTTTTTCTGTGTAGGAAAATGATGCGAAACGCACAGGCAACTGATCTATATATATTCTCACGAAATCCATTCATACAGCCTAAAATATAAATTAGTCAAAATCTTCATGGGGTAATGAAACAACAGTTTTAAAAAGGGATTTTTCATTATTATTTACAACAGGATCTGCATTTTTCATTGGTTTAAATTAGTGCTGTCAAATCGATGAATCATGATTAATCGATTCTAAAATAAAAGTTAGAATCTATATTATATAAAACTATAATATACGTGTGTATAATATGTGTGTATATATATTATATTTATATATATATATATAATATATATATATATTATATAGTGTCTGTCTATAAGACATATACTATTACACACACACATATATATATATATATATACACACATATGTTATATAAACAAACTTTAATCGATTAATCGTGATTGATTTTGGACTATAACATAACTTTTTTTATTATTAAAAATAAGCTACACAGTGTAACTATACTGGGATATTAAATGACTGAAATTGAAAATCCGTGAATGACCAATCAGAATTAAGTATCTCAGAGAGAGAAATAAATTGAAATTGGATAAGCTTGTAAAATATGAAACCCCAGCAAAATGTTATGATTTGGTTGGTTCTGTTATGAATGCATTGGTTGGTTATGTTTATATTTTATACTGTTTAAATGTATGTATGAAATATCTATTTTTTTAAAGCTTTTTAACAGGGGTCTTACCAATTCAGTACTGCCTAGCAATAAATGATTTTCAAAGGTACTGTCTTTCAGGCATCATCCTCCTCTTTTACTTGGTATTCTATGGCTTCTTGGCTGCCATGTTTGTCTTCACTATGTGGGTGATGCTTCAGATGCTGAATGACGACACGCCAAAGTATCAAGATCGTGTCGCATCCCCAGGTGAGTTTGTCAGTGTGTGCAGCACTTATTATCAGGCTGTACTGTGTATATTGTGCAACATAAAATTTGTAGTAAATTTGACAGTAAGTGTTAATTAAAAAGTGAAAATGAAAAGGTCTCATGGCTACATATTTCAAAGTTATAAATTATGCGAAATTCACTTTTACGTGGTGTTTGAACATAAATGTGTGTCGACACAACCGCCCTATAATAATAAAAATGACTGTTTATGTGAACTTAATATTCACGCGACAAGCCGTCTGACATCCAGCTTTGGGTGTGTGCGCTCAGAAAACCACATATCTGAAGTTTAGACTGAAATGGCTTTAAGACACGTGCAGATAATACACTTTCATGATGATAAAGAACTGCAATGTCACGTTAGCGTGAGTATGATAGAAATGATAATCAAAACCAAACAGATGTTTTGTTAGTTTTTGCCAGAGTATTTGTAGCCGTACAGGCTCTCCCCTGTTCTGGAAAACAGGGTGGGGAGCCGCAGCTCATTTGCATTTAAAGATACATGCACGAGAACAGTATGTTTTTCCTTCCACTCAAAAATGGGCATATACAACATAATAAATGTAAAATAAATGATCTGTGGGGTGTTTTGAGCTAAAAAATTCACATTCTGGGGACACCTGAGACATATAATATCTTGTAAAAAGGGGCATAGAAGGTCCCCTTTAAAAAAGTAATATATTTCATATATAACTAACTTTTTCTTTTTCACAGGGTTGGTTATCAGGCCAAACTCTTTGAATATAGTTTTTAACAGATCAGAATCTCTTGAATATGGCCAGTACGTTCAGCATCTAGAATTGTTTCTGCATCGTAAGTACTCTACACTTTCCCTCACCCTGGTTTTTTAATAATTTCTCATCTGGTTGGGTAGTACTTGGATACTATAGTCTTGTTTATTTATAATTTGTCTGTTTTCCATTTCCAGAGTATAATGACTCAGAGCAAGCCAAAAATGACTTGTGTATGGCGGGTCAGTACTCTGAGCAGGATGAGGAACCTCTGAAGAAGGTGTGCCAGTTTAAGAGGAGTTTACTCCACCATTGCTCCGGGATGGAGGACACCACTTTCGGCTATGCTAAAGGGCAGCCGTGTTTTATTGTCAAGATGAATAGGGTGAGTAACCTAACATGCACTACCATTCAAAAGTTTCGGGTCGGTACGATTTTTTTTTTTTGAAAGAAATGTATTATTTTTAATTCAGCAAGGATGCATTAAATTGTTCAAAAGTGACAGTAAAGACAGTTTAAAGGCAGCTTAGTCTTTCTATCCATTAAAGAATCCTGAAAATAAACGTATCACGGTTTCCACAAAAATATTCAGCAGTACCACTGTTTTAATTAATGATAATAATAATAATAATAAGAAGAAGAAAAAATGTTTCTGGAGCCAGCATATAAGTCAGCATATTACTAGAATGATCATGTGACACTGAAGACTGGAGTAATGCATTTGCTACAGAAACAAGTACATGGATACTAGCAGGGGTGGACTGGCCATCTGGCAGACCAGGCGTTTTCCCGGTGGGTCGATGTGCTTTTTGGGACGATACATCTAATACTTTTTTTGTCTTTTTTTTTTGTCTGAACGGCACATAAAACTTGTACCCAATTACTCGACCCATTTGTTTTGTTTTGCTTTGCTTAACTGATGGCGCTTGGGTCTTTGTGGCGGTGTAATGCATTGGTTAAAAAAAAATCAGTGTAGGATAGTTTTTTTTTTTCTCAAAGAGCGGCCCATGAAACACGTAGATCAGCGGCCCAGTGGTTCTTTTCTTGATTGACACTGGGCTGGCCCAATCACATCGTTAAACACCTCCCCTTTAGAATCTGAGCGAGCGTGCAGTCAGTTTGTAACTATCAAAATAGTGAGAGAAATGGAGAAGAAACGCGAGGAGTGTGCAGAGAAATAGCGTGAAAAAAAGAAACAGGCCCTTCAAGCAGACGCTGTAAAATGTGTCAAAATAACCGATATGTTTTGTGCAGCAGCAGGACCTTCATCAGCTCCTGTGGCTGATGATGATAGTGTTAGTGAGGATAAGGAGAGAGATGAGTGAGAGTAGAGTCCGGTAAGCAGAACTACTTTCAAAACACGTAGGCCAGGGGTCTCAAACTCAATTTAACTGGGGGCCGCTGTAGAGTCTGGGTCAGGCTGGGATCAAGTATTCCAAAAAAAGGAGCACAACTGATCCAATCTTCTCAATCTTTATTATTGACGTTTCTTCTGAACTGTTCCTCTGAATTTGAACATTCCTTTCTGTACATGATTGGTTCTTCATGAGCTGTCCTTCTGACAGTTGAAGTTCATTTTAAAAACTTTCTTTGTCTTTTCCTTATACACAACATCTTTGTGATACTTCATTTTACAAACATTCTTTTTCTTTTCCTTATAACACATCTTTGTGATTCTTATATTTGCTCATGTCCTTTTTATTTTCAATATGATATTGAATGTTTTTTTGGTAGGCACATTTCCGGCATTATACTTGGAAAAACAATTATTGCTTTTGAAATACAAATATTTGCAGTCATGTCTGCCCATCTTATTGAATTCTTTTTACACATGTATAGTGTCTCAGGCAAATTACTGACTTTGCACAAATCAAAGCAAACCTTCTTATCAACCTGTTGGACACATGATATTACAAGCTCAAAATGATTATTCTCACATTATTTTAGAGCAGGGGTCTCCAACACGTCGCTTGATTGGTGGTAGCTCGCCAAGGGGCCTGTTCACATATCATGCTCACATATTTTGCGCGCTCAAGTTCGTTATTTCAAATGTAGGCGCGCGGAAAGCGCGCTCATAATTGAAGCGACGCGCTTATTTTTTCCAGGCACAGTATGTTTGTACTTCGCGGTTTTCTATGACAACTATTGACAACAAACCCACCGTAAGCTGTCACGAGACTATCTATGGTAGCCCATAAGAGATAAAAAAAATAATAATAAAAAACGCAGCACACGCAACGACGGGCCGCACTAACATTAAACTTTAATGTTAAGTAGGGGGCCACAAAATATGGGCCGCGAGTTTGAGACCACTGACTTAGGCTATGTAATGAATATAGGAACCCATTACCCAGTTAAACATTATTTCCAGATCTGAATAGTTGACGATTACTGGATTTTACTAGAATTGTAATGAGACACGTTTGTAAACATGTTTTACGCCAAAATAAAAGCTTGATGCAGTTTCTGTCAAAAATAAAAGATCATGTGCTTATCTCTTTTAAGTAGCCTATAGAAATTAGGACAAAACTAATTATGAAAGTTTCCTTTATTTTTTAATAAATAAAAATATGTGACAGATGCTTAAAGTTGGCTTTACAATATGTAACCACACCAACCTCAAAACAAATTAGGAAAATCCAGCCTATTCAGCAGTTTTTCAATTCAGCGTTCAATAATATTGAAAGCCAAGTTACATCCGTCCATTTGGTCTATGCAATATAACCCATCTGGAGATTCTGAGTGGATTTAAACATTTTGGAACTGACACATATTTTTTTCCCACGAATGGGATCTCAAAAAGCCCCAAATCCATCTGGATTTAGCAAGAAACCAGAAATCAAAAACTCATCCAAATGATTATCACCAGCAATTTCTGGATATAAAAAGCAATGTCAATATACACAGATGGATCTAAATTTGGAAATCAAGTGGCAGCAGCTTTTGCAAAAAATGAGGATGGAGGGCCAGTGTGGTGGAACTGGAGATTGAGGAGGATCAGAGCCAGGGCGGACCAGGCAGAGCTGGTGGAACTGGAACAGAGAGGTTACGAACAGCCTCTGTGACAGTAACAGGAAGCGCAGAGGGTTCAGAGAAGGCCTCCTTGGCCAATACAGGACAGGTGGAGAGTTCAGAGTCAGCCTCTTTTGCCGTAACAGGATGGGCAGAGAGTTCAAGGACGGCTGCTCTAGTCATGTCATGGTAAATAGAAAGTTCAAGAGTGGACGCCACCTCTTCAGGAGGAGCTGGAGTGGATGTCGCTGCCGCTGGAGGAGCTGTAGATGTGTGTATGGCCCAAACACATAAGATGGCAACTGCCATTACAGGAAACGCAGCCGATGGCGGTAGGACCTCCGAGACCACTGGGCTCTGGTGCGCTGGGACCACCAGACTCCGGACTCTCAGACTTGGAGGCGCTGGGAAAACTGGGATACCGGCCGCTCGGAACATGAGAAACACTGGGATTTAGGGGCTGTTTACACGACACCGTTTCCAACTTAAAACGTAAAACTTTTTGTGCGTTTTGGCCATTCGTTTAGACAACAAGTCTAACCAAATTGCAAGTTTTTGAAAACGGTCTCCATGTAAACAACAAAAACACGAATCTCTGAAGACGATGATGTCATGCACATGCGTATTACGTGTGCAGTCTGTAGTGTTTCATTGCCATCTAATGGCCATACAGCATTTTTAGTCGTTTTCGCGGATCCGTGTGAATGGGGATCATTTAGACAATGGTGTTGTCTGTACGCAGAAAACTCAAAGGAAAAACTTTGACATGGGGAACACAAGATGGGAATCATGACACATTGGTATCTATAAAAAACGATCAGCCAACAATTGTGATGATTTGAATCAAATTGTCATCTCTTGAATCAAATAATTGTTATATTTTATTGAATCTCTGGTAATCTACAGAACCAGTAAAATCCTCTTCACAGACCTGAAAGCAACATTACATCAGTGCTTAAACAGAAATTTACGTGAAATAAATGGGACTAGACATCTTTTTCCTAATAATAACCGCTGGGGTCAAGTCATTGACACTGGATGCCGGGTAGGAAACTTGCACACAATTTTTTACTTCAGGAGAAAATTCTTTGTTTGTTCTTTGTTCATCTTGTCAGAATCCACTGTCCATTAAACATATTTTACTGGACTGTAATGCTTCTACCCATTTGAGGAACTTGTTTTAATCTGTTGAAACTTTTAAAAAGGTTTTCATACAAGTAAATCCAAAATCAGTTATAAGGTTGTTAGAAACAATAATCTTAAACATCTAAAGAAAGAAAGACTGGAGTAATGGGTGCTGAAAATTCAGCTTTGCCATCACAGCAATACATTACATTTAAAAATGCATTGAAATAGATCTTTCAAAAATAATAAACCCCAAAGATTTGAATGGTGGTGAATACAAAACATTTAATTCCAAATTAATAATGCATTATCAAATTGGCTAGGTGTTCATATCTACTTACTGACTGAGGGTGAATCAGGCTGATATTGCATTATTCTTTACCCTCAGGTCATTGGTCTCAGGCCATCTGGAGATCCGTACATCAACTGCACATCAAAGGTAACAATTGTAAACCCACCTGTTTAATATGGAAGTAGATTAAAGAATTGAAATGTACAAGTTTGTATCTGTGGTGTTTTTTTGTGGATTAAAGCTGCAATTTAAAAGAGAATCACTCAATCATTTTCCTTAACCATTAATCATTTTGGTTCGCTTACACCAAGCTATAAGGAAGGTAAAAATCACGTGACCAATGATAGCGTATGATGTCAGCAAAGCAGAGGTCTGATTGGTCCCCATACAGCTCTAACCCTTTTAGGGTGTTTCATTGCTCTGCAAAGCAGCCAATGTAGGACCCTCTTGGGTGTTTGTAATTGTCAGTGTTTTCTGCAGTTTTCTTATGGATTTCAGCTTTAAGGTTTGACTTATATGTTGTTGTGTCTCCTGCTTGAATTTCAAATTGTTACTCCATCCTCTCTCAAATGTGTGTGTTTTTTTTCCCTTTTCCTCTCGTGTCTCAATTGCATGCTGCCAGTTGAACTCCTTAGTAAAGTGATGGGTAAGATCACTGTATATATGGTCTCTCTCATTCACCCGGTCGTTTGCCACCGATGTGATTGAGCATGTCTCTTATGTATATGCTGTCATTCCTTACTTCAGAATTTCTGCAAGCTTTAACATAGAAAATAACATCTTGTCAGAATTAGGGATGCGCCGATATATTAAATATTATCTAAAATGAACTATAAATAATCCACTTAAAACTAAGATCAATAATTTTAAATGTTACAGGTGAATTTAGGGAACTGTTATTGTATTTAAAGGCTAACTTTAAGTGCGTGTTAGATGGTGGCAAAGGTAATCTACATGTAAAAATAGAGGAAATTATGTGCACAATTAAATATATCAATATCAAAAATCTGTAATATCGGCTGATATCTCATGCATCCCTAATCACAATCAATTGATTGACCATTCTCGCAGTTGTTATCATTTGAATATTTTCTTAGATGAGTTGCTAATGCTACTTTTGATCAAGATGGATGCCTAATACTGGGGCAAATTGTAATTTATTTAGCATGGCAACGCAGCAGCATGTCTTTCAGCGCTTATTTTCTCCAAAGCAAGGAGTCTGCTTCTTCTGCTGGGATTAATTATGCACTGCATTCAAATGTGTTATTATGCTGCATCTGCTGTATATGTCAAATGGATGATTTATATCAGTGATGCAAAGCTAAAAATGGCAAACTATATAGTGGCCTTTTAATGGTCTTAACTATTTTAATCACAAATCACTGGTCTGGAAATTAACAAGTATTGCACAAATACTGTGGACAAAGTAACTCAGAATGGAATAGCCTTCCCCTTTGTTTTCTTGAAATTTTTAAGAGGTGTGGTAAACTTGCAGACAGCTTTTACAGAAAGAAGAGTCAGTGTTCTTCAAACAGCTCACGAGTAGTTGAAAAATGTCTCCCAGTTCGACTGAGTTTAATGTGAGACCACATATTCACTAGGGTTTATATCTGGACTTAGCCTGGATGCCAGCCCGAACCCCGCCCACAAAATTTTTTGGACGGGAAGTTCGGTCTGGACTCGATCCATTGAGGAGTATTTATGAGCGGTTCAGAAATCGTCGCGCCAATCAAATTGCCAGGGCGGGCTTTATACGATGATGGACAGATGATCTGCAGTTACGAAATCATCACGTTATCAAAGAGCGCTTGGGTTGAACTGGTTTCCCTCAAAGATGACTGCAGCTGGAGAATTGAGATGTATAGTTTCCGCTATCACGTCTGTTGTAACAGAAATCGACAGCGCATTAATTTTAAAAGACGAACAGAGAACTGCAATCAAGGCATTTGTCGATCGGAATAATGCGTTTGCCGTCCATTATTTTACTATTTCTTCCAGCGTGCGTGCAGTTGAGTTCTGTTGACAACTATGCGTAGCTCAACATACGTCACTTACTGCGTTGCTCTGATTGGTTGTAGGTCTATCCAATTGAGTGCAGAGGTTTTTTTTTTTTTCCTGGTTCGGTTAAGACACGCCTCATAATCAAAGCCTTATGGAGCAGTATCAGACTCACATTCTGACTAGAATATGAGTATGATGAAGTCAGGCTAATCTGGACTCTGACCAGGCCAAAACATGAGCCTGATGGACTTGTTCTCAAGCCACTTTTTGGTTGTCTTTGCCGATTGGGCTGAAGCATTGTCTTGTTGAAAATAACATCTGATCATTCCTCTTTAGATAGCAACTTTTCATTTGTGGGAAGCAAGCCATTCTGCAATATTCTCCTGTACTCCAAAGCATTAAATAACTTTTCACAGTGAAGTAGCTCACTAATACCTGCCGCTAAAAAGGCTCACCACACAATGACACTCTTCCTCCATTCTTCACTGGGGTAGAGATGCATTTATTATTATATTTCTTAGCAGATTTTCGAAGACACCGCTCTGGAGCATCACCATGCAACTCGTGTGTCATTGTAATTCATCACACGCACAACTTCCCATATTCTGCCCAAAACTTAATTGTCTGTGATGTTTTTTTGAGACAGCAAAAGAAGTGCATTTACTTATTTTTTTCTAATTTCCTGACCAATAATTTGTGGTTAAGACTATTTAAAAGCTTAGCGTTTAGCCATTTTTTGTGTTCATCAAATGGCATCATCCACTCTCACCCAGTGACAGTCTGTTGTCTTCTGTTGTCTGACGGTATTTTCTTGATTCTCTTCAGAGTGAGAGACCTCTTCAGATGCAGTATTTCCCCCATGAGGGGACTATTGATAGGATGTACTTCCCTTACTATGGGAAAAAGACACATGTAAGTATGGCGCTCAGCACATGCTTAAAGGAATATTCCAGGTTCCATACAAGCTAAGCTCAATCAACAGTATTTGTAGCATGTTGAATAGCACTAAAACAATTCCACTTGTCTGTCCTTTTCTAAAAAAAAAAGAAAAAAAGGTCAAAGTATAGATTACAGTGAGGCACACACAATGGAAGTGATTGGGGTAAATTCATAAATGTTAAAATATTTAATTTGTATAGTTATAAGATAACAAAAAAATGTGTTAACATGATTTTTGTGTGAAAAGAAATCGCCTTTTCTGTGTATCCAATTTTGCAACTTTATTGCCATAATAAAATGCCATAAACCCTGAAGTAATCAAATATAGAAGTTTTAATGGAAAATTGTATGTGCCTTTTAAACGTGTTTTTTATAAAGTACCCTTCACGTTTCTGTTTTTAAATCCTCACAAAATTGGCCCTATTAAAGGGTTAGTTCTCCCAAAAATGAAATTTATGTCATAATTACTTACCCTCATGTCGTCTAAAACCCGTAAGACCTCTGTTCATCTTCGGAACACAAATTTTAAAGAAAAAACGATGGACAAGTACAATGGTACTCTAAATTATGTTATGATGACATTTTTCTGAAAATATATTATTAGATCTTAATTTGATTGTGTATGTGTGTGTGAAGTGAAGTACGCATTATTTCACCTCTGTTTTTCTGTCTCTGATCCTCAATAGAAGGGTTACGTTCAGCCTTTGGTTGCTGTAAAGCTGTTGCTTAAGAAGGAAGACTATAACTCTGAGTTGATTGTAGAGTGCAAGGTGGAGGGCTCCAACCTCAAGAACAACGACGAGCGTGACAAGTTTCTTGGCCGCGTCACCTTTCGGGTCCTGGTGACCGAATAAAGCAGTTGCTGTTGCGGACAATAAAGGGGTACTTGCACTACTTTACTCCCTGTTGTCCCTCCTATGTACGTCCTGCTGGTGCTCAGTAGGTCGAAAGGACCTAATTTAACACTCCACAGACAGGCATGACTGATTGATTTTTGTTAATGAATCCCCCTGTTTAGTCTCCTGCCAAGCAACTCTTCCTGCTGAAGACGTGAGCGTCTCTGAACGTTTAATTGTATTTTAACCCAGGGCCTTGCATTCCCTAGATGTTTCGAATTCTTTAACATCATTACGTTGTACCCTTAAAGGGATTTTGTTTACATTGTTCTGGATGAGACCGGTTAGTTGCTATCTTAATCCTTGGTTGGTGTTTTTTTGTGTTTGTGTTGCTCTGTGTGAATATATTTAATGATCGTATTGTCATATTGCTGTAAGCATTGTTGAAAAAGTGGTATTATTTGACACATTTTTGAAATATGAAATACGGGAGGAGCCAAATTTTTAACCTAAATGATATTTGTAACCTCTGCATGGATCCTCATTCATGCAGATGCCTTAAGAGCCATTTAACACCTTGGTAAAAAATGCTATTTTGACAAATAAAAAGAAAACACATGAAAGTAGTGGTTGTAGATGGTCTGTTATATCATGAATGTACCACATGATGGCGTTAAGAGAGTGTTGTTGAACAGAGTTCTTTAACAAAAAGATAGAGATACATAAACCTGTCTTTTTCTTTCTTCAAAATGACAACAATTGTGCTAAATAGCAATTTGTTTAAAATATACTAGCATGATTGTATTTACATTTGAACTCTTACTGCAATGAAACATGCATACGGTTCCATACGTCGTATTTGTTTAACTTAACCATGTCACAGTGCTCAACCAAACATAGCACTGTCTATTCCTGCCAGCAGCTATCAATAAATCAGCGGTCTGCGTCAACTGATTAGTTGACCACATTTAGTCACAGCGACGAGAATCTGTTTCAGTCTATGTACATAGTTGGTCTTTTAAGCTGGCCAATGTAGCAAAGTCGCCTGTGAACGTTTAGTATACACTTTTGAATGTCCAGCTTTTGCATTTATAGTGTTTGTGGGATACTTATAGTCAAGTCACGTGTTAGGCCAGGACCATTTTAACTGGGACCACGAGGGGGTCCATGACAAAAAAACAACAACTTGTCACCATGTTAATTTAAGACAAATATAACATTTATTATTATTATTACTGTTTAATTTTGCATTCTAATAGCTGGTCAGAGAAAAATTAGATCACTTTTGCCTACACTCTCACTAACTCACACATAAGCTCATTTTCATTATTAGTTGATAAGAAGGAGGGGGATCTGTTTGGCTTAACAGGGTCTTTAGCTTTGCCACCTGGAGAATTCCAGCTTCTAACTTACTTGTGTATTCTCAGTCATAAACAGAGCACATATTAACTGTATTATGCACACCATCTCTACTTGTACATTGCCCCAAAAGGCTCAGGAGTGATGTAACTTTGAAACCAGACTGCTATTCTATGAGCTCAACGGTGATCATAAATTGGTGAGAGACTGGTGAGTGCGAGTCATCTTGGTTCAGCAAATCAGACTGGAGGTCGCAAGGATTAGAGGTTGATTTAAGTACGCGAGTGTAAGCCAGATTATCGCTTTACAAGATAAGTGTGGTGTACTGAATTCAGCCCAGAACTTTGTGATTTGACTCCTTAATCTGGGGAATATTTTTAGGTTTTGACTCTTGCAGGTTTTTTAGCATGCACCAACGATTTCCATTGGTGCATTATGTGTGCGATTAATCTTAAGATTCAGTTATCTCAGGAACATGTATAAGTGAAAACATGGAAACATTAAAACCTGAAATAATGGATGACTAACCTCTGCAAGTGAACTGTGACTCTTCATTTAAATTCAGTGATTTGATCAGTGCCAAGATAGTAGAGGTTTACTGATTACCGCCAAAAACACAGATTATGAGGGGAAAAAGATCAGAAATAAATCTGTAAAAGAAAGACATTTTATTGACTCATTTAGAATATCTGACATTTCTATTTAGAATCATTCTCAAACCTTATATACAATTATATTTAACCATTTTTACTTAACTGACAAAAAGTAAAAACACTGGCAAAGACAAAGAACAAATAATTCATTTGGTCCATTTTATGTCACTTACTGTTATTTTTACAATATCCAGTTTTCTTTTGCTCTTGCTCAGGATTATAAAAGCAACACAAATGAAGACTGTAAGGGGGTCAAAAGCTGCACCTTGGTTACGTAGCTCAACTACTGAGGATTGAGCAGACGTATCAGTGCTAAAGCTCTCTCTCTCTTTGATCCCTTGAGGATTGAACTCTTTCAGCTGAACTTTCCTGTAAAGGAAGTATCTATCCCATCATATCGGAGAGGTAAAGAAGTAACAAAACACAAAAGGAATTGTTACCTTTAAATGCTAGTAATCAAGCTCTGATTTTATATAATTTCAGAGCTATTCATCAATATATATATATATATATATATATATATATATATATATATATATATATATATATATATATATATATTGATTTATTCATATTTATATGTACATATTTATACACTCATATCCTTTCAAAATCTAGGTGTGAAATCAGAAATGCCCTGCTATCAAAGATCACAAGCATGAGTTAACAATTCATGCGAGACTTTCTACAACAGAGATCATTTGAGCTTTGTTGGACAATTACACAATCATTCATATGCACTTTTGTTAGCATGTAGCTGTTTACCTGTGTCACAGGCAGGCCCACATGGAATCTGTGTGCATGGAATGCTCCGCAGAATTGGAACGTCGATCGTTCACAAAATTTATGCTTCCTTCACATTTATTTTGTTAAATATTTTGGCTAATCTGGGACTAGCCATATGTCCAGGGTGTTTCCCTGACTATGGTTTAAGACCCTGAAACAGGTTCCAGCATCCCCGCAATCCTACACATGGCAAGCGGTTTGGAAAATTGATGGATGGATGAACAAATTTTGTCATATTTAATTGTAGTACATTCCAATTCTGAATTTTGAGATAGTATTCCGCAAATTCCATCTGGGCCTGGTCTTCAGTAGCCTCTCTTATGGTGTGCATCCAGGAGATGCCAATTGTGTACTAGTACACCGTGAACTAATCCACAAATAAATTGTGATTTGGCAAGGCAGGAGATGTTTGGAACGCAAGCCACTGCTTCTTGAGGATGACTCTTTTTTTTTTTTTGCATATCCACACATATCCATACCTTTCTGATCACAAACTGCTGTCGATTACATCGAGTCACTATAGTTACATAATAATCTTAAAGTCTCTTTAGGTGCGCCCTGTTGTCCTCTACTCTTCTAGCATCTTCTCAATAGGGAATAGTACTTTTACTTGCGCCCCCTGTTGGATAGGAGGCTGACTACTTCAAAAGACATAAAGGAACTCCAGGGAAGAACTTTCCTGACTGGTCCAAAGCTCAGTCCACCACATCACTCTAGAGTGATTCTCAGACCATGTTTCTGTGCAGATGAAGTGTCCTTCTATGCTACAATGGACAAACATCCCATCTCTTGCCAATCACACTTCACTCTTCTTCGACACAGGTCACAGTTTCAATCATATTAGTTATGCCTCTGAAAGCATTTGTTGGTGAATAGTGGGCTGGGTGGCTGGACTGGTCCCTCACAGAAGTGTGCAAGTGCCTGATTTCTTATCATCATCTGAACCACCGGCTGATTCTTTCCGGTTGGGGTCGTTGAGCTCATCAAAGAGTCCTGTCTCTATCATCTCCTGTTGCCAGGCAATGGACACAGCACCTGTGCTAAACTCCTTGAAGAAAATATCATCCTTTGCATCAAACTCAATACCCTTGATTTCAGAGAACTCAGCAATGTCACCTGTATCCTTTGCATAGACAACGTTAGGTTTGGGCACCCAGGGAGGATCGATAAGGCCGGCCTCCAAGCGAGCAAAGTTGATGGACTTGAACCACTCGTGTTTCCTTGGATCATCACCCCTGTGAAAGTAGTACAAATAACAATTATACATCCTGACCACGTGGGAAAATGAGTTTGATGCATTTCACAATATTGCCTTCATGTTTAAGAAAAATCAAGGCTTTTGGTCATTATTACACTTGGCCCAAACGAAGAGATAAAACCTAGATAATCATCTTCGCCAAGTCATACAAATTTGCTACAATAGCTTTGACTGATAGGATACTAATGAAGTCCTACCCTTGTGATGACAGATTTCATACAGGTTAGGGTCCAAAAATCCTGCTTTAACACCTCTGATCACACTGAAGAATCAGGATGTTAAGAGGGATAGAAGGACTTACTTGCAGCCAAGACGTTCATCAATCTTTTTCTTGAGAAACTGCTTGATGATGTCTATAGTGGCAGCGTCAAAGTTCTTGTGCTCAAACTTGGGTTCCTCATTGATGATGCGCCTCTGTACCTCCTCCTTCTCCACTTTCTCCTTCTTGGCATCAGGGCCTTTGAAGGGGGTGTAGCCAGCCACCATTTCATAGATACTGCATCCCAGTGCCCACCAGTCCACTGATGTCCTGTATGGGATATCAGTGAGGATTTCAGGTGCCATATATGCACCCGTTCCAGCCTGTGAAAAGAGACTGGAACTTTAATATTTTTATTTCTTGTGTGGAAACTGGCTAGATAAGATGCAAAATGTTTCCTGTTTATGAAACTGTGAGGGTTTGTGTAGCAATGTTTTGCTATGAAGGTAGTTTGTGTAGTTTGTTCATCAGATTAAGGACTGTAGTAGTAGAGCATTTTATGTAAGTATTAACCTATCTATTGCTCGTACCTCACTTCCTCTCTTTGCCAGAAAGAGGAAGCTTAATCTTAATCCTCTACTACCTGTCAGGTGTCATGTGCCGATCCACTGTGATGAAGCAGACTTATACAGGACAACCATTCTTAGGTTCAAATGGACATGTGCACCTTTTGTGTACAGACATGATTTCACAGCTACACGGCTAATTCAACACCAGAGCAACAGTAATTCTTCAGTTTACTTGCATGGCTCTAAGACTGATCACTATGTCCACTTAAAAACCCCATTTAATGGGTTTTAACCACAATAATAATTACAACACAATCATATTAAAAAACTAAGATCGGCAAAATAGTTGTTTTTTGGCTAAATAATCGTATACAATGTTTTATCCTAGAGTAATCCTAAGTAGAAACTGTGTTGTATTCTTAAGACACTGGTAATTCATATGGCTTAGTCCAAGTGGAAAGCCTTCCTGAAATGCAAAGAACTATAACAAGATATAGTAATTGACAGGGTTAGTCTCAGTCAAGCTAAAATGTAATGATTACATGGAAAGATCATTGTGCTAGGTTAACATAATCAGTTTATCTAAGCTAGAATGACTAAGACCTTGAGACCACTGAAGATATAGTTTGTGCATATAGTGTAGTTACATAAATCAAACTGCTGGGCCATGGCTTTAAAGTTGTACAACCTCCAGAAGATAAAGGCTCTAATAACAGTCAATAAAATGTTCATTAAAGACATAAATGACTGCAAAGAGCAGTGATAACCACAGTCTTATAATAGGCAAAATATAAAACAAATATAAAATGCATCCCCCTCCCTCTGCTTTTGGCTGTCTGATCAGAGACAGATTTGTGTAATTCTTCCTAAGAGGATCAGGAGTGTAAACCCAGCCAAACCCCCGGGGGTTCAGCTTGGGCTTCAACCTGCACTGAGGACTCAAGAAGGGCACTGGATAATAAGCTTAGGCTCACTGCATTAGAGTTTGTTCATTTTGACATTTGACATCAAAAATGAACAAGTCATCATGAGGGGCAGAGCTGAGTATGCAACCCCTTTTTGTCCACAAATGTGTGTGAGAAAAATATGAATGGGTGGCTTACACTATCACAAGCAAAAAACAAAACCAAAACAAAGGTACATCGACAATGTATCTGTGCAAATCTAAACTCTCTTAACAGTGTTTAGATAACCACTTTCTAAAATGCCTTTAAACTCTGGAAATAGGTTAAAGGTTAAATTAACTGATAATTTTATTGGGAACTTTAATTGTTCAGATTTTTGTTACCTATGGCATAATTTCTTGAACAAGCTTTCAATTTACTTCCCCAAATCCCCGCTCAGACAAAAAACTCACTTGGTGTTTTATTCAATAGTCAAATTCAATAGTAAAAATTCTCCTGATGTTTGGATTTATCAGAAGCTTCTCAGTTGCTAATGGTGTATTGTCCTTTTGCCATCACTGATGCTACACTATGTTAAAAGATATCAGGTTATTTTGTATAACACTGTTTTATTGGCATGAGGGAGAGACCCAGTCGTGATTTTGGGTAGAGGTGAAGCACTTGTGGGCCTTCTGTAGTCAAATTGTTGTGTCATAGAACCATTTTTAGCATAGTTTATTTGGAAGCTATAGAGTTTCAATGCAGAGAATATAGTGGACTAAATACTGACATAAATAGGGGGAAAAAATACAATTTAATGAATTAAAATACATTTCAAGAAACCCCTCAGTCACAATTATCTGTGAAGTTAAAAAAGTTAAAAAAGACAATGAGCCATGGAGCAGTTAAGTAACTGATCCTTGTATTGCTTCTGCATGCTGTCTTTAGGTTTACTGGTGCAGCTGTACTAAGGGTGATGAAGATCACCAGGAATTATATAACAGATACAGAGCACCACGCTAACACAGGAGTAATCCAGTGTAAAAGACGAACAATCCGAGGTCGCTAACAGTGTTACTGAAAATCTTTAAAGTCCTGGTGGCTGAAGACTGCTTAACTTAGATTTTAAGTAAACCAGTGGTCTCAAACTTTGCTCAGAGGACCACTAGGAGTCTGTAATGGAATCCAAGTGGTCCACATGTTGACTGGCTGTTTTCTCACTTCAATGGTGTAGCTCAAAGTTTTGTGTCAGTCTTCGGTTCAACTTAGCTAGCGAATAGTCTATTTAGGCTTATTAGCTAAAAGTAGCAGTCTAATTTTTTTTTTTTTTTTTTTTTTTAGTCTAATTTAAGATAGTGTAGTCTAATCCAGTCTTGTTTATGTATATGTATGTATATATATCCACCTCCTGGAGAAGGTTGAGAAGCACTCTCCATACTTCCATTCTCATCTCACACAAGTGCTATCCGATGCCTTTACCCATACTAATCACAGCATAGAGATGATTAACTCACCTTTTGGGTAATGGTCTTTCCCTCAGGAATCTCCACAGCAAGACCAAGATCTGAAAGACGGCACTGGCCCTGGCTATCTAAGAGCACATTCTCCGGCTTCATGTCACGGTACACAATGTCCATGGCATGCAATTGCAGGATCCCAGTTGTAATCTGAGCTGTATAATAGACGATTCGATCCATTTCGATACCCTTCTCACCAATGTTATAGATGTGATACTTGAGATCACCTCCATTCATCAAGCTCATGACCAGGCAGAGATGGGTTTTGGTGTCGTAAGCATATGCCAGGGTGACAATGAACAGGCTGTTGACCTTCTCCAAGATCTTCTTCTCCAGAAGGGCCATTTTCTCACCATGTTTCTTCTTGAGACGCTTCTTGCAGAGCTTCTTGCAAGCGTACATCTGGCCAGTGTTCTTTACCTGCACTGCACACACCTGAAAGTGTAAATCTCAACATGGTCAAGTTTGAGAAACTACATCATAATATCTTTGATTCGAGACATGTACCCATCATCTAAAATGTATGCTAATAGGTTGCACTTCATGAATAGAACCTACCTCTCCGAATCCACCCTTTCCGAGTGTCCTGAATTCGTAGAAGTACTTGTCTGTGATTGGCTGTTTCTCATACTCTTTCCACTGCAGAAACTTTTCGAAGAATTGACTTGTCTGGTAATCTGTAAACGGTTTGCCTTTTAAGTATTCTTTGGTGACCTCCTTCACCTGTGCCATCACCTCCTCGAAATCTTTGTCAGTAACCGCCTTGCACTTGGTTGCTACATCTCCAGTCAGGAAGGTGAGGGAGCTCTTGGAACCATCTTTGCAGAACTTGTTGATGATATTTGTACGGGCCTTGTCTTTGGCAGCAGCCTCTGACAATTCCCAATCATACAGATCATCCAGAAATTCTGCAGCAGTGGAGCACTCTGGCCCCCCTTGTTCGAGGTACTGGCGGAACATCTTCTTACCTATAGGCTGCTTTTCGCAGAGGGACTCAAAGTCCATGTCCAGACTCGTCCTGAGTGCCGCACATTGTTCCGCCTTGGGCAGAGACAGACTTCGGCGACGTTTCTTCATCTCCTTGTCATCACCCCCCTGGGCTTTCAGGTAGGCCGTGTTGGCCACCAAATTATCAAGTCCCCCCATGTCACACATTTTGGCGGCTGTGTCAAGTTACTCGCCCAAGAGGAATGGAAGCTCCGCACACTGCTTTATCAGGCTAGAAGATGCTACTGCCAGTGGTCAGTGCGTTTGTGTGCTACTCGCTTTGAAGCCAAGGCGCGAATGAGCCACTAAGAGGCATGCACCTGCAGACCAAGACACACTGACAACCCAGTAATTACTCATTTAGAATTAAATACCTGCAAGGGATTTTCACTTAAGTATATTTGTGTGGCCTATACTCAGCTACTATTCAAGGAAAGGAACTTATAAGAGGGTTCTCCCACTAAGAAGCTTTAGGGCTGACTATATTTAGGCAGATGCAGAGTGCTAGTCAACGAATGGCCATTGGGCTCTGTTGTCTAAACATAAATGGTGATACGATGAGAGGAGCAAAAATGTGGGAGCTAACAGCTCAGCATGGTGTGTACAAAATGCTGAGGCTAGCAGGACGCACTAAAACTTTCTCCTGTTGTTTACAGGCCATTGGCTAATGTGCTATAGCAGCACCAAATTCCAAAAAAAAGAGGCTAATGTCTATCTGCTGATACAATCAATCAAATTATTTTGTATTATTTTACTTGCTGGTTTTAATTGTTAGCTGTTTGTTTTTAATTTAGCATAATCATATTTAGAATTTAGTTAAATGTACCTTTCTGCCTTTCACCACAATTGATGCAAAAGCTTACAGAACTGCTCTAAGATTCTATTGACAGTCATAAAGTGTTCCTGTCAAATGCTTTCTGTCTTCACAACAGTATTATCACTCAGGGATTCGTCCTGAGCAATCACAATTTACATGTGCTTACTGGTGTATCACCATGTGTCAGATAACTGTGCAAAATTGTAAGTAGGTGTTTTTTTCTACTTTGTTAGAGCAAAACAAGATTTTGTTATTTATTGAGCATGTCTATTTATGCAAGATAAAACAGATGAACAATCAGTACAATAAAATGCATGTAGTGATGTACTTTGTTTGAATGCAAGAAAAGGGTAGGCTAATAATAATCTTGATTCACAATTTCTGATGAATTTCCATCTCATTATTTGTCCAGTTTGTCCTGCTTATCTTGTGGTCTTGCAGGTCAATGCATGTTGATGTTTTGTTTAAATGACATTTGTAAGTTCAAACTTCTTATCTTCGCGGGTTGCCCTCTGCTGCACTGGCCTTATTTCTGCAGTGTGCCAGTCTCTCTTCGACCAGCTTTAATGAGCATTACCTTTCACATTAATTCCTTCATTGTACTGTGCTTTGAAATACTGAGAGCAGAGCACCCACTTAGGTGAGCATTTACATTTCTTTAATTCCACAAACTGTCCCTCACATCATATCTCACACTAATTTGAAAATAAAAATATAGAATAAAGTGAAGTGACGGAAATTGTCCTCTGCATTTAACCCATCCAAGTTAGCGTATACACACATTAGGAGCAGTGAACACACACACACAGCAAACCATGGACACACAGACCTAGAGCAGTGGGCAGCCATTTTTTGCCCAGGGAGCAATTGGGTGTTAGTTGCTCAAGGGCACCTCAATCATTTCCTGCCAGTATTGAGAATCTAACCCGCAACTTTCGGGTTACCAGTCTGACTCTAACCATTAGGCCATGACTGCCCTCAATTAAAAAAATATAATAACATATATATATATATATATATATATATATATATATATATATATATATATATATATATATATATATTAATGATATATATAGCCTATATTTTTTTTTTTTATATAAATTACATTAAGTCATATATATATATATATATATATATATATATATATATATATATATTGCTTTATGTAATTTATCATAAATATAAAAAATTATACATAATAAATCATTAAAAAAAGATTGAAACAAGATAAAGTACAAAAAGCATAAATATGTTATGCAAAGCAAACTGCAAGTCTCATGGAACATGATGGGCCGCATTGGTTACAGTTCTGCCATCTTGACATGGATGTTGTTTGCTCCAGGGGTCACGTAGTAACAGGAATTACACAATTCTCCTACTGTTTGAGAGAGATCTCTGTATCTAAGGCTGTGCACATCAGTATAAGCTAATTCAGTCCGTTAAAGCTAAGCTAATATGAGTTAATCCATACCAAAAGTGTCTTATGTTTCTAAAACAGAGTGGGAGGAGGGGGTCTCATTCATACAATGAGACATTAAAGCTGCTCAATCAAACTTTCTAGGTCATGTTGAACATCAGCCACGTATGCAGTTAAAGGGTTAGTTCACCCCAAATATAAGTTTTGTCATCGTTTACTCACCCTCAAGATGTTCCCTGTATGACTTCTGTCTTCTGCTGAACACAAAAGATATTTTGAAGAAGGACGGCATAAACAGTTGATGGACCCTCTGACTTCCTGGATACTATTGACGTTAATGGAGCCTGTCAACTGTTTGGTTACCAACATTCTTCATCTTCAAAATATCTTCTTTTGTGTTCAGCAGAAGACAGAAGTTCATACAGGTTTGGAAAAACTTGATGCAAATGATGGCAGAATTTTCATGTTTAATTTTTCGTCCTGTTAAATGACAATTCAAAGCCACAGAGCACCATGTTCTACACTTCCCTTTAAGAGGACGGAAGATGTATTTGTAGCTGAAAAGGCTTCAAAATCAGTGTGGGAAAATAAAACATTCTTTTTTCTTTTAGGCTGTTATGTTGCAGTCTGCAAACCACAGGAAAAACAATTGTATAGGTACACCTACATATTATATTATGTATACTGCACAAACATAAAAGTATGTTTATGAAGAAGCAGGTAAAGGACGAGTAGGCTATATATCTGTACGCATGGTCAAATGGTAACTCTGCACATATTCTCTCTTTAGATTTGACACAGCTAGGCAGTCATCTCTGTCCTCAATGGCAGTAGAATCGCCTTGTCTCACCTGGAGATCGCCTTCTCTTACAAGAGAGGATTAAGGAGGTGGTGGAGGGAGAGAAAAGACTAACAATCCTCCTTCTGCTTTTAGCCCACAGACACAAAGTAGCCACTGAGCAGATCAGTGGGTCACTCACACAAATGGCAAGATACAACAGAAACAATTTTTTTTGTCAATTTACATATAATACCTGATATCTGACAGGCTGTTAAACATATGCTATATATTGAAATGTTTATTTTCACCATGACAGACAAAATATATCAAGAACAGCACATTTACTGTGTCCACTGTATGTCTACTATACCAATTAGTCCTTTGTTTTTGTGACAATATACAGACAGACAACAAATTTGGCCACTGGACGTTTAAAATGAGGCTACAGTCCACTTAGAGCTCATGCTAAAAGTCAAATCAGAACCATCAGTCCCAATGTCTTATAGCATCATGCCACAAGTGACACTGCCCTCTAGTGGATAACTGACATTATTCCATAATCATTATGAACTGGTAAGAAACATTAAAATGGTGGCAAGATCTTTGACTGAGAAACACATGAAAATAAAATAAACATCTTCCTCTCAGATGGACAGAGAACTGAGCAACAGTAGGAGCAACCAGGGCTGCCTGAAGGTCTCTCAGCATAAAGTCAATTAACTTTTTTTTTACTTTTTCATTAATTGATTTATTTTATATGTAATTGGTTAGCGACGGAGGTTGCGATTGTCATTTCCCTCTATTTGTGACATATCGGGTGAATTCAGGTAAAGTGGGCCACTTTTGGTTAAACGAGTAGGCCTAATTTATTTATTTATTTTTTGTTTTTTACTCTATTACGAGAGACAACACGTTTAGTAAAAACGTGAACGAAAATAAAACCTTTATTTTTTTTTTATTTTTTTTTATTTTGACAGTTTACAAAATAACAAAACTGAATTTTGTGGAACAACTTTTAGGCTAGCCTACAAGTCTTTGCATTTCCAAATTTGTGCAGTGGCTCATTCCTGCCCTTCTGTGGCCTGAATGAGATGACACTTCACTTGCCTTGAACTGATTCTAATTGTTATCAATCTGCATTAGACACTCTCATGGTTTAAAAACGCTGCTTTCTTTTTCTTTTTATTATGAAAATTATATAAACAAAGAAGGAAGCAGTCACAATGTAGAACAAATAGGAAAAAAAAGGAAAGAAAGAAAATAAAAAACAAAAAAAGATATAGACTCTATAGTAGGCCTAGCTATATCTCTACCTCTAAATCATTTGTTATTGATAACATTGATAATGATTTTTCTTTACTTTGGGAAAATGTTTTGTTTGGAATTGTTAATTGTAAAAAAGAGCATTTACAGAAAAACAAAATATATAATTCATCTTATTTTGTTAACAAAATTTTAGACACATGAATGTAAATGTTCAGGACAGAAACCACTTTTTTAAGTTTTGCTTGCTGAATTACAGCTACTATTTCCAACTCATGTAAGCTAACAAGAAAACGCTGCTTTCACTTATGTCCTGCATGAGCAATTGTGACGTCACAAACATAATCCTGTGACAGACGCACTTGAGTATAAGAGCTAATCTCCCTCGCTGATCTCGTAGTAGGTTCGAAGTAGGCTAGTCAAATAGCAAAGTACAACGGTGTTAACGATAGAACAGTTATTATGGGACAGCTAATTTGTCATCCAAGCGTCAGACAGGAAGAGTGTACAGAACAACACTGTGTAGGCCGCTACTCGAAAACTCGACTCCCAAACAAGAAACAAACAGAAAGCAATGTGCAAATACAAAGGTCAATTTGAGTGAAAACGCAGTGGAGTAACCAATTGTGTTTTACAAATTTAAATAAATGAGCCTAGATAATATTTCACAAATAAATAGGCTACAAACCATCCTACAAATTGCATGTAACCAACAAATACCAAATCTAGTCCATACAAATGCATATCTGTCTGTAACGATTGTGAGACACTAGTTCTGTTTCATTCCTATTGACCGCCAGAGGCAGTGCAAAGATAGATCTTCACTGTTTCTGCGGCAGCTAGATAGATCGAGAAGAATATAACAACAAAGTCACGTCATGACGCAGACCGAGACGCAAGGATATAAACCACAGCGACTCGGTGCCCAGCCTCTTTCGCTTTCTCGCTTTTGATAGGTCGTTTGTTTTTCACGCTGTCCCGTGCAGCTTACCTGAGTTGCGAGGATTCGCCCTCCCAAGCTGGACAGCGCGCTCTACACTATCATCAGGATGGATATCTTGGATTATTTTTCTTCACTACGTGAGTGCATACGAAAATTTAACATTAACTCGCCTGTTAGCCTCGCACAACAGTAGCGGCTGGCGCTCCGCCGAGCAAGAAGAAATTTGTACAGAAATACACTTCAGAACACTTGTTATCGAAGACTGTAGCTTCTCTCTCTTCAGAAAAGATGGAGATGAAACGTCTTCTTCAGTCTTTACAACCCCCAGTGTCGGCCCCACACACTGAGAACACACCAGTGGATGAGAGTGATTTCCAACCTCCACATGCTATAGATTTTGACGCTCTCTCCATGAGCGTGTCTAATTCACATTTTCTTGATGGAGAATCGGTGGAACCTACCATACAACCCACCCTCCCAAACGATGTTTTTTTCTAACCTATATGCTACAGGTGGTTCGAGCGGTGGTTCTGTACATTCATCGGGCGCAGGCCCATCTGCTCCAGACTATGTGTTGTCTGTTCTGCAGATGGCAGTGGCTCGTTTGGGTCTTGACAAATCACCTGTCCAACCCATTCAAACCAATGTGTTCTTCAGACAAGCTGCTGATAGTAATGTGTTCACAATGCCGCTGTGTAAGGATTTTGTGACAGAATTCTCTAGTGCACTTACCAGTCCCAATGTGCCTAAGAGGAGGTCAAAGACAGCCCGCACTCTTGCCGCAATGGCTGAGGCTGACTCCATTGGGGTAGGATGGGCGCCTGAAATTGAACAGCCGGTTGCAGCTTTGGTGGTATCACCAGATGAGGCTCTAAGAGGCAATGTAAGCTGCCCGAGTGCACAATGTGGACGTACTGACACTTTATTGAAGAAGGCATACGAGTCGGTAGCCTATATCTCGAGCTGAGAATACTATCTGCCAGCTGCTTCTTGCCTGCAATAACACATTAGAGTCAGCAAGCGTTGACGCTTCTACATTTCAGTTCTTACAGACGGCTCTATTGACTATGGGTCATGTGACTCGGGAACTTGGGACACTTTCAGCGACCCTTCTAACAGCCCGGCGTCAGGTATGGCTTGCTCAGGCAAGGTTGACTGAAGACTGTAAGAAGACACTGAGAGAACTGCCAATTGTACCAGGACATCTTTTTGGCCCCAATGTTTCTGAGGTATTGGAGAAGAGAATGAAGTTGTCAGAAGCCACACGACAACTGACTCTGGTTCCACGAGCACCAGCTTTTAGAATGCCTCTGACTTCGGCTCACCCACGCTATCCGGGCTCAGAGCATCGAGTGCGACAGCAGAACATTTCTCAGCTTCAGGCTCCACAGCGACATAGAGGGGCTGAGGAGGCCCAGGGACGCCGCCCTTTTCACCATCACCAGCAGGGGAGACCACGTCAGCACCCCCCCACGGGTCCTAAAGGCAGAGGCCAAAAACCCTGAAGCTATGGGGCTGGCGGTCGGTCGTTTCACTGTGCAGCATCTCCATTACTGGGAAAATTCAGTGTCCGACCCCTGGGTTCTGGCGACTTTGTGCAGGGGATACACTCTGCAATTCCGACGCCGGCCTCCCAAGTTTTCAGGAATCTTTCCGACAGTAGTCAAAGATGTAACCAGTTCAATGGCCCTTTTCTTAGAAATGCATTCACTGTTACTGAAAGGAGCCATAGAAAAAGTTCTTCCCCTCAGTCAGAGGGACGGGTTTTACTCCACGTACTTCCTTGTTCCAAAAAAAGATGGCGGTTTTCGCCCAGTTCTAGACCTAAGACGCCTAAACGTGTTCTTGAAGTCTCTTCCTTTCCGAATGTTATGCACAGTCGACGTTCTTCGATCTGTGATGAAAGGAGACTGGTTCGTGAGTGTGGACTTGAAGGACGCTTACTTCCAAGTTCCCGGTGCGCCTCACCACAGGAAGTTCCTAAGATTCAGCTTTCAGAATCAAGCCTATCAGTTCAGAGTTCTACCATTCGGTCTATCTCTGGCTCCTCGTGTTTTCACAAGATGCATGAGTGCGGCCCTGTCTCCTCTTTGGTCCAAAGGCATGAGGATTCTGCCCTATTTAGACGATTGGCTGCTCTGTGCCCCAACAAGACGACATGCGTTACACAACACCAGGATTGTGCTAGAGCATATCCAGAGGTTGGGCCTTACTGTGAACGACACAAAGAGTCATCTGGTCCCAGAACAGACCATAACCTTCATAGGAATAACACTCAATTCAATCACAATGTCTGCCACATTGTCTCACGCACGAACAGACAATATTTGTCAGTTACTGACTCGTTTCGGTCAGGGGACAAAACTGCCTTATGGCGTCCTTCTACAAATAATGGGGATGTTAGCCGCCGTGACATCCGTGATCCTCTTGGGCTTACTTCACCTTAGGCCTCTTCAGAGGTGGAGCAACAGCTTAGGGCTAGATTCAGCGAGACATCGCCATCGCATGATTGTCGTTTCGCCTGCCTGTGTCCGTGCATTGAAACCCTGGAAAAAGGTAACATTTCTTAAAGCCGGTGTGCCTCTAGGGGTGGTGTCCTCCAGTCGGGAAGTGATCACGACCGATGCTTCACTAACAGGATGGGGGGCAACGTGGAACCAGAGGGGAATTGGTGGTCACTGGTCACCCAGGGAGGCCTTAGAACATATCAACGTCCTGGAGTTGAAGGCAGTGTACTTAGCTCTACAACACTTCTTACCAAACCTTATGGGTCGTCATGTGCTTGTCCGGTCCGACAACACGTCGACGGTCTTTCATTTGAATCATCAGGGCGGCACCAGGTCTCTTGTGTCTTTACTGCTAACTCGCAAGATCCTCACGTGGTCTCAGGGCCGGCTGGCCTCATTAAGGGCAGTTCATCTTCCGGGATTGGACAATCAAGTGGCGGATGCTCTGTCCAGGGATCTGCTGCTCCCGGGGGAATGGAGACTTCACCCGGATGTAGTACAGTTGATTTGGCAAGGCAGAGGTCGACCTGTTTGCATCGGAAATGACCACTCATTGCTGCTGGTGGTTTGCGAGAACCGAGACATCCAGCCCATTGGGACAGGATGCATTAGCCCACAAGTGGCCGAGTTGCCTGTTGTATGCGTTCCCTCCATTTCCACTTCTGTGGGAAACATTACATCATATATTCCTATACAAGCACAGGGTGCTTTTAGTGGCACCTCGATGGCCATCCAGGCTATGGTTTCCTCTCCTTCTGAGTCTGTTACAAGGCTTCCCACCAGACGGGACCTTCTTTCTCAGATGCACGGCCGTGTTTGGCACACAGATCCAACTCATCTTCAGCTCTGGGTTTGGCCCTTGGGTCCAGATCACAGTTAATGGATTGTGAATCAGCAGTAGTGAACACTATCGGCAACGCTAGGGCTCCTTCGACACGACAACTTTATGCTGCTCGTTGGAGAATATTTTCTTCTTGGTGCGGGAATCAAGGAATTGACCCAGTTTACTGTACTGTGCCAACAGTTTTGAGTTTCCTGCAGCATCTATTTGATGACAACAGGGCGGCCTCCACTTTAAAAGTTTATGTTGCTGCCATATCTGCTTATCATGACCCGGTTGCTTGTGCTTCCCTTGGGTCTCATAACCTTGTTTGTAGTTTTCTGAAGGGAGCGAGGCGTTTAAAGCCCGTTCGTTCTACTCCCTTTCCTGTGTGGGACTTACCGCTTGTTCTAGAGTCCCTTTGTACACCACCATTTGAGCCGTTAGCTGTTGCAGATATTAAGTGGTTGTCCTTAAAAGTGTCTTTTATGTTAGCCGTTGCTTCAACTAAACGCGTTGGTGAACTTCATGCCTTGTCAGTGAGTGAATTGTGTTTACGCTGGTTACCAGAGGATTCTGGGGTCATTCTTCGGCCTAATCCAGCCTTTCTCCCTAAAGTTTTGTTACCACAATTTGTGAATCAGTCTATTCATCTTGCTGCTTTTCAGCCGCCTTTCAATCATTCAGATACAGATGGGGGGAGGTCTCATCTTCTGTGTCCTGTACGAGCTTTAAAGTGCTATGTTAAGTCTACCGCTTCTTTTAGACAGACGAATCAGTTATTTGTTTGTTATGGTGAGGTACGCAAGGGTGCACCTTTGTCCAAACAGAAATTATCATGCTGGATTGTTGAGACGATAAAGTTGGCGTATAATAAATCTCATCAGCCCTTACCAGTGGGTGTTACTTGTCACTCCACTAGGGCCGTGTCTTCGTCTTTGGCCACTTTACGGGGAGTTTCCTTGGCGGATGTAATTTTGAATTTTGGGGTAAAATCATACGTACCCTATATTTTATATTGTTATATTTTACATTGTAAAATGCATTGCATAATTGGATGTTTTTAAATAGGCTATACACTGACAAAAACTATAAAAGTTTTAGGGGCTCGACGATATGATTATATAGGATATAGGCTACATATATATATATATGTTATATATATAACATTAATAATAAGTGATCACCTGGATTTGGACCTATAAAGCGTTCACAGGCAAATTTGCTTTATAGCCTATTTCCCCAGCGTCAAAATCCGACAGGCTATAAATGTCAGGATTCAGGAAACACCCTTCCTGTCTGCATATCAATATCCACGGATCACTGGATCTTTGGTAAGTTGTAAGGAACACTATATCGAATCTAACCCTTAGTTTAAACGGATAATCGTTTGTTTAATTGCGTTTTCGCAGTTTTCCCTATTAAATCCAGTCAAACAGCAGGCTTTTTTGCCACGTGTTCCGGCGGGAAAGTGATGTCAATGCATACCCTCTATACTGGTCAGTATTTTTGAATTTTAATTCAGAAACAAATCAGTTATATCGTTTAGAGAAGTTTGATTTGACAAGAAATTGAGTCAAAAGTGCCCATAAATGAAGAAACCTTCTAAAATGGGTTTGCAATATTTTATCAATAATTTTTAGAATTTCTAGATTTACAGGAAGTTCCAGTCAGCTCTGAAGTCTTCCCCACTGCTGAGGCTCAGCTGGAGCAAGAAGTGCTGCAACCTGCCGTCCTCAACACGTCAGTAAGTCCTTCAGCAGATGACAACACTGACTCTCCAGTGAGTTTGTCAGCACATAACAACATTGACTCTGCAGTGAGTACCACAGTATATGAGAACATTGACTCTGCAGTGAGTCCCAAAGTAGATGAAGCCATTGACTGTGCAGGGCGTTCCACAGAAATGCCGAAAAAGGGTAAGTTTACTGCCATAACCGAAAACAGCGTTCACAATTATTTAGGTTTTTCATCATTTTAATCACCATGTTGCTTTTTTTGCAGTTCACTTTAATAGTCCTCCAGTGTGCCAAATTAATTTTAAAATCCCATGTTGACTCTTCATTGATATCAGGCTAATAAAATAAACATATAAATACTAATATAAGAATTAGAAAATGTTAATTATAAAACAAATACAAAAAAAAATGTCAGTTTATGTCATGTCAACTACTTTTACTTCACTTTTAATATATTGCATTTGCTGTCGACACATTCGGTGAGAAGCTGGGCAAAGGTGGATTTGGCACTGTGCATAAAGGGATTCACATCAAGGATGGTCTTACGGTCTCTTTTTTTTTTTTTTACTTACACTGCACTACCCACTTCTCAAAACTTCTGTTCAGGATTCATGACTGAAATGAAATCACCCTTGTGCACATCTTAATCGTTAATTCTTTGTTTTGTTAATCAGGTGAAAAACACCACACACAAAATATATCAGCACTGTAAGTAGGCTGCGCTCTCTGTTGTCTCTTTTTAGTCACTGTTTTCATCTTACTCTATATTCATTTTAATGAATTAATTTATTATAAGATAATAAATGATTTTTCAATAGGAAAACTGCCTTTGACCAACAATTTAACCATCATATTTTCTTTTAGCCTTTTCATCCCGAACCCCTTCCTTTAGAAACTGCTTTGGCAGTCATCTCCAATAGGGGTCCCAGCTGTCCAAATTTAATTCAGGTGCTGGACTGGCAGGACGACCCAGAACATTAGGTCATGATCATGGAGCACCCCTTGCCAAGCATGTATATGCATAAATTCCTGAAACTCAACAGAGGTGTCCTCAAGGACCACACAGCACAGCACATTATGCGGCAGATTATTTATGGCATTAGCATTTGCTGTTATCGGGGTGTTTTTCATGGCGACATCAAGCTGACAAACCTGCTCATAAACCTGAGCACGCTGGAGGTCAAATTAATCGACTTTGGGTGTGGGGACCTCATGAGGGATTCTGCCTATATGTCCCTCTGTGGTATGTATTATGCACCGCTTTGTACAGTTTAAAGGGTCATGAAACCCCCCCCCCCCCTTTCAGCTCAAGTCTAGCTCACAATCTTTTTGAAAAATGCAACTTAAATGGGCGTGGATGGCTGTGAGAAGGGGTGTGGTAAGGCCATCACTGTCATCGCCAGTATCCCATGCATATCGATTGTCACTAAAAGCAGTGGTAAAACGTGAGGAAATGCTAGATTTTTTTTTATAGCTGGCAAAGTTAAAGTCTTATGGAATACGACACTTTATTATTGTCCTTTCAAAAGTAACTGAATGCCCTGCTATATTAGCCTAGTAAGCCTACAGTAATCGTAATTCTACTGAGTCAAGTCAAGTCATCTTCATTTATATAGCGCTTTTAACAATGGATTGTTTCAAAGCAGCTTTACAGAGATAAACATATAATTTAAGGTAACAGAGATTGTTTTGGCTTTATAGCGGTTCTTGAATAATGTTATTGAGAACATATTAATGTAGGCTACATGTATAATTATAATGTCATTATAAAATATATAGTTGTTTATAGACACTACATATATTTGAAAATTATTACATTTCCGCTTAAAAAAAAACGTTCCGTGCATGTCTAGATCTACGCGCCCCCTGAACCCCCATAATAAAGAGGGCTCTGTGGAGGTGGATGACTTCTCATTTTAGACACACACACACCTCTGAAGGGATAGAAAAGTCCTCGGGACTTGGTACCGCATCACTCGCAAGAACCTGCTGTCAACAAGGCGAAGTCCACCATTCTCCAATTCTCGAAGCTCAAAAATGTTTGCGGCACACACGTTTAGATGTGTCCGTGGATGATGGAAAACCAACCGCCCGGAGCCAGAGTCTAGCCCGGGCAGCATCGCGGAGAAACATATTCAACCCAATTGGACTTTTGCACCACGAAAACAAACACTTGCGTGCGTCCCATGATTGCCTCTCTCATCTACTACGCGATATCACAGTTTGACATGTCTGTCACTGGAAAGATCCGCATGGTGTCATGAATAATTAAGAGACAGTGTCTTCTCATAGGATATGAAAACTCAGTCTCATTAATAATTATGAGACACCGATGAGTCATCAACGCACTATAGGCCTACTGTGCTCTGCCACGTCACAGCCTGCGATGAAGATTTTAAACCCGGAAGACGAAAATAGCGGAAAGAAACTAAAATTTAACCATTTTCACCCTACTATTAAATCTAACAGATGCTAACATTGTCTTCAATGGTGTTCAACACACATACCTCTGATAAAATCTCAGAAAATTTGGTTTAGGGTTTCATGACCCTTTAAGGTAATAATCCAATTCATATGCCTTTACATGCTTTCTAGTGTGTTGATAAAGCTTATACATGTTTTTTTTCCAGGACAAGACATGGAGAAAAGAAGAAAATGGCCACCCAGTTGTTTAACCTATTCAGTCAGCTTTGAGTTTGGGAGGCTGACATGAGTGGCCTTTCCATCGCTTCACATAGGCCTTAACTTGCTTACGGATGTTTAAATATTGTAAATAGTTGTACACTTTTTATACCATACCTGCACTTACACAGTGCCTATACACTGGACGCAACAGTTGCATCACAACGCAACAGTTGACGCTGTCTACACTGGATGCGACAAAGTTACTGTTGCAAATCCATTTGTTCTTCTTGTCAGAAGTAGTGTGAGCGCTTGGAGTATGTATGTCAGAAATCGAACGGGGCATCGGTTTATTGCCAGGAATTTTCTGTGTCGTCTCGTGCTGCATCCAGTGTAGACCGCATCAATGACTAAAGTGGGTTCTATTTGCTTTGGTCGCATCGCTCGTGTCTGGTATATACACAGTGTTAGGCCTTTTACTGGTGATTATTACTTGCTTAGGGATGTTTAAATATAATTGTAACAAGGTTTGTTGCTAAGGGAAAAAGGAGGCGGGAACCGGTGAACATTTAATAGGAACAATTTAATCATCAAAATAAACAAACACAAAACGAAAGTAAAACGGCAGCCCCACAGACTGCCGCACACAGATAAACCTGGTCCTCCCACTGTTGTCGCTCCTCTTTTTATTCATCCCGATCTCCTTTTGTGAGTCTCGAGGCAAAGAGACTTGGAGCTGGGTGGAACCAGCTGTGACAATGGAGACTTGGAGTTCAAGGAAGGAGACGTGGAGCTGGGCAAACCCACCGACAACAATGGAGACTGGAGACTGGGCAGAACCAGAAAAGAAGTAACTTGCTTACTCAGATATTTTGTTGTGAATTTAAAAGTAATGCATTACTTTGCTCATTACTTGAAAAAAGTAACACGGGTTTTCCTATAAATATTGATGAAGCAAAAAACCCTGATTTAATGTATTTTTAATTAAATGAAAACAATTCATACACTGACTTCCCATCACCTATCACGTTTCCCAGGTGGACTGCATTTGAGGCATGAATGCTAATGTGGTTCTATTGACGGCTACAAAGGTTAGTCTGATGCGATGCACCTGGTGTTAAATATTGAGGGAGGCTTGGTGAGGAATAGACACATACACTTAAAAAAAACACACAGAGGTGTTGTATCTGGGTCAGATCACCATTTATGGAGATGCAACAGTCAACCATGGATCACTTGCAGTTAGAGCATTTAGACAGAGCATCTGAAACACAACCTGAAACCACACTCCAGTAAAGTTGTGAAAAAGAATACACCTTGCAAGAAATTAAAGTTTTATACTTTCTTCTTATTAACTATATTTTGTTTATATCAAATATTTTATAGTTAGCTATTATATAATTTAATATTAAACGCACAAGTCTCCCGAGTACACATGAAATGTTTAGAGGTGTCTTTCCAAGTTCTGCTGTTGAGACATAAATAATAATGGCATTTGATAATGATAACACCTACAAAACCTAATGGTTGAAAATTACTTTCTCAAATCACATGCCTTATGTCAAGTCACAATGTATGACTTATTATGGCCACATTATTAATAAATCTACAAAATGTTGTTCATGGCAGATGCTTTGTGGCTGTACCGACATTATTCAGTAATCAGACATCAGTATTTATAATGTGCAGAGGTTGAAGGGTTTATGGGTATAACGTTTTATAAATGAGGTAAGATCAGAGATTACATTAAAAATACAAAATATTGATAAAACATTTCAATAACTTCAAATTTCAAATCATAGAAATCACCTGATGTCAGACACGTCATGATCATGTAAACTTGCATTTAAAATGTAGCACATATCCTATTATATTCAATAGGAATCATACATGAATAGTTGAACTGAATAGTACATCACAATATGTCATGTCTAAATAATGTTTTTAGGGCAAGTTCAATATCGAATAAGCTGAAAACATTTTTTTTAATGTAAAGATTTGGGTCTTAACTTTGTCTGAAAGCAGACATTACAGGGACTGGATTCACTGGAATACAAAAAGAGAAAACATAACAGTGATTGACTGAATGTGTTGTTTACATTCAATGACAAAGCAAAGAGGACCAGAGACTTGTTAATATACACAATACTGACATGCTGAGAATTGCAGATGCAGAGGCTAGTCAAGCTTGAATGTTGATGTTGGTACTATGTTACTCAGTGTCCATTATCAAAATTGGGCTCAATTTGTTTAGGCTTTATGTGTTTATCTGAAGGTCTTTATATGGACCCTTTTCACATGGGATGATGCATTTCCACAAGTTTTTCATGTTTTCATTTGATTTTATTTCTACTTTTGTGTTATATTACCTTGGAAGTAAATTATAGTGATGTCTTGCCATGCTGAACATGCCGTGTTAAACAGAAAGTTATTACTCAAGATCAAAGTGGCACCAATAGACAATCATTTCAAGTTTTTGTCCACTCTCACTAAAAAGAAAGCATCGATTACAATTACATGCACGACAGGCTATTTTTGTAATGTAACCATGCCATGAATAGCTAGCCTACTTTTAATTAAATTAAATGATATCACATATTAATTAAATCATTTGTGTATATTTCAGAATCCACTAAATAAAACAATCAAAACATGCATCAACACTTTAAAACCAGGCTTTAATCAACTTACTTTTACAGCATACATTATTAGTTTATTTTTTAACAGTTATTATTTTTTTTACATTAAACCTTAACATCTGTTTATATATTACAATGGTAACTTAATGTCTTATAAATGTTACCCAAACTCAACGTGGCCTGGTATTACACAGAGAATAAACTCTTTCAAAAGAATGAAATATTTTTAATGAAAATTATATATTATTTGAACACAGACAATCACAGAGGGTTTAGTTTTTTTTGTTTTTTGTTTAGGGTTTAAAAATGCATACATAGCAGCATCCAATTCAAACACAACTGTGCAGCAAATGTTTTTTATACTTTTAATACTTAGTACGACTTGAGTAGAAAGTAGTAACGTCAGTCAGGGGTTGCATTTTGGATGTCGGGTTGACGTCAGAAGAATGATTCTGATTCTGACATCAACCTGATTTTCATTTTCAACGATGGGTTTGGTCTTCTAAATGCAAATTTTGTCATTGTTTTGGAGCACACTAGCTACAGATAACAGTAAGGCTAACATATTCACACTAAAAGCCAACTAACTGTTGAAATATGGCACTATTAGAGGGAACAGCCATTTGGGTGTCCGAAACCATTGTGGATATTATTGAGTGCATTTATTCAATCTCGCATTCAATCCCACTGGAACTGTGTTCTAGAAATACATTTGATATTGATATGAGGGCAGGCAGGCATAGATTCAGATGCATAAGGTACTGTATTACATACAAGAATGCAACAATAACAAAACAATGCATCGACGTTTACTTTTTACTTTTGATACTTAAGCACTTTTAAAAACAATTACTTCTGTACTTTTACTTAAGTAAAGATCTTTACAACTTTCAACTTTACAACGGTCTTTACAACTTTTACTTGTAGAGAGTAAAATTTTACCAGTAGTATCTGTACTTTCACTCAAGTAAGGAAGTTGTGTATTTTGTCCACCTCTGCTCCTGAGGATGTGTCATCTAGTCTGCAGATGTGCAAATGACAAGACTGCAAACTTACCTAAAGACTAACCAAAAAGAGGTTTGTTGGCTGATTTATTAATAGCCTTAAAGGGTTAGTTCACCCAAAAATGAAAATTAAGTCATTAATTAATGCTGTACCAACCCCGTAAGGCCTTCGTTCGTCTTCGGAACACAAATAAAGATATTTTTGATTAAATGTGACAGCTGGATCACTGCTACATAGGCTGCCTAAGGGACTGACACTTGACGGTCCAGAAAGTCAATGAAGAAAATGTTTAAATATTCCATGTCACAACAGTGGCTCAACTATAAGTTTATCAAGCGACGAGAATACTTTTTGTGCGAAAAAACAAACAAAAATAACGACTTTATTCGACTATTCCTTTTCTTCCTCGTAGGCCTGAAACGAGACTTCAAGAGATTTCCATGACGCATGCGCGAGAATTGCTATCTCCCTTAACTACTTCAGTTAAGTTCTCGCGCGTGCGCGTCGTGGAAATCTCTTGAAGTCTCGTTTCAGGCCTACAAGGACCTTTTAATGAAAACCCTTTAATGAATCAGTAAAAAAAAAAACATTAGATTCAGATGAATAAGTCTAATTATTTAGACAAAATTACACATTATGGCAAAAATAGATAACATTTCTCACAAAACCACCTACATTTGGCCATTCAAAGTCTCATTCATGATTATGAAGTTCATAATGAAGGTTTCATAGCATGAAGGTTTATATTTTCATAAAAAAACCTTCATAGTGTCAACATGTATATTAAAAGAATACTTTTATGCTCACTGAAAAAGACTGCATTTATTTGATAAAACATAGTTAACACATTCATGTTGTGAAATATTATAACATTTTAAAATAACTTCCATTTTAATATATTTTAAAATGTAATTTCCTGTGATGACAATTACTCCTGTCTTCAGTGTCACGTGAATCTTCAGAAATCATTTATTATCATTATCAATGTTGAAAACGGCTGTGCTGCTTCATATTTTTGTGGAAACTGTGATTTTCAGTGTTGTTTGATGAATAGAAAGTTCAGAAGAATAGCATTTTTCATAACAATGTAAAAGTCTTTGCGGTCACTTTTGATCAATTGAATGCGTCCTTGCTGAATAAAAGAGATGCAAATCTTACTGGCCCCAAAATTTTGATGTTGTTTAATTTTTTTATTCTCTATCTGGGATTTAAAAAAAAAAAGAGACCTGAATAAATCAGTTCCCTATTCTGTGTTTTAAAATAGAGGTGCCACTGTCTCAAGGACTTTGACTTTGTTTCCCTTGTCCAACTTGTTCTTAACTTACAAAGTTAACTCTATGAAGCCTGACCTCTCTTTCTCACCCTCACATTCTGTGATAATGGCAGATGAGGTGACGGTGGCCATGCAGGTGGAGGTGTTAGTCTCAATACTGGCTCCGGTCTCTGCACTGGTCATGGTCCCAGTGCTGATGGTATCCATGCTGCCATTGTACCTAAAGCCACAACAGTTTCCCCGGATCAAAGGCAGGAAATGTAGCATCTCCTCGTGGAGCTCTTTGCAGCGCAGGCCGAACACCACAGGGCTCAGTGACTGTGCAAAACTGAAGACGACAAAAATGCCCAGCGCCACAGGGAGCGTCTCCTGATGCCGGGAGATGATGATGATGGAGGGCAGGAGATGCAGGCTTATCTGCAGGCTGTGGATGAGAATGGTGCGGCGGCCTTTACTGTTGGATCGCGTGAAATGGCCAGCACGTCTACCTTCCAGGTAAATCGCCACATAGCTTACAATGATGAGCAGCACCAGCAATAACAGCAACGCAAAAGCGCTGACAATGCAAGCTGTGCCTTCCAAAGCTGTAGAGCACTCAGTATCCAGCCCAATTACGTGGTCCCACGGAGAGTGCGCACAAGCTAGGACGGTGAAGACTACGGGGTTGAGCAGGGCGAGAACATAAGCCACCAGCATGACCCAGCGGTGGAAGCGCTGGACCAGAATGGGGTAACGGAGTGGCATGCAAATAGACAGACAGGTGCTGACCGACATCAGCGTGAGGGTGATCATCAAACCTCGTGCCATCACCACCTGCAGGTCGAAGAGGATCCAACAAGTGATTCGGGAAATAGGCCAGCGCAGGCTGCGGAGACCGTGCACGGCTGCGCCCATGATGTTGAAGCCGGACACACAGACACAGTGCTGACACAACAGGACGTAACGAGGGTTTTGACGCAGCTCCTGGTTGTGCCGCACCGTTGCTATAATGAGGGAGGCGAAGAGACCAGTGACAGTGAAAACTCCAAAGTGGACAGATGCTTTCACAGTCTCCAAAAGCCTATTGTTTTCTGCAAGACCGGAGCTAGTGAGCCCTCGGGAAGGAAAAAAAGACAAAAAAACTCTGTCAAATGGAGAATGAGAATATGAAGTCATATAAAAAAAACAGTTCAGTTACATTATAGCGATAAAATACAACAGGCTTTTTCTGGTGGGTCTAGAGGAGCAGATGATCATGTTGTATTTAAGAAAACACTACAGAAATCGGACAAATACACATTTACGGACTACATATTGCGGTATGAAAAAACAAGAAATCCACTCACCTGTTTGATCGCTGGTGTTGGTCATTTTTGGTCTTTCACTTGTTCAAGATTCACATCTAAGTAAATCACATTCAATCTCAAATTCACCACCTGCCTCACTTAATCAGCTTGTTTGGATAAAAAATGAAAAATTTTGCCTTTCAGTGGCCTTTGTCAAGCTTGTTTTACAGAAACAAATTGCTTGAGTGATTCTCACCTGCAGCCAGCGGTCTAGTCACAGCATCTCAGGTTTCTAACATCCCTCCCATGCATGTTTTTTCCTGTGTTTGACAATGCCATCCATGCAACAGTAACCTACTGAGCGTACAAGAGGTGGGTTTTAACCACATGCTCATAAATAACTCATCTCATTACCTCTAGCATACGTTACTTAAAACGATGAACCAGAGCTGACATGATAATTTGGCACTTCTCCTGTGATTTCTTCAATGTTATTGGTGTTGGCAGGTTTAATGAATTACCATGGTTGTAATGTTATGGGTAAAATGAATCCATGCAGCAAGAGCTGTGAAAATAATTGGATTGGAATTTGTTTTCTTAAGAAGCTGGGCTAAATAGTATTTTTATTCCAGGGTTTTTACTAAATAAATGAATGAAGATTTAGGGTGGAAAAATACCAGAAATATTTTATTATAGGAATGCAAGATTTATTTTTAACGAACAAAACAAGACTGTTTTTGCAATAACATAACATTTAAAATTTGTACATTAGGCTCCTTGGCACAAAAATTGGCATCTGAACAGGAAAATACTGTTGGGAGTTGTCAGTTATGTCTGTTAAGAAAACTCACATGCTGGTCAAATCTCTTTGGATATGTATTCAAATAAAATAACTCCAAATAATGTAATAATTATGCCAGAAAATGAGTGATTATGATTTTGTCTTACAAGTTGTGAAATGTAAAGTAGATTTGTTTTTGCCTCAAAACTGGTCTTTGGCTCTACTTTTTGAAGCAAATGTAACAGTCTGCCAGACGTACAAAAACATTAACAAGCCAGCTATTTTCAACAGTGAAACTTCCCTGCATAAAACAAGCAAAAATGGTGTTCTGAGAAAGAAAGTCTTTATCAGACTTTGAATAGGGTCTGAAGCCATTTACTCAAAAGGAACAGAAGAAGAACTTGGCTCGTTTTGACCCTCACAGGGCTGATTCTCCTTCTGCTTCCGGCGGCTAATCTGCATCTGCAGCTGCAGCTTGTTAGTGAAGAAAATTGTCCTCCAGCCAACCTCCTTAGCTAAAGCTTCCACTGTTGGAGTCACAGTGTCACAATGCTTCCTTACTGTCTGCTCCCAGAACTCCTCGGAGTTACAAAGCTGAAGGGGGAAAAAAATCAGAAAGCACATACACTTCAATGTAACCATTTAGCCAGAGCTGGGTAGATTACATACAAATTGTTGTAATCGGTTACTGATTACAAATTACATGACACAAACGGCATAACGTAATCCATTACATTACATATTTAACCCTAACCCTTTTGGATTACTTTTAGATTACTTTTGACCTTACTTGTTTATCACATTGATTTGAGTAGAATAATATTGTATCATATTGATATTAAAGGGACACTAAGTAAGAATTACTCCCATCTAGTGGTGAAATTGTATTTTGCATTCAAATTGTGCTCTCCAGCGCCTCGCGTTTTCAAATGCGTGTTGCATCTACGGTAGCCGTTATGTACCAAAAAGCTATGACAGGATGTCTTCTAATAGCACTTCGTCGAGTTTTCCTTCGGGTGAACAGGTTTGTTATTTCAAACAAACTTCAAATTGACACAACGAACAAACGAATGTTACAGTATGAAATAATGAGTGTCAAAAACATGAACTATTGTAATTAGTTAGTAGTTATGCCTTCTTTATTCGTTATATTTTCTGAAGTAGCCTACGTGCATTGTTAGATATCATCATCAACTTTTAACTATACATGTTCATCTGTCTATAAAATAAAGTACACAAGCAAACAATGAAAAAAGCTTGTAATTAAGACTGTAACATTGACTTGCCTGTCGAGAAGAAAGCCGGACTTCAGCGTCTCTTTTGAAATATTTCTCCTGCATTAGCTCTATCCACCTGGAAAAAGCTATCCCGACATTAACTTGTGTTTTTTGTAATCTCCGGTCACGTTTCCTTTTACGATCTATTTTGGACTTTTCTGGCGACGAGGATTTGCAACGCAGCATTTTAAACTTGCCGGGGCAGTGACAAGCGCCTCTCACTGCTCTGCTCCTCCGCTTCTGCTGCGTTCAGTCACGTCACGCCGGCTCTGAATGAAAACGTGTTGTGGAAACGCGTTGGCCTAGTACTTTTTGTCCCTCTCTGCTATTATAGTTTTTCAAGATGGCGGAACTACATGGAAGCCTCCGTGGACTTATTATACCATGTATATAAATATAATAAATTCTTTGTTTACGAGGATAAATCAGATAATTGGCAGAGGTATTTGTGCACCATTGAGGACATATTTATGAATAAAAATATTGATTTTAGATTATAAATTACCTAAAAAGTTACTTAGTGTCCCTTTAAAATACAAAGAAAAAGAAAATATATTCCATTCTTTGTCATCAACAACATGAAGTGCCTAATATTATATTATGTCAGGGTTTTCCAGACTGGGGTTCATGATGGAAATGCAGGGGATCCTGTGTTTAATGAAAAGCTATTAAATAATAAAAAAAAAAAAATTAAATAAAAAAAAAAAAAAAAAAAAAAACGCTACTAAAAAAAGATAAAAAGATCATTTAATTTGTTTGCTTGGATGTCATGAAATGAAATAAAATGTAAACGTGAATTTGTTGAGAGACAAAAACCTTCCAAAGACATTAATGCATGGTTAAATAACTCACTGAATCTGAGTGATAATTCAAATAATAATTAATGTGTGAATCAAGAGTTGATTAGATCTGCAATGTTGAGAAAACACTTTTTAAAAGTGAAATGATTTCTGTAAATCCAGTGACCGAAAGCCGTGGGTCTCAGTTTACAGTGGTATTCACATGACTATAGTGGCTGGTCTGTGAGGGTAATTCCACAAACCTGGAAGACCTTCTGAACGTATACAAGCAGTAGGCGTTTTTAGACAGAACATTTAAAAGATTAAAAAAGTAGTATAGGGAGAATCAATGAATTGTTTGACTCTGCCATTGTTAGAATAACAAGTAATCAATAAAAAAGTAACTGTGGTATGAATACAAGTATTTTAAAACGTAATATAATCTAATTACAAGTACTTATTTTTTGGAATCTGATTACGTAATCCAGATTACAAGTAATCAGTTACTACCCAGCACTGCATTTAACATACATACAAACAGCAATTTCGAATTTATAATTCATTTAAGACATTATACAAACATTTTATGTTAAATATTTTGTTTAAAAAGTGTGCTTGAGTGATTTTATTTCAAATGAAAGCCACTTGGTTTGGTTCTATGACACTTTGAAACGCAATGGGATTTCAATAGGCCTTACCTCTTTAAACTTACGGCAGGTGCGTGAAAGACCTGAAATGTCTTCAAGGTCTAGATGTGCCATGATGGTGAAAAGCAAAGCATTGGGGAGACGGACAATGTAATCATAGTGGCCTTGGCATAAGTTTTTGGAGTACTGCAAGATGCGAGGACCAAATACCATGGCAACGTGATCTGGATGAGATAGACCAGGTTGTTCATTGAATGAGAAAGAGGCTACATTAAAAGACTTATTTTTAAAGACTTTATTTGAAATGTAAAAAAAAGTGTATGTCTGGAATAGTAAGCAAGCTAGCACAAAGAAAGTTGCTGAATAACTTACTTTGAAGACGGCTGTCTTCTAAGAAGTCTTCATGTGATTCTCTCAGTTGTCCTGGTGGTGTGCTCCTGCAATCTGATCTCAAAGAAATCTTCCACCAGCTCCAAACAACCTGTAGTGAAGGATGTTCATAATTATCATAAATAATAGCCTAGAGTAAAACTGAGACAAAAACCTTTCTTTTCAGATGCATAGTGGCTTTTAATCAGCCAAACAGTTCTTCAGAGCTACTTTAATGATCATCTCCAGAGGGATATGTTGTAGGATCTTGAGTAGTAACCAACAGTTTCTTGATCTTTCTTTTACACTTCTGTGTGATCATTACAGCTAGTTTAGCTTGTTAACTGTGAGGTAGCAGGACACTTGGCTCGCTTTTTTATCATCACATATTTTAGTAATCACCATAAATTAGGTAGGCCTATCATTTAAAATATTTTTAAAAATTGGGCATGATGCTATTATAATGGAAACTACTTCAAAACCTTCTAAATGTTTTGTTATATCAACTTCAAATTTTGAACACAACTTAGTTAGACATATGGCTTTGATTTTCTTGTAATATTAGAGTCCAAATTATTTAGTAAAATATGTATTTTATTTTGTATAAAATAAAAAATGTTCACTTAAAGGTCTTGTAGGTAGGAATTTTATAAAAAACTTTTTTTCCAAATTTGTTTAATATATCAATGCATATATATATCAATGCATATATATATCAATGCATAATTAAAATGTAAGTACTCTGATAAAAAGAGTATAAAAATCGAGCGACTCTAGACCGTTTAATCTGCACTAAACACAGCTCATTATTTCCATTCGTGACGAAACAAAGGCTTAGGCGACTGTCACTCTCTCGCAACCATGGCAACCACCCTTTTGCCACACAGGACCTGCCCACTTGCGCGTATCCAGATCATACCTGTTCACATGCCCTTGTTTGAGCTTGAAGATGCAAAACTCGACGCAGGTCCTCTTGTCCAAGAAGTGCTCCTTGCCCTGCACTTTGACCACCCCGTCCTTGGCCTCTACTTCCTCGGACCCTATTTGCACGGCCTCTTGCACGAACTCCTCTGCTTCGCCCTCGACCCCGGATCTGTCCTCGAGCTGACGATGCGGTAACATCATGACTTTTGCGTAAACATACACGCCACTTTCAAGTAAAGTGGCGTGTTATCTATATCTGCGTGTATGCGTCTATGTACCAGTGTTAATTTCGTTGACGAAAATAATGACGAAAATTATTCGTCAACGACATTTATTCACAGACGAAAACGAGACGATAACTAAATAAAACCTAGTTTTGAATAACAAAAACTATGACGAAAATCTATTGACATTTTCGTCAACGAATAAAAACTAGACGAAAATGTTACAGTGACGATCTGGAAAGCGATCCGAACTGATGTCCTGCGCGTGTGTGGTAGATGCGCACATTTGTAGCCTACTGTAACTTGATCCACCCCGCGGTCTCATAAAACGTTAAAAAATATAAACGTCTGGGAGAATGAGTAGAGCAGACATATAGATCTGAATAAGAGTGACGACGCAAAAAAGAGCTCTATTCGGTGCGGTTTTCTGTGCGCACACACCCGACCCGAAGCGTGCAGCCACATGACACATATAGCCTACAGCGCGCGAGTAGCTACTGAACTGAGCTCTCTTTCGTGTCTGAATGGAAAAAATAAACACAACATTATGTCTAAATGTCCGTTTTGGAGAGTATTCATGTAAACTGTCGGTTGTGAGTGTATCGGATGTGCATCAGTGCGATTGTATCCGCATGTGTGTGTAATAAATATAAATATAAGTGCGTAATAAACCTAATGCGGTCTGTGTCCTTAATATTCAAGCAACAAAAGAAAAAGAGAAAGCATTCACTGTTTGTTAATAGCTTTAATAACGATTAATTATATTTAATTCATACAAATAAATATGTCTGTTTGAAAGAATAAAGAATGATGTATGCAAGTTACAAAGAATGATGTAGGCCTATGCAAGTTATAAAGAATGCATATACCGGTATCATTCATTGAAAAGAAGACTGTGTTTTACTTTAGGAAAAGTGGTTTTATTTAATTTTAAGATATTTTTTAAGTCACAATAGTTAAATCTGTATTGCATATTCAAACTTAAAAATCATTCATATTAATAGGTTAATAGATGTTTTCTCGGGTATATGGGTTTGGACATTTAAGCGAAATTCTAAATTAATGCATTACACTTAAACTAAACCCATTATATTTTAGTCGACTACTAAAACTAAAACAATTCAGATGACTAAAATATGACTAAAACTAAATGGCATTTTAGTCAAAAGACTAAGACTAAAACTAAATCAAAATTTGCTGTCAAAATTAACACTGCTATGTACGCGCCATTAAATGTCCGAGCGAAACGAAGCAAAATGTAGACCTACATCTGGGGAGCGATATATTTTTTCCCTAGGATGGTAGGGGAAGACTCATAAATGCTATTAACCCCACTGTCCTCATCAGAGTCAACAATGCTTTCATCATGGAAACTCTTACATGCCGAACACTACATGTTATGAATCTTACACGAAATTCATCTTCATCACAGTGTGTATATGATGGCAATGGAAAAACGTGTATCATGCAACCTGTTTTTAGCTTTGCCTTGGGCTATAGATAACTAGCTCGTTATCGAATCAATAAATGTATATTTAAAACTTTACCAATAGATTGATAGTGAGTACTAAAATACATCTTATTTGTTTATCTTAATAATGATACAGTTAGATTTCTTTATTACATGTGATTCTGACATGATGTCACTACATGCACTGCGCTCCTTCCTCTCCGCTCGTCTCAGGTAAATAATGCGTCTTCAGCTCAGCGGTCGGAGTTGCGCGTTCATGTGTTTTGGAGGCGTGGCTTTGGAAGGAGCCCAGAAGGGAGGGGGTAGAGTGAATGGAAATAATGAGCTGTCTTTAAAACAGTCGTGAGAGGTCTACAGACACTCGATTTTTATACTTTCTTTTTCAGAGTACTTACATTTTAATTATGCAATGATATATACAGAAAGTTTAAACAAATTTGGAAAAAAGTTTTTTTTTATAAAATTCCTACCTACAATACCTTTAAAGGAGCTAGCTGTATGTAAGAAATTTATTTCAATTAATCATAAAAAGGCCCTGATATGTCACTAGACATTAAGAAATCATGTTTATTTCAAATACTTATATCACTGACAACAGTAGTATGGCTAGGATATTGTCATTTAAAAAGTGGACTTGCAGCCCTCAACTGATGTTGATGTTGTCATGTTGTGTTTTGGTCTGATGCGCCACCCTCCACCTATCCACCAATCACGAAGTCAGTAGTGTTTCGGGATCCGGGTTGCCAGCTTTGCTCTAATCTACCCTAACTGTAGTCGGATAAAGATGTCTAACGTTACTAAATCAAAAAGACCTCGTTATGATTCAGAAATTCGTCGTGACAAAGTCAGAAATAAAACCAGAATTTGCATTGGAGATGCTTTGAAAGATGGAGACGGCTGAAAACGGAGAAGAATTTGAACACAGACGCCAACGTTGCTAATTTTCTCCTGGACAGGTAAGATTCATCTATGCTTGGCTAACTTGTACTTGATGTCAATGGACATTTCATATATTCATGACAGTCGAACAAAGTTATGCATGTTCGTGCAAAGTAACGTAACGTAAGCTCACATGGACGTATGCTAACATTAGCAATATATTATAGGAGCCAGTTTCTCTGTCCTTATGCTGAGACGCAGAGGAAAACAACATTAGCACTCCCATTATGGCAATTTGAAGCGTAATTGAGACAGAAGCCTAACTTTACCTCAGAAAAAATTATTCGTCATTCGTTCTTCGCGTATATCGTGGACTAAGTTACACATGCTGCAAGTTGACCTGTATGAACATTGCTAATCAAGTTTAGTTACTCTAACAATATTTTATGATGAAACTGAAAACAACCCTGTGATAGCCATTGGTGATATTGAATTTGTCCGGCGTTATAATTGCTGTGGTAAATGTTTTGGTTATTTGTTAGCCCGCTTATGACAAAAACTTTAGCACTTGTAAATCGATTTTTTTTTGTTCATCTTTAAAAATAAGGAAGTTTTATTTTGTGGTTATATGTTTTTTGTTTTGTTTTACTATTATACATTTATTTTTCCACAAACTTTTTTTTATTGTAATTGTATTTATATGTTCAAAATAACGAAATAAAATCAAATTAAATATCAAATCAAAAACGCTTATCTCTTCAGCTATTATGGCCCCAGCACCTCAACACCCAGCTCAACACCTCAACACCCCTCAACACACCAAAAACTTACTGTGTACGTCTCGTCGTCACTTGCCATTGGAAGCAGCCTACGTTTCTGCTGGAGCTAATCTGGCAACCTCGAGTCAGGGGGTATGGGGAGGGGATACAGCGCTCTATGCTATTTTTAAAGTGATTGCAGTACCAGTTTTGGCCACAATCCTACATACGGCTCCTTTAAGTCCATTTGACCTGATTAAGACACAAATGTGTCAATTTAATTTCTTAACCAATTTGTTTCCAGCGGTAACATTTGTGTAAAATGTGGCATTGCGTTTGGAGGATCTTCTAATCGTTAGATTGGAGAAGAGAAGAGATAAACAAACAAATAACTGCTAGCAAACTTTTGGCCATCAAGCTGCCGCAAGAGAATCGCATTTGTGTTAACAATAAAAAACAAACAACAAAAAACTCGCACAAACCTCAGTAGGTGTAATTGCAAAGTGGAAATAGTCCTTCATAGGTGCAGGACCTTGTCCACTGAGTTCAAACAGAGTTTCTCCCAGCAAGCTCGCCATTCCCAGATATCGTTGAAGCGTTACCAGGACAACAGAAACTCAGACGCACACAGTCTGCGTCATCATCTCCAGACAGAGGCTGCGTTTGAAACCGCATACTCACTACGCTCACTGTGCGTTCCATTCGACATGGTCCTTACGCAGTGTTCACTGCTCCCTACTCCCTGAACATGGTACATCAGTTGAAGTGGACTTCGCTGACAATAATCACTCATTTGGAATGCCCTGCAACGTCATCAAAGAAAGGCAACAACAGGCTCGCGCAGATTATGATATAAATTGAGCGTCAGCGTCAGTTCTGGCAGGCCTGGTAGTCAATATGCTGCTAACGCTATTGGCCAATAAAACGGTCTCATCAGCGATCGCTCAGTTGAGCTGCATCTGCGCATCAGCTGTTCATCTCTCCTCGCTGCTAATGACTACGCTCAAATCAGGGCGCCATATTTAAGCAGATTCAGTTCGCTCCTGCAACCCACCTCCTCCCCAGCTTCTCCTTGTCGTGTATAACCTTTCTTTTACTGTCTATGTGTATAACCATGCAAATTACACATTTCTGAGCGTGACTTAACAAAAATCAGCATACTTATCAAAAGTTTTTTTTTGCCAACCAGGAAGTTTGTATCTTACACATGCACTGTATCATAAGAAGTCAGGGCAGAGTACTCGGCTAACGATAAGCCTAACGTTACAGGGATATTCCACCATTTGGGGAATTAAGCTCATTTTCCACCTCCCCTCGAGTAAAACAATTGTTCTTTTACCGTTTAGGAAACCGTTCAGCCGATCTCCAGGTCTGGGAATACCACTTTTACCATAGCTTAAAGGGATAGTTCGGCCAAAAATGATATTTAACCCATGCATTACTCACCCTCAAGCCGTTCGAGATGCATATGTCAATCTTGTTTCAGACGAACACATTTTCAGTTATTTTAGAAAATGTCTTAGACCCTTCAGTGGCTATAATGTGAAGCAATGGGGTCCACCTCCTTCAAGTCCCAAAATGTGAATACATCCTTCACAAAAGTAATCCATCCGGCTCCAGGGGGATAAACGAAGGCCTTCTGAGGGTAATCCGTGCGGTTTTGTCGTAAAAATATACATATCTAAAACTTTATAAATGAAAATATCTGACTTCCGGCAACGATCGACGCGCGTGCGTTCACGCGCTTTCTTGTTTTGTTTTGCTCTGCTCTCTGGCTGCGCTGGCGCGTTCGTTCTACGTCACAACAGTTCCTACGCTACGTCTTACCTCGTACGCCGACTTCCATCACCCGTGAACGCGCGTCGATCGTTGCCGGAAGTCAGATATTTTCATTTATAAAGTTTTAAATATGTATATTTTTAGGACAAAACCGCACGGATTACCCTCAGAAGGCCTTCGTTTATCCCCCTGGAGCCGGATGGATTACTTTTGTGAAGGATGTATTCACATTTTGGGACTTGAAGGAGGTGGACCCCATTGCTTCACATTATATCCACTGAAGGGTCTAATACATTTTCTAAAATAACTGAAAATGTGTTCGTCTGAAACAAGATTGACAGATGCATCTCAAACGGCTTGAGGGTGAGTAATGCATGGGTTAAATATCATTTTTGGCCGAACTATCCCTTTTACGTAATTCATAGTATGACAACAATACTAGGGGTGGAACGGTACACAGAAGTCACGGTTCAGTTCAGACATCCCGGTTCGGTACGATTTCGGTAAAATTTCGGCATTTTTATAAATATCTTAAGCCTTGTATGTTTTAAATAAGTTTTATTAATAAAGGCATAGAACCAGTTTATATATAGTGCACTGATAATAGTTTTATATAATTAGTTTATTAATTAAACTAATAAAAAGATAAAAAAGACTTTGAGATATGTTTGGTAATTGTACCTGAATGAATTTAAAATTAATATGTTCACCCACAAGCAAAAAGCCCTTTTGGGCCCCCAAGGGCTCTCTTTTATATTTTCATCTTTTTCTTGTTGAATTTCATCCCTCAGGCTTATAAATAAAAAAAAAAATAAAAAAAAAAATAAAAAAAACAGTTTTTATGTATTATTTAAAGATATTTAACCTTGTCATTGTTCTTTTTTTTCCTGTTGTAATGGATGATCGATGATGATCAATAATGCCATTAGTCATCAGCATACATGGTTAGCTAATCTACAAATAACCAGCGCTATCTGCTAGTTCTAACCAAAATATTAACAGTCAATGGTTCTAACAGATAAGCCTAACGCTATTATTATGGAAAATAGTAATATAAGTACCTTCCTCGGACAAATGTGTAAATATTAGATCTAATCAGCTAATCAATTTCATTGACATCATTATCTCACGTTTCCCCAGCTTGTAATAATCAATCAAAATACCATTAATAATCATAATAATAATTCCATAGTTGTAACGCCAGCTGTTAACTGTGTTACAGCTCATATTGTCTATAAAGTGTGTTTATCATGTTAAAATGTACACCTGTGGCTGTGTTAAAGTGCACATCATTAATGTTAGAGGAGCATAACTTATAGCATTCACATGCAATATTATACTGCAGTTAAATAAATACAGAAATGTACCCTAACATGTGGGTTGCTTTGAGAATCTCTGCCACTCTTCCTGTTACAGTGGCTGCTGCTGAAAGAAGCTTCTCAAAGCTCAAACTGATTAAAACTTACCTGAGATCTACTATGATGCAAGAACGTCTCAGTGGACTTGCCATCATAAGCATCAACCATGTGGTCTCTAATCAGTTGTCATATGATGATGTTGTAGATGACTTTGCCTCAAGAAAATCCAGGAAAGTCAAGCTGTAGCAAGTCATGTGAGATTAAGGAGGTGGTGGTGTTTCTGAAGTAATTTAAGGCAGGACCAAAAAGACCAATAGAGCTCTTTTTAAGATCATCTTTTCGTTTTTTTATTCAAATCCTTGTAGTATTTCTGTGCCTATAAAGATACAAATAGATAAGATATATAAGATAGATAGATAATATAAGATAGATAAGATAAGATACTAATGTCTTATTTTGCACAGTGCCGTATTTCTATTGTATTTAAATTAATGTCACTTGTTTACACTTCATTTCAGGAGTATTAAAATGTAATACTTTATATAAGCTATCTATATTGTATTTCATATGTTGAGTTCATTTTTTTTATTTGTTTCTTTAATTATTATTATTATAATTAGTATTCTGAATGTGCAATTGTTTTAGTTAAATAAAAGAATGTCTAAAACAAAGCTATTAGGTTTCTTGTGATTATATGTAGCCTACACTAACAGTGCACTGTACTGTGATGCGCGGGGGGCGCCACTCAAAATCTTGTCTAGGGCACCAAATTGGTTAGGGCCGGGCCTGGATATGATCCATGATGAATGTCCAAAAGATGGAACTCTGTAACGGCCACCCAGTGTTAAGTAGTGTTCATGACATGTTGAAATGCCTTTAAGATGACTTCTTCTATGGCGGACGTTATTGTATGCGTGCTGTTCTTTTGTGAGCGCAAACACTCAGTGAGAATGCTCGCGCAAAGAGGAAGATGACCGCTCTATCGCTGGCTGTTGTTTTATTATAATGCGTTTAATTCCACTTTGATTTGTAGCGTTTTTCAGAGTGTTTTCTTTAACCTGTTAACATCCGCTCTTTCGACATGTATGTGAAGAGTTCGATCGCGCCCTTGTCTCTGCTCCCCCCCCCCCCCCCCCCCCAATAAAAACTCTCCGGTTCTACGCGATTCACGTAAATGACCCAATTGACCAAGAAAACGGCGATTGTCGCCGAAAAGCGACAAGTTTGCAGGTATGAGCCATACCGCCAAATTTTAATGATCAACTTGAATGGCAATTTATTCAATACAATTTCCTAATCATTCATTGTCATGTGTGTTCTTGACTTAATGGACCTGACAGAACTTAATTCAATTTTGTAATTTACTTTCCTGTCTAATTTAAAATCATATAGGCCTATATATACATTCATCACCCCAACCGTTCATAAATACTCTAGTTTGTATAATAATAACAATATTTATGAATACTCAATGCATAGCATACGTAAACTCGTTCGAAAACCCGTTCGAAATTTAAATTTAAAATCTCTTCCAACGGCTCTGCTCTATGGTTTGTTCAGATTGGTTGATTTTCACGCTTCACTTCCTTTGAAGTGATGTATCGATGTTCCCTTATTCCCTATGCCGTTTACAGTGCCATTCGAACTGAAAATGTTCGTTCCCTTCGGATTGGAATCTCACTTAAGATGGCGAAATACCCTGTGAAGTCCACTTCGCAGCCCACTTACGGTCGAATGGAACGCACCTAGCCTACTTACTTAACGAGCGCTAAAAGAGTATACTTTATAGCCTGATCTCATGCGACCGACCGGACTGCCATGTTGACGTTATCATGTGACCACACAAACACAACAACTTAAAAGATATGAGCGTCAGGTTTAATTCATTTCTGTAAATATCTTGATATTGATGAAACTTGCTTATTTTGTGGTCTTGTTGAAGAAATAGCCCATTTATTTTGTGATTGTAGTATAACCAATACATTTAGGGTCGATTTATATTTTTAACCCTACTGTGACCCACAGTTTTATCCTTAAATATATATATATAGATATTTTATTACAAAAATCCCATATCGTCATCTCTTGAATATGTTGTTAATTTCTTTATTTTATATACAAAATGTTCACCCACAAGCAAAAAGCCCTTTTGGGCCCCCAAGGGCTCTCTTTTATATTTTCATCTTTTTCTTGTTGAATTTCATCCCTCAGGCTTATAAAAAATAAAAAAAATAAAATAAAAAAAAAAAACAGTTTTTATGTATTATTTAAAGATATTTAACCTTGTCATTGTTCTTTTTTTCCTGTTGTAATGATCTCATATTATGGATGCAAACCCATGATATTTATGTTTTCTGTCATTATGATTGCTCATTGTTAAAGAGACAACCCTCGTATCTTTCCCTGATCTTGTTCTGCAATAAAATGAGCGACAGGTGCACTATAACACCTCAAGACATCAGTAACGGTTTTCCTCAGCGTTTGTAATGTCTGCACAAAGGAGAGAGCAGCTGCTCGAAGATCTCGCCTTTGGAGAAGACTGTTGATTTTATTACTAGAAAAAATGTCACTTCTCAAAAAATAAGATTACCCCATAATGAATTGCATTGCTAGCCCACCCCAAAACCTACACACAATAATAATGATAAATGCTGACCAATACTTTTTTTTTTTTTTTACTGAAAACTAGCCTATATATTTTAGTAAAACAAGCAAAATGTAATTTGTTTTGTCATATGACATGCATGAATACACATAAATGCAGTGAATAGTTATAGACATACAATTAATTAATTATATTTATTTTTGCTGACAACAATAAGAAACATGAATAAATGAGTAAACGAATGAATAAAAGTAACCACAATAAACAAATGCATATTCAAGTCAACAACACATGCAACAAAGCTTTATTCAAACTAGAAACATGTATTTACAGGCGTCAGGCGATGAACCCCATCCTACTGCCATCTCAGCACAGCGGTTCTCATTCTGCGGCTTTATTCTGATGAATCAGCTGACCGCCAGAGTTGGGCCGTTCCTTCGCGCCTGGTTGTTGCTTGCTGCGCCGTGCTTCACTATCTGAGGCAATATAAGGGCTGGTGATGGTGAAGTGGAGGGTCTCATCCATTTCCTGGATTCAGCTCTGGGCTCGATCTCCATCCTCAGTGCTCACAGTCTGCAGACATTTCATATCCTACAAAAATGCACAAACAATACGAAAGCAGTCATTTTAACAGCACAATGTCATTTGATTTATGTATTAGAAGTAACAAAATGATCTTACTTTATATTTAAGTGAGATTTCCAAAATATCAGAATTAGCGAAAATTCTTTCGCTCGCCAACTGCTTTCCCCTATTATAGCCTATATGAAGTGTGCGGTTTCGAACGCAGCCATAGAGGGATTTCACACTCATCATCGCCATTTCTAGCACATTAGATAAGTGGCTGGATCTGATGCTTGCTGCTCCTACTAAATGGACGCATTTCTCTTTATTAAGCTATCATTACAGAAAACTGCGCCACTCTATATTGCAGTGTCGCGCGCTAACGGGAACAGGTTATTTTGAATCTAAATCTGTCCATCATTCTAAATAGCCTATATGTTTCAGTAGTTATGGGTTGTGCTCGTCGGCCACGTCTCTACTTACCACGCCAGATATACTTTCTTTTAATATTTGCAAATTGATCACAAATCAGTTTCGGCTGTCACCGGGCATTTAATGTAACTGATGCGGAAAATTAAAGTAGCATAGGCTAGCTGCTGCCTGCTGCAACATAAAATGTGAAAAATTAAGGGGTCTGACAAATTTATGAATCCATCAATAAACAAAACATTAACAATTCAACAGAACTCGTCTATTGTGACGAAAAATATAATGGATGATGGAGGTTATTTTATCTGGCAGCTTTTACAGAACAAATTTAAAAATGATAAACCTTTGATCATTAATATTCTAATTAGATGCGTTAAAGAAAACTGTTCTAAAGAGCATGTAATGTCTATTCATGCAAGAAAAAACAGGCGTCACACAGCCTGCGCATGTTAATTTGGTTTAGTTATTTCATGTTTATTTGCTCCAATAGTTATGATGAATCCGATTTTTCATCATTAAAAATGTTTTCTCTTTATTTGCTATTATTATTTACATGTTCCTACTTTATACACTCTTAAACATTTTTCCAAAAGGTTTTTTTTTGTTTTGTTGTTGCTGTGATTCAAGATACCCATTTTGGGTTCCCAAAAGAACCTTTCAGTGTACAGTTATTAAAAGAACCAATTTTCTTAGTGTGAAGAAAGTTTTAATAATCTAAAGAAAAATGTTCCCACTTTTGTGAAATGGAAAGGTTCCATGGATCTTAACAGCTCTTTATGGAACCATCAATGCCACTAAATTGCCTTTATTTTAAAGCGTGTCTAATACAGTGTGTACACTAGGGTGTGAGATAAAAACTTGACTACAAAAAACAAATGGATTAATTTCATCAAATTATTCATACGTGATCAAAATCAATAATTGAGAACTAAAAACTCTAGCTTTGCTCAATGAAATGTAAAAAAAAAGAGCACAAACAGGCACATGTAACACAGTAGTTAAAAATCATTTAATATTTTATACATATATTTATATATGTACACATTAACTTGTATTCCTTTAATGGTAACTTTTGATGTGGTCAAAAATCCATCAACGGAGAACACCGCAGGTCAGACCTGCCGATTTCCCAAGGTGCACCCCGAGGGGAGATCATAGAAAGGCGTTCTCTACCACTTACATCTACTCGGCCCGTTTGTGCTGTAGACACCTGCTTTATCTTGTGCTGAGCTCCTCTGCTTTTACAACAGGTGTCAGGTTTTAATCCAAACCATGTTTTCTTACCTCCTTGAGGCGATTAGCGGCGTCTATTCCTCACAATGTGTTTTCGCCACGACTGAATGAAACATTTCTGCTAGAGCAGGTGCTAAGGACAAACTGAAGTTGTTTGTACAGCTAATCACAGCATCCCTAGACACCATTTTGTTCTGCTGTTTCCATCAGTTTCTCTTTGTGAATAACATGTTTTTAAAAGGATTACAAATGCTGATATGCACAAGGAGCTTACTTTCTAGGCATAAAACATTACTTATTGAGCTGAAGGCATAAATGAGGTGGGACAACCGTGGATTTTTGTCCAGAACACACCGGTGGGTGGGGAAGACCATCACCTGCGTATCCAAAGCTCTTTCTCTAGAAATGTCAAAGACTCAGTGCAGTAAATACAAAACCTGAATACTTTCAGATTCTTGAAGACAATGTTTTAGAGCATTGGTGATGCGGAATGTGTGCATGATGCAGCTGAAATGTGGTGGAAAAAGCGCTTTAAAGAAAGGGGTTTGTGGAAGAACCTCCTGTTGGGTACGGTCCCGCCGGGCCTCCACCCTGAAGAGAAAACAAACGTAAGCATGAGAGTGGATAAAGAAACATTGTTCTAAAGGTTTGATTCATCATTTCTGCCATCCAGCAACAACATTGCAGATTTAGGAGCACATTATATCAAGTTAATTCTACTTCAAATGATCATGATAATTGTGGATGAGAAGACTTGAGAACAGACGAATCATGTTTAATGCAGCCTAATATTAAGTACAATAGATGTAAAACCATTAAGAGTCAGCCTGCCATTAAGACATAAGGTGCATTCAGTAGTTTGGTGCTAAATGTCTTTTTGTGAAGTGTCATCTGAATGGTGTCAACTAAAAACCCTGAGTGAGAACCAAGTTGCTTCTTTTTTTTGTAAGGAATTAATGATGGTCACATAAAACTCAGAGACAATCGTGATGATCCACATCAATAAATGGCAGTACAGCATCTAACATTTAATTTAATAACAAAATATGTCATTTAATAACCTTTCATTTTTTTCTGAGGGGGAGTGGAATCAGTGACATGCCTAAATATGCCTTAATACACACCCAAACAAACCCAATTAAGGTAGAAAACACTTGATTCTGAATCAATTACACCAAATAAACTAGATGTAAATCGTTCTAAGTAAACAATGGGTCTCATTCACTAACTGTGCGTATGCATGGATTTGTGATTGAAATGTAGGAACAACTGAAAAAACTCATACACAAATCGCATACCCTGGTCTTACAAACGCGTTAAGATGGAATTTTATATATATTTCATCAAATATATTTCATCATTACAGTAAAAGGCATTACAGTATCTGGCTGCCGTCGCATCATCCAGGTGGGTGCTGCACTTTGGTGGTGGTTGAGGAGATTCCCCCCTTCTATGTAAAGCGCTTTGAGTGCCGAGAAAAGCGCTATATAAATGTAATGAATTATTATTATTATTATTATTAAAAGAGCAAGAAAAGGTGCTTGAGCTGTTTCCCCTACATAAAGATGCAGATTTGCATTTGTACAGCTGGTTAATCAGAGGTCTTAATCTGGGTCTGTATTAAAGGTGTTTTTTATTTTATTTTGTTTTGAGGATGGCACACTTGGCGTTACTTGAGGATTTTATGAAATGAATGAGTAAATACGAAATAAAATGTGCTGATTTTTCAACATGTGACAATTTCCACTGAAACGGGAAGACGGGGCGGGACATATCGAACAGCTCCTCCCCTTTTTAAAAATATCCAATAGCATTTCGTTCATATCACAGCTCAGCCAGAGCCGTTGAACTCGGCAAAGCCGCGTTTGACAGCTTATGGCAGCATATGACAGCCAGTCTAATAGATTCACCGTTTAAATTTTAAGGGGAACTTGGCAACTATTTCAACCGTTTAGAAATCATTTGAATGGTTCAATAACCTGTTCTGGAGAGAATGGTGACTTTCCCCACTTCCCACAGCATTCCCAGCCGGAAAACCAACCTTGCAACATCGGGACTAACGTACCGGTGAGTTGGAAATAGGAAGTCTCGTGAGAAGCGAGAACGAGCGAGAAACATGAACTGCTTTATGGCAATTCGACATAATTCTATGACACTGTGTATGATGTATTACCCACCTCGGTAGACATAGCTCCACACGATAAAGTTGGCCGGCTCCGATAATAACAAATGCACATAAGCAGCCGTAGAAAGCGGGAGGAAGGTGCTGCAAGTGAGTTTTTTTATGACAGTGTTGTGAAAATATACGCCGCACAGCCAATGTTCCCTCTAATTTTTCTTCTTGCTGAGCAAAACTTTTTTCTATTGGGCGGACATTTTTCGCCACCTGAGCAAAAATATTCTTTATACCTGACCTGTACAGCATACGTAGAAACACAATGGTTTCAACATTCAGTTGTAACTTTTAACTTGAATGTGCCATTTCTATTTTATTTGACCCTTGATGTAACTTATTGGTATTAAATCATATTTTCGAAAAACAAGCTTCTTAACAAATTAAGAAGTCACTGAATGAAGCACATTTTAGGTTGCCTTATTTTTTTTACAGTGCTGTTAACTGTACAGTCTTTACCAAGAAATCCTATGAAAAATAATTGACAAAATCTTCTGCAGGACAGTTCAATTCTTTACAATAGAATATAGTATGAAAGAAAAGTAAGCTGTTACACTGAGATAGTTAGGGAAAACCATAAAGTGTTTTTGTACAGTCAATTAATTGTGTACAGGAAGCATTAAACCATCAAAGTTAAATAATACATTGCTTATGAATTTCCAATATTTTCTTTAGCAGGGGGTTACAAATTTTTTAATGGCAATGAGCCCTAAACAATACCCTTGTGAGATTCTTTATTTAGGCTTATAATATAATAAAATATAGGCCTAATATAATAAAAAAAAAAATTAATTGAAGTATTTGAAGTGATATAATGTAGTTTAAATGCTTCAATTTGTTTACATATTATATTATTATAATATGAAAACAAACTGAAGCATTTAATAGATCTAATAGCTAAATATTCTCTTTTATAATCTAACCATCCCTGAAACTCCCACACACAAAAACATCTATTTAAACTAATGATGTATTTTTGCACGCAGGTGGGTGTGTAATTGTTACCGTTCTGTGTCCATCAACCGTTATTTCCACCACTTTAATCAAACCACTCTTCGTTAAAACATTATGATGTGATTTTATTTCACATGTCTATGCGTTTCTCGTTGCCTCTCATATTGAGCTATTTGGTCCGCACACACACTCACTGCCAATCACACGCGCTCACATCATTCTCTTTCTATGAGACCTGTAAACTGCATTCACCAGTTTTCACTCTATAGCGGTTTACCAGAGCACTGAAATTATTTCTCACTCAATCAAATGGATTTCCCCACACATTTCGCGTCAGTCCTCTGCGTGCCATTTTATTCTTTTTTGTGCGGCCGCCGCTTCAGAAGTGCGCGGCCGCGAACGCGCACAGCTTAGAGGGAACATTGCGACCAGCTGTAGGGGGAGCTCGATGAGAAAACATGCGACAACAAAAGTGAAAATCAGTGAAGAAATGGCTAGAGTTGCCAAGTTCCCTTTTAAAATGAAACGGTTACTAAAGCATAACGGTGAAATCATGCTGAGGAGGACGTGTAGTTTGAAAAGTGTGTAATTGATGTTAGTTCGAGTGATACTAACGCAAAACCAAACTTCATTTGCCCCAATGGAAAGCACATTTAAACTGTCTGAATCGTTCCCTATCCCCTATATAGTGCATTATGTGCCATTTACCATATAGAAAATAGTAATTGTGTGAACAAGTGACTGATTTCAGTTGCAGCTTCAGCATCTATTTTTAATGTAGGTGGCGGGACACTTCAGATTCTAGAGAGCATTTGATTGGACAGAAAATCTGAAGGGCAGGGTGATGTCATAACAATCGTTGATCCATATTGGCGTAAGTGAGAGTCTGTAAATTTTGAACTCTTATATCTTCTAAAAGCAAATTTTGTCATTGTTTTGGAGCACACTAGCTTATAAATAACCATAAGGCTAACATATTCATACTAAAATTTAATAACACAGTTGGAAAAACAGCAGCTTTGTCATAATTAAAGCAGAAATACCAGAGGGGGCCTTCAAGTCAGATTGAAAACCACTGCTTTAAAGCAATAAATAAAGAATATCCTTCATACTTAGTATTTACTTTATAGCAACTGGCTTGCTTACCATGAATGGGTTGCTGGAGATCCCAGGTCCTGTGACCTGCTGCCCATAGTTGCCCATAGGTTTGGCCTGTCCATAGGCTGGAAACCCCCCTGAGGAGGACCATAAAAGAAGAAAGCCCATGGAGCGGGTGTGTTACATTAAAGACTGACCTCAATGCTAAAGCACTGAACCTGCTACTCCAACACATGCAACACCAAAACTCACATCAAAGCAGGAAAAGCAAAAAGAGTTGATGCTTAATACAATACACAAACAGCCTTTCTCATGAGTATGCATAAAGGAAGGCATAAGCCACTGGGGGTTTGGGCCACCACGCACTCACGAAAACACAAATATAGTCTCACATACCATTGGGCTGTTGGTGGTAGGCTGCAGGTGGGGGAAAGGGACCTTGGCCAGGGAATTGTTGCTGGAAAGTCCCACTAAAACTGGTTGGCAGGCAGAAACTGGTTGCGTTCCCAAAGCCTGCTGGCATGCTCATGGAGCCAGTGCCAAATGAGGCTAAAGTAAATAAAAGGAGACCAGAGGAGGAGTAGCATGTTTCATCTGCTCATTCCTTGAATGGACACACACATAACGAGCATGCTGATCTCGACCAAAGCGAGGTTTTACCTGAGGCGGCTGCTCTCCCATTGGTTTGGAATGGATTTGTAGACATGGGCTCCTGAACCATTCCAGCAGCCACGAATGGGTTTGTGGAGGGAGCAGCTGCACGATCAAAAGTCTTGAGTCAGTTTAAAAGACTTACATGTTAAAACTTACTTAAACGAATCTTAAAAGTTCCACCTGCAAAACCCTGTTGCATGTTGGGTATTCCTGGCTGAGCTGGGGGTGCAGCAGCTCCTGGGACACCTCCATACACACTTTGGTAGTGCATTAACACAAAAACATGTACATGAACAGCCTAAAAGCAAGGTGGACTGTGCAGAGAATATACAGTACGTAATGCACTGATCTCTCACCCTTGTGCGCTCCCAGTGGTAACGGTGGAACTGAGGACACTGTCAAGCTCAGCTAGGGCCGCGTAACGGTCCCCTCTCGATAAATTGCTCAGAGGCGGGGCAGGGGCCACATTGGGAAGTGGAGGAATGGACATGCCTCCTCCTGAATCGCATAAGGGTAGAGCTTAAATTTATATTCTGACTTATTGTATTAATTCAATTCAATTGATTTATAAAGCACAATTAAAAACAACTGCTGTTGACCAATGTGCTGTACGAGAGGACACAAGTAACAAACATAACCATGAAATGCATTCAGGCAGGCACAAAGTCACAAGTGGACAAACAGAACGTAAAAGAGTAAAGTGACAAATCACAGAATGTAAGCCTGGTGAAATAGGAACGATTTATCTTCGATTTAAACATGGGTCATGTTGGGGCAGTTCTGATTTGAATTGGGAAGTTTTAGAGGGGCTGCGGTTTTTGGAAGAATTAAGGCTCTGTTAGGAGTAGATGAGGGAGACATACCAGTTTACACTTGGTGTTTTAATCCATCTCTTTTGCCCACTTTCAACAACTTCTGTCCTGATTTCTTCGAGGGGAGGGTCTATGGGCAGGTAAATGTATTTTTGATCTAATAGATAAAATAAGCTTGCGCAATTCGCCTTTGGCTAAGCCCCGCCCCCCTTAGTTACTTTTGCTACGTCCGACAAACAAACTTCATCTGGGCTCTGGTATCAACATGGCTTATGCTGTGACAGCTCTTCCTGCTGAAATTTTATCAAACTTTTATAAAGCAGCAAATAAAGTGTCCGATAGAAGTAGGCAAAAGGGGCTGCAATATACGTTTCGAAGGCTATATTCACGACATACAGGTGAAACGCAAGGAACAACAAGGCATCCAAATAGAGGCAAAAGCATACCGGTCACAGTCAAAAATGAACCACCACATATCCTACTAATCGAGACGGAGGCTGGGACTAACAATATCAAGGAGCAACACTGTTCATGCAAAGCTGGGTAGGTCTATATTCACTTCTATAATCGTTATTACAAAGCAAACGGACTACGCGAGTATAACGTTTTATTTATTAGCAGCGTGTGCTAGACGACACTTGTCAGGATTTGACTTCGGTTTGGGAAGGGAAAAAAATGAACACCCCCCTCCAACCTCTCTGGGAAACGCGTATCTGTGTTACAAATGCCCCAGGCACAACGTTTAACCATATTTTTGATAAAACTACGACGGTAATAGCCTGCCGAGACCAAAAATATAAGACGCCTGTGTTAAAGTCAATGGAGCGCTGTGAAAAAGTGTCGGACCTCTGTGGGAGCTTGTTCTTGGCTGCGCTGTGATTGGTCAATCTACATTCTAGGGTGTGGCTTAGCCAAAGGCGAATTAACATATGAACTCTGACAGACGCAAACCCACGCCGAACGCTGTGAGTGTGTGTTAGAAATCAGGAATGGTGAGAGAACATTGTGCTTGGTATGTTTTTCGACTTCAAACTAAACTCTCCATCGGACCAAGTTTAAATCCCGTCTGGCTGGTGCGCTTCCCATAATGTTTACACGTTAGGTCAGTGGGCAGAGAGTATGCTGTCTATCGTGACTGAACGCATTCGAGCAATCTGGTCAAATGCGTTTGAATACTTCTGAAAATGGTTGAAAGTGGACAAGCTCAAAACATTTTAGGCCCTGTTTAAACCTGTATTTAGCATCGTCCACTTATGATCCGATCGACCAAAACGCATCTTTATACCAGGTGTAAACAGGGCCTAAAAGCCTCTGATTGTCAGACCTAAGAGCTTGTGCTGGGTGATGATCTATCAACAGTTCAGAGAGGCATGCGGGTGTTAAACCGTTTATAGACTTAAAAACCAATAAAATCAATTCTATAACGCACAGGTAGCCAATGCAAAGACTGTACGGGGTAATATAATCACACATATTCTCACGTATTAACAATGCATAAGGGTCAACAACAAAAAAGTGCGTCCATAATAACAAAGGAGAGATATTTTAAAAATCTAGTTTAGACTTGCATTTTCTTAGATATGCACTCTTTGTATTCAGGTTGGGTTTGTATGGATTTTATACCATTTTTTAAGAAAAGTTCAAATCACTCAAACTTCATGTGGTCTATCAATCGAGTATAAAGTAATACATATTTTCCTTACACATGGAATACAATGTTGTTATTTTTAACTAAAACTTAAATGATCAAAAACTGTTTTTGGTAACTCAAATAAAGTCAAACATAAATATTAGATCAAAAACTTAAAATACAAACGAAAATGACAAATTAAATACATGAGTTTAAGTACTAAAATTACTAAAACTATAAATGAAATGAAAATAAATTAAAGCTTTATTGAAATACTGAAAATCAAAAACTAATACAAATAACCAAATACTAATACAAATAACAAAACCACAACAAAATTACTAAAACTAACAAAAAAATATATTAAAAAACAATTTAAAATATGAATAAATACTATAATAGTATATATAAAATAAATAATACTAAAATAACACTGGTGTACACAATTTATATATATTTTTGAAGTAATGATTATGTGGGTTGCACCACATTTTATAAGGTGAACTAATCTTGATTTGTCAGTCATGACTCATGAAGGTATGTAGGGCTTCTCTCTAGGATATAATTATCTGTTTCCTGTTATTATTATGATTTGTGTTTTACTCCTGCATGTTGGTTGCACCACATGACATTAAAATGAAATAATAAATTTAATTGGTCAAACTCCTTGGTTTTCTTTTCAATATTTTTTCTGTTCTTTTTAAATTTAAATAAATTAAAAGATGAGGACAAAAAAATAAGTGTAATTTCTTTTACCCATTGTCTTCCTTAAATGATTGGTACAGTACTGTTACACTAAGCCAGCAGCAACAGAGGTGATTTTTAGCCAATAACATTCTGTAACAACCATGACAGGAAATAGAAATACTCATGAACATAATACACAATAGATGGGGGCAGGGTGTGGTACCTGTGTGGGGTTGTTGAAGGGAAGGCTTTGAGGGGGGTGATGTGCCAAAATGTGACGGTGCACTGGCGTTTCCAAAGGAATCAAAATTGGCAAACTCTGTGGTGGAATTATTTTGTGCTACAGATGGCACAGGGTGAACAAAATAAATTAATGAACAGGACTCATGAGGAAAATTAAAGTGGCAGTCTGAAATCATGGTTCTGACATAAATGTAGGCAAGCAAAAGCAAACTGAGCTGACTGACTTCATTCACAAATGGTTGTAGAGTAGGGTAGTTGAAATGACATTTAAAGGGATTGTTCATCCAAAAATTTTAATTATGTCCTCATTTTCTGACCTCATGTAGCATTTGATCTGTTTTTATTCATATAAGGAAAGTCAGTGGGGTCCAAAGCAACATTGGATCCCACAAACTTTCATTGCATGGAAAATAAATAAATTCTATGTATCTTGTGTGTTCCACAGAAGAAATAAAGTCAGACAGGTTTGAAACAAATTGAAAGTGAGAAAACAAATTTTCACAGAATTTTCATTTCTGGGCGTACTATCCCTTTAAATAAATGACAAAAAGCTATGTGACAAAAGATGATTAGTAGTGACAAAACAATTAAAGGAACTTTCGACCGGCATCTACATTACTTATGCAAATTAGAGCTGTCAATCTATTAAAAATCTTAATGGTTACCTGAGGGCCTGTTAAAATGTGCAAAATTAGCAAAGTTTGAGGAGCTGGCAGTTTGAGCTTGAGGGGCAGCAAAAATATCTCCACCCAAGTCAGAGAGGAGGTCAAACTTCTTCTCCTGGCCTGCAGACTGGGCCTGAACACGACTGGTCACTGGGGACTGAGACAGAAACGTGGGGAAGCCATGAAGAGAAAAGCAGGGCATAACCAGATTCCACGGTGAAGAAATAACTGTTCTGTGGTTCCGAATGAAAGCACAAATGATTAGGTGGTTGTGTGTAGTTACCTGGTTAGACGGAGTCTTGGTAAGATGCAGGGTTTTGAGGGGCTGGGGAAGAACCTCTGGGGTGCTACTGGTACTGCTAGCAGATGAACCAGATATTGAGGCCTGCACAGAAGCTATCACCCTGGCTTGTTCTGGGGGAACATACCTGCAAATGACCGTGGCACAATAATAAAGCAGTCAATTTGTAGGCCAACCCGGAAGGCTAATTTGCCATGGGCTCCCAATCAAAGGTCTTTGATTTATGAGTAAAACAAGTCTGTGCATGGTTAACATGACTTGAAGGGCTTTGTTCTACAACATAATTTACACAGTCATACATTACCCATCAAAACTTTTGGGTCGGTAAGATGTTTTCGAAAGTATCTTATGTTGCACTTATTTGAGGACTACTCTTAAACTGAAATCCACCATTCTAAAATCCCATTAGAAACACCCGAGGGAACTCATGAACTGAAAATGCTGACAAGTCTTTTTTTTTTTTTTATGGAATATTGAAATATTTATTATGAATGATTTATGTGTTCACATCATTAATATATTTTTTTTAATCCATGTACCCTCATTTAATCAAAATAACAGAATAACCCTCCCTCTTGCAGTATCATCTCTTCTCATCATCTCTGATGATGTGTTTACAGACCTGTCACTCACATGACATCACAGCAATAGCAAACCACAATCATTCAATCAATTCCCGATGGACAAAATCAGGTTCTGTTCTACATTTTTTCTTGTTAAAGAAGCCGTTTCACTTGGATATACTTCACAATAGGGAAGAAAAGACTAATCACAACTTCCGCTTCACGCCAAATTTAGAGGTTCTCAGACTGGGGGGATTGGAGGAACTGTTGGTAAGCCTCACCAAAGGCTGCATTTGCTTGATCAAAAATACATAAAAAAATGTATATGTGAAATATTATTACAATTTAAAATAACTGTTTTCTATTTGAACATATTTTAAAATGTAGTTTATTCCTGTGATGTCAAAGCTGAATTTTTAGCATCATTACTCCAGTCTTTAGTGTCACACGATCCTTCAGAAATCATTCTAAGATTCATTCTGAAAACAGTTTTTTGTGGAAACCATCATATATATATATATATATATATATATATATATTTCAGGATTCTTTGGATGAATAATGAATAGAAAGATGCAAGCATTTATTTGAAATAGAAATCTTTTGTAACATTATAAAATGTCTTTACTGTCACTTTTGATCAATTTAATGCATCCTTAAAAGTATTCATTTCTTTCAAACCACCAAACAAAGAAAGCACTGACCCCAACTTTTGAATGGTAGTGTACATGCTATGGGTAACAATTATTTTATTTACAGTATGTAAATTCATAAACAGTAAATCAATGCGTTGGGAGTCATTTTTGGTCTGTGGGCTTGCAGATAGTGTGAAGGTTCAATGCGGATTTAGATTTCTTTTTGCCTTTACTGAGACAAGACAGTATAGATTTTGTATTTTAGTGTAATTTCCTGATTCCACAGATGAGATTTCCATCAGAATTTATTGAAGAACCTCAGTATGAAAATGAACAGCTTTATTGCACTACAATAGCAATAATGCCACCTGAAATGCATGATCTCAAAAGCATTTGGCACTTGTGTACAAAGCAAAAAACAACATGCTACACAGAAACACATGTCACAAAAAGAGGGTGGATCTGACCAGAGACTACTTACCATCTTTTCTTCTCATATTTCTCCTGAAGAAACTCTTTGACTTTCTGAGGTTCACGGAAATCTGGGATCACAGAGCTCTTGTCATCATACAACCCCAGCCAGATGTGTTTGCAGACCTGAGCACAAAAAAAAAGAGAATACTTAGAGGAGCCTCAGTATGTTCATAGACTGTAATGTGTTAAAGCGTATTGTACCTCATTGCTGTGTTTTTGTAAGAACTCGATTTCCTGTTGGGTGAAAGTTGTCATAGAAATGGACTTCACTCTATGTGGAGGGTTGATGCCTCGTCTGGGATACAAATCAAATGACAAACATCACAGACTGGTCAAGGAGACGAGACTAAACTGAGAAGTTGGCGATCTTTAATTCTGCCAGTCGTGGTGCTTATATTTGTTATTCTTCTGGATAAAAAGTATTTTCACTATAAGCACATGATACCTCAATTTATAGAATTTGAAGAAAAATGTTCTATGACTTTTCTAAATGATTATATTTCGATTTTTGCTGGCAGATTAAAAAAAAATATTATTAATTATAATTTCTTTTATAAATATTAAATTGTAAAATAATTGTTATACATTTTAATCATTATAATTGACTCAAGGCAGTGTACTAGCAGTGTTCAGACCCCTACGGCTCTGTTTGGGGCCTCTGTCATACTCAGTCATATTTCGGCAACAGAATGTCATAAAGACACTGACATCGAGGGTGGCTCTTTTGACTTAGGACCTTAAATTGAAGTCCTGTGGAGCCCCAAAGCCCCATGAGGGCCCCCGTCATATTTAGATATATTTCGGCACCATAATGTCATAAGGACACTGACATCAGGGGTGGCGCTTTTGACTTAGAACCTTAAATTGAGACCACATGTGGAGTCACACAGCCCTCTGGGGGCCCCCGGAGGCCCTTGTGGAGCCCCTGTCATATTTAGGCACCATAATGTCATAAGGACATTGACATCAGGGGCGGCTCTTTTGACTTAGTACTGTAAATCTAGGTTCCAGTGTGGAACCCCAAAGCCCTCTGGTGGTCACTGTTGGCCCCTGACATAACTCTGCACCAAAATGTCATAGAGACATCATCTTACCAGCCAATGAACTGAGACCCAGTGTGCACTACCTGGCGCCCAAATCTCAGCACCACAACATCATACCATAATTTTCACTAGTGGCATTGTCTGCAAGTTGAATACCATACCACTCATTTGTTTCAGTTTATCTAGTTATGAACATATTTTATGCATAAGCAGCTGTAATGTTTAAACATGGGTGTGTCTCACATTGACACAGTACTTTATGAACACACACACAATTTTAGCCATATGGCACAAACGTCACACCGTCTTAGTTAATTAAAACGGATCGTGAAGTTCGGCTGTTCTGGCCCTGAATCTCGTGCTATTTTTGTGAGAGCTGATGTTATGATGATGTTAGAGACAGCTGGGGCACATTCTGCAGATAATCTCTCAGATGGGAGGGGTTGTTAGGCGTCTGCCCATACAGACTCTTGAGGAAAAAACAAGTTCGTTCACCATCTGTGTGAATATGAGGGGCCTCGTTATAAACTTACAGTATTCCGGAACAGGTGGTGCACACAAACGAGCCCACTGTCATGTTGGCGTAGGTCGGGCCGCGTTGATCGCAATCAAAGCATTTCCTATTAGGAGGCAGGCTGGTCATCTCCCGAAGCATCTTCAAGTGTTTCTCCTCCTGTTTTCGCTTGGCACTCGCCGCCATCACGAACTGATAAAGCTGTCGAGTCTAGGGCAGGTGAAGCTGGAAGTTATAAGTAAGTCTAGTGCATAAAAACACCCGGCAGCGCTGGAAAATCGTTCCACATAGGACAGCCAGGAATAGCCATAAACGTCCTGTTCTTCACTGGACTGATGTGGAGCGCTAAAGGCCATACATTTCAATGCTGCCATCTACTGCACCGGAGAGAAACGCCTCTACTGTATGGAACATGGTCAAAAACATAAGTGTACGGATATTTAATTGTGAACGAGAGCCTGACACCCTGATGTCCACATTCATGTTTCACGGTATTTACATCATGGCACTCGCTTAGGGGTCAGACATGTGTTCCTCAGTGCAAAAGAGGCAGAAGAAAATAAGCAGTTTTAAAGAAAAGCATGTTCTATAATTTGTGTCAATATTTGTTGTGTCAATACTCATATTTTTTTACTTTAATATTAGACAACTATTTAGTATTTTCAACCTACATTATTTAAGACCATTTAGCCTTTTGTAATCACGTCCACAGTTTTTTTGTGTGTTCGTTCATATACCAAGTACCATTCCGATGAAGGAAAAAATGTAAAAAATCGAAAAGACCACCAGAGGGTTAAAATAAAATACAATGAAACTTCATAGGAACAGAAAAGCCATGTTTTTGTGTCACTATGGTATCCTGACCAAAAACATGGTAAAATCATGGTGCTTTCTTATGTATTATGGCACTGAATGATTCCCATATTCATACATCATGGTATGTACAGAATATGGTATCCCTAGGTACTTTAAAGTCCCTGTAAAGGCAATTCTACAAAAAAATTCTAAACACATTATAAATGTTACAAATGTATTGCTAAAACATATTACAAAGACTGTGAACTGTGAAGTACTGAAATGTGGAGTTAGACCGTTAAACAGTTTTTCACCATTGCAATTTTACGGATTTTTTGGGCGGGGCTAAAACAGGGCTCGATGACGCACTGGAGCCCATGAGCTCGTGGACACGCCCCTACTTGATGACACACCGAGGCCACTGAGGCTGATCTCTCCCGACCCCATTCGCCGCTCAAACGCGAGTTACTATCAGTCTATTAGTTACTACAGCCTACTGTTTGCTAGCTAGCTAGCTATGCCTTCAACACGGAAATATAGGCTACTACCTGGATGCGATCGTACAAAACAGATCGGTGTCTTTATTTAAATTTCCTAAAAACGATCACATCAAGAAGAGGTGGTGGATTAATTTTGTGTAGAGCCAACCTTGATGAAGAGCTGAGGATCACCGCCAACACCCGCCTCTGTAGTGATCATTTTACACAGGATCGTTTTATAAACTTTCCTCAGAGACAACTGGGATTCACTGATAATCCGCTGTTACTGGTGAACGGGGCCGAAACGACTATCCCCCGCCAGCGTTCATCCTCCCGTCCCGAAAGCAGTATCAGCTAATAATATCGCCGTCGACCTATAGAGCTTTCCCGCTAGTGGGCGTGGTTTCAGCGCAGCCAGCGGACACGCCCCCAGCGTTTGAGAGCGGAGAATAATGCTCACTTTTTCAAGATTTTGATAGCTTATTTGATGTACTTGCCGGCTTTTTTTATCATTCAAATTTGGCTGGATGGCTAATAACACATTTTTCTGTGGTGTGACATACTCAAAACACATACTTAATTTTGACTTTACAGGGACTTTAAAGATTACCATGGTATTGCAAAGCTAAAAAAAATCATGACATTACCAAGTTACCATGTCCAAAAAACATGATATTAGCTTGGTACTTTGTAGTTTTTAGATGGATCATACATATACATATACAAGTACAAAGCACAAACTCACTCACTCACTCACTCACTCACTCACTCACTCACTCACTCACTCACTCACTCACACACAATATGTATCTATAGGCAATAAGATATTAACCACATTAAACACAAGCTACACTAGTATCGTATAATACTATAATAATATATCATAAAGCACAGTATACATTTAGAAATAAAATTAGGTTTACTGTAATTTAATACAGGCTCCCAAACATAAAAGTTACAAGCATTATTTAAAATTATTCCCTTTCTTGGCACTTGTTTTACATTATTTTGCCATTTGAACATAATAAAATACTAAAATATCTAAAACAGATCGATGCCATTATACTTTTAACTCTTCTGTCCACATGATGGTTTGATCAATGCTTTAAGATCCAAGATTAAAAATGGTCCGTCTTATTCAATTTTTGATCGTTTTCTCCCACTGGATCCTCCCACAGCTGCAGATTCAGCCTAGATAAAGAAGTCAAGACTGTTTGTTACTATGTTCAAGCAATCAATCGATTTACAAAACTTCCAAACTGATATCTAACCTTTCTCCTTCGTGTTGCAGGGAAATAATCTTCAAGTCGTGACTGTCTAGTTAGGCCCATTTTCTCATCCACCTCCCTCTGCTTCCTTCTCTTTAAGAGAGACTCGCGAAACTTCTTCATGCGTCCCCGCACCCTTTCCTCCCTTAAAAGAGTGAATAGGGTCACATACCCAAATCTCAGATACTATTAAACATCAGAACATAGAGACATACTTAAAAGGCTTCTCCTTGCACAGGAACTGCACCAGACCCTCTTCATCAGGCTCACTCCAGGCCAGAACAGGGTCGTCAATTTGCGGTGTTTCAAAAAACAGCTTCCGGGCATCCTTGTACTGCCAGTTCGGAGGGATAGGGTGTGTCTGTAAGAATTGATAGCGAAAGTCGCCTTAATTTATGGTTTACAAAAAAACGGCAGCCTGAACATTCTGCTTTAGATCTATTTTTGTGTTCCACAGATAAATGAAAATCATATTGTAGAAAGCAAATGAGGGGGAATAAGTCATGACAAAACTATCAGAACGCTGCCTTCTAGTGAGATCAGCTTTAAAGTCACCATGACATCATAATGGAAATTCTTATTTAAGGAAAGGTGCAGTGTATATAATAGATGATTTATCTATGCAGTTTTAAAAATCTTTACTCAAAAACATTTATTTCCCATCCCCCTTGCAATTACATCTCTTCATTAATGACATGAGCACAATAATACTGACGACAATGATCCAATAATTTACAGATGGACAAAATTAACTGTTACCTAAACTTCTTCTTGTTCAAGAAGCCATTTCACTCAGATATACATTATAATAGACATAAGAGGACCGTGTGTAAGGCTGGCCGTGGCTTAGCCTTCCCCTGGCCACGGACTTGAGACTAGAGTGGAATTTTCTCACTCAAAACACTTACGCTGCTGCTTCTGATTGCTTTTAGGGGGAAGGTAGCTAATCACCTTTTGCACCTTTACCTTTTAACAAACAAAGTGTAGACATTATGTAGGCTAAATAAGAGATTGATTGTGCAGTCAGCTTCATTGCTTATAGCGGAACCTTATGAGATGAATTGAGATGAGTGACAGCTTTTTAGAGATGTTCTTTGAGTGTTGATATGTCAAATCACACATTACAGTATGCTTGTTTTTCTGTTTAAATTATAGTGGATTGCGAATGTAAAAGTTTTCTGTCGCTTCATAACATTAATGTTGAACCTCTGTAGTCACATGGACTATTTTAACGATGTCTTTACCCCCTTTCTGGGCCTTGACAGTGGTAATAACATTGCAGTCTATAGGGGGGTCAGAAAGCTCTCGGATTTCATCAAAAATATCTTCATTTGTGTTCCGAAGATGAACGAAGGTCTTACGGTTTTGGAACGACATGAGAGTGAGTATTTTATGACAGAATTTGAAACTATTTCATGACTTTCTAATTAAATGTGTTTTTGAGGAGGAACCACATCTAGTTGGTTTACCCTCCGCCTATGATAATAGAGAAGAAAAGACGATCACAATTACCATTTCATGTCGACTTTAGCAGGGCTTGATTTATTTGGTTTATAAGATTTTTTTCCAAACAAGTACCTTTTTGTTGACATGTTCCATCACACCCTCTATTGTATGATGTTGTTTAACAAGCTTCAATGCCCGACTCGGCCCAAGACCCCCAATCTTATCACAGTAGTCACAGCCCAGCAAGATACACAGGTCAACAAACTAGGAAAGAGACACAGAAAGATAAATTAAACAAACACTCTTTTGGTGTTAAAAGAGTGCCTTACCAAAAAAAAAAAAAAAGGGCAAATCAATGAATAATCTGAAATCCTGAATGTTTTACCTGTTCATATGTCAGCTGTAGAGCTTTCAATAGATTTGGTAAGGAGTACTCTGTCACCTCACTGTGAGAGAAATGATTTAAGGACAAAACCATGATAGCTATTGCTGTATTTTAATGCAAAATTAAAATGTCTTTCTACAGAAGCGTTGAAATGCCTTACTGTACAATGTAACATTGAATGTTCTCCTGCAAAATCTATAATCAGAGTGGGAAATTAATTTGACTTTAATCTCACCTGTCTTTCTTTGCATTGAGCTGTCGGAGAAGAACAGTCCCTCCGAATGCCAGTGTGTCCATGTCCTCTGAGGCTACAGCATTAACTGTGCCACTTTTGACCAGGTGGGCACACAGTGCCTCTGCTTCACCTGGAGCCTGACATTCAAAGTGATGTCAAAATAAGTCAAACAAGAACACCTCAAATTCATATGATAGAGTAGTTATTTGTATAACGCTAACTAAATTAAATAGGACACAAAATAAAAAATAAAAAAACCTGGACACACGGCACACCCATGAGCTTTAGGAGACGTAGGCAGTCTTGTTTAAAGTTGGACCCTAAAAAAGTGCAAAACAATGCACATAAATATTATAGTCACCAGCAAATTGGGAATAGTGATGAGTAGAAACAACATGAAACTATACAATATAGTTATGTAAGACTTTAAGATATATTAAGAAGGTTTTCTATTTCAAATAAATGCTGTTATTTTGAGCTTCCTGTTCATCAGAAAACCCTGAAAAAATGTATTAGTTTCCACAAAAACATTAAGCAGCACAACTGTTTTCAACATTAATAGTAATAATAATATGTTTCTTATGGAACCAAATCATCATATTATAATGATTTCTGAAGGATCGTGTGACACTGAAGACTGGAGTAATGATGCTGAAAATTCAGCTTTGACATCACAGGAATAAAAATAAAAACATTATTTATAAAAAAGTTATTTTAAATTCTAATCATATTTCACAATATCACTGCTTTTATTGTATTTTGGATCAAATAAACAGCCTTGGTGATCATTCTTTTAAAAGAGACTTGAAAAAACCTTCCTGACCCCAAACTTTTAAACCGTAATGTTTACATCGCCACACACCTGTGTTGGAGCTCTGCAAACTGTTATAGCCAGTGATTTGAGCTCTTTTCTCCAGCTAGAGGAATTCAAATATATATTATTAAACACATAACTGGATTTTATAATTATTATATGTAATTATTCAATAGTTTTATTAGAGCACATCTTCTCACCACGGCTCTCTTTTGATTGGGCGGTCTGCCATCAAGTACAAATACAGGCTTGATGTCATGCTCCAGGAAAGTAAGAGTCCGGTAAAACAAGCCTGTGAGAGGGCTGCAACATCAGATGTTCATATTTGTAAGAGAAGATAAAACACACACACACCGACACATATATGATAGAAGATCACAAGATTTACAAAAGAGAACAGACAATTAATTTTTATTCAAACCTTAGCTTCAGATGGCTGGGGAGAGCTGTGCGAAACTGATTCACCACAATAGATGTATCTAGTGCGATAATCTTCCCTGGATCACAGAAACATGACAGGTGTTACAGATTTTAGGCAAACATAACAGAACAAAAAGATTTTTGAGTAAGTAACTTAGATGACAACTAACGTTAACAGTAATAACAATCGAACTCTGAAGTGTACATTCGAGATACTTTTTTTGGCCTGTAAATTGCTTTTCTTACTGTTTTATCTTGTTTATACATGACAATATATTATTGTAACTTATATTAATTTTTTACTACGGTTTCCCCAATAAACTTTTCTGTTACATTTTAACTGTGTAATGCATTGATCTTACCCGAATAATCACCGATCTCTTTGTTGCGCATAGACGCTGGAGCGTCAAAATGAATTAAATTCGCTAACTTTGTAATCCCCATTTTAAATTAAAAATGTTTTAACTCTAATCGTGTTGGTGGGTAGGACAGATGTTATTGTCCTTCATCACACATCTTCATTTCCGCATGGTCGCAGTGCTCACGTAGTTGCCATGGTAACATAGTGCTGATAGGCCACCGCTACTTGACGTCACCAACTCGTTTCGCGACCATAGAATCTGTACATAGAATTCTCATCATTTAACAGTTAACAGTTAACAGTTAACATTTTAACAGTTAAAAAATAGGATCCTCATTAGCGGCTGTTTCCATATGGGATAAAAAAGACTGGCAAAAACACGTGTGAGTGGAGGCGGGGATAATTTGCATATTCAAAACCACTAAATGAGGCCAGGGTGTAGAGTTACATTAAGCTATTTTAAAGCCTGAATATTTTTTTTTAAATATGCCATTTTGGTGATCAAAGATAAGTTTTGGGATAAAATGATTGACTACAGGGGGACTTTAATAGACACATATGAATATCTTTATCTGCAGTAGACTTAAGCAGATGATTTTGTTAAACTAACACAATACAAGACTGAGGCGTCAGCTAACACGGAATTAAAAAGTTACCATAGTAAAAACCTGTAATATCGAAAACCTTTTTATCATATAAAAACCCAAACCAAACCCATTCTCACCTGTGCAATTTTATCCCATTTCTTCGGGAATTAGAGATTTCACAACTAGAATGTGCGCAATGTTTTATTAATAATAATAATTAGTATTATTTGTTTTATTTTATTTTATTAAATGCTTGAAAAAAATCATACCATAAAAATACAATAATACTCCAGGGTTCTTCAGAATTTCAGTCCAGATTAAGTGCCAGCCACTGTTCTAACCTCCTTCTTATAGCTTTTAAGTTTTTAGAGAACGCAATACATTCAAAATATATTTTCATTTCAAGTTTAAATCTTTAAAAAAATTTAGTGGCATCAATCAATGATTCTAATGTGAGTGACGACACGCTGACCGTTCCAAGGTGGCGGGCGTGCCGACGTGTCTGGAGCGGTCGAATACGGGTCTACGTAACGTTATCTATATAATGTCCGCGACTGCAAAGTCTGCAAACAAAATGACCCAACTCGTTTGCCGTAGACGAGCTAGCGTGCGAGAATAGTTTTGAACATAGGTTTTGAAAGTGATGCTTGTGTGAAAGCAGAGGATGCCAGAGCAAGTCAAAATGTTTGACTAAATATTTTATTAGGTCAACTCGGCCTAAACATTTCTTTGTATATAATAAGATAACATTCAGCAAGTAAAGATGGAGCAAGGACTAGAGATGTCAGCAATGATTCCTGCATTGCAAGAACTAGCCAGGTAACATCAATGGCTGCTAATTGCGATAGATATTCTCTTGTTAAATACTCCTGACAGGTGTCCTCAACATTAAACATTTTAAAATAAAGCTCATACAAAGCCTTTTATGTCTTTTCCAGTGCCAGTTCAGTTGAGTACAACCAGGTTGTGCAGAAACCACGTCAGATACTGTGTCAGTTCATTGACAGGATACTGACAGATGTTGATGTCGGTAAGGAAAAATGCATTGCATCTTGGATATTTGTGTTGTTGTTACGTCAAAAGTCTTTTTTATGAGAACATCTCAAAATTCTGTCATTGTTTACTCACCTTCATGTTGTTTCAAACCATGCTAAATGAATCTAAGGCAAATATCTTGTGGTTGACTTCACTTGGTTGAAGAATTATAGTGAAAACTGTTAATGTGAAGCCCTCTAGAATAGATTATTTAATGTGTAAGTATATATTACATTAAATAAATATATAAATACAAATATAGCATAAATTGAAAATAAGGCATTCCTTTCCTTCCCATTACTGATGAAGTTCTGTGTTATTGAAACATAAATGTTCTCCATGGTTTACAATGGAGTCTGCTGATATCATTGTTTTGAACTGAACGGCTAAAACACAAAACAATTCATACACTAGATGGTAGATCACATCTAGTGCATCGTTCAAGTCTGTAGTGTATAGCATAGTGTAATTTGGGACATTATATATACTCATAGCTTTTAAGTTTTTAGAGAACTTTGATTCAAAATATATTTTCATTTCAAGTTTAAATATTTAAAAAACTATATATATATATGTATGTATATATATCATCATATATACACTTATCATTTACTCACCCTCATGTCGTTACTAACTTGTATGACTTTCTGAAGAACACAAAAGAAGATTTTAAGGATTCAAAGTTTTGGTGACCATTCACTTCAATTGTATGGACAAACAAACAAAAACACTGAGACATTTCTCAGAATCTTCTTTTATGTTCCACTGCATAAAAAAATCATAGAGTTTTGGAATGACATGAGGGTGAGAGTAAATAATAATATCATTTTTTATTTTTGTGTGATTAAACTAGCCCTTTAAAACAAGTTAACAATATTTAAACTTGTTGGAAATGTCTCTTCATCTCTTTCCACTGTCAGTTTTTAGTACAGTAATGTTTGAGGTGTTTACATAGTCTAATGTTTTTAATCTCTCTCACGTTTTAGTTGCTCTGGAGTTATGTAAGAAGACCAGTTTTGAGCCAGCATGTGTGATGCTGCTGGACTTTGTCCAGCACATTATTAAATCCTCCACATTAATGTTCATAAACCCAGCGTGTCTTTCTGATCACTTCAAAAACTCAGAGAACAGCTGCACTGGTAAGTTGATATAGTTTAATATATATATATATAAGTGCTACACAACTACATTTAGCTTAAATTGTCTGCCTTCCTTCTCCCTTCATAGATTTCAGTAAATGGATCATCAACCGTCTCTTGCGAATTGCTGCTTGCCCAGAATGCGAAGATCTTCACATGAAGATCTCGTCAGTCATCTGTTCCTTGCTTCACCTTTTCAGAGCCAAGGGTCCAGTCCTATTTGGGCTGTTTTCCACAGAGCTAATTTGTTTAATGCAAGATCTAGTGCATAAGAATTTCATGGTCAGACCGTCTCCACAATGGCCAGTGGTGGTGGAACGTTTCTCCATCAGGTCTGCAGAGTCTGCTGTTTACCTGACCCCTACCGTCCTTCAGCTGTCCTCATGTGCCTCAGCTCAGATGCTGTTAGTAACTTCATTAACAGTGCTGACGGATATTTTGCAGGGCATTTTCTTCCCAAGAGAAGTGGGCATCATATGGAACTCTACTTGCCTCATGCTGTCTAATGGGAGCCCGAGGCTCAAGGCAGTGTCTATGGTGCTTTTAACTCGCATTGTGACTCTAGGAGGTTTCCCTGAAGACCATTCACAGCCATTTTTCTCTGCTTATTTGCATCTCCTGGACTCATTGCCTGCTTTTGAGGAGTCAGAGCTCAAGTCTTTTGGCAAGGATTTCCAGAAGCTCTCCCAATGTGTTTTCCTGACAGAGGAAGGCACTCACGGCAGGTTTGAGAGAGTCCATCTGAACATGCTGATGGAGAGGCTTGAGAAACTGGTGGTTGGTGGGGCACTTGAGCAGTTGAAGGTAATGGAGGTGAAAGCTACACTTTGCGCAGTCTTCTGCTTTGTCCTCAACTTTGTTCCTCCCGGATACGAGTGTGCAGTGCAGATCCGGAAGGAGAGAGTTGCAGCCATTTGCAAAGCTCTTATTAAGACCATTGGAACCCAGGACCAGGAGGAGGTAAATGATCAAAAGAAAAATTCTAGCAAAAGGTCCAGGCTGCTCTTTTCCATACAATCAAAATGAATGGTGACATGACATGACAAGCTTCAAAAATGACAAAAACAAGATAAAAGCAACACAGTCACAGTGGTTCAGACATCTTTTGCACTATATCCAAAGTGTTCTGAAGCAATGTTGGGAAAAGGAATCGACATTCCTAACATTTGAAGGAATAGTTCACCAAAAATTCTGTCATCAATTACTCACCTTCATGTTGTTCCAATCACATAAGACTTTGATAAGCACAATAATTTGTTAAACACGGATGCTTAATCATGCTTGCGTGACACGTGAGAACAAACCTCATTGGTTCTCGTTTGTCAAGCAAGCACTTTTGAGCTTCAGTTTGCCATATTTGATGTGCTATACAAAAGTGTGTTGATCAGTGTTATAAATGAATAAAAGCCTAAATTACATCGGTTCATCATACCTGGATTTAACAACTCGATTGACCACTGGATTACTTTTAAGGTTTCATTAAAAATATCTTCTTATGTGTTTCGAAGTCTTATGGATTTGGAATGACATGAAGGTGAGTAATTGATGACAGAATTTTCATTTTCTGGGTGAACTATCCTTTTAATAGTGTTGATAGTTTAAAATCTTGCCATACATTAGCTCAAATCTCATTCTCACGTATACATTATTATGTAGTTTGAAGTCTTAAAGTGGTGATGTATTGCAGAGAGTAACATATTTTCTGTTAAAAACTAGCAAAGTGTGGAAGGCTACCTGTACGCTGCCCTCAAGACAGATGCCATTGCTGCAGTGCAGGATGTGCAGGCCTCTGTTTCTGACCCTGCTGATCCTCGTATGTATGAAGAGGAGGTTCCAGCCAAACGACCAAACCTCTCTCTTCCAACACAACTAAGGAGCGAGGCCAAAACTCAGCCAATGTACGCAATTCTCTGTCCCCACTCAGTCTCTGCTGTCTCTTCAGATAGACTTTGCTTCAGTTTCTCCTCTTACCATGTGTAAAGATGAGCTTAACGCATTAAGATGATCTTGTCTGCCATCAGGCAAGTGGACATGAAGAGCAGTAGTGAGGTGTGGGCAGCTGTAGACAGCCGACTGGGCGAGTTACTGACCCAGATGAGGGATCACACAGTGAGCCAGTGCGTGAGCACCGTGCAGGGACTGACGGTCATCTTCCACCTGGCTGCACTTTGCTCAAAGCACTGTCTGAATGGACCACAGAGGTACGGTTTTATTTAAGGCCTTTGTTGTGTTGCATGGTTATTAGTTCTCATTCTTAAATGCCTCTTCAGTGACCCGGGAGGGAAGACATCAGAGACCTCAAATGGAGTCCAGCTCGTTTGGTTAAAGCCTCGGATTTTGGCTCAGGTAGTCGAGAGCTGCCGCACCGTAATGGCAAACACCTCCAATGAGGGAGAGCTGGAGCCTCTGGTGGAGGGCACTGTCAGGATCCTTGATGCTGTCCTCTACCTTAACAGTGAGTGTATTTTTTGCAAAGCACCATTTCATTCAACTGCATCTTGGTTATTTTTTCAGGATGGCAAAATGCTGGTCAAAACCAAAAAGCCTAATATTATTTTCAAGTTTTGGCTGGTAACCAATATAAAAACTATTTGTTCTGAATTTATGAAAAATATATCACTAAAAATGAAATATACCACAAGTAAATGTAGGCATTATAATGCACACAGTATGAAAATGGATATTTATTTTGAGACTGGCTAAAGATAACATTTAACAGTATTATTAAATTCTTAGTTGTTTTGAAGAATCGGGTCGATACCAATAAATAAATAAATAAAAACTAGAATTTTGCCCCATACCTGTTATACATTACCCTTCAAAAGTTTGTACGTTTTAAACAAGGACACATTAAATTGATCAAAAGGGACAGTAGAGACATTTAAAAGGTTACAAAATAATGTTTTACAGGGTTTCCGCGGAGTCATAAAAAGTCATAAAACGTCTTAAATTTAATAATAAGAATTTTAGGCCATAAAAAGTCATAAAAACGTCCGGATCTTCCATACAAGGTCATAAATTACATTTAGCCACGTCTTAAATTGATATGCTCATTCATTCATTATCGCGATGTAATTTTTTCTCTATAAAACGATATCAAGAGTTCGATAAATGTTCGATAATGTGTATGCGCCAAAAGCGGAACGAAACTCATTTGAACCGCGCGCGCCTCCCGGACTGTTTATCCGCTTGGCTCAAAGTCCAAACGGCAGCGCGAGCTCACTAGAAGTAGACGCGTTTACTCTAATCGGTCTCGCTCACAAGATCCAATGAGAAGCGCTTGAATTCAGCTTAGAACACACATGTCTCAGTGATTTAAACCAGTTTAAAGGCAGATGAAACAGCGCTGAGGAACAGTAGAAACAGTGCGCAACGATACGGTCAGAAAGTTTTTCCGTCTACAAATTCCCATAATTACCATGGATTTACTATAACGATACTATAATGATATGTTCTGGCAATAAAGAGTAGTTAGTTTAAAACCACAATTAACGCTCTGGTTTCTACGACTTTCAGTTAGGAGAAGAAATGTGCCTTTAAACTTGAAAGAAATAAAGATTTGACATTTATCGTGATAATTATCGATATTGACTGATATATTATCGTGATAATTGATAAGTGTTGTTCCTGTGTTATTGATACTTAGGAAAAGGGAGCCTTCAGTTTGTTACTCTTAAGAAAATGGAACCTTTAAATAATGAAACTTATTACTTTTAATGAAAGTCAATAAAAAAATACTTTTGAAAGGAAGTAATTTTTCGTAATTCGTGTAGGTCATAAATTTAAATCATAATGGTCATAAAAAGGTCTTTAAAAGTCTTAAATTTGACTGACTAAACCATGCAGAAACCCTGGTTTTAAATAAATGCTTTTTCACAGAATATTAAGCAGCTGTTTTCAACATTGATAATAGGTAAATGTTTCCTGACCAAATCAGCATATTAGGATGATTTCTGAAGGGTCACGTGACACTGAAAACTGGAGTAATGATGCTGAAAAAAAACGTTTTTCTATCACAGGAATAATTTACATTCAATTAAAAAGAATGGTTTTGTATTTTAATATAATAGTGCACAAGATTACTGTTTTATTATATTTTTAATCAAATAAATGTAGCCTTGGTAAGCAAAAGAGACTTCTTTCAAAAACGTTTGTGAACACTACTGTTCTGAACGGTAGTGTGTGTGTGGTACCAATGTTTTGTGCATCCCTAGTTATTTTATTTTACTATTTTGCACAAATTTTTGATATTTTTTTATGACCATAGACAGAGCATCCGATAGATATATTTAATAGCATGATATCAGTCCATTTGAAATAATTTGATTTGTATTGTCTGTTTACAGCCAATAGTCAGGGTGACACAAGTTTTTCCAGGAATGTTTGTGCTCTGCTGTCGATTCCATGGGTGCTTGAGCATTCTTCACAAACGGTTTATCAGACAGCCTCTTTTCCTGCAAGTCTGATTACACTCTCCCAGAAACTTGCTCCTGCCTGCTGTAAGTATCTAATTCATTAACGTTCTGCAAATAATTTATATATGCCCAAAAGGGAATTACTGCAGCTGTAATGTTAATGGATAACTTTTTATTTATTTATCTAGTTCCTAAATGCATTTAATTCACTTTGCATTCCTTATTTTTTTTAACGCTTGTTCTTTTGTTATTTTGTCTGTAGCTGCACAAACTCGAGCGCACTGTGTGTTTCTGCTTGCTCTGCTGTCAAAGAGTGTGTGCGGTGACTGGCGTTCGTCGGTTTATCGTTGGGCCCTGCAAAGCAAGATGGAAGCTGAGCGGGCCAGTGCCGTCAGAGGCTTCCCTCTTCTGCTGCACCACCTAGGGGTCAAATCCTACAGCCTCATCCACGAGGTCCTTCTGTACGTCACCCTCTAACAATCAATCTGACAATCATCCAATATTGGCACACATCAATTCAGGGTTCCCATGGTCATGGAAAACCTTAAATATCAGTGAATTTCAAAAGTCATGGAAATATCTATAGCAAATATATTGTTCTAGTCATTTTCAGTTCTAAGATGTTTAATCGATTAGAAATAACCTAAGCTAAATATTTCTTTTAATCCTTATGCAGTTTATGAAAGACCGAAAGATGGTTAAAAAGGGAAACTTTTTGCTTGAGATGTGAATAAATGTATGAATACATTGTGCTCGTAAATGGCTGTTGTGATATTATGAGTGGCGGCTTGGACCCAGAAATGGTTTTCCTTACATCACAACTTAAACTTAGAATGAGAATAAAATGTAGGGCAGGACTTGATTTCATCCTTCGGGAATTGATTTGATCGTAGGAAGTTGTGTGTTGCTAACTAAACGGAGGCAGATCTGAATGCCAGTTTGCAGTCAGTTGTGGAGGATATTGTAGTCCCACTCTCTGCCGAGACAAACATCATGAAGAGAGCATAATGTCGATGCAAGGATCCAACGATTTTTTTAATTGCACATGAATTACATAAACACTGCAACATTCTGTAAAAAATAAGAAGTGTCAATTTTTTTGTTCACGTTTGTTAACATTTTGTATTTAAAACTGCATTTAGGAACAGACTCCAGGACAGCTCAACACAAGTAAAGACCGAGCTGGCCGGTATCACGGGGCAGCTGGCCTGCTGTTTGTCTGAGAGGTCAGAACTGCAGTTCCCTCAGGAGACAATGCCTTCCCATGAGCTCCTCTGTGCTGGTCTCAGCATTTCAGACTCCCATCCCTGCCAGATCTCCTCAATCGGAGCCTCTATCCTCACACCGTTCCTTCTGCTGCTCAAACCTGTGGAGGACGTGAAGGTGAAGCAAGGTCAGTCTGCTCTGCAACACTTTCTGTGAAGATTTTTTTACATGGAAAGGCTTTATCTGTTTTAAAGGTGAAGTAAGTAGTTTCTGTGACACTAGTGGCACCTATTGGAATTAAAAAAATAATGCACGTTTTGCAAACACCCACTTTCGTGCATTGCGCCTCCCCCAACCATCCAGGTCTTACGGGTGCTTGTAAAGGCATGTCTCAACAAGTAATAGTAGGCTAATTTCAATAAAAGGTCCAACATATTAGGAATACTTTTAGCTGTGTTGCTATGTGTCAAGAGTAAGCAATTGAGTAGGCTAGTAACACTATCTAGAGCGAACGCAAGCATCTTGCTTATAATAAACCCATCCAATTTACAGCATCTTCACGTGTCATATTTTTTGACATGACACACCACAACATTTTACTTGACATCAAAGTAAATATGAACTGGTACATTTATCTTTCTAAACGGGTGTATTATGATACTGTATGGTGTCGAAGCGTCCATTGTAGTGTGTAGCATCGCAATGCCCTTTTGGCTTTGACGTGCTCATGACCTGTTTTATCTTTGAGGTTCTAAATACAGCGAAATTTGGCTTCCAATCCTGTACCCGAAGCTGAATGTCAGTCCCACACCTGCTAAAAACCCTCTTGCTCTGCCTGCTACAGTAGCCACATCCCAAACTGGAAGGAGATAGACTTATTGACCGCTCTCAATGATTTGATGGTGCCTGGAAGGCTCAATATTTACACTTTTGGGGGAGATAAACCCATTGAAGGTGCACTGTGCAGGAATTCCGTTTTTGTCAAACTGCGACCCCTAGAGTTGCTGTGGAGCACTTGTACTGTCGTAAATAGCACTCACGCAGAGATGGCTCTGCACTCACGGCCTGATCCCCTCCCCCTGTACACGGTACCTGTTCAGTAGGATGGAAGCTGTAACGAGTGGAAATAAGGTGTGGCCCCTTTAAGAGCTGCACGCGCCCTGTTTAACTGTCGGCAGTCTGTATTGTATGTGCGCCTCGAACACCACATGTATACGGCGCCAGGCTATTTCTGTTTGATGCTTATTTTATCAGAATTGTATCTGATCTTTTTTGCCGTAAAGCAATTCGTTACATCGCGAGACCTGATATCACACGACACTTCCTGATGCTGCGGCCGGCGGCCTGCCGGCTCAAAGTTGCAAGTGTGTTTTTTCCGCTCACATGCGATAGGGGGGTGCGAAACGACCACCATTCAACCCGATAAGAGTAATATAACCATTCCAATGACTCCGGAACTGTTGGGTTGAGGTAAAAAACCTGCATAGTTCACCTTTAATGGCATACTAATAGTAGTCAATAAACAACAAACTTGGTTAACAGAAACAAAATCTTACATACTTCACTTTTAAACTGTCTTGAGGATTGAGTTATTAGTCTAAAGAATGTAAGTAGCTGAATTTGGATAAATGAGTTTACTAATGAATTTTTTCTTTGTTTTTGTTAGTATATATCTTTGGTTTTGCAGCCTGATGAGCATTAAACTATAATCTAAAGTTATTATCCTATTTAACATTGTCTTTTGGAATGGCAGCTTTTATCAGGAATATACGGCACTTGTTCAAGCATGTGGATCTGGGTAACAGTGACCCTGATACGAAAGCTCTGGTTAGTGCTTTGGTCAACCTCATTGAAGACCCTGACCAGGAAGTCCGCATAATGTTCGGCCAAAACATTAAGAATCTTCTGGAGTTTTGGAATGGAAATGGCTTCCTGAAGGAGGTACAGATTTTAAAGTTCAAATTATATTAACATGCTGTAATCATTATCACCTTGTTAATGTCATTCTTTTAGTCATTTATCAGATGTTTTTATCCAAAGCGACTAATGGATGAATTATGATTTTGTGTCCAGCTTATTGTGTCCAGGCTAAAAGAAGCTTACACCAATGCAAAGACCTCCAGAAACAATGATCTCAAAAACACGCTTATATTAACCACTGGAGAAATTGGGAGGTAGTGCAAAATGCTTCTTTTTGGTACCACTTTTAGTATATATTGATTCTTCCAGCTGTTAAAAGCACGCAAATCATGCTTCAATATTGCTTATGGTGATTCTCAGAGCTGCTGAAGGGAACCTGGTATCTTTTGCTCTGCTTCGCCTTCTGCACTGCCTGCTGTCCAAATCCAATCCTGTGTCGGTAGCAGCCTACACAGAGATCCAGGCTTTGGCCACCTGCAGAGACCTCAAACTGCAGTCCTTCTTCAACCAGTACAGGAACCCAATTTGCCAGGTCAGCATGCCTTTGTGTTACTGTGATTATAAAGTATTATCTTAATTGCTTTGCTTTTATGGTGTGTTTTATATAGTTTACCATCAACGTGAGCACCACCATATGCTGTTTATCACAAAGCTTTAAAATTGTGTGTTAGAAATGGAGAACAGTGTTTGTTTTGCTTCAAGCAAACATGTAATGTTGTTTATAGAATATGTAATGTTCCTCTCTTTTCTTTTATTGCAGTTCTTGGTAGAGTCTTTGCACTCCCGACATGTGACGGCTCTGCGCTGCACGCCGGATCAGAGCTGCGAGGCTCTGCAAGAGGAGGCGGCCCATCAGAGAGAGCTGGCACTGGACATCCTGTCTCATGTGGCTCATGTCTTTGATTTCCCTGACCTTAATCGTTTCCTCAATGTAAGTTTAACATCTTAATACCAGATTTGACAAGATCAGCCTCTGATGTAACAGAAAAGCCTGAAATTTGGGCAAATATAGTATAGCGTATAGGCCGGGACTGGGAAAACTTTTTGAAACCAACAGGAGCAAAATTTAGAGCAATGATGGATTGCTTTGATGAACATTGCTTATTTCACAGAAGAAGTGAGCTTACTCTCTCTTTAATTCACAGCGGACACTACAGGTCCTTCTTCCCTTTTTGGCAGCCAAGGCCAGTCCTACGGCTTCTGCTCTGATCCGCACAATTGCCAAGCAGCTGAATGTCAACCGCAGGGAAATGCTCATCAATAACTTCAAATACATATTCTCTCATCTTGTGTGTTCCTGTACCAAGGAGGAGCTGGAGAAAGCTTTCCACTACCTTAAGGTGTAATTTTCAGATTATGAAATTAAGAAAAAAAAAATGTTTTTCTAATTTATGTATTGTACATTAATTACTTACAGTAATTACATTATTTATTCATTAACTTTTATTTCATATTATATTTTATTTTTATTTTTGCACAGAATGAGACAGAAATTGAATTGGGGAGTCTGCTGAGACAGGATTTCCAGGGTCTTCATAATGAGCTGCTCCTGCGTCTAGGAGAACACTACCAGCAGGTCTTTAATGGACTTGCTATTTTAGCTTCTTTCGCCTCTAGTGACGACCCATACCAGGGCCCAAGAGAAATCACCACCCCAGGACGCATGGTACTACTGCTCTAATAATAATATTCATCAGTCTAAGGCCCACGGGTTTCTAGCACAACGTTCATAAACTGATTCATGTGCCTTTTGCTGTACAGAATTGGATGCATTAGAGTTTGTTGTCAGCTTTCTATTATAGTCATTGTTCTGTAAATAATGCTATCTGTCACTGTATGTCTGTGTAGGCCGATTATCTGCAGCCCAAGCTCCTTGGCATCCTGGCTTTCTTCAACATGCAGCTGCTTAGCTCTAGCGCTGGAGAGAAGGAGAAAAAGAAAATGGTAAGTGTTCGGTACGTTTTAACAAACTTTAAAGCTGTTTTGTCTGGTTTCAATGCTATATGTGGACTTTCAGTAGCGAAATGCTGCAGTAGAGAAAACGTGACAGATCAACCTCATAACTGATCTGTGATGCATCAGAATATCATTAAAGGGGTCATGAATTGTGAAATCAAATTTACCTTGATCTTTTGACAGTTAAGAAGTAATTTTACTATAAAAATATCCTGCAAGTTTCAGAACTCAAAACTTCCTTGTTAGTACAAAAACAGTTTTTATTGAAACCAAGCTCCCAAATGTTTGGTTTCGGATTTTGTCTCAGTATGAGGTCACAGTTCGACGATAGACCGCCTCTGCAGAAGATCAACTTCTACTTCTATATCATCGCCTCTTTAGCCCCACCCACCAATTTGCGCATGTAGTGTAGTAGTAAATACGAGACAGACTCAAACACAGGATTACTCCAGAAACATAACCGCTAGAGATTTCTCTGAGGATTAAAGGATGTTTTGCAGTGCCAAGTTGTGGAATCCCGTCCTTGTGATCCTAAACATTAAAAAGGGTGGATGAACTTGACTTTTAATTAAGTTCCATTCAGACCGCATCAGTAGCCGCGTTTCCATTACCCTTCAAATTGCGCAAATTGAAGTTGCGAATTGAAAATACGCTCAATGGAAACACGTCCATTTCGCAAGAACTCCCGTTTATCGCAAAAAAGTTTTTACGCTCGCATGAGGAGGTTTTTCAGGCAATTCGAAAAAGGAATATTTCGCAAAACTGCAATGGAAACAGGTTTTGCGCATTTACAGTCACCTGACTTAGAAGACGCGGTGAGTTTGGGGTCCGTGTCCGCAAATAATAATAATAGTCATCATTATTATAACATTTATTAGGCTACGTAGAAGACGCTTTTATCCAAAAAAGGATCAAAGCAATTCGTCACATCTCATTCATAATACAGGGCTATAAGATTATCACAAATAAACAAGATTTTGACGCGTATCCAAGTGTTTGTGCGGAGTGTGCAGCGCGCACTGCATGGCAGGGAGGTCGCGGGCGCGAACACTTGCATTTTCCTATCAACAGTAGAAACAACTTAAAATAGCCTACTCTATCATTTCTGGTCATACAGAAAATAATAATACATTATTCGCAACTACTAAGCTAAGCCTAAGCTAAAGCTTGAAATGCCCACTTTAAAACGAATTCGAATCGAAAGCCAATAGCCTATTCTGATTATGTAATCCGTATGAAAGGTGCATTTCTCTCTAAATGCGCACCCGCCTTACAGCGGAGATGGAGATGTTTTAGCCGACACTGATTTTTTATTAATAAACAATTAAAATTCCTTGTTATTTTTTCAGACACATTTATTAATTATGTTATAGCCTATAACTCACCTATAAATCACCTTTCTGTAGGCTGTGGTTATATGGCTCTTCTCATTCAGCACTGCGGGAAAAATATAATTTTCAGGTTCTAATTTGGCCTTAGAAAACCAGTAAAATCTACATTTTTTTCATATTAATTTGTCAATATTTTAAATGTTTAATAAAGGGGCAAAAAGTCATAAACAAAAATAAGAAAATTCGTCGATATTAATTTTTTTGCGCAGCATTTGGTGTGTAGGTAGGCCTACAGTTCAAATGAAAATTTTGGTGTTCAACTTTGCGTTTTAAAAATACAACCGTTCATTTTTCGTTTTGCAATTACGGGTTAAATAAGGAAAAATGAATGGACACAAAAGTACACTGACCGTTTGGACATAATACGAGACAGAGTTCTTTATTAAATTCATAAAAGAAACAATAATTACAGGAATACTGGATTCTAAACCTCAAAGAAATGCCACAATCAAGACCTCGGAGCAGAAATGAGGGAGAAACTCCCAGGAACTTATGTGCCGTTCGCAGTATAAGGGTCTTTCCCTGCCATTAATGCTTGGATAACACACCACGCCTCCTTCCATTAACAACAATAATAATAATAATGTCTAGTGCGGTGGCTGTGATATAGGCTATAGGCTAAACCTACCAACATCCGTTACCATGATTTTTGGAATGACTTATCGCGAGAGGAAAAAAAAGACATTTTAGTCGCATAACATCGGTTAATGGAAACGCCGTCATTTCGCAATAGTTTTTTATCGACATTTAGAAAAAATCGCAAAAGTTTTGCGCAAATCTGTAATGGAAACGCGCCTAGTAAGACACTATTCATTTGTTTGTAATAGAGATAGCAAGATAGTTCTATCCCCATTATGTCAGAATATTTATGACCTTTTTCCCTCTCAGGCTCTGAACAGTTTAATGGCCCTGATGAAGCTGATGGGTCCAAAGCACATCAGCTCAGTCCGAGTGAAGATGATGACCACACTGAGAACTGGCCTGAGGTACAAGGACGACTTCCCAGAGCTCTGCTGCAGGTGTGTTTCTAGTCTGAGTGAGTGCATTGAAGAGGATGTGCAAATAGATTCTGAAGAGCATCAGAAGTTGTATTTGCGTGAGATTGCTGACGACAAGAATCAGATGTTCTTTAATTAGAGTGCCGTGAACTCAGGTTGGTTTGCATTTTTATTTTAACAACGGTTAAGCTCAACACGAACCATCTGTATCTAATATGCAATCAATTTAGAGGATGTAACCGTAATAGCACTTTGCTCACAAAATAACAATAAGGCTTTATTGTTATCTTGCTGGTTTACAGGACGTGGGATTGTTTCGTGCGCTGTCTTGACCCGTCTTATCTGGGTCCGCTTCTGAGTCATGTAATCGTCGCTCTGTTACCTCTCATCTCCATCCAGCCTAAAGAGACAGCGGTGATCATGCACTACCTCATAGTGGAGAACAGGTGTGTGTTGTTCTTGCTTTCTCTTGTTTTGTTGAAGGCTAGATTTGGTTTATTTCTCTAAAGGTTTTAGGATGATTTTTAGATAATTTTATAGATTAAAAAGTAGTTTTTTTTTTACAGATTAAGTAGTAATGTTGATTATTAATGTGTTGAAAACATACTTATTAAAGGAAAAGTGTTTACTTTTTGAAGCACTAGCGTCACCAAATGGAATTTCAAAAATGATTTTCAATCAGGTTTCCTAAACATTCTATAAAACCTAACAAATGTCTAATAACTAATACTTTTTAGCTGACTTTACTTAATGTAGAACAGTTTGTTGAACTTGATTGTAAAAATGTAGTAATCTGTACTAAATATTTGCGTAGTAGTCTTTGTTACTCAGAAAAGTTAAAGGGATAGTTAAGCCAAAAATGTGAGTTCTGTCATCATATACCCATTCTCAAATTGTTCCAAACCTGTAAAAATGTCTTACTTCTGATGAAAACAAAAGATGATGTTTTGAAGAATGTCAGTAACCAAACAGTTGATGGACTCCATTGACTTCCATATTAAATTTCTATACAAGTCAATGGGGCCTATCAACTGTTTGGTTACTGACATTCTTCAAAACATCTTCTTCTTTTACAAACAAAAGTTATCTATATCAAAAATAATAAAGTACTTGCAATTTTGAAGTAAATTGGTTTCCTCAGGTTTTCTAAGTGACGTCAACTACTTATTGCAATTTACTGATATCCCCTCCTCCTTCATTGGTCGGACATACAGATAGTCCCGCCTCAAACTCATGCTATTGGACAAATTTGTTAGCTTGTTATAGTTTTCTCTGCATATTAGATTAGAACAATTATTTTAACATTGAAAAATTACACTATAAGACAAAAGTATAATTTTAATGTATTTTGTTTTTTGGGTAAAATCCTTTCTTCACAATCTTTTCATCTCAGGGAGGAAGTGCAAGACTTTCTTCATGAAATCTACTTCCTTCCTGACCATCCAGAACTGAAAAACATTCACAAGGTCCTTCAAGATTACCGCAAGGTACAACCTAAACAAACCAATCACATCAAAGTATAAATAACAGTGTCAAACTTTAAAATCGTGCTACACGTTGTGACTTGACAATCAATCAAATGAAATCATTTCTATGATGATGGTTGTGATGCACTATTCTTCAACAACAGCAAACCTCAAAGAGCACCGACATGGAGACAGCACTGCAGCTCTCCATGCGGGCGATCCAGCATGAGAATGTTGATGTACGCATCCATGCGCTCACCAGCCTGAAGGAGATGATATACAAGAACCAGGTCAGACTCGCTCTTAAGAAATTAGAGAGCATTGCCAGTTTGGATGCAAAGACATCAAAATGCCATACATCTTATTACCTGTAAATCATATCAGCATAGTATGTACAATTTTTTTCTCACTCATTGCTGTTAGTAAAATGATAGTATTTTGTGTAAGTACAGTATAAGAGTCTGTACATCAATAATTATTCACTAGATTCAGTATTATATAAATGCAACATAAAGTATGTAAATACAATATGGGATTGTAAGCATATTATTAGAAACCAGGCTTCAAATGCAATAGGGGAAGGTTGAAAGACCCCTGATCTACATAAATTGTTTGTTCTACAGGATGCTCTTTTAAAACATGTCTTGGACAGTGAGATGGTAGAGCCGGTGATCTCTCAGTTAGTGACAGTGTTGCTCCGGGGCTGCCAGGACGTCAACCCTGAAGTCAGGCTTTTGTGTGGGGAATGCCTGGGGGAGTTAGGAGCCATTGATCCTGGTCGGCTTGACTTTTCACCTGCTGACACTCAGGGAACTGGATCAACATTTGTGGTGAGACATTCCTCAGACACTTTTGTTATTTGTTGCTACGTATTTGTATCAAGCAGAATCTTGAAGATCATGTTTTAGGTGTGTAGCTTTTGCATTTTATGTATTCCAGAATAAAGAGAGTGTCTTTATGCTTTTTAGAGTCGCATCGATGATCCAAATTTTGCCTATGAACTACTGACAGAGCTGACCAGAGCCTTTCTGGCCTATGCAGATGATGTGAGAGCTCAGGATGCTGCGGCGTACGCCATGCAGGTATGAACTGGGCCAAAGATACTGTCCCCTGGGCCTTTGATATTGTCCCTTTCTTTGGTGTTTTATAAAACACCATATAGTGTTAATCACATCACCAAATACTTAAATACCTTATACTTTTGCCCCTGGTTTCACAGACAAGTCTTAAGCCTAGTCCCAGATGGAAATTCATTATTGAGCTGTTTTAGCTGAAAAACACTTGCACTGACATGTCTTAAAATATGTAATGTGCATTTTTAAGGCACATTTATAAATGCCACTTAAGTGTCCTACTGGAACTAAGGCCTAATCGTGGGTTTACGAAACTGTGCCTAAGACTTTATATATTTTGTTTACACTTAAACTTTTTTATATTTTAGTCTGGCCTAAAACATGCCCTAGATATTGATTGAACATGATTTGATTCTTTATTATTGTTCTTTATTATCTTTTGCCCTTTTAATCTTTTGTGTATTTTTTTTATTGCAATTAAATGTTAATTAAATGTTATTTTTGTCATAAGAAAAAAGGATATAACCCTGTTAAGAGGACAACACTTATGTTGTGTACCTTAATTCAATACTGTGCCAAAAGCTTGAGCAATTATGGTGATATGAAAATTTTATACCTTCCCATGGCTACTTGTGATTTACATTTAGAACTGCATTGGGATTTTTAAAAAGTATTTAGCAAGGAGATTTTTAGTTTAAATTATATTAGCTTAAAATAGATAGAAAGAAACTAAGGTTGAAACGATAATAATTTTTTGTCATTGACGATAACCTATTAAACTTTTGTACTATTTTGTTTGAATAAAAAATAAATTAAAACATTACCACTAAAACCTTTAAATGCTACAAGTTAATTTAGGCATCACAACATTATAATGTTTTGTATTATTTTCATTTTGAGTACTGCATTCAAGCTGTATTATTAAATTATTAGTTTTTAAAAATGATCTTAAAATTATTATATTAAGTGAGCGTTAGATGACGGCAAATGTAAAAATAGGTTAAATCAGCTTGTATAATAACATTTACAGTTATCGACTGATATTTAAAAAATCTCAAATATTGTCCGAGAACCATTTTGGTACTGATATGTTGTGTATCCCTAGTAGAAACATTCAAGTTGTAGATTTTAGGATAGCTAAACTCTGTTAACTTTCAGGAGCTGCTATCATTATTTGATTGTCGGGAGGGCAAGACTGATTCACCAGGTCGCCGTCTTTGGAGAAGATTCCCTGAGCAAGTTCAGGAAATCCTGGAGCCACATCTCAATACCAGGTTGGACATGATCATTTTGCATGGCTTGTTGTCAGCTGCTTTTATTACATGCATAAAACTGACTTGCTTTAATCATCTGAAGGTATAAGAGCTCTCAGAAGGTGGTTAACTGGTCAAAGTTGAAAAAGCCAATATATCTTAGCAGCCGTGGAAACAAATTCTCTGACTGGTCTGCAACCTGGGCAGGATATCTCATCAGTAAAGTAAGTTCACATCTACTTGTTTTCCTGTGCTATCAAACATCACATATTTGTAAAAGGCTAATTCTCCCTCATCTTTTCATGTGTTTTAGGTTAGACATGAGCTTGCTGGCAAAGTGTTCAACTGCTGTAGCTTCATCATAAAGCATGATTACAAAGTGACCATCTACCTGCTGCCCCACATTTTGGTCTATGTGCTGATTGGATGCACTCAGGAGGAGCAGCGAGAGGTACAAATTCAAACTCTGTAGAAAAGGACATGCTATTGATTTTTGTTTGGAAACGGTCCATGTAGTTTTTCTCTGTAAAGTTTAGTAAAAAAAAACAATAATATTGCCAGTGAAAAAGGCTGTTTCTGTTGGTGTCCTGTAGGTGAATGAAGAGATCATGGCAGTCCTGAAGGAGGGTGACCCGCGGTTATTGCGACTGCAGGATAATGCCTCCAGTCTGAGTCAGCTCAGCACACAAACAGTCTTCTCCATGCTGGACCATCTCACTCAGTGGTCCCGCCACAAACTACAGAGCCTGAGTACCAACAAGAGGTCAGGAAAACATGGCAGAGAGCAGCCGCAGGCACAGGCAACAGGTGACTTACAAAATAAAGTTCTGATTTCAGTTCATAAACGCTGATGATAATTGTATTATTAACATCTTGACATTATTAGGAATGATAATAGACCATTTGTCTGTTTGTTCTTTTTTTAATCTTTATTTACAAATTCTCGTCAAACATGAATTTAAGTCGGCATCAATAGCATCTCAAAAATACACACAACTATTCTGACCAAAATCAATACATTATGCCATTAATTATTTTCCTTATAAAATCTTGCAAACAAACATTAAACAAGGAAACGACAATGCTGTGCGAGTTACATTTCAAGGTTTGGGGTCGGTAAGGAAAGAAGTAACAAAAATACAGTAACAGCAGGTTTTTAAAATATTATTACAATATGTATTTTATTATATTTTAAAATGTCATCTTTTCCTGTGATGGCAAAGCTGAATTTTCAGCATCATTACTCCAGTTTTCAGTGTCACACGACCCTTCAGAAATCATTCTAATATGCTGATCTGCAGCTCAAGAAACATGTCTTATTATTATCAATGTTGAAAACAGTTGAAAACAGAAACTGATGCATTCTATTCAGGATTCTTTGAAGAATACAATGTTTCAAGCAACAGAATTTGTTTTGAGAAATAACGGTATATTTTTTTTAATCTTTATTGTCAGTTCTGATCAATTTAATGTGTCCTTGCTGAATAAAAGTATTATAAAAAGGGGTTCCTTAAATATTTTAAATGTTTTTCATATTTGAAAAGTCAAGAGACATGTTGTCATCATATTTTGAGAATAACCCAGGTGAATTCCGTAGATCTGAAATAGTATAAAACAGTTATAAAGTTTGTTCATCCTGTACAATCCTATGCATTAATGTAAATAAAATGTTTTTGCTTTGCTTCTGGAAAGTAATTCTGACTCTTTCTTTGTCCTCTTAGGCCCAGAGAGCAGTGAGTATCAAAGCGTAGTAGCCTTCCTCAACAGCATTCCTCAGGATGTGCTGGCCAAGGCATCCTTCCGCTCCAGAGCCTACACACGGGCTGTCATGCACTTTGAGTCCTTCATCCGTGAGAAGAAGCAGAACATTCAGGACCATCTTTCATTCTTACAGGTCTTACCAGTCTACAGATTTTTAAGTTGTAACCAGTCTTTCAGAGTTGTAATGGTTGCTGGTTATGGTTACTTACTAAAATAAATAACTGTAAAATATTGATATTGAGTCAAAATTACTTTATTATGTAAGAAAAAAATTGACTGGTGAAGTGATGTGGAGACATGAAACTTGCACTAATGTTCAGAAGTTTGGGGTCAGTCAGATTTTTTAAATGTTTAGTCTCTTAAGCTCACCAAGGCTGCATTTATTTGCATTTATATTTGTTAATAAATCAGATCAGTTCTTAAGCTATTTGTTATAACCTGTCTTCTAGACTATGTATGCGGCCATGCACGAGCCAGATGGTGTGAGGGGGGTGAATGATCTGAGGAAGGAGGAGCCGTCATTGAGAGAGCAGATCCTGGAGCACGAGAGCATTGGACTTCTGCGTGAATCCACTGCTTGCTACGACAGAGCCATCCAACTCGAGCCAGACCAGGTCAGCACCACACACACACTCTTATTCTTATAAACACCTGGCAAATGTAGAGATGTGTATGCTTTGACAGGGCTTGATTCTTAGTAAAAAAAATTTAAAATAAATAAAAAGTAACACATTAAAGGGTTAGTTCACCCAAAAATGAAAATTATGTCATTAATGACTCACCCTCATGTCGTCCCAAGCCCGTAAGACCTCCGTTCATCTTCGGAACACAGTTTAAGATATTTTAGATTTAGTCCGAGAGCTTTCTGTCCCTCCATTGAAAATGCATGTACGGTATACTGTCCTTGTCCAGAAAGGAAATAAAGACATCATCAAAGTAGTCCATGTGAGATCAGTGGGTTAGTTAGAATGTGTTGAAGCATCGAAAATACATTTTGGTCCAAAAATAACAAAAACTACGACTTTATTAGGGCCCAAGCCTTGAAAAGGCGAAGGCCCTATTGTTTTCCTAAGGATTATTATTAGGGCCCAAGCCTTGAAAAGGCGAAGGCCCTATTGTTTTCCTTAGGATTATTATTAGGGCCCAAGCCTTGAAAAGGCGAAGGCCCTATTGTTTTCCTTAGGATTATTATTTATTATTATTATTATTATTATTATTTTACTACCTTTTGGGCACTTTTGGGGGCCTTAACGTGCTCGAAAACTCTTGAAACTTTGCACACATCTCAGAACCCGCGGCCATCAGGGCCGGGCTGAAGCTGGTACCCGGGCGTGGCAGGGGGGCTCGACAGCGCCCCCTGGAACGGGGTTTGAACACTTGGTCCATAAATCAAACACGCTTGCATGTAATAATATGAAACTCAGTACACATATAGATCTCATCGGTTCATATATACTTCATGCTCTTACTTTTTACCCCAGCCCAACAGGAAGTCGGCTATTAAGGGTTGTTTGGAAAACACATGCAATGGAATGTGAAATACTCCTCCTAGAGAATTCAAACACACGGCACGAAACTCGGTCAGCATGAAGTCAAGACACTGAGGATGAAAAATTGCCAGGGGATTTTTGATATCTCGAACGGTTTGGCCGTGGCGAGTAAACGAAATTATGGCGAGAAACGTGAAACAGGAAGTGTGTTATAACTACTGCATACATTAACTAATCTTGATGAAACTTCAGCAGTGTGTTCGTTGTAAGAGCCCGATCACATGGATGTGACTATTGTGAGTCAAAGTTATAGCGCCACCAACTGGAAGCAGGAAGTGTGTCACTTTCAAAATGCTTTTAAATCACCCTCTTATTTTTACCCGATTTGCTTCAAACTTCATGTGCATAATGTAGACACACGCCAGATGTAGACCTGTGAAAGGATTATTGATATCTTAGATACTGTTGCCATGGCAATGCATCAAACATTAATATTCCTTTTTTTAAGCTTTTTCATGCTTTTTTATGCTTTCGGGCACTTTTGGGGTTCTTAACGTGCTCGAAAACTCTTGAAACTTTGCACACGGGACAAAACCCGCGGCCATCAGGGCCAGGCTGAAGCTGGTACCCGGGCGTGGCAGGGGGGCTCGACAGCGCCCCCTTGAACGGGTCAGACAATTTGGTCCATATATCCAACACGCTTTACCCTATTTGCTTCAAACTTGATGTGTATAATGTAGACACAAGCCAGATGTAGACCTGTGAAAGGATTGTTGATATCTTAGATGCTGTTGCCGTGACAACGCATCAAACTTTAATATTCTTTTTGGATACTTTTGAGATTCTTAGCGCACTTTTGGGGCCCTTAACGTGCTCAAAAACTCTTGAAACTTTGCACACGGGTCAGAAACCGCGGCCATCAGGGCCGGGCTGAAGCTGGTACCCGGGCGTGGCAGGGGGGCTCGACAGCGCCCCCTGGAATGGGGTCCGAAAACTTGGTCCATAAATCAAACAGGCTTTACCCGATTTGCTTCAAACTTGATGTGTATAATGTAGACACACGCCAGATTTAGACCTGTGAAAGGATTGTTGATATCTTAGATGCTGTTGCCGTGACAACGCATCAAACTTTAATATTCTTTTTGGATACTTTTGAGACTCTCAGCGCACTTTGGGGGCCCTTAACGTGCACGAAAACTCTTGAAACTTTGCACACAGGTCAGAACCCGCGGCCATCAGGGCCGGGCTGAAGATGGTACCCGGGCGTGGCAGGGGGGCTCGACAGCGCCCCCTGGAACGGGGTGCGAAAACTTGGTCCATAAATCAAACACGCTTGCATGTAATAATATGAAACTCGGTAGACATATAGATCTCATCGGTTCATATATCCTTTGTACTTTTACTTTTTACCCCAGCCCAACAGGAAGTCGGCTATAATGGTTTGTTTGGAAGCGTATGCCCCTGGAATTCGATATACTCCTCCTAGAGAATTCAACCAATCGCAACGAAACTCGGTCAGCATGAAGTCAAGACATTGAGGATGAAAAATTGCCAGGGGATTTTTGATATCTCGAACGATTTGGCCGTGGCGAGGAAACGAATTTATGGCGAATAATGGAAACAGGAAGTGTGTTATAACTTCTGCATACATTAACTGATCTTGATGAAACTTCAACAGTGTGTTCGCTGTAAGAGGCCGATCACATGGATGTGACTATTATGAGTCAAAGTTATAGCGCCACCAACTGGCAGCAGGAAGTGTGTCACTTTCAAAATGCTTTGAAATCACCCTCTTATTTTTACCCGATTTGCTTCAAACTTGATGTGTATAATGTAGACACTCGCCAGATGTAGACCTGTGAAAGGATTATTGATGTCTTAGATACTGTTGCCATGGCAACGCATCAAACTTTAATATTGTTTTTGGATGCTTTTGAGACTCTTAGCATGCCTGAAATTGCTTAAAATTGCATGAAACTCGACAGACAGATCACATTTATTAGCCAGTAGACATGTGCAAAGTTTCAGAAACGGGCGTGGTGCAGGGGCTCAGTAGCGCCACCTTTTGTGACAAAAGTGTGTGTGGGGGGGGGGGGGGGGGGGGGGGGGGGTTAGTTTCATCTACAGTTACAAAACTTTTTCAACTTGATGAAAATACATTAAAGATGCTAAATTGTGAACGGATATTGAATATCTCAAACGGTTTTGCTATGGCGAGGGATTATGTCAAAAAAAGAATCAGGAAATGTCTCATATCTTTCTAAAATGTAATTATACACCATTTATTTTTCTATAAAATTATACTAATATTAGAAGTAAACCCATTGTATTCCTTTTTTTCAATTTAAGATTTATGTTTAAGTTTAAAAACAGCCAGAATGGTTGTTTAGCCAAAAAAAAAAAAAAAAAAAAAATCATTCATAGTGCTTTACTGCCCTCTTGTGTTCAAAATCAGGTAGGCCAATTGATGCTACTATGGGAATATTTTCCCACCGTGACTCCGCTGGGGGCTTTAAAATCGCTAACTTGAAAGCGAAAGTAACGGACGTCTCCACAAGACGTGCAGCTGTGAGCATTTTTGTTTCATTTTAAAAGAAGCCCCATTTCGGGGGCGGATTTCTTGAATGTATTTTACAAAATCACAATGTTGTGTTTGATTGCGAGTATCCAAAAATAAGTAAACACTTTGCAGTTTGAATGATCTTCTTGAATAAAATGACGGAGTAGCCAATGTTTCCACTGTTCGATCGCGGACGTCCACACGGACATTGATAATGGTGGCGCGTGCAGAGCGCGTGCTTGAATTGTGAGTTCAATAGTCTATTATTTTTCACGGAAAACACAACAACAAAAGAGTATAATGATAGATTCGCTTAAATAGGCGCTTTTACATAAAATAGCCTATTCCATCATCATCTTTTCAGTCAGCTCTTCACTCTCGTGATTAATGAAATTTGACTCCTGTTGCTGATATTTGCTGCAACTTTCGTTCAGCTCACAATTTAGTAAGCAAACACGCTTCAAATGTGTTTATTTTATTTTTGTGTATATATATGTGTGTATATATATATATATATATATATATATATATATATATATATATATATATATATATATATATATATATATATATATAGCTTATGTTTCAAATATGAGTTAATTAACAATCGTTGGAAAGAATGATACTTTTAAACATATCACTAAACCGTCATTAGGTGTCGCCAGGCGACCGTCTTAATGAGCGAGTCATTGATTCATTCGTTCAAACGATTCGTTCGAACGGCTGAGTCGTTCATGAATGAGACAGATTATGGATTGGTCGTTGAATCTTTGAGTCAACCGATTTGTTCAAAATGCTGAATCATTCAGTAATGAGAACGCGTTGCTGTGAGATGCTCGATGGTTCTGCTGTGATCTTTGTTGAACTATTTTCGCTGCTGAAACAGAAAAAAAGTCAATATTGCATCTAAAATGTAAGTGACTTGACACGTGTGTGTGTGTGTGTGTGTGCGTGTGAGTGCGTGCGTGCGTGTGTGTGTGTGTGTGTGTGTGTGTGTGTGTGCAATCAATCTCAGGTAAGAGGCATGAATAATGAGAATTGGACTTCTAGGAGTGAGGTTAATATTCCGGAGATGGTTCCCTCGGATTGTGAAAAGGAGGCGGCGCGGGAGTGGCCAGGCATTGCGCTACTTTAGTTTCAAAGTTTAAAACAATGCTAATATCATTTTTTTGAACGATTTCATTACAAATGTTTATTTTATATATTTATAAAATATTATAAAATATAATAACTATGTTTTGTCCTATTAACAAAAGACAGGCAATGTACTATTAACAAATGTTAATAGTTTTTTAAAAGTTAAAATGATACTTTATGCATTTGTTTTGTGTCAGATGATTAACAATATAAATTAAACAAAGCTTAAAACAAACAAAATAATAAAACGAAAACAAAGCTTGAACATTTTATTTAATTGAAAAGCCTTTTTGAAATAAAATGTGTTTTTTTCCCTCTGAAATAGCAAAAGCATCGCACACTTAGCTGTACCTGCTCTAAATAAATAATAGTATTTAAATAAAAATACAAAATCGAAATAAATAAATTATATAAAACAAAATCAAATCAAAGAAAATAAATCTTATTAAAGTTATGCAGGCACACATTTAACAATAATTTTCAAGTGACAAATAAAATCAATCAAAATTCCTTACACATGGAGTTAATCCTGACGATTCCTGAGGCGCCTTTCCTCATGACACTCGCTTTTTTTTTCGAAGATATATTTTCTTTGGTTTGATTTTGTTTTTGTAATAATTTATTTTATTTAGTTCGATTTTGTATTTTTATTGAATTACTCTTTTTTATTTAGAGCAGGTACAGCTAGTGTGTGATGCTTTTGCTATTTCAGAGGAAAACAATAATTTTATTTAATTAATAATTTTTGTTTCAGTCCACCATATAATTATGTTGTGTTTGATCTATGGAAAAAAGTTAGTTGTGAAATGGTTGAATATTAACAAAAGTTAATAGTTTTTTACAAGTTAGAATAATACGATATATATATATATATAAACAAGCCGGTGGCACCGCCACCCCGGTGCCTTTACGGTTACTGTGCATGACGGGCAATATCGTAACTCCGCTTTGACCTTTGAGAAGATGTGTGCTATAGAGCTTGCATTGGTGTGGGCTCTGCAAAAGTGTGTGTGTGTGTGTGAGGCGTGATTGAACAATGTAGACATATATATATATATATATATAAAGGCACCGGGGGTGGCGGTGCCACCGGCTTGTTTATATATATATATATATATATATGAATATAGCTGCGAGCAGCGATGAAGGGCCAAAGCCGGCGGCACCGCCACTCCGGTGCCTTTAGGTAACTAAAGGCACCGGGGTTGCGGTGCCACCGGCTTGGGCCCGTAATCGCTGCTCGCAGCTATATTTTATTATTATTATTATTTTACTACCTTTTGGGCACTTTTGGGGGCCTTAACGTGCTCGAAAACTCTTGAAACTTTGCACACATCTCAGAACCCGCGGCCATCAGGGCCGGGCTGAAGCTGGTACCCGGGCGTGGCAGGGGGGCTCGACAGCGCCCCCTGGAACGGGGTTTGAACACTTGGTCCATAAATCAAACACGCTTGCATGTAATAATATGAAACTCAGTACACATATAGATCTCATCGGTTCATATATACTTCATGCTCTTACTTTTTACCCCAGCCCAACAGGAAGTCGGCTATTAAGGGTTGTTTGGAAAACACATGCAATGGAATGTGAAATACTCCTCCTAGAGAATTCAAACACACGGCACGAAACTCGGTCAGCATGAAGTCAAGACACTGAGGATGAAAAATTGCCAGGGGATTTTTGATATCTCGAACGGTTTGGCCGTGGCGAGTAAACGAAATTATGGCGAGAAACGTGAAACAGGAAGTGTGTTATAACTACTGCATACATTAACTAATCTTGATGAAACTTCAGCAGTGTGTTCGTTGTAAGAGCCCGATCACATGGATGTGACTATTGTGAGTCAAAGTTATAGCGCCACCAACTGGAAGCAGGAAGTGTGTCACTTTCAAAATGCTTTTAAATCACCCTCTTATTTGTACCCGATTTGCTTCAAACTTCATGTGCATAATGTAGACACACGCCAGATGTAGACCTGTGAAAGGATTATTGATATCTTAGATACTGTTGCCATGGCAATGCATCAAACATTAATATTCCTTTTTTTAAGCTTTTTCATGCTTTTTTATGCTTTCGGGCACTTTTGGGGTTCTTAACGTGCTCGAAAACTCTTGAAACTTTGCACACGGGACAAAACCCGCGGCCATCAGGGCCAGGCTGAAGCTGGTACCCGGGCGTGGCAGGGGGGCTCGACAGCGCCCCCTTGAACGGGTCAGACAATTTGGTCCATATATCCAACACGCTTTACCCTATTTGCTTCAAACTTGATGTGTATAATGTAGACACAAGCCAGATGTAGACCTGTGAAAGGATTGTTGATATCTTAGATGCTGTTGCCGTGACAACGCATCAAACTTTAATATTCTTTTTGGATACTTTTGAGATTCTTAGCGCACTTTTGGGGCCCTTAACGTGCTCAAAAACTCTTGAAACTTTGCACACGGGTCAGAAACCGCGGCCATCAGGGCCGGGCTGAAGCTGGTACCCGGGCGTGGCAGGGGGGCTCGACAGCGCCCCCTGGAATGGGGTCCGAAAACTTGGTCCATAAATCAAACAGGCTTTACCCGATTTGCTTCAAACTTGATGTGTATAATGTAGACACACGCCAGATTTAGACCTGTGAAAGGATTGTTGATATCTTAGATGCTGTTGCCGTGACAACGCATCAAACTTTAATATTCTTTTTGGATACTTTTGAGACTCTCAGCGCACTTTGGGGGCCCTTAACGTGCTCAAAAACTCTTGAAACTTTGCACACGGGTCAGAACCCGTGGCCATCAGGGCCGGGCTGAAGCTGGTACCCGGGCGTGGCAGGGGGGCTCGACAGTGCCCCCTGGAACGGGGTCCGAAAACTTGGTCCATAAATCAAACACGCTTGAATGTAATAATATGAAACTCGGTACACATATAGATCTCATCGATTCATATATCCTTTGTACTTTTACTTTTTACCCCAGCCCAACAGGAAGTCGGCTATTATGGTTTGTTTGGAAGCGTATGCCCCTGGAATTCGATATACTCCTCCTAGAGAATTCAACCAATCGCCACGAAACTCGGTCAGCATGAAGTCAAGACATTGAGGATGAAAAGTTGCCAGGGGATTTTTGATATCTCGAACGGTTTGGCTGTGGCGAGGAAACGAATTTATGGCGAATAAAGGAAACAGGAAGTGTGTTATAACTTCTGCATACATTAACTGATCTTGATGAAACTTCAGCAGTGTGTTCGCTGTAAGAGTCCGATCACATGGATGTGACTATTGTGAGTCAAAGTTATAGCGCCACCAACTGGCAGCAGGAAGTGTGTCACTTCCTAAAGGCTTTGAAATCACCCTCTTATTTTTACCCAATTTGCTTCAAACTTTATGTGTATAATGTAGACACACGGCAGATGTAGACCTGAGAAAGGATTATTGATATCTTAGATACTGTTGCCGTGGCAACGCATCAAACTTTATTATTCTTTGTTGATGCTTTTGAGACTCTTAACATACTTGAAATTGCATGAAACCCGACAGACACATCACATTTATTAGACAGTAGACATGTGCAGAGTTTCAGAAACGGGCATGGTGAGAGCAATTAGAGAATAATGTTTAAGTTTAAAAACAGCCAGAATGGTTGTTTAGTCAAAAAAAATTTTTTTCCAAATCATACATAGTGTTATACTGCCCTCTTGTGTTCAAAATCAGGTAAAAAGCGAAAGTAAAATAAGGACGTCTGCACAATTCATTAATAATGGTGCAGAGTAGAGTGAGCTTTTTCAATTAATTCCTATGGAAGTAGGAATGAACTAAACAACGTTCGCTCTGTTCTGCTCGTCCCTCACCGTGGGCGCGCAGAGTTATGAATGCCCGTGCAGCCGTGAGCATTTTAGTTTCATTTTAAAATTAGCGCCATTTCGGGGGACGTATTACTTTAATTTATTTAACAAAAACACAATGTTGTGTTTAATTGCGAGTGTACACAAATATAAGTAAACACTTTGACGTTTGAATGATGTCCTGTATGAAGAAAATGACGGAGTATGTTTCACTGTTCAATCGCGCTGAGCCACCCAGACCCCCACACACACACTGACACACACACACACACACACACACACACACACACACACACACACAAACACACACACACACACACACACAATAATAAAACATTCAACCTAACATATACAAATTACACTGCTATGTTGAAATAGTCAGTAGTACAATTTGTATCATTCACAGTAAGCACCGCTCCACTGTGATTTTTCCAAGCACATTTTTGCACAAGTGAAGAGGATGATTTTTTCCGTCGATATTGGAACGTGAGTGAAGTACAAAGCCTGTAATAAAGAATAGTTTAGCATCCAAATACATCGCAAATGTTGCAACATTTAGATTCTAAAGAGAGATTTACGTGAGCCTAACACCACTTACTTTTACTTTTGTTTTAAATTATTTCGTTTTGGCTTTATTATAGTTATTTTTTTATTTGTGTTCTGTTCTGAATATCATTAAATTTAAAGGATTTGTTGTGGAATATTTTGAGTGTATAATCAAATAACACTAAACCGTCACTAGGTGTCGCCAGGCGACCGTCTTAATGAGCGGGTCATTGATTCATTCGTTCAAACGATTCGTTTGAACGACTGAGTCATTCATGAATGAGACAGATGTTTATGGATTGGTCATTGAATCTTTGAGTCAACCAATTTGTTCAAAATGCTGAATCATTCAGTAATGAGAAAACCTGTTGCTGTGAGATGCAATGGTTCTGCTGTGATCTTTGTTTAACTATTTTCGCTGCTGAAACAGAAGAACAGTCAATATTGCATCTAAAATGTAAGTGACTTGACACGTGTGTGTGTGTGTGTGTGTGTGTGTGTGTGCGTGTGAGTGCGTGCGTGCGTGTGTGTGTGTGTGTGTGTGTGTGTGTGTGCAATCAATCCCAGGTAAGAGGCATGAATAATGAGAATTGGACTTCTAGGAGTGAGGTTAATATTCCGGAGATGGTTCCCTCGGATTGTGAAAAGGAGGCGGCGCGGGAGTGGCCAGGCATTGCGCTACTTCTGTTTCAAAGTTTAAAACAATGCTAATATCATTTTTTTGAACGATTTCATTACAAATGTTTATTTTATATATTTATAAAATATTATAAAATATAATAACTATGTTTTGTCCTATTAACAAAAGACAGGCAATGTACTATTAACAAATGTTAATAGTTTTTTAAAAGTTAAAATGATACTTTATGTATTTGTTTTGTGTCAGATGATTAACAATATAAATTAAACAAAGCTTAAAACAAACAAAATAATAAAACGAAAACAAAGCTTGAACATTTTATTTAATTGAAAAGCCTTTTTGAAATAAAATGTGTTTTTTTCCCTCTGAAATAGCAAAAGCATCGCACACTTAGCTGTACCTGCTCTAAATAAATAATAGTATTTAAATAAAAATACAAAATCGAAATAAATAAATTATATAAAACAAAATCAAATCAAAGAAAATAAATCTTATTAAAGTTATGCAGGCACACATTTAACAATAATTTTCAAGTGACAAATAAAATCAATCAAAATTCCTTACACATGGAGTTAATCCTGACGATTCCTGAGGCGCCTTTCCTCATGACACTCGCTTTTTTTTTCGAAGATATATTTTCTTTGGTTTGATTTTGTTTTTGTAATAATTTATTTTATTTAGTTCGATTTTGTATTTTTATTGAATTACTCTTTTTTATTTAGAGCAGGTACAGCTAGTGTGTGATGCTTTTGCTATTTCAGAGGAAAACAATAATTTTATTTAATTAATAATTTTTGTTTCAGTCCACCATATAATTATGTTGTGTTTGATCTATGGAAAAAAGTTAGTTGTGAAATGGTTGAATATTAACAAAAGTTAATAGTTTTTTACAAGTTAGAATAATACGATATATATATATATATAAACAAGCCGGTGGCACCGCCACCCCGGTGCCTTTACGGTTACTGTGCATGACGGGCAATATCGTAACTCCGCTTTGACCTTTGAGAAGATGTGTGCTATAGAGCTTGCATTGGTGTGGGCTCTGCAAAAGTGTGTGTGTGTGTGTGAGGCGTGATTGAACAATGTAGACATATATATATATATATATATAAAGGCACCGGGGGTGGCGGTGCCACCGGCTTGTTTATATATATATATATATATATATATATATATATATATATATATATATATATATATATATATATATATATATATATGAATATAGCTGCGAGCAGCGATGAAGGGCCAAAGCCGGCGGCACCGCCACTCCGGTGCCTTTAGGTAACTAAAGGCACCGGGGTTGCGGTGCCACCGGCTTGGGCCCGTAATCGCTGCTCGCAGCTATATTTTATTATTATTATTATTATTTTACTACCTTTTGGGCACTTTTGGGGGCCTTAACGTGCTCGAAAACTCTTGAAACTTTGCACACATCTCAGAACCCGCGGCCATCAGGGCCGGGCTGAAGCTGGTACCCGGGCGTGGCAGGGGGGCTCGACAGCGCCCCCTGGAACGGGGTTTGAACACTTGGTCCATAAATCAAACACGCTTGCATGTAATAATATGAAACTCAGTACACATATAGATCTCATCGGTTCATATATACTTCATGCTCTTACTTTTTACCCCAGCCCAACAGGAAGTCGGCTATTAAGGGTTGTTTGGAAAACACATGCAATGGAATGTGAAATACTCCTCCTAGAGAATTCAAACACACGGCACGAAACTCGGTCAGCATGAAGTCAAGACACTGAGGATGAAAAATTGCCAGGGGATTTTTGATATCTCGAACGGTTTGGCCGTGGCGAGTAAACGAAATTATGGCGAGAAACGTGAAACAGGAAGTGTGTTATAACTACTGCATACATTAACTAATCTCGATGAAACTTCAGCAGTGTGTTCGTTGTAAGAGCCCGATCACATGGATGTGACTATTGTGAGTCAAAGTTATAGCGCCACCAACTGGAAGCAGGAAGTGTGTCACTTTCAAAATGCTTTTAAATCACCCTCTTATTTTTACCCGATTTGCTTCAAACTTCATGTGCATAATGTAGACACACGCCAGATGTAGACCTGTGAAAGGATTATTGATATCTTAGATACTGTTGCCATGGCAATGCATCAAACATTAATATTCCTTTTTTTAAGCTTTTTCATGCTTTTTTATGCTTTCGGGCACTTTTGGGGTTCTTAACGTGCTCGAAAACTCTTGAAACTTTGCACACGGGACAAAACCCGCGGCCATCAGGGCCAGGCTGAAGCTGGTACCCGGGCGTGGCAGGGGGGCTCGACAGCGCCCCCTTGAACGGGTCAGACAATTTGGTCCATATATCCAACACGCTTTACCCTATTTGCTTCAAACTTGATGTGTATAATGTAGACACAAGCCAGATGTAGACCTGTGAAAGGATTGTTGATATCTTAGATGCTGTTGCCGTGACAACGCATCAAACTTTAATATTCTTTTTGGATACTTTTGAGATTCTTAGCGCACTTTTGGGGCCCTTAACATGCTCAAAAACTCTTGAAACTTTGCACACGGGTCAGAAACCGTGGCCATCAGGGCCGGGCTGAAGCTGGTACCCGGGCGTGGCAGGGGGGCTCGACAGCGCCCCCTGGAATGGGGTCCGAAAACTTGGTCCATAAATCAAACAGGCTTTACCCGATTTGCTTCAAACTTGATGTGTATAATGTAGACACACGCCAGATTTAGACCTGTGAAAGGATTGTTGATATCTTAGATGCTGTTGCCGTGACAACGCATCAAACTTTAATATTCTTTTTGGATACTTTTGAGACTCTCAGCGCACTTTGGGGGCCCTTAACGTGCTCAAAAACTCTTGAAACTTTGCACACGGGTCAGAACCCGTGGCCATCAGGGCCGGGCTGAAGCTGGTACCCGGGCGTGGCAGGGGGGCTCGACAGTGCCCCCTGGAACGGGGTCCGAAAACTTGGTCCATAAATCAAACACGCTTGAATGTAATAATATGAAACTCGGTACACATATAGATCTCATCGATTCATATATCCTTTGTACTTTTACTTTTTACCCCAGCCCAACAGGAAGTCGGCTATTATGGTTTGTTTGGAAGCGTATGCCCCTGGAATTCGATATACTCCTCCTAGAGAATTCAACCAATCGCCACGAAACTCGGTCAGCATGAAGTCAAGACATTGAGCATGAAAAATTGCCAGGGGATTTTTGATATCTCGAACGGTTTGGCCGTGGCGAGGAAACGAATTTATGGCGAGAAACGTGAAACAGGAAGTGTGTTATAACTTCAGCATACAGTAACTGATCTTGATGAAACTTTAGCAGTGTGTTCGCTGTAAGAGGCCGATCACATGGATGTGACTATTGTGAGTCAAAGTTATAGCGCCACCAACTGGCAGCAGGAAGTGTGTAACTTTCAAAATGCTTTTAAATCACCCTCTTATTTTTACCCGATTTGCTTCAAACTTTATGTGTATAATGTAGACACACGCCAGATGTAGACCTGTGAAAGGATTATTGATATCTTAGATACTGTTGCCGTGACAACGCATCAAACTTTAATATTCTTTTTGGATGCTTTTGAGACTCTTAGCATGCCTGAAATTGCTTAAAATTGCATGAAACTTGACAGACAGATCACATTTATTAGCCAGTAGACATGTGCAAAGTTTCAGAAACGGGCGTGGTGCAGGGGCTCAGTAGCGCCACCTTTTGTGACAAAAGTGTGTGTGTGGGGGGGGGTTAGTTTCATCTACAGTTACAAAACTTTTTCAACTTGATGAAAATACTTTAAAGATGCTAAATTGTGAACGGATATTGAATATCTCAAACGGTTTTGCTATGGCGAGGGATTATGTCAAAAAAAGAATCAGGAAATGTCTCATATCTTTCTAAAATGTAATTATACACCATTTATTTTTCTATAAAATTATACTAATATTAGAACTAAACCCATTGTCTTCCTTTTTTTCAATTTAAGATTTATGTTTAAGTTTAAAAACAGCCAGAATGGTTGTTTAGCCAAAAAAAAAAAAAAAAAAAAAATCATTCATAGTGCTTTACTGCCCTCTTGTGTTCAAAATCAGGTAGGCCAATTGATGCTACTATGGGAATATTTTCCCACCGTGACTCCGCTGGGGGCTTTAAAATCGCTAACTTGAAAGCGAAAGTAACGGACGTCTCCACAAGACGTGCAGCTGTGAGCATTTTCGTTTCATTTTAAAAGAAGCCCCATTTCGGGGGCGGATTTCTTGAATGTATTTTACAAAATCACAATGTTGTGTTTGATTGCGAGTATCCAAAAATTAGTAAACACTTTGCAGTTTGAATGATCTTCTTGAATAAAATGACGGAGTAGCCAATGTTTCCACTGTTCGATCGCGGACGTCCACACGGACATTGATAATGGTGGCGCGTGCAGAGCGCGTGCTTGAATTGTGAGTTCAATAGTCTATTATTTTTCACGGAAAACACAACAACAAAAGAGTATAATGATAGATTCGCTTAAATAGGCGCTTTTACATAAAATAGCCTATTCCGTCATCATCTTTTCAGTCAGCTCTTCACTCTCGTGATTAATGAAATTTGACTCCTGTTGCTGATATTTGCTGCAACTTTCGTTCAGCTCACAATTTAGTAAGCAAACACGCTTCAAATGTGTTTATTTTATTTTTGTGTACATATATGTGTGTATATATATATATATATATTATATATATATATATATATAGCTTATGTTTCAAATATGAGTTAATTAACAATCGTTGGAAAGAATGATACTTTTAAACATATCACTAAACCGTCATTAGGTGTCGCCAGGCGACCGTCTTAATGAGCGAGTCATTGATTCATTCGTTCAAACGATTCGTTCGAACGGCTGAGTCATTCATGAATGAGACAGATTATGGATTGGTCGTTGAATCTTTGAGTCAACCGATTTGTTCAAAATGCTGAATCATTCAGTAATGAGAACGCGTTGCTGTGAGATGCTCGATGGTTCTGCTGTGATCTTTGTCGAACTATTTTCGCTGCTGAAACAGAAAAAAAGTCAATATTGCATCTAAAATGTAAGTGATTTGACGTGTGTGTGTGTGTGTGTGTGTGTGTGTGATTGTGTCTGTTACAGTGATTGTTTAACCCTTGTTAAAGTTTAGGCTTTGTATTTTTGGATATATATCTTTTTATATATAAAAAAATTGCATACAACCCATATATTTTAAATGTATTGTTTGCTTTAAATTACATTGAGATTTGTATGTTTGGTAATTGAACCTGAATGAATTTTAAATGAATGTGCGATATTTCAGATCATATTTTTGTTTTCCTTAAAATTTGAACTAACACTAACTTTACTCTCATCTGAATGATAGATTATTTATTTATGTCTAAAATAAAAGCACATTTGATTTTTCTTTTTTAATCAATGTAGAATGTGTAACTGAAAAAATAAACAGATTAGGGCTCTGTTCGAGAACAAGAAATGAAAACCAATGCAATATGATGAATGTCCAAAAGATTTTTTTGCTTTTAAACTATGTGTGTCTGTGTGTGTGTGTGTGTGTGTGTGTGTGTGTGTGTGTGTAAGAGATTTTGGTTGGGTGACAGTTGTAGTTTACAGTTTGACAAAAGCACAATGTTGTGTTTTATTGCGATTGTACACAAATATAAGTAAACACTTTGTAGTTTGAATAATGTCCTGTATGAACAAAAGGACGGAGTATGTTTTTATGTCTACATTGTTCAATCACGCCTCACACACACACACACAAAAACTATTTTTCTAATCAGATCAGGCAAATATTCTGTCTTGGCACACTTCATATAACTTTCAAACTTGTGTACTTATTTCATGTTTCCATTAAGTCCATGAGACCGTAGGGTGTCTCATTTTTCATTTTAGGTTTCAGAAGGTTGCTCACGCATACTTTGTGGTTGATATGTGCCCTCAATGCACACTTTTGCAGAGCCCACACTGATGCAAGCTCTACAGCACACATCTTCTCAAAGGTCAAAGCGGGGTTACGTTATTGCCCGTTACGCACAGTAACCCTAAAGGCACCGGGGTGGCGGTGCCACCGGCTTGTTTATATATATATATATATATATATATATATATATATATATATATATATATATATATGAAGAGGTCTTTTCCAAAACGCTATAAATCCATTTCAATAGTTTTCAGGAAAATTACATTTTTTACCTAGACCCACACATTTTGTGAATATTCAATTTATCCTGTTAAAATGTTTTATTGGCTCAGTCTGAACATGTTGAACAATGATTATTAAATCAAACAACAATATTGTTTATGATAAATTAAAAGTTAATTTATTTTTTTTCCAAAACGCTATAAATCCATAATTTTTTTCCAAAACTGTATGGTTTGTCTTAAAAAAAAAAAAACGAGAGCATGTAACATATAATCAGGGGCTCATACTATAAATTAAATTTAGTAACACATTTAGGCTAAAAGTCATTTGGTGCAGAACCTGAAAATAGTAATGATATCAATAGCTATTCAATAAGTTATTTAGTAATACATTCAGAGTCATTTTTAGTAAAGTGTCAAACCTGTAACAAGTAGGACCAATTTGTCCACTACATATGCGTAAAAAAAACAAATTATTAAAAATATTTAATAATGATAACGATATTCAAAAGTAGTGATGGGCACCCCTCCACCACACACACACACACACATGCTTGTATAGGCTACACAGCATGTGAACAAAGCGGAGCGGCGTGACGCTTACATATAGGCTAAGTTTAAAAAAAAACTTAAACATACGTTTCATATTTATGTTTAATAATATAGGCTAATGTTATTTTTTTTTTTCATCTATGTTGATTATATGAAAAGGGAACCGCATGAGATGAGTATGATAGGATCATAAGATGACCAATATATCGGAAAACATTTGGAATGGGTCAGACATGATTTTGACCACTTATTAAGTTTTGTTTAGTAGAAAGCCTTGCTTTAAAGTGAATTTCGTTTTGTATAAATTGTATCTTCATTTTAATCAATGTTTCATCAACAAATTGACTGGATTAATAATAAATAAATAAGCAAATATAAGCAGACATATAATCAGGACACGGAAGCGCCCGCGCGTGATCTGGAGAGCATCACATAAATGAACCGAAACACAGCGATACTTGCCTCACAATCCTGAGAAGTATATCTATAAAAAGCTTGAAATGTCTACATTTAAACAAAACAATAAAAAACGAAAAGAAATTGGCTACTCTCTGCGTATGTAGGCTAATTCAAAGTTTGCATTTCTCTCTATAGGCGCGTTCACTACTGCGAAGATGGCGAGTCAGCATAGTCAACTTTATCTTTTCAGCTATATCTGACAGAAAACACTAATTAAAAAATAAACAATTCAAAAGTTTCATGCATAGGCCTAATCATTACTTTTGTCGGTTCTTTGTGGCAAGCTTTATGCGTGAGATGCGGAATAGGCAATTAAAAAAATGGTCATTATGGTTTCTCTCCCATATTTAAATAATTAAATCAATAGAAATATGTGATTAAACTTAAATGAACTACTACTAGTCGACTAGAAAACTCACTCATTTTGAGGAATAAATGAACATAAACAAACCTCTGTTCAGAGCGCCACCCTGTTGGATTGCGTAGAACGTTCACCGAATTCTGATTAGTTGAGAGGATTTATCGCGTTTAGGCTAAAAATAGGTTTGGGGCTTATCGCGTTTTGGAAAGAAACTGCATCTTGTAGTACATTTTAAACAAGGAAATGTAGCGATTTGGCATGAAATGTTGATGGAGCAGTGAATAGGTTCAGTGCACAGCAAAATGACATGACAAACTCATTTTTTTTAAAAATGGCGTTTATCGCGTTTTGGAAAAGACCTCTTCATATATATATATATATATATATATATATATATATATATATAAACAAGCCGGTGGCACCGCCACCCCGGTGTGCAAAAGTGTGCATATAAATATAGCTGCGAGCAGCGATGAAGGGCCAAAGCCGGCGGCACCGCCACTCCGGTGCCTTTAGGTAATTAAAGGCACCGGGGTTGCGGTGCCACCGGCTTGGGCCCGTAATCGCTGCTCGCAGCTATATTTATTTATTATTATTATTATTTTACTACCTTTTGGGCACTTTTGGGGGCCTTAACGTGCTCGAAAACTCTTGAAACTTTGCACACATCTCAGAACCCGCGGCCATCAGGGCCGGGCTGAAGCTGGTACCCGGGCGTGGCAGGGGGGCTCGACAGCGCCCCCTGGAACGGGGTTTGAACACTTGGTCCATAAATCAAACACGCTTGCATGTAATAATATGAAACTCAGTACACATATAGATCTCATCGGTTCATATATACTTCATGCTCTTACTTTTTACCCCAGCCCAACAGGAAGTCGGCTATTAAGGGTTGTTTGGAAAACACATGCAATGGAATGTGAAATACTCCTCCTAGAGAATTCAAACACACGGCACGAAACTCGGTCAGCATGAAGTCAAGACACTGAGGATGAAAAATTGCCAGGGGATTTTTGATATCTCGAACGGTTTGGCCGTGGCGAGTAAACGAAATTATGGCGAGAAACGTGAAACAGGAAGTGTGTTATAACTACTGCATACATTAACTAATCTTGATGAAACTTCAGCAGTGTGTTCGTTGTAAGAGCCCGATCACATGGATGTGACTATTGTGAGTCAAAGTTATAGCGCCACCAACTGGAAGCAGGAAGTGTGTCACTTTCAAAATGCTTTTAAATCACCCTCTTATTTTTACCCGATTTGCTTCAAACTTCATGTGCATAATGTAGACACACGCCAGATGTAGACCTGTGAAAGGATTATTGATATCTTAGATACTGTTGCCATGGCAATGCATCAAACATTAATATTCCTTTTTTTAAGCTTTTTCATGCTTTTTTATGCTTTCGGGCACTTTTGGGGTTCTTAACGTGCTCGAAAACTCTTGAAACTTTGCACACGGGACAAAACCCGCGGCCATCAGGGCCAGGCTGAAGCTGGTACCCGGGCGTGGCAGGGGGGCTCGACAGCGCCCCCTTGAACGGGTCAGACAATTTGGTCCATATATCCAACACGCTTTACCCTATTTGCTTCAAACTTGATGTGTATAATGTAGACACAAGCCAGATGTAGACCTGTGAAAGGATTGTTGATATCTTAGATGCTGTTGCCGTGACAACGCATCAAACTTTAATATTCTTTTTGGATACTTTTGAGATTCTTAGCGCACTTTTGGGGCCCTTAACGTGCTCAAAAACTCTTGAAACTTTGCACACGGGTCAGAAACCGCGGCCATCAGGGCCGGGCTGAAGCTGGTACCCGGGCGTGGCAGGGGGGCTCGACAGCGCCCCCTGGAATGGGGTCCGAAAACTTGGTCCATAAATCAAACAGGCTTTACCCGATTTGCTTCAAACTTGATGTGTATAATGTAGACACACGCCAGATTTAGACCTGTGAAAGGATTGTTGATATCTTAGATGCTGTTGCCGTGACAACGCATCAAACTTTAATATTCTTTTTGGATACTTTTGAGACTCTCAGCGCACTTTGGGGGCCCTTAACGTGCTCAAAAACTCTTGAAACTTTGCACACGGGTCAGAACCCGTGGCCATCAGGGCCGGGATGAAGCTGGTACCCGGGCGTGGCAGGGGGGCTCGACAGTGCCCCCTGGAACGGGGTCCGAAAACTTGGTCCATAAATCAAACACGCTTGAATGTAATAATATGAAACTCGGTACACATATAGATCTCATCGATTCATATATCCTTTGTACTTTTACTTTTTACCCCAGCCCAACAGGAAGTCGGCTATTATGGTTTGTTTGGAAGCGTATGCCCCTGGAATTCGATATACTCCTCCTAGAGAATTCAACCAATCGCCACGAAACTCGGTCAGCATGAAGTCAAGACATTGAGGATGAAAAGTTGCCAGGGGATTTTTGATATCTCGAACGGTTTGGCTGTGGCGAGGAAACGAATTTATGGCGAATAAAGGAAACAGGAAGTGTGTTATAACTTCTGCATACATTAACTGATCTTGATGAAACTTCAGCAGTGTGTTCGCTGTAAGAGTCCGATCACATGGATGTGACTATTGTGAGTCAAAGTTATAGCGCCACCAACTGGCAGCAGGAAGTGTGTCACTTCCTAAAGGCTTTGAAATCACCCTCTTATTTTTACCCAATTTGCTTCAAACTTTATGTGTATAATGTAGACACACGGCAGATGTAGACCTGAGAAAGGATTATTGATATCTTAGATACTGTTGCCGTGGCAACGCATCAAACTTTATTATTCTTTGTTGATGCTTTTGAGACTCTTAACATACTTGAAATTGCATGAAACCCGACAGACACATCACATTTATTAGACAGTAGACATGTGCAGAGTTTCAGAAACGGGCATGGTGAGAGCAATTAGAGAATAATGTTTAAGTTTAAAAACAGCCAGAATGGTTGTTTAGTCAAAAAAATTTTTTTTCCAAATCATACATAGTGTTATACTGCCCTCTTGTGTTCAAAATCAGGTAAAAAGCGAAAGTAAAATAAGGACGTCTGCACAATTCATTAATAATGGTGCAGAGTAGAGTGAGCTTTTTCAATTAATTCCTATGGAAGTAGGAATGAACTAAACAACGTTCGCTCTGTTCTGCTCGTCCCTCACCGTGGGCGCGCAGAGTTATGAATGCCCGTGCAGCCGTGAGCATTTTAGTTTCATTTTAAAATTAGCGCCATTTCGGGGGACGTATTACTTTAATTTATTTAACAAAAACACAATGTTGTGTTTAATTGCGAGTGTACACAAATATAAGTAAACACTTTGACGTTTGAATGATGTCCTGTATGAAGAAAATGACGGAGTATGTTTCACTGTTCAATCGCGCTGAGCCACCCAGACCCCCACACACACACTGACACACACACACACACACACACACACACACACAAACACACACACACACACACAAACACACACACACACACACACACAATAATAAAACATTCAACCTAACATATACAAATTACACTGCTATGTTGAAATAGTCAGTAGTACAATTTGTATCATTCACAGTAAGCACCGCTCCACTGTGATTTTTCCAAGCACATTTTTGCACAAGTGAAGAGGATGATTTTTTCCGTCGATATTGGAACGTGAGTGAAGTACAAAGCCTGTAATAAAGAATAGTTTAGTATCCAAATACATCGCAAATGTTGCAACATTTAGATTCTAAAGAGAGATTTACGTGAGCCTAACACCACTTACTTTTACTTTTGTTTTAAATTATTTCGTTTTGGCTTTATTATAGTTATTTTTTTATTTGTGTTCTGTTCTGAATATCATTAAATTTAAAGGATTTGTTGTGGAATATTTTGAGTGTATAATCAAATAACACTAAACCGTCACTAGGTGTCGCCAGGCGACCGTCTTAATGAGCGGGTCATTGATTCATTCGTTCAAACGATTCGTTTGAACGACTGAGTCATTCATGAATGAGACAGATGTTTATGGATTGGTCATTGAATCTTTGAGTCAACCAATTTGTTCAAAATGCTGAATCATTCAGTAATGAGAAAACACGTTGCTGTGAGATGCAATGGTTCTGCTGTGATCTTTGTTTAACTATTTTCGCTGCTGAAACAGAAGAACAGTCAATATTGCATCTAAAATGTAAGTGACTTGACACGTGTGTGTGTGTGTGTGTGTGTGTGTGTGTGCGTGTGAGTGCGTGCGTGCGTGTGTGTGTGTGTGTGTGCAATCAATCCCAGGTAAGAGGCATGAATAATGAGAATTGGACTTCTAGGAGTGAGGTTAATATTCCGGAGATGGTTCCCTCGGATTGTGAAAAGGAGGCGGCGCGGGAGTGGCCAGGCATTGCGCTACTTCTGTTTCAAAGTTTAAAACAATGCTAATATCATTTTTTTGAACGATTTCATTACAAATGTTTATTTTATATATTTATAAAATATTATAAAATATAATAACTATGTTTTGTCCTATTAACAAAAGACAGGCAATGTACTATTAACAAATGTTAATAGTTTTTTAAAAGTTAAAATGATACTTTATGCATTTGTTTTGTGTCAGATGATTAACAATATAAATTAAACAAAGCTTAAAACAAACAAAATAATAAAACGAAAACAAAGCTTGAACATTTTATTTAATTGAAAAGCCTTTTTGAAATAAAATGTGTTTTTTTCCCTCTGAAATAGCAAAAGCATCGCACACTTAGCTGTACCTGCTCTAAATAAATAATAGTATTTAAATAAAAATACAAAATCGAAATAAATAAATTATATAAAACAAAATCAAATCAAAGAAAATAAATCTTATTAAAGTTATGCAGGCACACATTTAACAATAATTTTCAAGTGACAAATAAAATCAATCAAAATTCCTTACACATGGAGTTAATCCTGACGATTCCTGAGGCGCCTTTCCTCATGACACTCGCTTTTTTTTTCGAAGATATATTTTCTTTGGTTTGATTTTGTTTTTGTAATAATTTATTTTATTTAGTTCGATTTTGTATTTTTATTGAATTACTCTTTTTTATTTAGAGCAGGTACAGCTAGTGTGTGATGCTTTTGCTATTTCAGAGGAAAACAATAATTTTATTTAATTAATAATTTTTGTTTCAGTCCACCATATAATTATGTTGTGTTTGATCTATGGAAAAAAGTTAGTTGTGAAATGGTTGAATATGAACAAAAGTTAATAGTTTTTTACAAGTTAGAATAATACGATATATATATATATATATAAACAAGCCGGTGGCACCGCCACCCCGGTGCCTTTACGGTTACTGTGCATGACGGGCAATATCGTAACTCCGCTTTGACCTTTGAGAAGATGTGTGCTATAGAGCTTGCATTGGTGTGGGCTCTGCAAAAGTGTGTGTGTGTGTGTGAGGCGTGATTGAACAATGTAGACATATATATATATATATATATAAAGGCACCGGGGGTGGCGGTGCCACCGGCTTGTTTATATATATATATATATATATATATATATATATATATATGAATATAGCTGCGAGCAGCGATGAAGGGCCAAAGCCGGCGGCACCGCCACTCCGGTGCCTTTAGGTAACTAAAGGCACCGGGGTTGCGGTGCCACCGGCTTGGGCCCGTAATCGCTGCTCGCAGCTATATTTCAGCATTGTATTCTCTTCCGGTTCTGTTGTCGAGCTTGTGACGCTGATGACGTAAGACGCTGCTGACGTGTCTCTGGTGCGCCCGAGCTTCGTTTACAGTCTGAGGGAGATGCACGCTGTAAACAAAACAATCTTCGTAAACACGTCTAAGGATTTCGACACAGAGGAAGACTTGCATTTTTTTGCCCAGCCATATTTATTTGAATCCGAATACACGGGCAAACCAGATACACGTCAGCAGCGTCTTACGTCAGCAGCATCACTGAATGCGGATTGACAACAGAACCGGAAGAGAATACAATGCTGAATAAAGTCGTAGTTTTTGTTATTTTTGGACCAAAATGTATTTTCGATGCTTCAACACATTCTAACTAACCCACTGATGTCACATGGACTACTTTGATGATGTCTTTATTTCCTCTCTGGACAAGGACAGTATACCGTACATACATTTTCAATGGAGGGACAGAAAGCTCTCGGACTAAATCTAAAATATCTTAAACTGTGTTCTGAAGATGAACGGAGGTCTTACGGGCTTGGGACGACATGAGGGTGAGTCATTAATGACAGAATTTAAATTTTTGGGTGAACTAACCCTTTAAGAAACTTAATGTTAAACTTAAAGGTGCTCTAAGTGATGTCACGCGTTTTTTAGGCCAAAACATTTTTTGTCACATACAGCAAACATCTCCTCACTATCCGCTAGCTGCCTGTCCCCTGAACACACTGTAAAAGAATGCGGTTTCTGTAGACAGCGCAGGCTCCACAAACAGCAACAAAAACAAACTGCGGCGACCCGCTCCACGAAACAAAACAAACAGTGTTCCAGCCTGGGGGTGGGGTTAGTGAGCGTACATGGGGGGGTGTGGAGGAGAGAAGCATGAAGAGGAAAGTCATAATTTTAACTCTTTAAGTTTGATATGGCCGACACACGACCAAAGAGACGACGTTCTGATGAACAGATTGCAAAAATACAAAGAAGAGGGAAAAGGAGAAGGAACGCATGCCCGAATTTACACTGGAAAAGCCTTTGAAAGGTGGTGAGAGCTCCGCCGGCAGAAGGGCTTCCAATCCGACATTCAGGTAACGTTAGCTCTGTTTTTGCTGGAGAGGTGGGTCAATCCAGTTTGGTTTTTCTAAATGGACTTTCATGTTCGCCTAACAAACACAAGGATATAATTAGCTAGAACAATGCAGTCAGCGCTAACTTTGGTGAATACAACATATAGGTTTCTAGCAGCTAGCTATCGATCTCTATTGTAAATAATCAAGCAAACTCACAGTAGGGCGACAGTTTGTGTGAATGATTGTTTTCACCAACTATTTATTATGAAATTGAATGTTCATTCATAGCCTATTGACAACTTTGACTAAATTTGAAGCTAACGTTATCTTGCTATTATTGCGTCCTGGTATGGGAGCTAAAGTTATAACCTCAGGTGGCGAAACGTTTTATCGTGTTTTTCTGGTAATGTTTCCATTATTTTTTTTTTTTCATAATATGAAAGCATTTATCTCACTTGGCGACATTACACCATCCTTGAAAGAAGTATCAGTAAAACTACAGAGGGAGGGGACGGGATGAGGAGGAGGGAAGGTCTAGCTAGCCTCCGTTTTGTTTGACAATACTTTGAACGTCAACAAGAAGTGACGTCACCCAGCATCGCTTTGAGCACCTTTAACTTAAAGGGGTGAAATTAATATTTTTTTAATTATGGAAGTTATTATAGGCAGTGTTGGAGAAAGTTACTTATAAAAGTAACTCCCTAAAAAAGTAACTGTTTGTGTTACTTAGTTACTTTTTATGGAAAGTGATGCGTTGCATTACTTTTGCGTTACTTTTTCTCACCTGGACTGGGTTTGCTTGTTTCTTTTTTGTTAAATAAATAAATAAATAAAAAGTTCTATTTTTGTCAAATGCCCTTTCACACCAAAAGTGAAATGAATACGCCTCAGGATGAAGGAAATGTCTGTACAGCTGGGGGCCATTGTGGATTGCAGAAGAATAGGACACAGAAGAAGAAAGATCAGCACTCTTACTTCAGCAATAAAAACAAAACAAAAACTAAACACAAATGTGATGTTTATCTAAAGTAATTTTTGCTTATTAGTATGGTTAAATTAGATCATGGAAGGTCAGCAGCAAAGACATTGGTTAAAAAAGTGAGATTATTTAACATATTTAATTATTGGAGATTTGTGTAATAATCTGGTTTTGCATTTCACTGTTTTTAATCATTTTAATGAAAACTGAATCTGTTTATGTGCATGTGAGATGAGTAAATCCATGCTCACATTTAGTCTAGAACTACAATAAGCATCATGTTTACACAGCGCACACAACTCCTCTGCGCTTACTCACTATTTGGGGACAGGAGAGGTGTCAGTCAATACATTGGAAAACAAAGTAACTTGCATTACTAATTTGAAAAGTAGCACAAATATTGGAGTAAATTAAAAAAAGTAATGTGTTACTTTGGTAGTTACTAGAAAAAAGCAATCTGATTACGCAACTCGCGTTACTTGTAATGCGTTGCCCCCAAAACTGTCTATAGGCATACTTTAAACCCTATCTATATACAGTATATACACACAAGAGTTATTGTTCCAGAACTAGTAAAATATTGAACAATATGTGTATTAAATAATCCTCTTAGTCTTTACTTTCTTATTTTTTTGTATTTTTGTAACTGATACTTTCCCCTCTCACTTACTTCTCTTTGTATGCAGCTCATCCATTATCATGGGGTAATGAACTCTATGTTGGGCCTTGGTCAACTCTCCACAGTAATAACCCAGGTCAATGGAGTTCTTGCAAGCAGGTAGGCGTACTGATGTAAACTCAGTCTTCTGGGTGATTCAGTGACACTGTGGTTCACGCAACCTCAGGTTTTGTGTTTTTAAACTAACGTTATTTCATTTGCAAAGGCCACGTTGGAAGTCCGATCTAAATGCTTACCGGGTCGAGGCAGCATGGAAACTGTCAAAGTGGGACTTAGTTGAGGACTATCTTGCCTCTGGTAAATGATTTTGCTGTTTCTAGAAACATAGAAATGTTTGTCAGATTGATGAAGCATTACTTTTTGTCATTTCTGTTTTATAGATTGTAAGTCCAGCACATGGGGTGTCAGACTTGGCCAAATGTTGCTGGCTGCCAAGAAGCAAGATTCAGAGGCATTGTATGAAAAGCTTAAAATATCCAGGAAAGAGCAGGTTGTCCCTTTATCAGCTGCCAGTTTTGAGTGTGGCACCTATCAGAGAGGATATGAGTACATAGTCAGGTAATCTGATGGTTGACAGTTTTAGAAAAATTAAAACGTAACATTTACAATACAAATACAATGTGTTCAAATGCATTTTCGACTAAGGTGTTGTGTCTTAGGCTGCACATGTTGTGTGAGTTGGAACATTCCTTAAGTGAGCTGCAGAAGGGAAGCACAGAAGCTGGAAGATCCAAGAAGCCTGAGCCCAAACTCAACTGGGACGCCCGCCTACTCATGACCCAAAACTCATTCAGAGCCAAGGAACCCATCCTGGCACTGCGGAGAGCTCTTCTCAGTCTCAGCAAGGGGTATGAGCACATATTACTCATACTACATATTTCAGTGCAAAACGTTTCACTTCCCTTCTAGAAAGCCAAGTAATTAGCTAATTTCTGATAATGATGCTGAAAATTCAGCTTTGTTTTGACATTACATTTTTAAATAAATATCGTCTTCGTGAGCATAAGAGACTTTCAAACACATTAAAAAAAATTCATAATTATTCCACACTTTTGACCAGTAGTGTATGTTTCAAAAGACATGACCGAGTTTCGGGTGAACTATTTAGTTTGAGTGGATATGAGATAAAAGAGTGATGATGACGACTTCTTTGCAGGTCTTCGTGTGAGGAGCAGGTTGGCGAGTGCTGGCTGCAGAGTGCTCGTGTAGCCAGAAGAGCTGGCCATCACCAGACAGCCTTCAACGCCCTGCTCAATGCTGAGAACTCCCACCTCTCTGAACTCTTCATCGAGAAAGCCAAATGGCTCTGGTCTAAGGTTTAGCAGCTCAGCTTAATGTTGTTTATGCCAATGAAGATCTGTTTGATGGGGGTCTTACTCCATCGTTGGAATTGTAGTAATAAGGAAAGATGTTGTTGTTACAGGGTGATGTGCATCAGGCTCTGATAGTCCTGCAGAAAGGTGTGCAGCAGTGTTTTCCTGATGACCAGCCACTCACAGACCCCAAGAGAATCCAGATAAAAGGGAATGCCATGCTGCTGGTGGGCAGATACATGGAGGAGACGGCCAACTTTGAGAGCAATGCCATCATGAAAACGTATAAGGTATTTCAGTCAATCACATTCATGGACAAATGGAAAAAAAATCTGATTAATCAGTCAATGTTTCTCTTTCATGCAGGATGTCACCTATCTGTTGCCAGAATGGGAGGATGGGAACTTCTACCTTGCCAAATACTACGACAAGGTTATGCCTATGGTCACTGACAACAAACTGGAAAGACAGGGCAACCTCATTCGTTATATTGTCACTTATTTTGGAAAGTAAGATGTTTTCTATTGGTAATCCCCCTATAGGGCTTTCATTCAGCAGTTCTAAATGAAATGTTTCAATGTGTGAAAGTCAGATACAGTAATGCTGTGCTCTCTTCATAGAGCCCTGCAGTTTGGCAATCAGTATATCTATCAAGCCATGCCCAGAATGCTAACCTTATGGCTGGACTATGGAGCCAAAGTTTTTGAGTTCGAAAAAGGTAAAGCACAAAAATGGCTGAGATTATACACTCGTTTTATTAATGCATCGATTAAAAATCTTGCAGATTCATATGCATTGATCTTATTGATATTTTAAATCATTTGTGTTGGACAGTAATTGATTTAAAATCCAAAAAGAATTGCAATTTGGTCAAATGTTTGGTAACACTTTTACAATGTTATTGTTACATGTGGTTACTGTAGTAATAATATATGCAATTAACCCTAAACCACACTTTCATCCTAACCCTATAGTAATTTCATGTAGTTAATTAATATTACTCAGTACTTAAATGTACATTGTTATACAGACGCCTTAAAATAAAGTGTAGCCGAATTTATATATACATATAGATTTTGTGTGCAATATAACACCAATGAATAAATAGTAACAATAATAATTATTATAATTATTTTGTTTGTTTTTTGTCTACATACATTACAGAAAGTATTAAAAAAATTGTTAAAGGGGTCACGGCATGGATTTTTTTTATTATTTTAATATGTTCCTTGAGGTTCACTTATAATGTAAATAAAGTTTAATGCACAAAAAACATATTACACGCGAGTTAGTGTTTTGAATACATTATCCATATAAAATCGTAATTTACAGACAAAGCATTATGAAATAATTTACTTACGGTTTGTGATGCACTTATTCGGAGTTCTTTGCGAAATCTCCATTACACTGTGCCACGTTTTCAAAACAAAATGCTCTGAACAAACATATAATCCTTTGACGCGATCCAGGACGCCAGTAAAATAAACCATACGCTTATTTCAGATGCTGGGATCCTTCTGAAGTCTGTTCAGAGACGCAAATGAGCCGTTTAAACTAGATGCGTCAAAGCGAACGTTCTTTCACTCTTCCATTTGTCCTATTGTCGGCAGACTCAAGTGCTTGGAGTATGTCAGAATCTGAATGCGCATCTGTGTACTGTATGCAGTGTATTCAGTGTCAGTGATTATAATGGGTTCTATTTGCTTTTGACGCGACGCTTACATCCAGTGTAGGCAAATGTCAGCCGTTAAGCAGCTGAATGCCTGTGGGCGGGGCCTATGTTGAGATGATGTATAACTATTCATCGATGCCTTGCTTTGAAGGCAGTCATATGCATATATATTTGCCCATGTTACATCACAGATCCCGCAATATCAAAATGAGCTGTTTTTGGAGCTTGATTAAATATATACTTAGTTTGTAATGAGAACGTTTTAAGCTACGAAACTTGCATGATGTTTCAAAGACCTCTTAAAGGTCAAAAGATCAAGGGAAATTTGATTTCTCATGTCATGACCCCTTTAATGCATTTATAAAAATACTGAATTATTGTATGCGTATTGATTCGAATTGGGTCACTGTGAGTTTGCAGTCCAATTCAAAATGCTTTTGAATCGAATTCGATTGACTATCAAACCAAATATTCACTGCTCTAATTAAAACAATCCTGCTTGCTCTACTTTTTCAGCTGGCCGCTCTGACAGAGTCCAGATGCGGACTGAACTTACTAAAATCAATTCCGTCATCAGCGAACACACTAGCAACCTCTTGCCTTACCAGTTCCTCACAGCCTTTTCACAGCTCATCTCCCGAATCTGCCACTCCAACAATGAGGTCTTCGCTGTGCTGATGGAGATTGTTGCCAAAGTCTTCTTAGCTTACCCACAACAAGCTATGTGGATGATGACTGCTGTGTCAAAGGTCAGACACCTCAGCCACATCTATAACTATAAATGTCTTTTCACAGGTATTAATTGTTTATATGCTTTTTAAAATGTATTTTAGTCCTCCTATCCGACTCGAATGAACAGATGCAAGGAGATCTTGAAGAAGGCCATCAGTCTGAATAACTCATTTGGGAAATTTATCGGAGATGCCAACAGACTGACTGACAAACTGGTGGAGCTCGGCAATAAACCAGTAGGACAAGACTGTACCACTAGCGAAAAAATAATATTTTAATTTCCAAGAAAACAGCTTTTATGCATTCATTAGTATTTCATAATTCAAAATTCATTTATATAACCAATTGGTGCTTGAATTAGTCTTGCATATTATGGATGCAGTTATAAACTGTTTTTGTTTAATTGTGTAGGTGGATGGGAACAGCAGCACCCTCAGCATGAGTATACACTTCAAAATGTTGAAGAAACTGGTGGAAGAGCCCACTTTCAGTCAGATCCTCATCCCCCTGCAGTCTGTCCTTATACCCACCCTGCCCTCCACTGGAGGAGCCAACCCCAAACACGACGCCTTTCCAGGGCACTGGGTCTACCTCGCCGGCTTCGATGACACCGTCAGTCCCACCTGTTTCACCATTCCCCAGTTTTTTGGCCACATGATGCATCACATTCACTCTCATTTTAAAAGATTAATTATTCATGATATCATTATACGTTTCATTTCAAAAAGGTGGAGATCTTGGCATCCTTGCAGAAGCCAAAAAAGATCTCGCTCAAAGGCTCGGATGGAAAGTTCTACACCATGATGTGCAAACCCAAAGATGACCTGAGGAAAGACTGCAGGCTGATGGAGTTCAACTGTCTCATTAATAAGGTAGTAGCGTTGTGCTGTTCACTAAATACCGCAATAATTGATTGCATTTTCCAGAGAACTTGCATAATAAAAATGCGCCGTTGTTTGTTAGTCTTTGAGGAAAGATGCAGAGTCTAGACGGAGGGATCTGCACATTCGAACATACGCCGTCATCCCTCTGAATGAAGAGTGCGGCATAATAGAGTGGGTCAACAACACAGCGGGTTTACGCCACATCCTCACAAAGCTGTATAAAGAGAAAGGTGTGCTGATTTCATAGCCTCTACTGATATACAGTGGACAGTGATTTAACACTATATCCCATAACTGATTGTAAATTTGTTACATGACTTCTTTTTAACATTTTGTTATTTAATGTTTAATTACAACTTTGCACTTTATCACATTTAATATTTGTGGTCAGATACTCACAGAAAGCTTGTCATTATCATAAAATAAACACTGTATCACTCTCAAGTGCTTTATTTTGGATAATGACCAGCTCACAGTACATTATCCTGCGTATTACATGGCTATTCGCCAAATAAATTAATATACAGTACAAAAGTTTGGGGTCAGTAATCAATACCTTTATTTAGGTATTACAGAAGGTTTCTATTTCAAAATAAAGGCTGTTCTTTTGAACTTTCTGTTCATTAAAGAATCCTGGAAAAAAATGTATCTTGTTTAATGAGCAGAAAATCAGCATATTAGACTGATTTCTGAAGGATCATGAGACACTGAAGGCTGGAGTAATGATGCTGAAAATTCAGCTTTGCATCACAGGAATAAATGACATTTTAAAATATATGGGGAAAAATAGATATTTTAAATTTTAATAATATTTCACAATATTACTATTTTACTGTATATTTTATCAAATAAATGTATCCTTGGTGAGCATAAAATACTTCTTTCTTTAAAAATGACTGACCCCAATCTTTTGAACAGTATTGTACTGTATATGGACATGAAATATTGATAAACCAATCAGAATCAATTTTAGATGTGCAAAACATGCTGTTTTAAAAAGAGTTTATTCAGGCTGTCAGTGTCTCCATTAAGTCATTTTGACACAGTTGAGTGAAAATGTATTTGGTCTTATAAACAGGGATCTATGTCAGTGGGACGGAGCTGCGTAAGCTGCTTTTACCAAAAACAGCTTCTTTTGAGGAGAAGCTGAAGCTGCACAAAGATGTGCTGTGTGCCAGACACCCACCGGTTTTCCATGAGTGGTTCCTACGGACATTTCCTGATCCCACCTCTTGGTATATATGACAGGCTTTTTTACTACTCACATTCATAATATCTTTGCACTGTAGTATGCTATTGTTTTCTTAATGTTATCTATTAAAAGTGAGCTTAGGGCAATTCAGTAGAAATTCACCTACATGAACATCTTCACACATGGGACAAATGTGCCATTTCACAGGTACAACAGCAGGTCTGCTTACTGTCGCTCTACTGCGGTCATGTCTATGGTGGGCTATATTCTTGGGCTTGGCGATCGCCATGGAGAGAACATTTTGTTTGACTCTTTAACCGGCGAGTCCGTCCATGTGGATTTCAACTGCCTCTTTAACAAGGTTTGAGAGGAAGTCATGAGGAATGTGTCTGTATAATTTTATTGCTCCCTAATACTTGATACCTCTGGGTAACCAGAACAAATGTGTTGTGTGGTGCTTAAGGGGGAGACATTTGATGTTCCTGAGGTGGTTCCCTTCCGGCTCACTCAGAACATGGTTCATGCAATGGGGCCCATGGGCACAGAGGGTCTGTTCAGACAGGCCTGTGAAGTCACACTCAGACTCATGAGGGACCAGAGAGAGCCACTCATGAGGTGAACATCTCAGAACTTACGATACCATTCAAAAGTTTAGGGTTTGTAAGATTTTATAATGTTTTTCAAGGGTCAAATATTATTACTATTTAAAATAACTGTTTCTATATTTTAAAATGTAATTTATTCCTGTGATGTCAAAGCTGAATTTTCAGCATCATTACTCTAGTTTTCAGTGTCACATGATCCTTCAGAAATCATTCTAATATGCTAGAAACAAGAAACATTTCTTGAATCTCTGAAACAAAATATCTATTCTATGTTGAGTATTTCGAATGTGCTTAACATATCATACAGTATTTGATTGCATAATTATCTCTTTTATATTCCTTATCAGTGTTTTAAAAACATTCCTGCATGATCCTTTGGTGGAGTGGAGCAAGCCTGTCAAGGGTTCCTCTAAGACACAAGTTAATGAATCTGGAGAGATTCTCAATGAGAAGGTACTTCTTCATTTAGTTGCTTCAGCCTGAATGAAGATGCAAATCTGTGATGTACAGTATATCATATGCATTTTATATTCAGCTAAGCAGGATTGAATTATAAATAAACATAAGGCATTATGGTTGGAATTCACTTGCTTTGAGTACTGGAAGTGCTTCATCTTTATCTGCAATTTGAGCTGTTGCGTTTCAACTATAGATTAAATGACAAGCTTGAGTAATAGTTGTAAAGAAATATTTCATAATTTGATTTTGTTCCTCTCTAGGCTAAGACTCATGTTCTGGACATTGAGCAGCGTCTTCAGGGAGTGATCAAGAGCAGAAATAAAGTGATGGGCTTACCTCTGTCCATTGAGGGCCACGCACACTATCTCATTCAAGAAGCCACTGATGATAATCTCCTGTGCCTGATGTACCTTGGATGGGGTCCTTACCTGTGATGGACATTTGCACTTGAGAGTTTGAGACCAAAACTCAACATAAGCTTTCTGTTTAGTTCCTTTTTTTCTGTATTTTGATATATTTGTCACTGTTATTTTCAATGTTCCTCAATAGGTTAATTAAATTTCATTTATGTTTCAAGAAACTTCTTTCATACGTGTTCTGTTTTGAAAGAATTAAAGGTAAAATATGAGCACTAGTGTTGCACACTAACATTCAGCATTAGTTTTTAGCACTAAACATGCACTTAAAATGCCTGCATGCAGATAAACAGGTTTTGATTAATATTCCCCTTTCAGCTGAGCTGGAGGCTTTATATTTCACAAGGCATGTTGTGAAAGCCTTTCAGTGATATTTCACTTTACACAGAGTGTGAAAACGTCCCGCCGCTCTCTGTATCCAGGCTTATGATCAGTAAGTGGTGATGCTGTGGTTTTGCGGTCTTCTGATTGGTTATCGTAATTATCTTCACACGCGCGCTGACAGCCAGAGCATCCCATTTTATCACGCGCGTGTGAACCACCAGCTCCCGCCAAACGCCTTCTGCCACAATCTGCTTCAGGTATGTATTAAAATGAGCGTTGAAATAACGCACAAATGGAATGCGTTTATTTATTAGAATTCAGTTGGTTTTTTTGAAGGGTAAAGCGTGTATTTCAAGGCGTTGCTCAAAAGAAATCGAACGACGAACTGCTCGTCATTTGACAGACATTTGACTTTCAGTGGCATTTTGGATTTTGAGGAATTTGCAAATGGCTCATTACCGTTAGTACGACCTGTTATTGTTTAGTGCGAATTGTAGAGTCATTTAAGGCTCAATCTTGTAATAATGTACACGTGTGACCTATTTTATAAGCTGTACAGACTGTCCTTGTGTTATTAAATATGAGTTCGAGTTAAAAGAAAATTATAAGTAACAGTGTTTCAATCTGAGAAGAATTATAATGGGCAGAACTGAGCAACTGTAACACTATTCCTTTTTTTTGTTATTACAAATCATACTGTATGTTTGTTTAGTATATTTTATAAGCTATACAGATTGTCCTTGTGTTATCAAATATGAGTTCGAGTTAAAAGAAAATTATAAGTAACTGTTTCAATCTGAGAAGAATCATAATAGGGCAGAACTGAGCAACTGTAACACTATTCCTTTTTTTTGTTATTACAAATCATACTAACTGTATGTTTAGTATAAATACTTAGTTTGAGAAAGATTACGTCATAATAGTGATTTAAATGCAAGTATTAGTTAGCCCAGCACACCTCAAAAGTAACATCATCAGATTGTTTACTTGTTATTGTTACTAATTTGTTTTCACCTTTTTACGGCAGATCTTTCAGCTGTCAGGGAGGGACCCGCATTATAATTATGTGAAATGAGTTTAAATTCCTTTTCACGTGAATATATTGATTAGCTGGTAAGAGCAGTTTTCATCTTGATTATTTTGTGTGTTTGTGTGTGAAATAATGTTCAGTAGCCTACTTGTTTTGAAGATTGATTTGTTGTAAATTTCTATTGCATGTAGAAATTTCTCACCAACTTCATAGCCAATTTAGATTCAAAAGCATCAGACATTAAAACAAAATACTAGACATTCAAAATAATAATAATAAGCAATCACACTTTTATCAGGCAGAGAGAGACTCAACTGAGCATGTGCTGATTAGACGATCATAAATCTAACTTGTTTGTGATTGAAGAGATGTAGTGTACTTATTTATTTTCTTGATTTTTTTAGTTTCTGTTTATTAGGTTCATTGAAATATTCTTGATCTTGTAAAAAATAAAATATCATAATTATCATTATTTATCCTGTATTTTTCTCACATCCAGTTACAGTTATGTATATGAAAACATGGAGCTATCAAAGAGCGAAGACACTTCAGATGATTCAAAGAGGTCAAGTAAGGCACATGGCCGAAGTAAATGGCCTGAAGAGCTCAAATCTCATAAAACCCAGAATAATGGATGCGTGAATATACAGAGCACTGATAAAAGCCCATCCTCACTGCCTGTGCCAGAGACTCTGGACATACTCTCTCAAGAGATTAGTGACACACTCTCAGAAGGTCACGGACGACTCCGCGGCTCTGTTAAAAGAAGCAGAACCCATGACTGTGTGAGAGGAATGAGACTGCAGCAAACTGAGAGCCCTAGATACAAAGATGCGACTAACTGCCGCCATCACCATAAGCTAGTGACCAGTGTCAGCTTTTCAGGATTTGAGGCACCTCTAAGGTTGCTTCGTGAGAATCGGGATACATCTGGCAGCAGTCACGAAATTATCGATTATCGTAACCTAACACCTCAAGTGCCCTTTGTGCCCTGCATAGCCAAATCCATTCCTAAAAAGAGGATCTCCCTGAGGAAGCCTAGAAAGGCCATTAAGGATTTGTTCATTCACAAAAGACACAAACATGAGAAGGCTACATCACCTAGTACACCGTGCCATGTTGCAGGTGAAAATGTTCCAACATTGAAACGTACAAGGAAGACGGCAAGGCACAGAGAACATACTCTTGCAAGAAGCAGGTACAATGATAATTTCAGTGAGACTCCCTCCGATTCTTCCAGTGAATGTTGTGCTAATGTCTGTGAGGATTCTGCCTCATTAAAAAGCTTTGGATCTCAGGCTGGTTGTGGTGAGATATTTGCTGATGATCTTGTATCTCCGGAGGGCATCTTTAGCCCTGAGCGTGACAAAGATTCCTGTGAAGCTCCGAGGCGAAGCCCTACTACTGCAGGTTTCCAGGGAGGAAAGGAGTGTCTGGCCTCTCCAGCTCATGCTGAGGTCCTGGACATGTTTGGGTTGTGGGAAACCCTAAACAGAACTTTGCATTTAGGGCACAGCTCAAAAGCTACGGAACATGCAACAAAATCCACAACACCTATCATGAAATCTCCTTCCACATCCACGTCTGAAGATGTAATGGCAAATACACCCCAATCTGTAAAATCCGAGATCAGGGAACTTAATACTAATGTGGTAACTCCTAAAAGTGACAACCAAGGGAACACCAGTGATGAGGGCTACTGTGATTATGTCTCTCCTGGTTTTGAGGACCGCAGCAGAAGTTCCCTCACTCCAGTGCATTCCAACAAGATCCCTAGGGACACGTACAGTGGAGATGCTCTTTATGAGCTATTCTGTGACCCCAGCGAGACAGAAATAACCCCGATCTTTGATGATGAAATCAACCTAACAGACAGCATTGTTGGCCAGTGCAGTGATTATCCATTATCCATGTACAGCTTCCATGTTGGAGCAGAGGAAAATCTTGCCCCACCTTTGGCTCGGGACTTTGTTGGTCAAGAGCTCCTGGAAAGTAAATGGACGGGTAAGGATTGCTTACTAAAGCTTTGCGACACTGAGATATCTCTGGCTATGGGTATAGTTAACTGGCTGAAGCATAGGACAGACAAAAACAACCCAACAGAACTAAGATCTCCACAAAGTAGTGCTGAAGGAGATTTATGTCTCAGATGCAAAACCCAGTCAGCAAGGGTTAGAAAACCACCAAGAGGAGCAAGAACTGTTAATGGTAGAGGAGATACAATTAATTTTAAAGAGCCAAGTAAGCAAAGTGTTGGTGTTCTGCCCTTAAAATATGATGCAAACCCAGTGATGTCAACCTTGGCCTCTCCAGAGAATCAACCCAAGACCCCAACGAGTGGTGTGTGTTTCAGAATATTCAATGTCGACTCTCCAATGACTCCAGGTGGAGATTTGCAGTCTCCAGTAGTAAGCTCCCCTGGGTCTGGGACAAGGTCTTTGTTTGTGTTGGCCATAAACAAGGAATCTCTTTGTGAATATTGCAAGAGTTCCCTGAAAACCGGAGCTAAAGATCTGCACCTGTGCCGTTCTTGTATGTCGCTCATTGAGCAAATCAAAACGTCAGACCTTTGGGCCCGTGCCAGTCTTCCCAGGTTCACTTTAACTCCGCAGCCAATAACCAGAGATATACTATCCCCAGCCAGCACCTGCGGGATAGGAAGTGACATCAGCATAGCTTCCCTTGTTGAGCAGTGTGCTAGTCAGTTGTCTTCTATGAAGATCAACTTTACTCAAAATCACTCAAGCTGTGAGGTAAGAGATGTCCCTGTATCTGAGCAAGGGGTAAAAAGGAACAAAGGACAATCTCAAAAATACCTTAAGTCAAAACACAAGAAAAGGCCAGTGGCAACTACCGAGAGAGCCTTGCATGCTAGACATCGCTTGAGGCCGTCTAGCTTTCCTGAAGGTGTGAAACCTTCCCTTTTGGAGACTGAGGGACTTTGCTTTGTCACTACTAATGCTTCCAATGATTTGGTGTTGGAAACGTACGGTTCATCTGCTGTTGAATCTGGTGACACAGACGTATACCAAGCAACCAGGCCTACATCTCTTCCTCTCATGGCCTCTGCCTCTTCTGAGTTTCCTTGCGGAGAGGACCACCACATCGACCATTTAAATGAGATGGCAGAGGGAACTCCAGCCAAAAAGAAGCATAGGTTGCTTCATCGCAAGAACGCTGCTTTGAATATTGAGGGATCATGCAGTGTCTTTCCAGAGAATAGGAAAGTAGAACGAAGATGCAGAATGAAGAAGTAAAGCCCATATTAAACAGGTGCTGGATTTTTATCTATCTATCTATCTATCTATCTATCTATCTATCTATCTATCTATCTATCTATCTATCTATCTATCTATCTATCTATCTATCTATCTATCTATCTATCTATCTATCTATCTATCTATCTATTGCAATTGCAAGTTTTCACGCTCTTATTGTGGTTTAGGACATTTGGTCTTGAGTCTTGAAATGCATAAAGTAATGCATACTGTACATTTACATGTATTTGCTTGCTTTGTAGCTGTCCAAATCATTGCAATGTTATTGCAATAAAAATAGAGCTGAGAAAAGTTGCATTATTAATGACTGTAGGGGTGCTTGAGAAGAACCTGTGCTAGTGATGCCTCAGAGGAAACATGTCACTTAGTCCTTCATCCCGCTCTCAAATTCTCACATGGCTTGCAGGTATACTCACAGCAAGCATATTCTCCCTCATTTCACTCACAAACAATGGCAAGAGGTGAACAAATTGGCATGCTGTTCTGTACTGGCTGTCAAGGGCTGCATCAGAGCGTAATGAGGTGTCAGACAGAAATTCACACAACCTGTGATGCTTTATATATATATATATATATATATATATATATATATATATATATATATATATATATATATATATATATATATAAATAGATATATCTCCCACCATCTTATGCTCTTTAAAGCTTGTTCAATGTAGTCTATGTAGTATATTATGTAGTTCAGTGTCGTTTTGCGCTGATGCGACAGGGCAGATGCACAATATTACAGATTTAAAACCTTTAAAACCTCTTCTCTTAATTACATCACAAGGGGTGAGTGGTCACTGTTTTGTGCTTGTGTCAGGGGAAGTGTTTGTGTCTCAGCGTTTCAAGGCTTTCTGGGAATTATACTGCTGTAGCTGCATGGGTCAGCAGACGTGCTTGAAGACTCTCATCTATGGTTTGTTTGGTGTGTGTCACTGAGCATTGATGGACTACTTTTGTAATTAGGATTTCAGGGGAGGGAAGTTTTTTAGTCATTTGGTCTATTATTAGAAGAACTCTCATGCAAACTGTACCACAAAAAAAAAGAGCTGCACTGTGTACTGATATACATATGATACTTTGAAAACGACATTAAGCAGTGGATTTGTTCCTTTAGAAATGACTTGCATAGCAGCTTCAGAGTTATACAGTAGTTCTCTAGGCGAGAGTGTTTGGAGTATATTAATGAGCACTAAGGGTAGCAGAGCTGCTTTAGTGCTTCAAGGTCAGATATCCTCCCTACATTTCTGTGTCTTGTTATATATTTCAGCTGATATCTTGAAACCATAGCAACAGCACATAGATGGGAAAGCTTTCAGTATATCGGCAGTGTACCAGCATGAGAATGGAGATTGTATTGTTGTGTACAGCTTACATCATCACATATTACGTTTTACACATTACACTAGAATACATTACAGAAATGAAGTCGTAAGGCTCTGATGCTGCACTGGCTACAGCTAGTTCTTTCATGCAATTGTTTTATGCGTCTCACATGTGTTTTGCTAAGATGTTTTTGGTGATTTGGACTTGTGTGTCTAAAATAAGAATGTATCATATGACGTATGATAATTAATAATTTAAAATCAGAAGAGTGAAACAGAAAGTAAATGGAATTTGAGGAGAATAGCTTGTAAATAATTAAATAAGGCTGTCTGACACACACACACACACACACACACACACACACAGAAAAGACTGCAGGTTGTTACATGTACCTTCACTCAAGGAACGTGTGATTATCATGTGAATCTTCTAGATCAGTGGTTGTCAACCTTTTTGACTTAAAGTCCCCCACTTTGCAAAATATATTTGCTTAAATATTTATTCTGGTATTTCTGCTATAATTATGACAGTGTTGCTTATTTTCAAACCTTCAAACTAGATTAATTAAACACAATACATTTTGTGATTCTTAAAGATGCTGATTACACTATATATTTTAAATAAAAATAATAGTTAATTGAGGGGGAAAACAACTCAATTCAAAAAAGTCCAAGAACAGTTCAGTGTACAACTTTACACATACAAATGTATTTCTTTAACAGGAAAAGCATTTGAATTTTGGCCTGCCCTGAGGTATATTTCTCGTATTATTTTGGATAGTTATATCATGGTCTCGGGGTTGAACATGAGTAGTGAATGGTCTATTGACATACTTTTATTTCCTGTACAGCTCTCAGCGGATCTTCGCATAGCAGACATCTGTTTTCTTGCATCTGGAAAATATGAAAGCGTGTATTCAATCTAAGCCAGTGACTTGCAGCACAGTGGGGGGCACAGTTCAGCCAAACATGTTTTATTATGGGATAGTAGAGGTGGACATGTTTGTTTTTAATTAACCTTGATAAGAATGAGAGGATTACAGATGAAACCGTGTTATTTTTCCATTGCAAAAGTACCGATTGGCCACTATGTGGCAGTAGACATTTGACAACCTATGCGTGATTACAAAAAACCCAGTGTGAGCTTGAACAGAATGTTTAAACCACCTGCATTTCTTCACCAAATTCAGACTAAGCCTGTCTGTATTTCCTCATACATTATCTTCCATCAGAGCAGGACATTTTCTACGCATGCTTGTCTCATCTGATGCTGCTCTCCAGCAGTTTCGGCTTGCAGCCAGAGGGGAAGAGGTTCATGTTGGCTTTGACTGGTCTATAATCCATCAGTGTGCTCCTGGGAGTGTTCTTAGCAACCCGGGAGCCACTACAGAGCAGATGTATAGAGCTGGCTGACTGCTACCCATTGAGAGAGGTGATGCTGAACAGGACTCTGTTCTGTTTTCTGGCTTAGGGAATAAACCTCATGCTGTTAGTTTGGTTGCATGACACTACGGACGATTTAGTCCAGTGATGTGGGACACAATGGGGGACTGTGTCAATATTGAGGGATGGAATTCGTTTTTCGTGCAGGACATTGGGATGGAAAGGATATAGACTTCACTGATAGAACTGTAGACCCTTGATGCTTGCATAAAACGATCATTTGTCTCAAAGTATAGAGTCATTTATCTGGTGCAGCTGCTTCAAATAATTTGCAATGACGAGTGAAATTTTGTCGCTTTAGATGTTGAAAGTGAACTAGATGAATAATAGAATCACATGAATCTCACGGAAACTGTCACAACATATTTCACCCCAAAATCATAAGAAAACGAGAAATTATATTTTACATAAAGAAAAATAAAGAAAATTTTTACATGACGATTAGAGATGTCCTGCCTAAATTCTCATTCTCAATATTGTAATGTGTAAAATTGTATTATTCAGTCTTTAAATTGTAATGTGTTGTACTTTTGTATTATTTAAATTGAAAATGGAAAAGTACAAATGTAATTATAAAGGTACATCACTGTATTGGTTGTACTGAATTTAATTTATGCTAATTTATAAAAGAAAATTGTATTTAGACAGGATGATTTTTATACTCTATATTAGATTTAGAATGTTTTCTTAATATAATATCTTAATTTGGAAAAAAAGGAAGTTGTTTATTTTTGGTATCTTATTTAATTATTTATTTGCATTTCTTGGTGAGATTCAACCTTTGAGCTACTTGTACATAAAAATGTTTTTTCTTCTTATTTCTCCTGTACAGCTTCTGATTTTGTGGATCCTGACTGTCTCAAACTGGTTTCTTCTGTCCAGTACCTCAGCCCTCCTAGAAGCTGACCTCTCTACCAGCTGTCAAAGTCTCTATCTTTCCTCAAGAAATCTGACATGTTTGCTCATTTTACTGTCAACTCAGCAACACTGTCAGCCTGGAAAAACAACAGGTCTGTTGATCTGTTTGTTGGAGAAGTAACATTTGTCTGAAACCTGTCGTATCAGTGTTTTTCTCTCTCCATAGTTTTTCTGCAATCACTGCTATTTTTTATTGCAAGTTTATTACTGGAGTTTTCAAACCAAGGATCAAAGACATACTAGTGCAATAACTATAACACTTTATTAATGTCCAACGGACACATTTTAAACTGGTGTCTTAATGGAGAAAACTTTTCGAAACTACAGTTCACATGTTCACTTACGGAATTTAAAATACATTGTGGGAAGTTATACTTGGGTTGTTTTTGCATATCGAAACAATCTGACAAGCTATTTGAAAAGCTCTATTCTGGAGTTTGGAAGAGAAAAAGCCAATTTCTTTTAAAGGATTGGGACAGCTGGAGACATTGCAATGGAATCAAGTTTGCATTTTCATTTGTCCAATTAGAGTCCAAACAGAGACGAATAATTGTGTATCAGTGAATAAATGAGGTAAAGTAGGCCTTTGAAAGAACGCCTCTGATCTGGCTGATGTGACCAGAATTGATGAGTGCTACCAAAAAAAGGCTCCATTCATACATAGTAGGCCTCCTCACAAAGAAGGCAGGTGGCACTTTTACTTGTCGTCTTTGTCCATTTTGGAATGCAATTCTGCCAGTTCGGCCCTTTTTTTTTTTTAACTTGGTAAATACTTCAACTCAACAACTAAACCTAGACCGCAAAAGTCCAGCTGGGGTTGTTTTTTAACAGAATTCCCATAAATACAACCCCTGGTATGGCTATTCTATATATGTCTTCACATCTATCTTTGAGCAGACAGTTATCTGCTTAAATATAGACGTCTGCACATCTATATTGGGGTAGATATCTGTTAACATTGAACTTAACTATTTGGGCCATTATTATTCTCTTAATGGTGATGGATGTGTATATAAATAAACCAAAATTTCATATTTTGAAAGGATAAAATCTAAGTTGGATACCAAGGAAATGAATTGTCTGTATATGCATGCAATCATTGCTCTAATCAAAAGTAAGCCAATTTCGAAGAAGTCCTTTCTGCCAAAACCTTAGTAGCTATTAGTAAAGTATTATATTTCAGGGCCTCAACCTGTTTTCCATTAGATCAGCATCAACCGTAACAACATCTGGTACAGGGTGGGTGTCAGTATTGAAGGCAATGATAATCCTCAATAAAAGCACTGTAGTTTGGCATTAAAAATGTTAGCATTGAACAGAAGCTTTTCAGATATAGCTTACTTGTTTTCATATTATTTGATACTTAAATTGGTCAAATTGAATTGTTATATCTGTGTCGCTGTATTTCTTGTAAAGATGTAATTATATTACTTCTCAGGATAAGCTGTCAAAATCCAAGAATTAGATACAGATAATAGCATGAAAGAGTGAAATTTCCTAACAATATGAATGACTATATTGCAAAACGAATGTGTTGCATGATATTGTAGGCTATATAAACTATGTAAAGTGCAGATATTGTTGGAATGGAGTATTTAAAAAAAAAAACCAACGGTTATTTTGTCACCTCTTAGTGCCATTATATTCTTTTCAAGACAGGGCAGCTGACAATTATCATAGTTCTGTGCAATATTTATATTGATGTGCTTGCCTGACTGGGGTATTAATAAAACCTAATGAATCCATGTGCATTTACAATGTCTTTTTGTATTTGTGGTTGATTTCAAACTCAGATGTTGGCTCTTTTCCAAAGCAGATGAGCTGAGGTGTCGGCACTGTATGTATTGACTAGCTCAGACATTGCTTAATAGACAGAACAATAGCAAAGCAAACAACAGTAACCGAACAGAGCCCTGTATCAGGCCTGGCGCCGACTGTGCTTTAAGACAAAATCACATCAACAAGTCTGGGATTGAATGTGGGTGTAGAATGACTTTGCAGAGCCATTAACTTTAACTTTTTCCTCTAATCACATTACAATAATGTCATGTAATATAATAAAGACCTTAATGTTTATGTCCAGGGTTTTCAACCAGAGCTCTGTGAACTTCACAGAAGATACTGCATGGGGACATGGGGTTTAAATCTTTAACTAAAATGTAATAATAATATTTTATGTTTTTATTAAAAGTTATCATAAAGTGTTATATTGGGGTACCGGTACCTGTCTGGAGGGTCCTTGGATAGGCTATGTGAAATAACTCAGAAAGAATTCAGCTTTTTGGTATTGTGGCTCTTTACAGACAAAAAAAAAACCCACACCTATTATTGTATAATTATAGCCTAAAATACCAATTGACCTCATTTAATTCACACCGCGTTCTTTACTGAAGTTGTTTACAGTGGTGCAAGTGTTTTAGTTTGTCGCGCTGTTTGCGTAAACGAAGTCTTTGATTGGTCCATTGGGCGTTGACGTCAGAATTCCGTCTACAATTCACGCTCGAATGCTCGCAGTGTACTCAGATTCGCTGTTCATAATGGGCGCGTTCTGGTTTGTCTCGTCGCGTCGCTCGTTTACGGTGTAGTGTACAGATGGAGGAGGTGTTGGATCTGAAACTCTGCCTCCTCCCCCCCCCCGACTGTCACAGACAAACAACGTGGGACGCTGGAATTTGTTATACCACACCAAAGACTTTTGGACTGCTTTTTATACACCGTCGCGTCGCAAGTAACTTACATCTCGTTTTTCGCGGAGCTGGAAAATATGTGTTAACTACTGACAGCGATGAAATAAACATTGCACTATCACCTGCGGTTGAGTACACACAAATGTCATGCACTGTTCAAGAGCCTTTGCCTTCTATGACATTCAGATGACTTACTAACAACCATCATGAAGCAGACAGGTACAGTTTGCACGTTTTGCCTGTTTTAAAGAACTTTTAAACTAACGTTAGTTGAAGTCATTGTAAACATGGAAGAGTCTGACGCTGGAAACGGTACTGGGACGCATGGCTGTGTACTGGAGCGATCTGCTGGAGACGGGGGACTGGATGAGGTGCAGATGCATCTCGCCTGCTTACCGGAGCGATACATGAGGGCTAAGTTTTCCCTCTCCGCCTACATATTTTGTTGGACAGTTGTGAAGTTGTGTCAGGTAAGGCATACTGCATTTGGAAGCACAATTTGAAGTTATGAACAATATTTAAACGCTCCACAATAAAGTCAGGCCCAAAGTTGTTAACCGTCTGACAGTAATGATGTTCTGCAGGTTATTAGTCTGGGTTATTTACATATAAATCAATACTATTTTTGTATTTGGGTGGTTGACACAATATAATAACATCCTGTCATCAATAACTTGCACTGCAAACTCATTATTTTAGTCTTGTTTTACAGTAGGCTACAAATTAAATATTCTTAAAGGTTCTTAAAGATACTTGAGAATCAAAATGACATATGATATTCAGAACTTTTTCTGCTTTGAAGTTGGCAGATATTTTTTGTAAGAATTCTATAAACTCAAACTTAATTTTGACATATTTTTTAGACAACAAGACTTAATATCATAAGTAATTTTGCTTCTCAATTTAATATTTTATGCTTTAATAATGTTTATATATCTGTACTGAAAGACAAAAATTCTAAAATTCTATATCTATATTTTTTTCCCATATAGGAGAGAAAGTGTAGCTATGTCTCAGGTGCTGTGTCACCATTTTATTTTAAATTTATAACATTTTTACCATTTTGTGGAAGTTAACTTTGCAAAGCTTTGCAAAATGAAAAAAAATATTTTATAAGTAGAAATGTTTGCCTCTCAAATAATGTTGTCATAAAAACCGTAGGTATAATTATTATATTAGATATGGGGTTTTCAGCCTGTACAAACTCAGGTTGCCCCGGTATTAAAATTTTCTCAGAAATATTTAAAAACTTGCATTAAGAACTTTCCTTTTAGAGGGAATAGCCATACTATTTAGAGAGGAAGCATATTTGGCATGTACTTGACAGCTGCTTTCGTAATAATATCTAAAGCAGTGGTTCTTAAATTTTTTTTAAATCTCAAAATATTTGTCATAATCGTATGTCATAAAAAAATGAATAAATTCAAAAATATGTCACAATTTTGTGCTGCTTTATTTTATTTATTTATTTATTTACAAAATTTTACTAATTTTCTGATTTACTGGTTGAAAACAACTGAGAGTATGGTCTTGTTCATAACAGATGGTGAAGATATGCCTCACAGTAGATTCACTCCTTAGAAAGTTTACATTGCTTTGAGTGGAGTCAGGCCCTCCACCTGCTTCAACCCAGGGGGTCTGTTAAGCTCATCAGTATTTAACTGTTCACCCCTTCCCCTCAATCACACCCCTTTTATACCCCAATCATAACATGGTATGAGTCACTTCAAAGTTGTGACATCATCATCATCACTCTGGCTATTGGGGGGGGGGATGTGTCTGTGAAAAGTAAGGATTATCTATCTGCTAGGGTCGGCTGTAATTGTAATGATTATGATCTATGCCCTTGATTAAATCATATCTGATCACCTTGAGCCTAACAAATGTATTCAAAACTCAAAAGTTAAGCGATTTCCAAATAAGCAACAGATAAATTCGACCTATATATTTTTTTTGTATTGGCTCCATATTTGCCAGGAAAAATGCAGCCAAATCTTTGAACCTGTTCCAACACTGGAGTGTTTCTTAGGGCACTGAAACATCTAATGGCTGGCTGACTGCATCCTTGCACTATCCCCTCAACCAGTCTTTGAACTGCTGCCATTTGAACCTTTCCATGAATGTAACAGCTGTAAATCACAAGCACTTCTCAATGACCTATTAGGGGTTTATCTGGGGTTTAGCATCTTTTATCCAAAGCAAGGCATAGCTAAAGAACCTCTGCATGCCCAAACATCAGCAACAAAGTGGTTTGTTGGACTCTTTAGGGAATAAAAGACTGCAGTTTGTATTATTAGTATTTTTTAGTAGACTCTATTATTTCAATAAGCTTCAGTGAGCCTATTCCTGTATGGCTTCCTAATGTATTTGGATAAAATTGGACAACTTAATCAGGTTTAATTAAAGATGGTATGAATCCTGAACCTAAACTCTTTACCTTTTTAGCATTCTTGCAATGAAACGGAACCGACTGCCTTAGATCTGAGGTCACAGCACAACCTTGAACTGGTTTTAATAGTTTTGATTGGTTAAGAATGAACACCGACTTTAAAGCGCAGCAGGAACTTTTTTTAAATAGTGGTGAACCATATGGATAGCTGGTAGATCAAACAAAGGCATGTATTTATTAAGACATTTATGACTGAACAAGAGTTGTACAAGAAACAGTAGCTTTAACAAGCACCATGGGTTTGCTTTTTTCTGTTTAATGTTTATTTGGTAACATTACTTTTAACTACACTAGGCTTTAAAACTAATCTAATTGAAGAGACCTGTTTTACCTCAAAATAAGTCATAATGCTGTAGGTATGTGCTGTGCATTAATAACGTCTTGTTTACCTCACCCTAATTAAACACTAAAATATCGAATGATTGTTTCAGTTGTGCCGTACCAGTTCCTTGGGTTTTATGTTCATGTCAACAATTTGCCTTAAGGCTAATGCATGCCTTGCTTATGTTCTGTTCAGAATTGTTGGTACTTCAAAACACACCTTGAAACTGTCTTGTATGTTTCCTTTTGGTGTGTCTCCAGAGATTAAGCCCGTCGGCAGTTCTTCCCCAGGTAAGTTCAGTCTTTCTTTTGAGTCAGAGATTAATGAACCTGAAGACCCCTAATTCACATGCACTAAATCATTGCCATAATTCTCATTCAATTCATTTAAATCATTTTAACGCTGCTGCATTGAAATAGTTTGAGCTCATTGTCTAATAAATGCACAATACTATTAGATCTGCCATTTTCCATTTAATACGAGGATTCATTCATTTGAATTTAATCCCACTAAGCGTCATTCAGCCAACGGGTTTGATGTAATCACTGAGGATCAAGCATGCACCATCAGGACATATTGTACTTTTTCCTTATATACGCTGCCAACAGCCTATCTGCCTTCACCCCTGTAGAGGCTGTGCCTTAACTTGTCGGATGTTGCTAAGGAGTTATGCAATGCTTTGAGGTGTAGTGTCTGCAGATGGTTGGTGCACTCTCCTGACGCCATGAACAGAAGATTTGCAGTGTGTTGTATTGGTCTAATCAGGCATGAACAGGACAGAAAATGATGTTGGTTTTATGCATCGTGGTTTAAGGCAGCGTTGCCTCTTAGTAAATTGAATTATTAGTCCTGATAGTTTACCACTCTTTTCTACACCAGTAGTTGCAAATTCCTGTCGCACAATTTTTTTGCTTCCATACTTGTTTTATTGAAATGTTGCCTAATATTGTTGCGTACAATTTTTTAATTCAGTAGGAATGAATAGGTCGTTCATATAGTCATTCTGAAAGCTTGTTCCCAGGTGCTTGTTAGTTTTTGCTGTAACATTAACTTTATTTTGTTGGCACTAATGATGTAATTTTAAGTCAATTATGTTATGTCAGGGGTCAGGTTAAACCATTCAGCTTAAGTGTTATTATATTTGTAGGTTATATGTAGTTATAGTTCATCTGCATGTGTAACATACATGAAATAACCCCTCGTAGGCAGATCTAGATACAGGTGGTGCTGTGATCTGTATTTGAATGTTGAGCCGCAGCTCATTGGCACTCATTGGATCTAGAGTTGCATGCCAGAACTTGGTATTTATGTACAGAAAAATAAGGCAATTTGATCTAGAGAATCATAGCCTGTAAATCCCCCCATTCAAATAGCTTTTGGTGAATTTAAACTGGATAATAGGCTTCTTGCATAATATAAATGACATAGGCCCTCATAGGCCAGTGTTATGCAGAGCTCTTGATATAGTTAACAGCAGCACCTTTACACTACTGAACTTTGTTTATTCCACAGAACGATCTTGGCGTTGCTTTGGTTCTGTCACAGATCTTATTCATGCTGAGAGTTTGAGGCGCAATCTTTCTGTCCTTGTCTGAGTGATTTATATAGCTTTCTGTTCTTGATAATTGAGCCAGTAAGTCATTTTGGAACACCCAGACATGCTTTGGCTGTACCTTTTTTGTAAATTTCTTCAATAAAGCAGTTAGGAGCTTATAAGATCACTGATACACTAATTTGGGGTTGGACTCCATAAGATTTTTTAAAATGTTTTTAAAAGTGAAGGTAAAAACAGTTGCCTTTAATGAAAGGGATTTTTCAGGAGATGAAATACTGGAAGGATTTCATGCTTTTCCAGCTTAGGATCAATCTGCCTTTTCATGTCTCAGCTTGTACCTATTTTACAGTAAAAAAACTCAGCCAAGTGTCACTTAAATCATCTCCTGGGCGTTTAGCCTTTGAGTACAGGGTGACATTTAATTTAAAATAGGTCTGAGTGTTTAAGAATGTTGACATTAAACCTTCGGGATTTTACTTTGTACAAATGCATATTTTTGTATTTTTATATCGAGCTAATGGTTCCATCTGCGCAGTTTCCTCTCAGTTTAGACTTATGAAAATCATGGGTTATATGCAGTGTATGTATTACAAAGTATTTACATGCTTTAAACGGCATACTATTACTATACTCCGCGAGCCTGGAGACATATTCTTGGATTTCTGGTCACATGCTCCTCTGAAGTATGCTTTGAAGGGCTGTGCCCTACAGGCAGTGCAAGCTAGAAGCATGAGTTAAAATGCCACAAACATGCAAATAATGCGACATCAGTCATAAACTCCCACATTAACTCTAATAATAGTCCGTAATCACCTAAAGTCTCAGCATTGCCCTTCTTGTTTGCGGACCGGAAGAGTAACCGGTCACACTCCTGACCCAGTGCTGAACCTCAGAGCTGGCTTTAGAACGCTGCATTGGCTGCGGCAAACTCTCATGTGGCGAGCGGATGATAGCCGCGCACTGCCAGGGTAAACTTCACCATGGGTAAAGTTCTCTGGATACACGCTCCATAATTACTCTCCTTAGACTTCTTTAGACAATGGGTTAAACACTACTGTACTCACTAAAAATGTCTGGGAACCACAGAGATGTGAAAAGAGGAGCTAAAGAGAGTTGGCAGTAGTTGTGTTGTTTCTATGCTTCGGATCTTTCCTCTGTGGATTAACTGGAATGACAGTGTGTTTTGTCAGCGCATTTGAAGTTCAGCGCAGTGTCGCATTTTTTACGTGGTCCGATAATCAGTCAGGCATCGGAAAGAGCTCCTCATTATCATGTACCGCCCCACTTGCATTGTGACCTCTTTCAGCTTCTGACTGACAACTTCCCTCTGTGCTCGCTCCCCCTCAACCCGCCCAACACCGAATAACTGATTTTGATCACTCGCAGTAATAAAAGTCACATGCCTGCCTGGAACAATGGCCTTTCATTTGGTGGCTGCATTCATTATGACCATAATATGTTAGTATTTAGTGCAAGCTTCATGCTAGGTGAGACAGAGACAGAGAGAAAGAGAGAGACAGTTATTCAGGGGTATTCGTTATGGCCTAAACAAAGAGATCTGGAAGTGCTTGCTTTTCTTTTCATTCCCTCTCCTTTTAGAATAAAGCGACTTCTCACGCACACTCTTCTTCTTTGGAGGTAGTTGCCACAGGCGAAGGGCTGCAGGAGGTGTGCCAAATTTGAACTGGCAATTTGTTTATTTATTTCCTTTCACCTTGAAGCACTAGAACCTGCACATATGAAAGCTGACCTGTGGATAATGATTTTTGTTGAGTGACTTTAAAAAATCGGGTTAGTTGTAAACCTAGAAAACTGAAATTACAACACAAAATGATTGGATTAAAATGACATTTTAGTAGTAATATTAACAAAAGACTGTCAGTCTGTGCATTAGTGGTGGGAATTTTTCAGTGATGGGTGTCAGTTTACATCGTTAATTAATCATTCATTCAAAAACAATCAATTCAGGAATGAATCACGCAAAGGTCTTTACGAGTGAGTCATTGAATTCATTTAAAAACACTGATTCTTTCAGGTAAGTCACTGTGGTGTTCATGAGGACAAGTAACCTGAGGACTTTAAAGGGACAAGTGACTGAAGAATTAATGGGCAGTGTTACTTAAGTTACTAATACTTAATATGACAAAAAACATTATTTTGCTTATTTTCTGCTTATTTTGTGAAACATAGCTCTAAATAATTGAGGCGAATCACTCCCTTTCGCTTGAGAGAATGCGTTTTGTATTCCTTCCTCTATTGTCCACCTGGCCTTCACGTTTTATCTCTTTAAAATATAGCACTTGTTTGCGCAAACCTCATGAGGATACACTGCCATGCAAAACACACTGTAGTTAAAATAAACGGAGCACACAGACTTTACCTGTAAAACCGCTCTGAGAAATGATTAAGCATCCTCCAGGAGAAGAGGAGGAGGAGGGAACCCGCTTCACTGCGATTGGTCTCTCTCGGTCTCTTTATTCAGAAAACCTGAATTTCTTAGCGCCGTCAGGCTGTCCTGACTGGCCCTTTTCTCTTATTCATTTTTTTCCTCCCTCTTTCACTCTTGTGCTTTGGGATGGGCTTCCTCCTTCCTCCTCCTTTGTTTTTCGTGTCACTGTTTGAGCCACAGGCTGTGGAGTGCGGGAACTGGAAGTCTCAGTGCTTGAGGAGCAGTCAGGGGCGATGAATGGACTCTGGGAGCCAGTCTGGCTGAACTCAGATCAGCTTTCTGAGAAGAGTGGCTGTTAGGATGCCAAACAGAGGCTGTGACCACAGAGACATGGCACAGGTATGTCTGAGAAACTACTTGATGTAAATCTTCTTGTGGTCAGTTGACCAATCCATTTCCTTTTGGACATGAGATGACTATTGTCATCAATGTTTCTCAGTTTCTGTACTTTAAAAAGCCTCATTGATGTACACTTAATAGCGCAGACACCTGTATATGGGTCAAACACATTGTTCTTTGTTCAGCCATGTTATTTTACACCACGCTGTAATGTAGCCGCCAATGTTGTTTTTGTTTTACGCTGAGAGGTTGGGAGTTGGTTTGCCAAATTTTTATATTTTATGATTTAATCCTTCATTGATAGAACCACTATGGCATTTTTGCTCTGCAGTTTTCTATAGTTAAGACAATAATTTGTTATTGTATAAAAAATATCACATCACGGATATACCACGGATTACTGAATTAAACTCCATTGTTTAGATGTGAAGCCTGTAAATATATCATGGATTCCATCGATTCGTCACAGTACTGGCCTTGTGAAGTCTTGTTGTATACAGTATGTGAATTGTGTACATTTGAGCTTTGACATCACATTTTTATCATTTAGCTCTTCTGTGAAGCAGAAGTACTACTACTACTACTACTAATGTAGTTCTGTACAGGTTGTAGGCCACTGTTCTCAGTTTTTAAAGGTTTACTCTGTTCCAATGTGATCCCACTTTGAGAATTATGTGTTTACTCCAGTGAACTATTAGAAATGTTAATGTTGTACCCTTCACAGTACCCTTAATTTGACATCTCTGCATAATCAAAAAATGGGGGAATCACATGAAAACATGATAATTTCATGCCAAAATCTGAAAAAAGGAATCAGCAATAGTTTATATACTTTGTAATTATTTTAAAATAAAAAACATATTATTTTAATAAAGTAAAAAAAAAGAAATAGGACCATTTAAGATTTTTTTTGCATTAGAGATTATTTTCATAACTCAAAACATTTCCCCCAAAAATCTCATTATTGTAAGTAATATGTCTAGACTTTCTTGTGTCGTGTTTTTTTTTGTCATCGGTGATTCTCATTAGATTCTCAATACTACATTTATTTTTATTTAAATCAGCATGAATTAAATACATTTTAATAAATACTATCATAATAAATAAATACATAACAATTTAAGAAATAAATAAATTTGGTTTTACAGTATAGTATTAATAATGAGATATTTTGCTTTACGATAATTAGGAATTGGGAGAAATTTGCTTAATTGTTATGGAAATAATGTCATAATAAGGGCTCGATTTGAGGGAGGATGCGAGGGGCATTGCATCCCCCCCCCCCCCCCCCCCCCCCCCCAAAAAAAAGGTGTAAAACCACCATCTCCCTTTACCATCCCCAGTAGATTATCAGTGTTGTGTATTATGTAAAACTTAGCATGCAAATGGGATATTAAACTTCGCTGTTATTTATAGTTTGTTAATTATCATACAAAGAGATTGACCAAACAGAACTCATTATTGTAACGGTCAAGCAAGTTTTTGGTCAGTTCAAAATGGCCCAGATGGTGGTTCAAATGCAACTTTTGACATTCTTTTAAAAAGAAGAGAACAGAAGGTATAATATTTCTTTGATTCGTGTTTAAGGATATAACATCTTCTGACATAACATTTCGAAAGAATAACGAACAAAGCTAAAGTGTGTTGATTCAGTAAGGGATCGTTGTCAAAGTTGCATTGAATTATTGAAATTGTAATCACTGAGGTATATACATATGTTAGCTAAATGTATGTGTGTTTATTTATGTATTTATTAGAAAAAAGCTATAAGCTTTGTTCCTACACCACTTTTCAAATCTGCACAGAATCCATTCAAGCCACAGCTATCAAACACTCTAATAACTCGACAAACATTCATTCCATTCCGAAATAATCCTATTCTTTTTGTCTTTACTCTTTATCATCCACTTTACCATCCACAGAGCCCTAAAAAGTGTGGGGCTCAACAATAATTGTCATTTGGAACTCATTTATAAAGTTATTTTTATTTATTAAAAAAAAACAACTTTTGATGATGATTAGACTAAACACTTCAGTGCCCTCCAAAGTCATCATTTAGGTAGTTATTTAGGGAGTGTGTGTGTGTGTGTGTGTGTGTGTATGTGAGAGAGAGAGAGAGTCTGGTGCTCAATCATACAATACAGTCATATAAATGTTTTATGAATAATGCGTATGTACACTTTTATTCTACCACCCCATCCCCCTTGAATTTTTTTTTTTACAGTTCGACTTCTGGTCATAATGCTAAATGGGGAAATAAGGAATCTTCCAACATTAAATCATTCCAACATAAAACATTTTTTAAATGTGGGATATGTTCTTGACAGTTTTCATGAAATTCACCAAAATATCTAAATATAATGATCGAATAAGCAGATTCAAAGATATTGATTTGTTACTTAACCTTGGCTTTACGCTGTTTCCCCCTTCATTTCCTAGACTTCCTGTTGGATTAGTTGGGCTGAAACAGTATATTAGGGATTCTTGTTCACCTCTTGCTGGGATGTCCTGATGGAGCCTCCTAGTTTTAGAATAATCTGTTGTGCCCGTCACAGGCTATTTTAAACTCCTGCTGAGTTCAGAGTTAAAGGGCAGGCAAACAAAGCAGAAGAGGTCACCATCCATCCATAAACCAACAGTCTTTTATATAGCACTGATTTAGGACTACAGCAGGTACAACTACAAGTGTTGAATGACACTAGTTTGATAGTAAAACCGAATACTAATGGCTGGCACTTGTTAGAATTATAAACAAAGAAAGACAGAAGAGAGCTTTTAGCCATAAATGTTTATAATGTCTTGTACAGAACCAGTTTTAACATTTGTATTTTCTCGTATCCTTTGGGATGCAGCTGGATAGTGAGACATGAACAGCTCTGGAAAATATCTGTTGTGCTCATGCCGATGGAATTGTTGCCGACCGTGTCAGGTACAGTAGCATTCTGCAGCTGCTAGTGTCCCTCATGAAACAGCTGTTGTTTTTATCATTGATATAATTTTTTCCCCCTTTTGCACATAGCCAATAATAAAAGTGTGTTAAAATCGTGGTTCAGAAAAACAAACAAGGCGTGGTGTTGTGTCAGTGTTGTGTGGGGGCCATGAATGTGTTTCATCTGTCCCAGAGGAAAAGAAATGTGGAACGTTCCGGTCTCGCCCTGTACAGCCTGCCAGCCCTTCGGCCCCCGGATAGTCCTGTATCCATCAGAGCCAGAGAAACGTCCCAGAGTGGGCCTGATTTACAGTAACAGTCAGGTTTTGCATAAGTTTGCTCACAAAAGCCTCTGCCCTTATTTGCCAACTGTCAACGTTCTTTTCCCAGGGGAAAACCGCTTCTGTGGACACTGGTGCCGAATACTAAATAGTGCCTATAGTGTCCACAATGCTGCCCGAACATTCTCCCTTTCTCAAAATTGCAGGGTGGATGCTTTCCCGTCCAGGATCTGAGGCTGAAGTATTTTCGCTTCTCTGGTTCACGCTAGTTCTTTTCTTTTTTTCTTTTTTGACACACTGCACATAGATGTATTAGAGTCAGAAGCTAGTGGCTCATTTGTGGGTTCAGAAAGCCGAACAGGATGATTGGCCGCCTCAAGCTTGCCCTTCCTTGCCGATCTGGACCACAAGCCTAGGGCAGCAGCCAAGCCTTCTTTTGAGCCTTCACCCTGGTGTTGGTGTCCTGGTTAGACACTTGCAATGGCGTTTGACCTCTTTCTCAGGGCCTTTCAGTGCTCATTTTAATTCGATATTTGTTTGCATTTTTTAATTTGTATATTTGTACAACATCTCTCACTTGGTAGTCAGCTTGACAATTTAGACATGGACAGGTTGTGTGACATGTACTTACGTATGTACTCATCCTTAAAAACATGAATAAAACTACACCGAATGAAATTGGTGTTGGATTTACTTTGAAACAATTTTCACACTGATGAGTTGTGAAGTAAACTTCATAATAATTACAAAGAAGCGGCAAGTAACATTAAATTAAACAATTTAACATTAAATTAAACAATCTTTTTTTTACACTTAAAAAATGCTGGGTTGTTTCAACTTATGTTTGGGTCAAAAATGGACAACCCTAACTGTTTAATAAAAAAAATAAATAAATTTAAACCAACTGTTGGATTTGCCCATATTTGACTAAAATATGGGTTGAAACAACCCAGCATTTATTAGTGTCCAGTTAATATATTGTAATATAGCCTATATATATATATATATATATATATATATATATATATGTAAGTGTTTTTTTTTTTGTTTTGTTTTTTGTCAACAGCGTTTTAATTGTCATTATATATTTTTCTCTCTCAGTGACTTGTTGACTGCTGAGATCATTAATATGTCAAAATTTCCTATTCCGCCTGCATGTTAGGCTTATAATTACATTTCAATATTCGATTTTAAGGGCATTTGTGTTGCTTTTGTATGATGAACAGTTCTGAAATTGTGCTGAGTTGATACTTGATGTGCAATGAAAGTCCTGAAGCAAAACCGGTTGAGAACCACTGCACTACACCCTAATGGCCTTAGAAAGTAAATAGTGGTGCTATGTGGTTTAATGTCAAGAATTCAAGTAATTTCCTGGGCTTTCCCTCTGTAGTTTATCGGCCCCCTGTCTGGAGTTATACAAGCTTTTCATAGGTCCCCTGACTCTGTGTTCTTATTGGCTGTCTTGCAACTCTATGTAAGTGTGAGAGCAGCACTTTTTCTTGTGTTTCAGAGCACATGTCTTTTGTCCAATAGTCCAGTGGTTTGAGATATTTCCTTCGCTCTTTCTTTCTCCTCTTATTCCCTCCCTGTGATCTGAACCTAGACTTGCACAGAAGTACAATCAGTGCCTAAACGACAGATATCATAGTCCATCCACAAAATGTGTCCAGCTCCTTGGCAAAATTTCAGCCAACAAATGAAGCAGGGAATTGGTTGTCAGACGTTGCATGCTACTTTTGAAGGTTTCCAGAAATCCCATTTCTTATTCTTGTCTTGTTTCTTTTTCATATCCTGTGTCTGTTAAGCCTGAAATGTTCTCTACACAAATGTTAAACGTATATTTCACCCAAAAATAAATATTCTGGCATTATTTTACTTGCATGTTGTTTCAAAGCTTGTACACACAAGTCAATGGTAACCAAAGCGGTTTGCTTACCAACATCCTTCAACTATCTTTTATGCTCTTTAGAGGAAAAAAAGTCATACAGGTTTGGAACAACATGATGGTTAGTAACTGATTGCAGGATTAACATTTCTGGGGTTGAATTATCCCTGTAACAAATGATTTCACAAACTTGATTTCACACCTTGTTGTATTTCCAAATGTGTTAGTACACAATTCTCAAAAACTTTGACAATGTCTTTTCTCATTCTGCTTATTAAATAAATACAATAGCATACACTCCTTTACTGTCAACATGTTTATAGCTTAACTGAATAATAACACATTTGGTTTAATTTCACAGGTAATTGAAGCAAAAGGCTTTGGTTTTTTACTTTTAGCCTTTATTGTAATTACATCAACTGCAAAAAGCATATTTCTCCGTTGACGGCCATTCAGAAGCTGGAAAATGTTCATATAATGACAGTAAATGTATTTAAAAGGTCCCCTACTTTATGGAGGACTTGTAAGATCAAGGTATGCTTTATTTTCTGCCTTCTACTCGGTGGCCTTGTCCCAAATGGCACCCTAAACACGTGCGGTCATCCTACAAGTCTGCACTTTTGTGACGTAATGCCGCAGGTTCAGCAAAAGTGCGCATCAAGGGCACATATCGACCCTCAAACAGGGCACTCGTGAGCACCCTTCTGAAACCTAAAAACAAATAAGACACCCTACGGTGTTCTCAGACTTCACGATCGTGCAAACACGGTGGCCATTGTAAGTCCACAAGACCGTAAGTGCATATGAATTGTGCCATTTGGGACAGGGCCCAGCCGAGCATGCAAGCCATCCAAAGTACACTCCACTGACAGTGAATGCGGATGGACTCATTCGGCACACTACCTAATAGACATTTGTTTTTAAGCGGGGACACAAAAATCGTTCTGCATGCAAGCCAGAGCAGAATGCAAACAATGGAAGTATACTATAGGCTTTAAAAGCATGAAATAAACTGGTTGTCACAACAGGTTAGTGTAGTTGCTACTAGTGAAGGGCTTGAAACTGTGCTCATTGTTGTGGTGCCATCAACCAGTCAGTGTTGTCATGATGTCATTTTCCTATCTTTCTAGTCTAAGTGTACTAGAAGCCCAATGACCAATAGTTTTCCACCTTATAATTACACACACACTAGACTTTTGAATATTTATGTAATGATTATTTGCGCAATGTGATTTTTTATTTTATTTGGTCTTAGTAACTGACACGCAAGTTTTTTAGAAAGCCCAGAGGCCATCCTCTGAAAACAATGTCTGTCAGACTCGTTTATTCCACAAGAATAACACATCTTTCTGACACCGTCTTTCCAAAACCGTTTCTAACAAAGATTCCAAGAAGTCATGCCCTTCTACTGACTCACCGCACCTTCACCTTCCTGTGACGCAACAGTCTACCTCACATGCAGACTGACAATAAAGATGCAAAAACATGCGCTAACAGGTTTTCATCAACTTCAAATAACCCCTCCAGCTCACCAGGAACTTAATTTGTCTAGAGGAATTGCACTTGTTATTCAGAGCTGTTGGTGCAGGTGTTGTTGGCTTGTGGGTTTGTGAAACGGATACCCCATTTTCTCCCTTCTCTTTGTTTCTCTCACAGCAAAGCAGATTTATTTAAACGGAGCAGTGGGATAATGCCAGCAATGCAAACTGATCTTGAGTCAGAGCTTCTCCTCTGCATGGGAACACACCGATAAAGGATCTGGTTTCACTCTCACCTCCTTTGTTCTGTTTGAGGTCGCTCAGTTCTGGCTGAACTCAGAGTGTGTGTTTTTGGATTGTTTTTGTTTTGTCAAGTACTGCATAGTATTGGATGTTTCATTTCAGATTTCTTTTAATGCGTATGCGTATAGCTGTTGTCTAGGGTTGTCAAGTAGTAATTTTTTGATTCAGCACAACGAGGAATAACACATTGGTGCGGTTAAAAGGATAGTTCACTCAAAAATTCAAATTCTGTCATTGTTTACTCACGATCATGTCTTTTGACGGAATGTCCAAGCTGCTGTTTTCATACAATTAAAGTGAATTGTGCTGGCTGTACAGCAAGATTTTCAGTGAACTGACTTAAATTTCAGTCTGTCTTCAGAACACTTGGAGTTTACTACATGAGCCATATGGACTTTTATGATTCTTCTGTGGAGCTTTTTATTGTCCTATTTTGGTCCCCATCCACTCAGTGTATGGAAAAGAGCAGGGTGAAAATTTTTCAAAACTTCTCCTTTTGTGTTGCTCCAAATAAAGTGCATCATATGGATTTAAGTGAGTAAATGAGAGCAGAAGTATTTTGGGCAAATAGAGCTGTGAGCGGTCAAACTCAACAGTATGTTTGGCCTCTCCCTAGAAGTGAACACATGTGGGAGTTTCACAGGACTCAGCAATGTTCCAGAGAGGCTAGATGCACTTCCTGCACCTGCTAGTTGGTTCATCAATGTGATCGTGTCCTTTCAACAACATTCTGCCATTGTGGTTTAATGCGGTTATGGCTAGTAGGATTCATATGATCGACAGGTGTGTTTTGGATAAGCCATAGTGTCTGTTAAGTGTATAAATAATACACAAATAAATAAATAATGCCCTGACATTGAATTTGTTGCAACAAGCACATACAAAAAAATACATTTTCCGTTAAAGTCAAAGTGTTGTGACTTAGCATTTTACGTCAAAGTAAAATTTGAACTAACATGCACTGCTAATGGCGATCGGTCTGCGCACTGCTACATGAAGTCGAACACACTTTATAACTTTACCAGTTTATTTAGAAGGCAGAGCATCTTCCGTCATATTGCGCATCGCAGTTTCTCCCGTTCATAGTAATACGAGTGAACCGTCTTGTATACAGTCTTTGGTGTGGTCCTGACCTGAGATAAATGGTAATGCTAACAGGAAACTTTCACAAAGGTATTTAGACATTAATGGGGCTAATTATAATCAAATGATAAATTATGTAATTGGTGCATTGTCATGCATTCTTCATCCCTAGTATATAGTGCTATGAGGGAGGTATCGTATGTTGTGTGCAGTACATGTGTATGGTGCTCAATTCTCTTAGGAGGAGGGATTGAAAACACTTGTGCCTCTAAATCACTGCTTGTTTGCTATGTTTCCACACTCTCAGAGCCATGTGTCATTATGGTCTTACAAACTGTCACGTCATCACGCAACTGGGGGTATACAACAAAACAAATACAAGAATAACATGCAGCTTGGAAGACTCAAGTAAGAATCTTGGGCTATGTTTAGGCTCCGTGCAAACAACCAGCACTGAGTCGTATAAACATGGAAAAACACTGACTAGTCTTATGCTCAGGTCTTGTTGCATACAGGTTGTTACAGGAGTGTACATCTTTCTGTGAAGTGTTTCATTGTGCATTAAGTGACTTGCATTTAGCATCAGTACTTATAAGTGAAGTATGTAGTGCTGAGTGTGTTTTGAAAAAGCTCTAGGATGACCTGTGTCCTTTTTGAGTCTTTGTTTCATTTCATTCTTTTCATGGTCTGTGCTTTTTTCCCCACTTCTCTGTTGTAACAGGGAAATTGGACAAATTTAAAGTTATAAATCATGCATAAGTGATTCTCTTTCTGACTTTGTCAGGTGTGTTAAAGTCCCTGTAAAGGCCATTTAAAAAAAAAAAAATTCTAGTGTGTTTTGAAAAAGCTCTAGGATGACCTGTGTCCTTTTTGAGTCTTTGTTTCATTTCATTCTTATCATGGTCTGTGCTTTTTCCCCACTTCTCTGTTGTAACAGGGAAATTGGACACATTTAAAGTTATAAATCATGCATAAGTGATTCTCTTTCTGACTTTGTCAGGTGTGTTAAAGTCCCTGTAAAGGCAATTCTAAAAACAAATTCTAGACCCATTATAAATGTTAGAAATGTATTGCTAAAACATATTACAAAGACTGTGAACTGTGAAGTACTGAATTGTGGAGTTAGACCGTTATACAGTTCTCTTACGAGAGGTTCTCTCGTATTGCGTAAGTTTAGCTTACGCTACGGGAAAGATTCATCTTCTCGAGATATTGAAGCCAAAAAATTATCCTTAATTTTGTATTCATTGTCAACGCAGTGCAGCAGCTAGCAGACCTAGAGCAGGCCATCTCGCATGCTCATTGGCTGCCCTGCGGGCAACTGCTGCAGCCTACCAGTGAGCCCCTAATGAAGGGCGCCCGCGCCTTCATAGCGTCACAGCCCGCCAGAATGGGCGTGGCTTAGTGTATAAAAGTAGGGGCTGTAGGCTGACTTCCCTGATTTTTCGTCTCTTCAGCGAGCTCTTCGCATCGCTGGATCTGAGAGAAGCCACCGCCGCCGTCGAACAAGCGAAACAGCCAGCTTAGGACAGCGCTGAGGAAGCCGGCCATCTTCGCCACCTTCAGCCATCCGGCGACATATCCTTTTATCTCTGTATTCTGTGTTCTACACTTCCTAAAAGAGCAGCGAGACGTCTTTTTCAAGATGTCTCGCACTTCCTATGGCTCGTGCAGAGCCGCTCAGTGTTGGAGACCGTCCATCTGCGGTCTTTCCCTGGGCCTGGAACACGCAGCCTCGCCCTCTCGATGGAGGATGCGAGCACTGCGAGGAACTTCCGATGTCGACCCTGCGGGCTCGAATCGAAGTCTTAACCACAGCGCCGCGCGGCTAGCTCTCTTTACGTTACAAGAGAGTTTCCCCCGCTCTCGCGCCCCCCGTTTCGCGCGTCATGCAGAGGCCTCTCAAGCTCTCTGCATGACCCGGACGGGCATCATCTGTGTCACGTGTAGGTCCCGTGCCCACTACTAGTCCGTGCGCCCTCATACAAACACTGTTCCCAGTTCTGCTCGACCAACGAGCACGCGGCTAGCTCTCTTTACGTTACAAGAGAGCTACCCCGCCCTCGCATCGCCGTTCGCAGCGTCATGCAGAGCCCTCTCGAGCTCTCTGCATGACCCGGACGGGCATCATCTGTGTCACATGAAGGTCCCGTGCCTACTACTTGTGCGCGCGCCCTCATAAAAACACTTTTCCCAGTTCCACTTGGTAATATTCTAAGGAAACATGGAATTAGTTTCCATTATTATGCTGATGACACTCAAATATATTTCATCACGGCCAGATGAATACGCTAAATTATCCAAATTGACAGTTTGTGTTAAAGATATAAAAGATTGGATGACGCGTAATTTTCTTTTATTAAATCCAGACAAGACAGAGGTAATACTTATCTGTTCTAAAAACCGTCCACAAAACCTTTCACAGCACGACTTTAACATAGTAGAATGCCCTGTTATTTTATCCGCTACAGTAAAAGACCTGGGTATTACATTAGACTGCAACCTGTCTTTTGAAAAGCATATTTCATATGTTACAAAAACAGCCTTTTTCCACATTAGAAACATTGCTAAGCTACGTAATATCCTATCAGTCTCTGATGCAGAAAAGTTAGTTCATGCATTCATGACCTCAGGACTAGATTACTGTAATGCTTTATTAGCTGGTTGTCCTGCATCTTCAATAAACAAGCTACAGTTAGTCCAAAATGCAGCCGCTAGAGTTCTTACTAGATCAAGAAAATATGATCATATAACACCGATTTTATCATCACTTCATTGGTTACCTATAAAGTTCCGTATTAATTACAAGGTATTGCTTTTGACTTATAAAGCTCTAAATGGTTTAGCTCCAGTCTATTTAACGGATCTTCTATCGCCTTACAATCCATCACGCTCTTTAAGATCACTAAATACGAGGCTTCTGGTCATTCCTAGGATATCCAGATCCACCAAAGGAGGCAGAGCATTTTCACATTTAGCTCCGAAGCTCTGGAATAGCCTTCCTGATATTGTTCATTGCTCAGACATGCTCTCCCAGTTTAAAACTAGACTGAAGACGCATCTATTTAGCCAGGCATTCATATAAATTTTTTATCTTACAGTTACTGTAAATTCGGCCTCTAGTTCATAAACGCCAGAGGAGAACTGCCCCCCGACTGAGCCTGGGTTCTCCCAAGGTTTTTTTTTCTCCATTGGGTCATCTGATGGAGTTGGGTCGTCTGATGGTTTTTCGGTTCCTTGCCACTGTTGCCTTTGGCTTGCTCAGTTGGGGATATTCAAATTAATTAACCAATCATACCATTGATCAGCTCTACCAAACTTGGATGTCTTTTTTTTTCTAGTAATAAACAAACATTGTTAAGTTGTTTTGATTGATACTGTGAAGCAGCTTTGATACAATCTGTATTGTGAAAAGCGCTATATATGGTGCGCAGCCACACGGCAAAATCAACACATCACACACAAACCGATTTGACTCCAGAGCATTCCCAGGTCAGACGGAAAATCTCGCAAAATCCCTCGAGATCAAACGTGACTTCAGAGTAAACAATCATGGCGGACGAAGAGGATGCAGTGGCGATAGTGTGTAGTTTGTTTTTAACCGAAAAAAAACGTTATTAAAAGAAAAGGCGATGGTCAAAGAAGTGGAGACAACGCGAGCATGGACGGCTGTTTTGATTTTGTTTCCCGGTGCTTCCTCTGCGCCTCGTCACCTCGCTTTCTGATTGGCTACACGCCACAGTCTACAGGCTGCGTGCTCGTTTGTCCCCGGGGGACACCACACACGAGGAGAAATCGGGCCAAATAAATCCAACATTTTGGATATCCCCGATTTGAGATCGGAGCGGTCCCGACGTCCTTCCGAGCAGACGAGAGCACTCTTAACACACCACACACGGCAGGAATATCTGATCAGATTATTTTACGATAATCGGAGCATACTTAAGATTGTCGGAAGGGGTAAATCGGGGCTAAAATCGGCCTAATTATCCTGCCGTGTGAACCAGGCTTTACACGATCAAAAAGTAGGTTATGAATGTAAGTCTCGTGCCCGCCATAGAGCGTTCACGCTTACTAACACAAACTTCCCTCTGGGCGCCGCCCGCGCGTTTAAGTGTTATCACAAAACGCAGGGCATTAATAAGACGCTCCCCATCCATTACGATCGGGGCGTCAAATACACTTGTAAGTCTCGTGCCCGCGCTCACGCTTACAGAAAGCTTTTCCGCCCAGAGCGCTGCTCGCGCGTCAAAAAGTGAAAAGAAAATGTTTCCCATCCCTTATAATTGGGACATCTCACAAATCAGCCAGTTTCGGCTTTCACCGAGCAGCCATTGCCCAGAACCGAGAGTGCGCGCGCCGCGTTTTCGGCTCCGGTTCAGTTTTACAAGCTCGCAAATGGCGGCGATCTGAACCCAGAGGCCATTCGCCCCCTAGCAGCTCACATAGCTGCGTGGGAAACTATCCCAGGGATTTCAGAATGGGTGCTGAGCACAATAAAGCAGGGCTATACACTTCAATTCATTCGCCGTCCCCCGCACCTTCGAGCCCGGACCGCGACGATAGTGAATGCGGAAGTAGCACACCTACTTCACGCAGAAATAGCAAAGCTGCTGTGCAAAGGGGCTATAGAAAAGGTACCGCCTTCTCTGAGCGAGTCAGGCTTTTACAGACGATATTTTCTCGTACCCAAGAAGGACGGAGCCTTCAGACCTTCCTAGATCTGAGACATTTGAACAAAGTGCTTGCGAAAAGACCGTTCAAAATGCTTACGACCAGGAAAATCCTCGCGCACGTTCGCCCGAGGGACTGGTTTATTTCTCTATATCTGAAGGATGCCTATTTTCAGATTCAGATAATACCCCGTCACAGGCAATTTTTGAGATTTGCCTTCGACGGTCAGGTATATCAATACACCGTCCTGCCGTTCGGCCTGTCTCTAGCACCCGGTACATTTACGAAATGCATGGACGCGGCGCTCGCCCCCTGAGAAGTCAGGGGCTACGAATAATGAACTATCTGGACGATTGGCTGATATTGACACAGTCAGAGACAGAACTGCTATCTCACAGAACAGTGCTTCTCAGTCACCTGGAAAGCTTGGGTCTCACGGTCAACTGGACCAAGAGCTCATTACTGCCCAGCCAGTCAATTTCCTTTTTTTAGGAATATAACTGGATTCGGTGACCATGACGGCTCGCTTATCGACACAGCGCGCGCTGTGTTCGCCACCTAGCTGCATCTTTCCAGAAGGGCAGCTTTCTCCCTTTGAAAATATTTCAAAGGATTTTGGGCTGTATGGCATCCGCTGCAGCGGTGCTTCAGCTGGGCCTGCTCGCGCGTCCCGCCGAGCTTGGGTTTCTTGCGGCCAGAAAATCAGAGTGACTCAGACCTGCATAGCGGCTCTGCAGCCCTGGTTAGTAGCCGACTGGTACCAGCAGGGAGTGATGATGGGAACCATCTCTTATCGGAAAGTCATTTTGACAGACGCGTCCAACTCGGGTTGTGGCGCGCTGTTCGAGGGCAGACCGGTCTTCGGCCAGTGGTCAGACCAAGAGAAGTGTTTTCACATAAACTGTCTGGAAATGATAGCGGTCGAGAACGCGCTGAAGCGCTTCCTCCCGTTCATACAGGACCAACATGTTCTTGTCCGCTCGGACAACATGTCTGTGGTATCCTATGTAAACCGTCAAGGCGGTGTCAGATCCAGAATTCTCTGCAACCTGACGGAACGCCTCCTGATTTGGTCCCAGATGCACCTGCGCTCGCTGAGGGCGGCGCATGTGCCTGGCCATTTGAACGACGGCCCAGACAAACTGTCCAGGGACAATGTTCCCCCAGGGGAATGGTCCCTGCACCCCCAAACGGTCCAGAAACTGTGGCGCCTATTCGGCAAAGCGGTAGTCGACCTATTTGCGTCAAAAGACAACGCTCAATGCCCGACGTTCTTCTTGAAGGACTAGGACGCGCTGGCCCAGGTTTGGCCCAGCCTCCGGCTATATGCTTTCCCTCCGGTCTCTCTGTTACCACAGGTGATCAAGAGAATCAGGGAAACGCGCCACTCGGTGCTCCTCATAGCCCCGCGTTGGGAGAATCAGATTTGGTTCCCAGAACTAGCACGACTGTCACATACAGCTCCGCGGCCGATTCCGAAGAAGGCAGATCTCCTCTCTCAGGCTCGCGGCACGATCTGGCATCCCCATCCAGAGCGCTGGTCTCTGCACGCATGGTTGATCAACGGGTACTCGTTTCCCTGCCAGAAGGAGTGATGAACACGATCACGCAGTCTAGAGCTCCTTCCACGAGAAGGCTCTACGCGTCTAAATGGTCGGTGTTCTCCGGATGGTGCACCGACAGAGGTCTGGACCCACGGACATGCGGGGTGGCGCATCTGCTCACCTTCCTACAAGAGCTGTTGGATAAGGGGAGGTCCCCATCCACGCTCAAAGTATACGTGGCGGCCGTGGCGGCGTTCGCAGAATCGACGCACGGCCAGTCACTGGGAAGACATGAGTCGGTCATCCGCTTCCTTAGAGGAGCTAGGAGGATGAACCCGCCGCGCCCCCCGTCGGTTCCTATGTGGGATCTTTCAATGGTCCTCGAGGCCCTGAAAGCCTTTCCATTTGAACCACTAGACTCCGTGGGGTTGAAATATCTATCACTGAAAACCGTCTTTCTGACTGCACTGTCGTCAGTAAAACGTGTGGGGGACCTGCACGCGCTGTCTGTCAGCGCGTCGTGTCTTGAGTTCGGGCCGAATGACTCTAAAGTCATCCTCAGACCTAGACATGGCTATGTTCCTAAAGTGATGGGCACTCCATTCAGAGCGCAAGTTATTTCGCTGTCAGCTCTGCCAGCATCTTACAGCGAAAGTGATGTGAATCTCCTCTGCCCTGTCAGGGAGCTGAGATTTCACATTACGCGCTCCGGCTCCTTCAGGTGTTCAGAACAGCTTTTTGTTTCGTTTGGTGGGTGCACCAAGGGTCTCGCCTCCTCGAAACAGAGCCTGTCCAGATGGATAGTGGACGCTATAGCAGCTGCTTATGCGTCAAATGGTCTGCAATGCCCTCTGGGCATCAGGGCTCATTCCACGAGAGGCGTGGCCTCGTTGTGGGCGTGGTCCAGTGGGATTTCTATCCATGACATATGTGTAGCGGCGGGCTGTGGCTCCCCGTCTACCTTTGTCAGGTTTTATAACCTAGAAGTCCTGCCTTGCAGGCTAAACTTTTGTCAGTTTGAAGGAGATGTGTATTCTGCCCAGATCTTCCTGCTCAGATCACTCTCACGTGACTCAGCTCTCCTGGTTGAGCTGCACTAGTAGGGTAAGTGCCATGTGCCTATACAGACCGGCGCGCTGCTCTGTATTCCCTATGTTTGCTTATGTACAAGTGCTGGCCCGCGTGGCTGACCACCTTATTTTTTCCACTTATAGGGTTCCCCTGAAAGTTCGGGGTCTCATGGTGGATGCTTGGCGCGCACAGCGTTGACAAAGTGTTCCCGTAGCGTAAGCTAAACTTACGCAATACGAGAGAACCTCTCGTAAGAGAATGATACTCGGTTACTAATGTAACCTCGGTTCTCTCTAGAGAGGGAACGAGTATTGCGTAACCAGTCGACGAAAAATCAGGGAAGTCAGCCTACAGCCCCTACTTTTATACGCTAAGCCACGCCCATTCTGGTGGGCTGTGACGCTATGAAGGCGCGGGCGGCCTTCATTGGCCGTGACGTCACGCCGGGCTCACTGGTAGGCTGCAGCAGTTGCCCGCAGGGCAGCCTATGAGCACACAAGACTACTTGCTCTAGGTCTGCTAGCTGCTGCACTGCGTTGACAATGAATACAAAATTAAGGATAATTTTTGGGCTTCAATATCTCGAGAAGATGAATCTTTCCCGTAGCGTAAGCTAAACTTACGCAATACTCGTTCCCTCTCTAGAGAGAACCGAGGTTACGTTAGTAACCGAGTATCGTTTTTCACCATTGCTATTTTACGGATTTTTTGGGCGGGGCTAAAACGGGGCTCGATGACGCACTGGAGCCCCTGAGCTCGTGGACACGCCCCTACTTGATGACGCACTGAGGCCACTGAGGCTGGCTGGCTGGCTCCTCCCCTAACAATAGAGCACATTCGCATCAGTTTGCCGCTCAATCGCGAGTTACTGTCAGTACTATTAGTTACTACAGCCTACAGTTTGCTTGCTATGCCTTCGACACGGAAATGCGTAGGCTACTACCTGGATGCGATCATGTACAAAACAGATCGGTGTCTTTATTTAAATTTCCTAAAAACGATCACATCAAGAAGAGGTGGATTAATTTTGTGAAGAGCCAACCTTGATGGAGAGCTGAGGGATCACCGCCAACACCCGCCTCTGTAGTGATCATTTTATTTTATGAACTTTCGTCGGAGACAACTGGGGATTCACTGATAATCCGCTGTTACTGGTGAATGGGGCCGAACCGACTATCTCCCGCCTCGGCATTCATCTCCCCGTCCCGAAAGCAGTATCAGCTAATATCACTGTCGGCAGCTTTCCCGCGAGTCAGTGGACACGCCCCCAGCGTTTGATAGCAGAGAATACTGCAAATTTTTTCAAGATTTTGATAGCTTATTTTATGTACTTGCCGCCTTTTTTTATCATTCAAATTTGGCTGGGTGGCTAATAACAGATTTTTCTGTGGTGTGACAACCTCAGAACACATACTTAATTTTGACTTTACTGGGACTTTAAGTATATGCAGTTTTAGTGAAATTAATAGTTCAACAGCTGCTTAAATTAAATTACACCATTGCTTTTTTGATCGGTTAACAGAAGTTCCAAGTTTTATTTTGATGATTTATTTTCTATAACTCATGGCTATTATATTACATTATATTATTATTATATTATGTTGTATTATTAAACATATATTATATAAAATATATTATTAAAAATGTGTATACTATAATGTAAAAAAAACAATAAAAATAGAAATAAATCTTACGAGTGAATTTGGGCATCACTGGATAAAAATGCATGTTCATTTTGAGATTTGCAAAAGAATATGTAATATTGTAAGTTTTGCATTTTTTTTTTAAAGATTATTTTTTACCGTTATGTCACACTTATGTCACAATTGTGTTAAGTTAATTTAAAGGTAAAGATATGGTAAATGAGCACGTAAAGTTAATAGTTAATTTCAAATGGTATACACAGTATACCAATTTGGTACTGATATGTTGTGCATCCCTTGTAAAGCTTGTTAGATATATCTTTATATATCTCTCTTTATATATCTCAGATGTTTTACTCAACCCAACATTTTCGTTTTCAGTTTTTTCAGTTTCAAGTCAGGCCAGACAGATTTGTAAATGATTGAGAGGTCCGTGTTGATCTTCCAAGGTTTCCTGCATTTTTATGGTGAATAATTCATCTTCAGAATCCATGCCATTTTCCTCACAGTTTCAAAAATGCAGTTTCAAAAATTTCACAAGCTCTCTGATTGACAGATCCTGGAAACCATTGCCCTTCTGTTCTCCAAACAGTTGGTAGTAATAAGCGGAGGCAGTTTAAATCTCGGAGAGTTTGCACTCTAAAGGTGGGAATGGAAGTTCCTCTGAGAAGAACACTCCATAGGAGGCCTTTGATTTGACCCTCACAGTCTCAACGAGCTGCTGTTGCCGGGACAGCACTGTGTAATATGCACCAACAACTTAATTGTGTGTGTGCTTAAGTTGCCATAGGCAGCGTTGTTGCATTGTTCCTGCTCCTTTCTCACGCTCCATGTCCTGGGAGGTTCTGTTGTCATGGGCTGGGTGATAGTCTGGCCACTGGGAATGACGTCCCTCGCCTCATGAACGTGGACTCTGCAAATCCAGACGTCAAGAACTATCCCTAACATCTTTCCTCACCTAGACAGCTCCCTTGGATTAATTACATCTGAGGTCACCTCACATGTGTCATTATATTAGACGACTCCCTGGAATACTTTTTTCTGTTTGGTTGATTGTTGTATTATAATGACTGATAAACTGTAATATTGATCAAATTGCTATGTAGATGTAGTTTCATGTCTCTCATCTCTGCATGGTCATCAGTATTTGATTGATTTGGTAAATTTGGCCAATTAAAAGCAGAATAATGTGTGTGTGTATATATATATATATATATACAGTATATATATATATAATAAATACATATGTATATATACAGTATAGTTGAAACGGATATGTCATGTAGGACAGTGTAGCTTGAGAAAGCAAAGAAGACTGTCCTATATTCCAATCCATTAAGGGCCCATCTATATTGGAAATCCAATGAAATTGACTGTTTGATTTTGAAAGGAAGATGGTGGAATGAATGAACTCTGAATGACTGATGTGGTCTGCTGTGCTCTGTATGTGATGAGGCCATCGTGAGCTTCACTCTGTAAGATTTAACCATATACTTTAAGATAATCAATGAGATTTTAATCAGCTCAACTTGAGCTGAATTGTGTAATTTCTGAACCACCAGCGTCAACAAATGCAACTGCAAATATAATGACTTTAAACCATGCAGGTGTCACCCTGTCCTACCCCATTTGGCCATTGGTCATACAAAAAAGTATTCCAACCAATGGCAATTCATGCCGGGATACTCATCAGCCTGCAGATGACTTGATGATAGTCATCTCTGCACATGGAGCTGAGATAGGAGAAAGTATTTTATCCAAAAAAGACACAATTCCACCTTTACATTTGAAAACATTGGCTGTGCCGATAAAAGAAATGCCATCACAGCATAGACAAAACATTTTGTTTTGCTGGACTTTCAGACATGAACTCCTAAATGGATTGCTTTGATATTTTTTTTAAGGAACCAGAATTTTAACAGGAAATAAAAACACAAACCCTGCATGCCCCAATTGAGAACACGTGATCCTAGTAGACGAGTTGTCGCGCCGTGTGATTGACCCACACAAGGTTTGAAGGTCATGTTAAACACACGTGTCATGTCAAGGATTTGTGACCCTGGACACCTCAGGATGTTCATGCTACATGGTCTTTTAAAATTTCTAGCAAGTGATATGTTTCCTCCTTATATGACTGCTGTGATGTACTGTGAAACTAAGTGCATGAAGTCACAGAACTTGTAGGTTCTAAAACATGAACCTCTGAAGATAAGCTTCTGTTATCTGAAGATAAGGCTTTCTACAGCAGGGTGCAACATAGAGCCTGTAACTGTTTTCCATTTTCAGTAGATAAACAGTAAAAAGAGGTGCTAAACGAATATGTTTAAATATAGTTTAAAACTCTGACCCTGTTATAGTTATTTTTATTATAATAAAAATGAAAAAATTAAATAAACAGTTTCTAAAATAAAAAAGCAGCTACTGTAGAATGGTAACTAATAAAATTACTATATACAAAACATGTAGGTGTGTGCATGTAGCCTAACCTATCTTTCTATCAATTTATCTTTTTTAAAGAGGGGGACACGGATATTTGATGTGTTTAAAACGACCTAGTTTGAATTCAGTATTAATTCGTAGATAATAGTATACATTATTGATGATCACATCTAATATTTCTCACAGCAAAAACATTGGAATGGGAATTAGTGAAAGGAGGTGTTATCAATAACCTTCCAAAGATCAAACAAAATGTTGTATTTAGTGTTGTACTGTGCGATTTCTGTTTTATTGATGTTTATCACAAAATTTGGGATAGCAATTACATTTTTCTGTATTTATTTTATTTATAATAATAGTTGATTGAATACATCTAATGGTCCTTAAAGTGGAACACGTTGGATTTGTGCCTCTGGTGCTTTAAAAAGGGTAATGGGATGTGGAAATTGTGAGGCTGAAAATTGCTTTGCACAATTCAATTTTAGTCGGCTAATTTCCTGAAGAAACTAAAGGCGGTGCCTGTATTTCTTATATAAATGTTGACTTTTTACGTACAGCTTCCGCTTGGGAACACGCGCACGGGCTGTTGTGTAAATTTCAGCGCCAGTGTTTTTTCTTGAGTGCCTTTGTATGTATAGCTTTGCCGAGTTGTCAGAATCGTGGTGGGAGGCTGCTGTGAGTGATCTCCGACTGCTTTTGTAATTATAATGCGTTTTGTGTCGATTCCCGACAAACGGTCTTCCTACCCCTTTGTCTCTGCGAAAGCCTCTTGACAGAGTTCATATCCATTATGAGAATATCATAAGCCTCTCCTCAGCCCTCACAAAGCATCGTGACAGACTCCTGTCGTCTTGCTCATGCTGTGGAAATCTTCATCTGCTGAAGTGCAAGAAATCGAAGAACGGACGCTCTGTCATTCAGTCACTTTGTTCCACAATGGCCTCATTCAGGAAAGGCCTTCGACTAAACAGTGTCAAACTAAATTAGAGAGAGAAAAGTGTGAGGGAGAGAGATAGAGGGGTAGCGGTCACTGGAGCTACTGGTCCCGCGCCAACTGCCCCGACCATCTACCTCCCAGAGAGAGTTGACACACTGAAAAGCCCCGAGGGAGGCTGTCGTCACCCAGGAAACAGCAGAGACTACAGGCGGAGACACAGAGGACGGGCTTGAGGAGTTCGGCTGAATTGTCCGTTGTTGTGGGCAGCAGGCGGTGATTTGTGGTCACAGCAGACTGTGAACCAAGCCAAAATGGTGTAGACAAAACAGAGAAGAAAAGACGCTCTTTGTTAGGCTACAATAAAAAGTAATGGAACAAAAAACATTTGATCAACCGACGATCATTTGGATTATTCTGGTTATAACTCTTAATACTTGCCAGTGTTTTTTTTTAGGTCAGTCTTTGTATCTGGCACTCTGAAAAAAATTAAAAAAGTAGATTCAATTTGTTACTCAGAAATTGATAGTGAATTTCACAAATAATTACAACAGCAAGTAACACATTGAATTAAACATGACATTTTGAAAGAGAAAGACTGGAATGGTCTTTTCTTGTAAAATGTTTTTAAATAATCTTTACAATAAGGTCTTATTTGTTAACATTAGTATATGTATTAACTTGCATGAACTAACAATGAGCAATACATTTGTTATAGTATTTATTCACCTTTGTTAACATTAGTTAATACAAATATAACTGTTCATTGTTTGCTCATGTTAGTTCACAGTGCATTAACTTAATAAATACAACATTTGATTTTAATAATGTATTAGTAAATGTTGATAGAAACATTATCTAAGATTAATAAATGATGCAGAAGTATTGTTCATTCTTAGTTCGTTAACTATTAACTAATGTTAATACATTAGACCTTATTGTAAAGTGCCACCAAATCATTTGTTGCATGCTCATATCTTCCAGGATTTCAGATAAAATATATATTTTACTTTTAGATTCTGATAGTTGTATCCTATAAATCCTCATCATATTAGTATAAAATCCCACTCCCAATTACCTAGCAGTGATGGGTCCTTTACTGCCCCTCACTTGCATTTCCAGAAGTATACAGCAGAGAGCGCCCTGTGTCAAGAACTCACACTATTTCAAAGCTTGATTCACTGAAATGCCACCATTATACTATTGTCTTTCCAAAATACTCTTACATTGACATGACTTTACATGCCATTTTGGATGTATTATTGTAGCAGTAATTTGCCATAAATCGGAACCGGACAGTTTTTGCTCCAAACTGAGTTTTTAGTTTTATATTGGCCGATCACTTTTCCGGACTTGTACACAAACTTATTACTCAAAATGATTGCATTGAAATTATTTCCCAAAGTGTAATTTGTGTGGAAATATTACGAAGTCTGTAAACAGAACGTTTACCATGGACACCCTGAAGAGGAGAGGAGACGCAAATACTGTACCAGGCACTACAAGCTCACTGTTTGTGATGCTCAAAATATAGGTTGAAAAATATAAACATCTCAGTGACCCCAAACTTTTAAACGGTGTAAGCAAATAAAGAAAACATAATAGAAATATTGAATGTTTTATCTTGGAGAAAAGTATGGTCAGGTTTCAATGTAATGAAAGCTTTTTTATTTCAGTTGCATCGAGAAAAAGAGTGCATTGTCTCACCACTACTCTACAGTATTGAGAAAAAATGACAACTGTTTTTGGTGCAAGAAAATGAAATTAAGTGGACAAAAAACAGTCAGATGCTACATAGTGTATTACGGTATATGCTCCCTTAAAGGGATACTCCACCCAAAAATGAAAATTCTGTCATCATTTACTCACCCTCAAGTTTCTTTCTTCTGCTGAACACAAAAGAAGATATTTTGAAGAACGATTGGAACCAAACAGTTGTTTGGCACCATTGACTTCCATAGTAGAAAAAAAAAATACTATGGAAGTCAATGGTGCCAAAGTTCCAATCGTTCTTCAAAATATCTTCCTTTGTGTTCAGCAGAAGAAAGAAACTCATACAGGTTTGCAACAACTTGAGGGTGATTAAATTATGACAGAATTTTCATTTTTGGGTGGAGTATCCCTTTAAAAGTAGTTTAATATGCAGCTATAAGTACGGTAAGCTATTCATTGGTTGATTTGTTTAATCTTTTGCCCAAACTGGCTCATCCAAAAGGATTGGTTTGGAGCAGTACTATCTGCTTGGTCAACCCATGGCATATACGAAACAACCATTATTTTTGCAGTTAATTTTGGTGACACTATGGCTCAGAAATTACACACTTCAGCTTTAAGTATACCCCTGCTATAGGAAAAAAACAAACACCGCTACCCTTTTCCCTCATCTGACAGATCTGACACTTTCCACCGCAGGTTCAACCTTCCCAAAGTATGTTTCCCCAGCACTATCATAAATACACGATAACACCAAGCCTTTGGAGAGCGTGTGCCCACTTGACCTCACAGCAGCGATGTTTAGTTTCACCTCACACTCATAGTGTTTATATAAATCAAGACACCACAGGTATAGTGTTGCTGGGCGGGAGGTGTGAGATTAAAGCACGGGCGTTTCACAGACATTCACCCAACAATATAAAAAATAAAATAAAATGACCTCATGCTTTTCCACCCAGAATATTCCACCCTTTTTTAATCCACCGCAGCCTGACTCGCACGCTGTTGTTGTTACGGTCACACACTCAGTCCGGCCACAGACAGTGTCATTAAATTTCCTCAGTCGCTCATAGCAGAAGTGAAATGGTTAAATGATTCTCTGGCTAACATGGTTGTTTTTACATAGCTGAGTTGAAAGGAGGGGTGCTCATTGTTAGGAAACTTAAACCACTGGCATGGCATGACAGGTTCATTCTGTCTCTCTCGGTGTGTCTCTTGCTCGCACTCTCTCTCTCTCTATCTCTGTCCGTGCCGTGAGTCTTAGAGCGCTCCTAAATAGCAACAAGTAAGCATGTGGCCGGTACGGGCTGGAGAAACTCAACAGGACATGAGGATTGAGAGAGAAAGAGAGAGAGGGTTCGAGGGGGAGTGAAGACGATTGAAGCCCTCCCCTCCTCAACACACTCATAATGTTGAGTGTTATATACTTTCTACGAAGCTTCTTTAAGGTAAGGGTGCTTCAGCTTGTTTTCATAGCATTCAGTCGGCTACGGATTGTTGGTACAGATTAAGATCACACTGTCATGGTGGTTAGCGTTCGGTTCATTTTCGTTTGAAGCTGCTCATAATAAGTTATCTTGTAACTGCGCCTCTTGGAAAGATGACAGCGTTGAGTTCAATGGAACATTTTAGAAATATTTGTTTTGGTGAAAGAAATGTTGAATGTTGTAGCAGATAATATTAGCGTCAGGAATCAGGATCTGATAGGTTTGCTTTTTTTTAGTCTAATGAGATTTAAGTTTGATCACTTTTGATTAGAGATTCATTTTAGTATCAGTGTTTTTTGTTAAATGTCTGACAAACTTCTTATAATAGCAGTTTGGTTGTATCCTTGGGTTTGTTTCGTGAGATCACATATGTTTTTGATTAATTGAAGGACGCCTATAACAGCGCCTGGACTTTATTCCCATTGAGTCAGTGAAGCTTCACCAACGGCCGTATTAGTGTGCGTGAGTGGACTTGTGCAGTTGGGAAGCAGTGTTGGCAGTGTCTTCAGCGTTGTCATGGATTTAGGGAGGTGTTGTTAAAAAATGTTTTTTAGTGGCACAGCAAGGCAAGTAGTTTTTCAGCTTGATCATAGCCTAACTTTAACAGAGAGCCTTTTTACACCTGGTCACTTCATGTTTTATAAACTGTTCCATTTACACTTGGCCACATAAATGTGTCTCAGCAAAACAAATATAAATCCGATCTTCAATGCTTGCGTTATATGCAAATTCACCGAAGTTCAAGTCAGTGGAAGCAACAGATATGAGCTGCATTTTATCATCCGCTAAGTTCAAGATCAGACGAGTTCCCAGCCAGCTGAATCTACAGTTACTGTCACGGCAGAGGTGGAAGCCCTTTGACGTGGTGCCATCGGCCTCCAGTGAGTCAATGTGTGCAGGGCATTTTTGTCACTGCCAGTGTTAATGTTTCTAAATGCAGTCATGCATACAAAAAAATAACAAAAAGTACCAAGATTGAAAGAAATGGATGATATTTGCATTATAACTAATCTTAAAATAAACTTAATGTATGAATAGCATTGATTTTTATTTATTTATTTTTTTTTACAGATTTTAAAGCACACTTTTCAAGCGAAATATAAACTATAGATGTTTGTTAGGGTTTAAATGATAAAACATGGACATTTTGAAAACCTCTCTTAAAACAAACATTTCACATTCCCTCTAGATTAATTCATTTCATTCCTTTCTCGCTGGATGGAAATTACATTTTTTTGCAGAAAAACCTTTCATAGCTAGCATTTTATGTAACCTAAATGCACATAATTACAAAATATTGTCACAATTTTGGGATAAATTGAATAACAATGTGATTTAAAATGACTTTATTGGCAATATTCTGTTTGCAAGGGATATTTACCTTTTTCTTCAAACATCAAAGTCATATTTTAGCTCAAGCTCTTCAATGACACTGTTTACTTATGTAAAAAAAGTACACCAACTTTAGAAAAAGAGTTCGATGTTGTAGAAATTATGCCATTACTGTGGAACAGTAAAAATGATGCTAAAATAAAATGGTCTCTTTTTAATATTTTTCTGTAGAATGCCCTAAAATTATAGAATATCATTTTAAACTTTTTTTTTCTTAAAGGGATAGTTCAAACAATTAAAATACTGTCATCATTTACTCACCCTTCTGTTGTTTGAAACCTGTATGAATTTCTTTCATCTGTGAAATTAAGATATTTTGAATGTCTGGGTCGAACTATTTCTTTAAGTGTCCAAATATGTCCCCTACTACTTTAACTGGTAGAAAAGCAAAAGTTTTTATGTGATGCTGAAATGTGCCTTTTAAAACTGCCACCTGACTTATGAACAGGACACTACAGTTGTGTTGTAATGAAGCAGCTCTGCAGTTACAGCTCAGTTTAAGCGCTGTCTTACTCAGCTGTTTCAGCAGCCTCATCTGTGATGTAAGATCTTCTCATTGGGGGGCATTGTTCAACTGCAATATGTTATGCACAGCATGTGTCAGATTATGATTGTGAATAAATGCATCCTCACACAGCCTGGGTCTCTCTGAAAGAGATTCTTTTGTATTTATACTGTCTTTTTGGCATGGGAAATGTAGGCAGATTATGCATGAGCTCGGTCAGCATAACTGCTGCCTGATCATTTCAGCCATAATTTTGTTGACATAAGCAGTCAACAGCTTAATCTATCAGCTGTCAAACTTCATGCTATGAACATGAACAGCCTTGACTTTTAGCCTTTTATATCTCTACACCCCCAGCTGAAATTAGAGCCACGAAACAGCACTTTTCCCAAACAATACCGTTCTCAAGCAAAGTCGATGTGACAGAGGATCCGTCCCAATCTGCTCTCCCGCCAGGAATATTAGAGCTCGGATTGCACATGAATGGGAGTTGTTTTTCCCATCTGTGTGTTCCTGAGGCAGTTCGACTATCCGGTTTCTCTTTAGATGACAGTGTTTTGGCATGTCAGAGCTAGACGTCGAAGTAAAAGTATGGTGTGGATACATGTGTTAGCACGCATGTTGTTGTGTGGGACTGATATGTGTGTGTGTGTGTGTGTGTGTGTGTGTTGATGCTCGAGGCTCCCAATCCCTCTGACATACAGGTTTGAGAATTACGATTACATACCGCACTCAGTTACTCAATACATTGGCTTGTGTTACACTTGGCCTGACAGGGAAATAGACGGACCAATTAATTGAAAAAGAAAACAAGGGAGCAGTGAGAGACTTATGCGCTTCATTAAGCTAAACATTTAGTGAAATTTGAGTCTTGTGGCATGTGACACATGAGGAAACTCAGAAGAAGTTTGTGCGAGATGTCTGTAAATCCAAACAAATGACATACCAAATGATGTTTAGTGTTTTTCAGTAGCTCTTTCAGCCTTTACTGTATGTGGCGCTTCCAAACAATCTCATTTAGAGTAGCAGAACTACAGCACGAAATGTCTGTAAGAACTGTGAAGTGTAGTGAACATGCAAGTCAGGGTCTCTCAGATACACATTTTATTCATAGTATGTTATGTTAAGTTCTTATGCTGTTAAAAGGTCTTGCAATGAAGCATTTGCAGTGCCTTCCTGAGGTTTCATTTAGGGGGAAAAAAAGTATATAATAGATGTGGGCAGATTTTCTATTTCCCCAGAGCAGAGACAAGGCCAGACCATTCAAGACACAGAGACTGAGAGAGATAACAGGACAGGAATGTAAACTAACTCAAATAGGATATACAAACTACCGTGTGTGAAGTCGAGGGTGTTGTTGTCCCTCCACTCGGACCCCAGCCTATGTTTTTACTCATAGATTATGACTTTTGGCCATAAGATCTCAGTGATAATATTAAACATTATCTCTATGGTTCTACAACATTAGTAATTGGATGTGAGTTTAAACAAGTGCTGTGTGGAGTCAGTTCAGTGGGGCATTTTGTTCCAGTTTTTTTTTTTCATCAATAATGATAAAAATGATTCTCTGGTGAAGTAAATACTACAGAAAAAAATGAATGTAATTTCTACATTGAATAAGTTAGTTCAGGCAAGAATAAAAACAAGAAAATTCTATGTTAGTGCTCAATTCAAGCTTGTAAAAAATTCAAGTTTATTTATAAGTATATTTTACTTTGAAATTATTTACTCAAAGAATCACTGTAAACATAACAAACAATTCCAAGTTATAAAATTAAGTAAAACCTACTCGACTTTCTGATACTGGTGTTCCCATCATGCACTGGTGCATGGATAAGGTTGCATTTTTCACTGTTTTCCAGTTGTATTTACACTTTTTTTATCGTTGCTTTTGTTGTTAGGTCTAGTAGCTTGATGTTTTGTGACATCTGGAGTTCATCTACTCAAAATTACCCATCAAACACTTTCCACTGATTGTTACCGTTATTGTGTATTGTGTACCAAGTATTGGGGTAATGTGTTCGGTTGGGTAACTGGGTATGTTTTCTTACAAAGTGTTTACTTAAATGTTTATAAGTAGAGTATACACTTTAAAAGCATGGCTTAATTCAGTGCTACGTACATTAAGTAAAATTTGCATGAGTAAAATGTACTCGAACCAGAGTATTGGAAAGTAAACTTCAAATCAGTAACTAGAAATTACTCAGTCTAATTGTTCAGGCTATATTTACTTATTCTCTTTGTTAATTTTACATAACTTTAAAGACATTGTAAAAAAAGTTGCTGCTTTAAATTAAGTAAAATCAACTTGGATGTTTGTCATTTCAACTTTTGTTGTATAACTTATAAAAAGTTGAAAATTACTTTAAATTGAATTGAAAATTGAAAATAAATTTAAATTGAGTTAAAGCATTGTAAAAACATGTCATAACTAATTGATCATATAATTTTACTGTGTAGTGTTTACTTAATCATACATGTGAAATTTAAATATGAGTGCAAAAACTTGGAAAAGGAAAAATGAGAAAAATTTTACTTATTGTTTTGGTTGCGTTGCACTTTATTTTACAGTACGTGCACTTGCATACCTGAAAATACTGGGTAAAATAAGGTTACTACATGGGTTAAGTTAGGTTTAGGGGTAGGTTCAGGGTTAGTAAGTTATTATAACTATAATAAGTACGTACGTAGTATGTACATGGTGAACAGAACTGTAAAATGAAGTGCTACCATTGTTTTTATCTGTGTAGCATCTAGCAGTGGTTCAAGGTAAGTGTTGTTGTGTGCATAATTTCCCCTGCCCTGTAAACCTGTTTTGGGGAAAACAGCTTCCTTGTGTTTTGGCGATTGTGTCTGTTTAGGTTATGTAACCATTGATAAGAATATATCATCTGTTTGGTAAACAAGCTGCTGCTGATTAGAATGGACAAGAGGGATTAGGGAGCCGTGGCATGAGTTTATAGGGTAAAGGCCTTTTCCTAGTGCATTTTGGGATCTCTGATTTTTCTTCTGAGTCTCTTTGAGAGTTATCAGAGCACAGCTTTAAGTTTGGTTTTTCTCAGCAGGGGTGCGTTGCATAATCTGCTCATCACCTCCTCATTAGGGACAAGAAACCACTTGTTATTTGGTCCGCTGATTCAACACGCCGTGCCCCGAATAGTTTGAGAGAAAATGCATGGATGGGAGTGAATTTAACCTCTTGTGCTTCAGTGCATCTTGAGGGATTTTAGATAAAATGATAATCAGATTTGGAAAGCAATAAAAATAACTGTGAGATTATGCTCCACTATCAGATTCCTTTGAGAAAAGTCTGACTTAAGCGGAATCAGGTGTGAAAAGCACAGGCTAAAGATCACATGATCCAATTTATGAATATGGAGCTCCACTGATTGCCATTAAAATATAGTAATCAAAATGCATTCTTCAAGTCAAGTAATTCCAACACGTTTTATAAAGTCAAAAGGAAAGCAGTGCTGAAAATGCCTGATCCCAGGTCTAGGAAGGAGCATTCATTATGTATATGTTTCTCTGTTGTCACTGGAATCTCTGAATTGGATTTATTCTAACCGTAAGCATTGGCCTTCCCTGTCTTTCTGACATTGTGCACATCTTCCGAAAATGTACAGTTGCACCATGCTCATTGCTCAGTATGAAAGTGTGATATGTGACATGACACTGATCTGATTTATGGAGCCAGTGTGTTGCATGCTGCTTCTGGAGATCTTAATACAATATATCATGCACTTCACACTTAGGCACTTAATGAACTTAACAACTAGACACTTAACAATGATTGCAGTAGAACCTGGTGTAAATGCTAGTGTAGATATAAAGCCTTAAATGCCGTGCAATGAAGATCTGATCTAGACTTCTAGTACGAAAAAAATAATAAAACAATTAGAGTGCCTGTCATGTGTCTACTATGTACTTTGCCAATAAAAGGAGCATCATACCTGCAGTGCAGATCTAGATAATATTATGCACTGTTTGTTCAATTGGACTGCACTTCAAAGCTAAATAGATATGATGACAGTGTAATGCCATGATAAAAAGAACCTTTGATGGAGATATAATGGCTCAAATGGGGTATTCCTGCCTTTAAACTTACCAGAAATATAATCTTCGGATGGAGCCGATAGAAATGATGAGTGTTGAAACGGGAAAATAAGGGCTATTAGTTTAATGGATTTATTTAGTGTGGTTTATTTTAAAAAAAATAAAAAAATTATCAGTGAAAAGTCGGAAAATACTGATACATTATTAGTGAAATAGTTAAATGCACTTAACTTGATTTGCAGGTCTAAGATTTTAACCGATACATATATAGTCTTAAAGCTGTTGTTTACAGTGGTTCTTTTACTTTATGTATGAAATAACACAACCATGGTGTGTTTGGAGAGAGCGTTGTTAAAGGGGCATTATGCAGGAATCCCGTTTTTGTCAAACAGCGACCCCTAGAGTTGCTGTGGAGTACTTGAATTTAACGTTACTGTCGTAAATACCAATCACTCAGAGCGTGACATGGCCTATTACATAGTATACAATAGTACATTGTGTTTAATTTGTCGTTTAATGAGATATAATATATGTTGTTAGTGGTGAGAATTTTCACGTGATTAAATACATAGATCCGACAATTATCCCATGAACTTTAATGGTCCAGAGGCAGAACTTTTGCCAAGTGTGTCAGAGGTTCTGGGTTCTAATTGGTACTAGTAGTATAGTTTATTTTCCTCATCAAAACCGATTGTTTATTAGTGGTTGAATTTCAAGCAGGGACATGTTTTTTGTGCATTAGGTTTTGTGATTTCACCATCGCCTCCGTGTGCAGTCTATGGTGAAGACAGTGCGCGCGTCACAACAGAACACTGTAACTTATCTGCACCACTGATCGCAGAGGCAACGAGCACTTTGGTCACTTGATTTAAAAAATAACACATTTCAGATCGTCTCTTATTTAACAAACAAACGAAATGAATGCTCTACTAGAGTTACCTGGAGATGTTTTATTTGTTTGTAATGGTACATCCGTGCCGCGAGAGGTTTCAATGGGGACATAACACACCCGCAAATTATGCCTATGCTCGTGTCCGACTCCTCGCTCGGTCAGTCTGCCGTTTCCTCTTTCTCTGTTCCTCCGACAATGCTTTCCTAGCTTTCTGCATCTTATATGCCGGCTCAGCCATGACGATAGTGTGACAAACTCCATCCCTCTATACCTTGTTCCTGTGTGTATGTGTGCAGTTGCCGTAAAGGAATATGTTACATCGCGAGAGCTGATATCACGCGATACTTCCTGACACTGAGCACGGCGGCCCGCCGCACCGAAGTTGCAAGTGAGATTTTTGCGCTCACAGGCACCAGGGGGAGTCGAGACGCCCACCATTCAACCCGAAAGAAGTTATATAACCATTTCAATAACTCTGAAGCTGTTCAGTTAAGCTAAAAAAGCTGCATAGTGTCCCTTTAAAGCTGTTTATCTGATCTGAAGTCAGCTGATTTAGAAGGGGTTGCAGTTGTGTTTGCACCAGCTCTAAATCACTACAACCACTTACTATGCACAGCGGTGCACATGAACGCTTCACTATACTCGAGATGCTGAAGCTCTTTAGAACATCCACTGGGTTTTAATCAGGTGTACTTACTACTGATTGTTGCGGGATTGTGTTCAAATTAAATCTAAAGCAAACATTTCTGCAAAGAAATATGACTATTTTACAATTACCTCAAATACACAGATGCTTCACTCAGCAGAGGTCGAAATATTTTTAATGAGAGAGCCAGTGTGTTCTAAGATGACCTCACCATTTGCATTTTAATGTCATGATATTACACCTTGTATTTGATGGCATATATTTGACCTTCACTACAGTACGTTAAATGTGCTTTCTGTGCTTCTCCACTCCTCTATTTAGAAATAAGAGCAGCCCTACAATGAAAACATATAACTTACCCAAAATTATCTCTCCTGTGCTTTCATTGTCATAATTGACTGATTTACAGTTGAAACTACGTCATTTCACTATGTCTGAATGAATGTATCATCAAAAATTATCTCTAGTTCCTTTCTCCGAAGTGTCCTCTGTGAGTGTGTGCATCTCCTGAGAGTGACTCCCTAGCATGTGTGCAGTAGTGTTTGTGTGTGTGATTCCCTGTCTGTGGTTGGCCTCTCCGATGGGATGAGCTCATGCTCTTGTGGAGAGAGCAGCAGGATCCTGTGATCCGATGCACCCATGTACCTCGTCCTGAATTCTAATAAATCTAAACAAAGGATGTCTATCCACCTTATTCCTGCGCCCCATGACGCTTTGCGCGAATTATGGGTGTAACTTCCGTTAAGATGTAAACAATCAGTGAAAGGCTCGCTCTATGATCGCAATACGTTAAAAAAGTGTCACAATGACATGACATTAATCGACTCACCCTTCAATCATCGAACATTAAAATGAAATTTAAAAGTTTAAAAGAATCAACAGACCAAAAATAGCCCCAAAAGCGCGAGTCTTTGGTTAAATATCACTGTAGTAGGCAAATATATATCTGTATTGTATAACAAGCCTTAATCAAAAATGTGCATTAACTTCAGCATTACGTGACGCTACATCAAAGTGATTTCCGTCATTTTGACAGATTATAGATTGCATTTACCTGTGAAAACAAACCTGGAAAGAGACGTGAGGATTTGAGGAGAATAACGAGAGATTCTTCGTGCATTCCAGTGAATTATTAATGGAATATCGTAAATTAAATTCGGGAGAACAGACCACAAATGTGCCGTACATGTTGTCCTTTTTCATACTTTTACAGCGGATTGCAAAGGAAAAAATAAAAATCATCATGAGGAAAAGAAAGCAGCGACTGAAAAGAGCTCTTGCCGTAGATATTCTTGTTATAACATGTCACGCTAAAATACCAAGTATAACGTTATTCTCATGTCTGAAAATAAATCATGAAGGAAAATTGACAGCTCATCCAGTCAAACTGACGGATAAGCTTTATTTGTAGGGCAACCTTATGATTGGAAATGAATTGTTTCAGCCTTTTTGAATGGAAGTTCCCCAAACCGGAAGTGCCGCCCATAATTCAAAACGCAGTAAGCTCGTCAGGAATAAGGTGGATAATACCTTGAGAAAGATGGTTAGCAATCCTACATGCTATCTCAATGACTTGGCTGTTGTTTTTTTGCATTCTAAAATGCATACACACTGTAAATAGATGCAGTAAAAACAATTATGTAATAAAGATTCTGCATTATAACAACATTTTAAAATGTATTCAAATATAAATTGGTTATTTTAAACTGTAATAATAATATTACTGTTTTTACTGTATTTTGGATCAAATAAGTGCAGCCTGATGAGCACAAGAGTCTTGTTTCAAAAACATTAGAAAATCTTACCAACCCCAGACTTTAGAATGGTTGCTTCCAAATACTGTGTTGTCGAATTGCACTGCCAATTTTTTCTCCCCGTGAATCTAAAGCTCATTGCAATGAAATTGGAATACTAACATTTTAGAACATGTTAGAACAGTAGTCAATAATAAACATATTGTTATATATAAACATATACAGTGTTTCCTCTAGGATTTTTTCCAGCCGTGGTGGCAGGCCCATTTCCCCAGGGGGCGTGGCCCATGAGTGATATTCCAATTGGACACGCCCCCTTGCCACAGGTGTTCAAACATCCCCTAAGTATTAGAATATAAAAATTTGTCTCCAGAGTGGCAAAGCGATTATGCGCATCCCGTGCGCAGAATGATGCACTTGAAGCAACGCGAAGTCACTGTGCAACGCGAAGTCACCAAGTCACAGCGCGCAGCGCTTCGCATTGAAAAGTTCAAAGCACAAAGCGAAGAGATTATATCCATCTAATATGCTTAATGTATTATATCTATGCAAAAGTTTATCGAGCCTTTTCTTTTAACAGTTTTAAATTTCAGTTACAGTGTGCATGAAGAACAATTCATAGTGCTCTCAACTCCACTGCTGTAATCTAGCAGACACCCGGGAGAAAGGAATATGATTTAGAAAGCGCTATAAACTCCAGCAAGATAAAGTCATTTTATGCAAAGTGCAAACCATAGACCTTTATCTACAAATAAAGAATAATAATGGGAACACTGATCTTGAAGAGAGTGTCGTCGTGTTACTGTCGTAACCGAACGCGACGCGCTGTTTGAATGCTGAATGGAGAATGACTGAGGAGAGATGAGTTTCCATTAACTTTCACTTAAAGACTTAAATATTCATTTTTACCTCACATTAGGCTATTGAATGACTTTAGAAGTGTTGGAATATAGTGCGAAAACTTTATGGTGCTTTACAATGTTTTTTATGCCTTTAGCGTTACAATAACACAATAGTAGCCTATGCACAATATCAGAGCTCACTGAGAAGCTGCAGCCGTGGCGGGATGATTTTAGGTGTGGCGGCGCGCCACGGCAGAATGAATGTAGCGGAAACACTGATATATAAACATGTATATGTAGCATGCTACATTGTTACATTGTCACATGACCTCCTCAACACACTGCATGTGCAGACGCATACATGTTGATGTTACATTTGCATTTCTTTAGGGTTAGAGGAAGCAGACGCTCAGAAGGGTTCCATTCAAAAGGGTTCAGAAAGCCTGATTTTAGCCTTGATAATAATAATAAATGTTTCTTGTGCACCAAATCTTCACATCAGAAGAATGATTTCTGTAGAATTACGTGACTGAAGACTGGAGTAATGATGCTGAAAATTCAGCTTTCCATCACCGTAATAAATTACATTTTAAAATACATTAAAGTAGAAAACAGTTATTTTAAATTCTAATACAACTTCGTAATATTACTGTTTACTGTATTTTTTAACAAATAAATCCAGCCTTAGTTAGCTTAAGATAAATCTTTCAAAAACAATAAAAATTTCACCCACGGAAGTCTTGACACCATATCATGACGTAATAAAAGATTAGACATTATACTCAAGTAGCAGAAAATGTTGAAATGTGAGTTGGACTGGTCTCTTTAGCTCTCTATTAGCGTTGTACGTCTGGTCAAAACTGCTGTTGAATGGGGATAGTTTGTGAACTTTAAATATTGATGTTCTCAGTTAGACTGAGGTCTGGGATTTGATTGAACTATACTTCAGAACATCTTTATGTTTTGAGGAATTCTTTTTGGCTTTTTCTGTATGTTTTTGAATCTGGAGTCGTGGACTTCACAGATCATTGAATATTCATGATGACCTTCAATACATGACAGATTCATGGATTATATTTAGTTTTGTTGATTCAGCTAGAGTAGACTGTAACACTTTTATAGCTGTCTTACGCCCGTTTCACACATACTCCGTTTGCAGTGCGTATGCGGTGCATATTTTTTTCCGTACCCATGTTAACAGGTTAGAGCTTTCACACTGCACGCGGATGCAGTCCGTCGATCCGTTCCAGTTGCGGTGCGTATACAGCAGTGCAGAGATCGTTTACGCACCGAGTCTATTTCTGCTGTGCTGCAAACGCTGAATTAAAGTGACGGTTCGTGGTCAAAATGAACACAGATTGACCTGAAAATGTAGTAATTTCACCATAAATGCATTTAATAAAAAAAAAAAAAAGTAGTAATCTCACCATAAATATATTTAATTAAATACTACTTTTCATCTTTTTACTTTAAGACCGGGGTTTTAAGCAAGGAAAACAATTGACCTCAACAAGGACATAATGAACTACAGTCGTCTCATTCATGGAGGTGGAAAAACAAGTTCTTTGTGACATGCAAGATTTATTGTATTAAAATTTAAATGCAAAAGAAAAGGCATGAGAGTCGGCTGTTTTTGTCAATTTTAAGTTTTAATTTAAAATGTTTGCGATTTTAATATAAGTAGGCTACATGGTTAAATATTTGACCACTTGCTTGAGCAACTTAATATATATAGAATGCATGGAATTATAGGCTATGTTGTTTTAATTGTGTTTAAACTTGCATACGTCCATTCAAGTTTGTATATGTGTACAAAGAGAATCGCAATGCTGACAAAACCTTTTTTTTTTTTTATAAAAGTTGCTGCATAACTTCTGGATTTGAAATAAAAATAGTGAGTATGTGTTTGTGGTATACAGCCGCGGATCAGTTACGCACTGCAAACGCAGCATATGTGAAAGCACTATAGCGCGTGCTGCTCCTGTACCGTATACGCACCACAACACGCACCGCATACGCACTGCACACGGAGTATGTGTGAAACGGGCGTTAGTCCTTGAATTGGTACTGTAGTTTTTTGCGAAACTAACTGGGGTCGGCAACTTTTTTTGACATGAAGTGTCTATATAAAGAGTGCTTGGTGTTGATGAGTAACATTCCTGGTGAAAATAAAATATGAACCACGCTGAAGGACTGTGAATGGTTTTATGTTGTGGGTCAAGTGTGGCTTTAAGGGTCAGTAGCAGTCAGTCCTGTGTGCAGGATCACATGTGCTTCTTCTGGCTCTATCTTTCTATTTTTACCTCGTACACCTACTGTATATACTGTATATTCACACTTGAATGCAAAACCAATCCCCCCATTCTCCTGCCCAGCCCACGGTGTAGCGTTAAGATGTTAAGCCATTTAGGTAACTCAACTGTAATCAATTTGGCAAAACAAGCTCTGGTTACTAAATGGGGTCAGGTGACGTTGTGTTTTTGCTGAGGTCATTCCACCTGCCAATGAAAACAGGTTTTACTTCTGACTTATGCTGTACTAGTTAAAGGGTTAGTTCACCCAAAAAGGAAAATTCTGTCAGTTTCTGTCAACCTACTGGCCCAGAAAGTTATTAAAAACATTGTTAAAATAGTCCAAGTGACTACATTGGCTCAACCTTCAGTTTATCAAGCGAAAAGAATACTTTTTGTGTGCAAAAAAACAAACAAAAATACTTGATTCAACGATTCGTTTTCTACTATGTGGGCCTCTGAGTGAGTTCACATAGTGTAACAGCACAGCGCTACGTCAGAACGTAGGCTCACTATTTGCCGACTTTGGTCATGAGTGTGATGCTGGCAAATAGTGAGCCTACGTTCTGACGTAGCGTTGCGCTGTTACACTACGTGAACTCAGAGGCCCACATAGCAGAAAACGAATAGTTGAATAAAGTCATTATTTTAGTTTTTTATTTGCACACAAAAAGTATTCTCGTCGCTTGATAAACTTAAGTTTGAGCCACTGTAGTCAATTGGACTATTTTAACGATGGTTTACTAACTTTCTGGGCCGGCAGGTTTCAATTACATTATAGAAACCTATGGAGGAGTGAGACAGCTCTCAGATTTCATAAAAATATCTTAATTTGTGTTCCAAAGATGAACGTAAGTCTTACGGGGTTGGAACAACATGAGGGTGAGTAATTACCGACATAATTTTTATTTCTGGGTGAACCATCCCTTAGGATTTTGAACATTGGGGAGTTCAAGTTTACATCCCTACAACAGGTTATGAGATACGAGAAAACGGCATCATGCATGAAGTAAATAAAGAAAGAAAGAAAAGGAAAAAATTAAATACAAAAATATGTAAAAATAAAAATATAATATAAATATTTTAGCATAGAAACATTTATTTGCATAAATATATTTTCATTTGCATATGTACAAGTTAAACAGTGCATGGGTTACCATATATTCCTGTACTTTGAATATTTCCAAAAATAGTATTCAAGCTTAGTTTACCTTGAAAAAGGCTGTGCAGAAGTGTTTGGCACTCTCCTCTTTGATACCTGCTGTTCTTAAAGCCATTCTTCTTAGTGTCCTTCCTGATTTAACATGAAGGGTTTGGAGTGGCTTGACCTGGTGGGATTAGCTGGAGATGTGCTGTGCCTAATGACCCCTCAGTTCTTAAGCACAAGCAGGGTATGATGGAGGCTTTCATCTCTTCTCTCTCCCTCTCAGAACCTGATGTTTGTAGGTTACTTAAAACATCAGAGCCATTAGCTGGCCTAGCTTAGCCTGGTGTTTTCTTTTGCAATCTTTTGAACTCGCTAGATTAGAGACATGGTTAATGGAAGACAGACCAGTGGGTTATGAGTCCGATAAGAAGGGATTGTCGTTGTGCTGCAAACAGCTGGTCGGCTGGTGGTCCTCTTAGGGAATTGTTTGTATGGTTTCTCTAAGCTGGATGACGGCACAAATGTCTGCCCTTGTGGAAGGTACCGTCCCTTTCCACTACCTACTGACCATCTGAAGAGCTCAAGGAGTAAAGGTTTTTTTCCTGGTAAGCATGGACCAGTTAGCCCCTACTGATAGACATTTGTAACTACACCAACTGGCTACAAATGCATCTTTCTGCATTGACTGATATAAGGTTTGATTTATAGTACGCCAGAGGTGGGAGACTCGAGAACAATTTTCTGGACTTGAGACTTACTTGACTATAGATCTCTGAAAAGACTCGACTTGACTTTAGACTTGCTCCTTGTGACTTGAATTTTTTTTTTTCAATTATTGTGATTTTTAAAAAACATATTTACGAATGAACTATATATTTTCCAATAATCGGCGAACCCAAGCTACTCTTCTTTATACGTATGACGCTATCAGGAAGCCGCTTACTGCCTGCCAAAACAGCAGATCCCTCCGTGGACAACATGGACACAGCAACATCAACATCAGCTCCAGCCCCGAGTATAATAATAAAGTTTAGGTTTAGAGATTACGCGAACTACGGCCAAGAAAAGAACGGCTGTGTGTAATATCTGCAGTGCCAAGATAAGTGATTCATCGGCCACAACTTCCAAATTTCATTAGTCACTTCAAGTTGCACAGCGAGAAAAAAGGGGTTTTGCTAGTTTTCAAGCACGAGGTTTTCTGTGGTATCTATCTACTTCCAACTTAAAGTGTAAATTGCAGGTTAACCACCACAACCAATTAATGTGTAAATTTAAGTGCTTAATATGTATATATTTAAAAATGTCTTAAGTCTTAAAATAACATTTATTGGGGTTTCTTCAAAGGTAGCATGTTTTTTTACAGAAACTGGGTGATGACGTCATAAGAGGGAGCGCGGGCGGTAATGCACTCACTCTGTGTGTTCGGGTTGAGGGAGAATAAAACGATTCGTGGGACTCTCGCAAACTAGAAATATCTATGAATAAAACATAAAAACTAATACATTTTTATTCATCTTTTGCAGAAAACCAATAAGAACAACTAAAACAAAATAAAAACGATTTACAGGCCAGAGTTTCTATTTATAACATGTTTGCAGCGTTGAGCAATATAGCCAATCGCAGACATGTGTTGATTTCTTGAACGCAATAATGGCCAATCAGAAGCATTTACGATAGACTTCCCTCACCGCTCAAAACAGACTCTTTGTTCAGTGCTGAATTCTGTATGCTGGCAAATCCTCTAATTATAACAAAGAAAGTGTGGGTATTATGAAAGCTTCATTGATAATAACAGAGATGTGTGAGATTTTTAGGAATTATTAAGGGAGTGCACTTTGCGCCAGTCATGCCAAACCAAGCTGCTTGTTTTTATGTTATAACAGTGGTTTGTGTCTTAACATTGTGTCATAACATTCTACTGTCTGAAAAACTTACAATAATATGAAATTCCCATTTCCCAGATATACTGTATGTTCTTAGTTCTTTTTAAGCGTGTTCACGTCGGCCTAATTGGATTCAATTTAAATTTTGAATGTTTTTGTTTAGTTTACACTTTCATAGGGGACATCACAGCAAAATAATTATATGTAGGGCTAGCACAAGATGGGAAAAGTTTTATTAATTCTTGTTTACTTGTGTTCATTTAATTTTTATTTTATTTTAGAGCATTTAAAGTGCTTCTTAATGATATTTTATTTATTACACACAAGTTAATTTATTTATTTTTGTAACCCATCAGCCCTCTGTCTAAATAAGTAGTAAAAGTCCCAGTGTTAAAAAAATGTGTAAAACTAGCCTGTGCGCGACTTGGTATGACTTGATGACTAAGTTGCGACTTGACTTGACTTGACTTGACCCTTACAACAGAATGACTTGACTTGACTTTGACTTGCAATGTTAAGACTTGTACTTGACTTGAGACTTGCATTTAGTGACTTACTCCCACCTCTGGTATACGCTGTCTGTTGATTTGCTGTCATCTACTTTTGATTAGCTGCGTTTTTCCATCAGTTGTTTAAATTTTTGTTCTCTGTTGTTTGTGCTAATATGATGTTAATGACTCATACAATCTGTTATGCTCTTCCGTGTTATTACATCTGAGCCTGTTCATCATCATGCATAATTTTGTTCATTGGAAATTATCCCTTGAACAAATGAGCTAAAGGTTCAAATGCTTCATATAAGCAGATGCTCTCTAAAAGGCTTTGATTTAACTACATGAAGCAGGGCATGTTGAGTGACACATTAGTTCCTGGTGTAAGGGGGAAAAAATGTAAGATGTAATTGAATGATTATCATACCTATGTGGTTAACCTCACAAACATATGCTGCTCTTTAGAGTTAAATTGATTGCAGATCGGAAAAAAAAATACTCAACGGATTGTTTAACTCTTATTTTAAATTGCCTCACTGATGTAACTTATAAACTGTTTACTTCAATTAAGTGAGACCAAGTCCCCTTTTTGTTAAGAACAGGAAAACAATGAACATATTCTCTTTTTCCTCCTAGGCCCCAGCTTTAGAGGACTCTGGGAGTGAAGCAGGCTGTCTAGAAGATGGGGAGTCTCAGCAGGAGGACCATGGAGAGCAACATGACCATCAGGAATGGTGTGAGCCGGTTCCTGAAGCAGCACAGGATACAAAAGAGGAATATTTTGACACAAACTCGTGGCACAGTGACATTTTCTCTAGCCCCAATCATGAAACTAAGGATGGCTGCAGGACGTCGCTCAGCTATGAGACCGGCTCTTGCTCTGTGGGTCATCTGGACTCACACTCTCCATTAGTCAAACCCTCTCCTTCAGTTAGAGAGAGAAATCCCTCTTTAGCAAAAAGCCAGCATGCTGTTTTTGACAGTCACAGTTGGACCACTGAGCAATTGCAAACACAGACTGAAAATACGGAGATGATACACATGTGGGTTGATGCTAAAGGTGGTCCAGATTGTGGGGAGGTTATCAGCAATTCTCCAGTGGGACCTGGACTTGATTCTTCTTCAAGGAATGGCCTATCCTATGTAGTAACACCCCTACTGGAATTAAAGGACACTGTAGAACCACAAACACTCTGTGAGCCAAGTGCTAAAGACTCATTATTAACCTTAACAGACAGTGATGGAGCCAAGTCTCAATTTGCTGACACCTTTGATGGAAAATTTAAATTAGAACAAATCAACAAAAATATCATGGACACTCAATCAGGATACAGTGAGCCGCACATACAGTTCACAAGTGAGAAAGAGTTACAGCAAAGTGATATTGACACTAGTAACACTGAAATAGAGATAATTGCATCCGTTGTGAAAAGTACAGATGCTGAACATAATAAATCAAACACTCAACATGATGAGCTGAATGTTGATGACAATGAGATCAGTTTATCGGCCTCACGGCATCTTTCTATATACGAGTCTGTATCAGTTGAGAAGCCTATTGAACAGAAAGTTGAGGAGTCAATAGAACACAGCCAATCACAGAATTCAATAGAACACAGCAATTCACAGGACTCGCCAGAAAACATCCAATCACAAGCTTCCATAAAATGCAGCCAATCACAGAATTCAGTAGAACACAGGCAATCACTGGACTTGATAGAACACAGTCAGTCACAGGATTCTGTCGAATGCAGTCCATCACAGGAATCTGTAGAATGCAGCCAAACACAGGTCTCAGTAGAATACAGCCAATCACAGGACCCAGTAGAATACAGCCAATCACAGGTCTCAGTAGAATACAGCCAATCACAGGACCCAGTAGAATACAGCCAATCACAGGACCCAGTAGAATACAGCCAATCACAGGACCCAGTAGAATACAGCCAATCACAGGACCCAGTAGAATACAGCCAATCACAGGACCCAGTAGAATACAGCCAATCACAGGACCCAGTAGAATGCTCAGAATCACAGGATTTAATGGAACACAGCCAATCACAGTACTCAGTAGAATGCTCCCAATCACTGGATTCAATAGAACACAACCAATCACAAGACTCAGTAGAACACAGTCAGTCACACACTTCATCAGAACACAGCCAATCACAGGATTCAATAGAACACAGCAATTCACAGGACTCGCCAGAAAACATCCAATCACAAGCTTCCATAAAATGCAGCCAATCACAGAATTCAGTAGAACACAGGCAATCACTGGACTTGATAGAACACAGTCAGTCACAGGATTCTGTCGAATGCAGTCCATCACAGGAATCTGTAGAATGCAGCCAAACACAGGTCTCAGTAGAATACAGCCAATCACAGGACCCAGTAGAATACAGCCAATCACAGGTCTCAGTAGAATACAGCCAATCACAGGACCCAGTAGAATACAGCCAATCACAGGACCCAGTAGAATACAGCCAATCACAGGACCCAGTAGAATACAGCCAATCACAGGACCCAGTAGAATACAGCCAATCACAGGACCCAGTAGAATACAGCCAATCACAGGACCCAGTAGAATGCTCAGAATCACAGGATTTAATGGAACACAGCCAATCACAGTACTCAGTAGAATGCTCCCAATCACTGGATTCAATAGAACACAACCAATCACAAGACTCAGTAGAACACAGTCAGTCACACACTTCATCAGAACACAGCCAATCACAGGATTCTGTTCAACACAGGAAATCACTGGATTCTGTAGAATGCAGCCAATCACAGGATTCGATAGAACACAGCCAATCACATGAATCAGTAGAATACAGTCACAATTCATCAGAACACAGGCAATCACAGTACTCAGTAGAGCACAGTCTGTCACACACTTCATCAGAACACAGGCAATCACAGTACTCAGTAGAGCACAGTCTGTCACACACTTCATCAGAACACAGCCAATCACATGATTCTGTTCAACACAGGGCATCTTTGGATTCTTTAGAATGCAGCCAATCACAGGATTCGATAGAACATAGCCAATCACATGACTCAGTTGAACACAGTCACACTTCATCAGAACACAGGCAATCACAGGATTCAGAACACAACCAGTCACAGAACTCCATAGAGAACAGCCAATCAAATACTTCACTGGAACACAGCCAACTACAGTCTTCAGTGGAAGACAGACTATCACAGGTTGATTTCAGTAAGGCTGGTTTTAATTCAAACACAGTGGCTTATGAAAAGGGACAATTAAAACAGGACTGCATGGACATTTGCATGGACTGTCAAGTCAATCAATCATTGAAAACATCTGGAAGGCATTCATCAAAGGACACTAACAAAGAACTTGATTTGAACTTTGGAAAGAATGAAAGTCTAAATTTAAAAAAGCAGGACTTGACTGACACTCCTGTTGTTTCGGAAAATGAGTGTTTTGCAGCTGAGAGAGCTTTCTCAAATGTGCCTAATGCAACTTCTGCTGAAGCGTCAAATTCACTGCATCAGCATCTGATCAATGACTGGACATCAGAACAGTCAGATCTGCAGGCCATAACTCATTGTGTTCACCAAAATTGCCCAGTATTACAAATGCACAGTGAAAAAGAAGATTTCTCAGTTAGTAGATATCATATGGACAGTTATTGTGTGCAGAACACTGGGCAAACATATTCGGAGGACCATGATCCTGAGGCAGATTTTTACAAAACCCATCAGTGCCCTAATAGTAGAATTCATTTTATCAAACTGAATGAATTCACTGAAACACAAGTTTGTGTTAATGCTAAAAGTTTTGATAATAAAGATGGTGACATTTTACAACGAACACAGAAGGATAGCAACATGCATCACAATATTACAGGGTACCAGAAAGAATGTACAATAGTTCCCTCTGTAGAACAGTCAGTAATTTACTCTGACAGTTTGGGATGCATTGAATACACTAGGCCCAAGTCGTTGAGTGTTGCGTGTCCTGACATGAAGACGGCTGAATCTGATGGGTGTCCAGTAGACAGTCCTGTCGAATCTTTGGCTAGTCTGTTTGAGATTTCGTATGAAAAATCTCCAGTCAGCCCTACAGATGTGTGCTTTGAGCTCAGTGATGCCCTTCAAATGAACTGTAAACAATTAGCGCATTGCGTTATAGAATATACAGATACCTCCGAGCAATTTCACCGACCCAACACCCTATCTGACAAACAAACAAGGCAAAATGAGTCAGTTAAAACAATTGAGTCAGATGTTGATATTTTGTCTAGTGCATGTTCTGATCCTTTCACTCCTTTTGATTATTCTCAGCTGAACAGTAGAAACCATGAATGCAGCTCAGACACAAATAATAACATTAAAGCCATTACTTTAGCAGATTGTGCCTCAAGTGTACAGATGTCTTTGCCTAGTTCTTTGCAAAAATACAGCAGATCTACTAATAATGCTGGATGTTTAGTCTCAAAGGGCGGTGATTGCAAAGATAGTGAATCTTTTAGTGCCCTGGCTGGTCGGTCTTCCTCCTTCAAAGCACCTGAAATGAATATTGTAATGTACAACAAAGGTAATGTTCAGAAACCTTCAGACTTCAATGCATGTAGCAGCAACAAAGATGTTACACAAAAGCAGCTCTGTGATTGCCATAATGGGAAGGAGTGCCAGCTGCACTCGTCTTCAGTGGAGGGAGAGCAGGCAGCGGGAGGATTTCAGTTCAAGGGCACAGACGGCATCAGTCAGAGCAGTACTGGAGTGTTGCAAACCTTGAGTCCCCCAAACACAAATGACCATTACAGCACACATGGTGAGGTTAATTCAGACTCTACAAATTGTGAGTTTTCACATACTGTCCATTTGCTTGCACACAAACACCCAGAGCTTGCCCAAGAGGAAAGCAAATTACCACTGAGTGGCTCTCTCAAGGTCGATGATACTTATGCATTAGAAAACATGGAGAGACGACTTGAAACATTCACAACAAACTCTCCTGAAATCACTGATTCATTATGTGAAAAGTCTGATCCTCTTTTTAAGCAGTCTTTGCAACTGCACAACTCTCAGATGGAAGGCGCATTTGTTACATGTTGTCGAATTTTACCCATCACTAATTTAGAAGCTATTTTGGAGGCAGACCGTTCACTGGAGAGCTCATTTGTATTGGAGAATGGACTGGAGGAGGAACAGAAAGGAAGTCCAATATCAGAAGGTGTATTCAATGAGAAATGGAGCTCTTTTGATGACGTTACAAACCGCCCACATGACAACATTTCTGCCATGCGTACAAAAGCCAATGTAGCCGTTGTCATGAATGAACCAGATGCTGGAGAAACAATGAGCTCTTTATCAAATGAGTTTGATAGCAGTGATGGCCATAGTGTTTCCAGTTCTGTGTCACAAGACCTTGACTTCAGTACTAACAGTGAGGAGACAGAGGACCGCACTCAGTCATCGTCTAGTCTTCGTGGTTCTGCGAGAAATAAGAGAACCCAATCAGGGAAGGGCTCTATGTTTTCTGTTTTTTCTCGAATGCCCTCATTCCGCAAGACCAAACGAGAACACAAAGGCAATAACAAGGTTGATCCGGAAGTTAAGGACTCCAATGTGGATGGAGATGAACGGGACGAAGTAAAGTGCAGTAGGTCACTCACACATAACAATTCCCAAACTTCGCTGTACAAGACCCATATTTCACAAAGTACAGATCATCTCACAGACATTACAAAGTTTTCTGACCACTCCAATGATGACATTTTTGAAAAGGCTTTTGCTTTTAACTTGCCGAGTAGAGAGAAATATACACAATCCCAAAATTTTTATCAGCTGCAGCAGCACAAAGATGGAGATGCACAGAATTTTAAAGCTTCCCCAAGGACAGAGGGATTGCAACAAAAAAGAAGCAAGAGTACCGATAACTTAAACTTACGCCTGAAGCTCGCAATGGCTCACAAGTCTCTGTCTAGCCTGTTTGAGTCCAGATATCCTGAGAGGGACAACCAGGAACAGATCTTGCAGTCTGAGAGTGAGGAGGTGAAAACCAAGCAGTCCTGGAGGAAGATGAAACATTTTAAGGAAGCAGAACTTTACAAAAGAACTCTATCGCTTCCGGGGGCGGTCTGTGACAAGTCCACACATCAGAGCCATATTGATTGTGCCTTCTGTGCTCCTCAGAACAGGTCCAGACTTAACAGCTCACCAGCTTCCCAAAAGAGTTTAAGGAACACATGCCATTTTGACCCACAGAGTTTGGAATCTGCACCTCAGGAACAGTCTGAAGACAGTACATGTCTGGAAGGAGGTGAGCTGCCTTATGCCACTTCCTCAGATTCTGATCAGGCCTCAGTAGATGGCTTTGAGTCCAATGTAGAGGATAGGTCGCAGTCACCTGTAAACCCCAATGTTCTTGCACTCGCAACCCAGATGTCACCTATCTGGACCAGGTCTCTCAGCTGTTTCGAGAACACTGATAGTCCGACAAGGCCCATGAGCCCCAAACCTCACAGTCCTGTTCTGGGCTGGACACACCGGAGGAGCTTCCGTTACCCCTCGAGGTCCGTTGCGTCCTCTCTCTGCCTGCTCGGTCAGGGAGTGAGCACTGACGGCCTCTCCGATCCACCTCAGAGGCCGAGGTCTCTGAAACCAAGGACAGCGCAACTCACTACAACCCAGTCTTTTGATGCTGAATACTTACTAGAGGACAGCAGTTCAGACAGCCATTCTCAGAATAGCCTGAATTCAGCATCCCTGATAAACAAACCAGAGGTAAGTCAAAGTAAATTTTTAAGTATATGATGTTAGGACAGCTTAAATGTGTCCTTTGAACATTTTAGGCAGGAGTGCTATATGATTTTCTTACTTTCTGTATGTTGCTATTTGTGTATAGTAATCCTACTCAAGTTTGAGTTTTCCCAAGACTCTTCTTCATACATTAAATCATAAGTGGATTGTTATGGTGCATTTTTCAAAATACATCCCTGCTCTCTGTTATTGAGCTGGCCAGCCAGGAAATTATAAGGGTTGTTATGTTAAGTCACAATACTAAAGAGCCTCTCTGTGAAATGTGTGCACTTCTCAAATATACTGCCATCTAGTGGCCTGCAAGGAATCAAGGATGATCACATTGCTCGTATGCTGTATCTAATGTAGTGCACCCTTTCAATAAGTGTACTGTAGCCTACACTGCAAAATCCTAATTGAGATTTAAATTCTTTTTTCCTTTTTTTTCCCCCCTTGAAGCAACACTATTTAAGGATTGTTTTTAATAGGTTGTATCTTGAATATAACTGTATTTTGTCTAATGCATTGTCAATTTTTTTTCACTTGTATTGAACTTTTTTATACACACAACAGTTTCAAAGTTTGGAACTCAAAGAAAATGTTAATTATTCCTGTGATGCAAAGCTGAATTTTCAGCATCATCACTCCAGTCTCCAGTGTCACATGATCTTTCAGAAATCAGTCTAAGATGATTTGCTGCTCAAGAAACATTTCTTATATCAATGTTGAAAACAGTTGTTTTTCTTATTTTTTTTGTGGAAGCTGTGATACATTTGATAAGGATTCTTTGAAAACAAAAACAGCATTTATATGAAATAGAAATCTTTCTTAACATATGTCTAAGTACTATTTTCTTTAAAAAAAAAATCTTACTGACCCCAAACTTTTGAATGGTAGTAAATACAAGTGAATAAATCTGCCAGTGCAGACAAAATACACAAGTATTTGAAGATACATTCTTTACAACTTAATGATGTCTTAACTGGAAAAGTATAAAAGAATAGCAACAATTTGATGCCGTGTAAATAATCTTGCTTATGTATACATTTAACTTCTTAACATTACCAAAAGTCAACATTTGACAAACTTCATCTCTCAGTGGACATCCATCAAAAGACACATGTACAATAACCACCTAAATTTGCACTCAAAGCATGTACAGCGGAGTACTGATCCAGCCATCCAGTCAGCAGAGAGAAGACAACAAGGAAATGCATGTGTGCTTCGGGTGAAGTCCAGAGAGCAGGGCACAGCTGCACCCAGACCCATCTCAGACCTCTACGGTTGGACCATGTCTCTTCAGGGAATCAGAGAGGTAGCGCTTGACCTGGAAAGGAAGAACAATTCGACCGAAGCACATCTACGCTCATGCTCACTTGAAACGTTGACTGACGTGGAGAACACCCATAAAAAGAAGCTAAGCATTCAGCGAAGTTTGCGCCAGCTTAGCACGCCAACATCTGAGAAGCACAAGAAAGTAAGGAAATCGTCGAAAATGGAGAACCACCGAGCCATTACCTTCTCCCGCTGCACCTTTTCTTCTCCTGTTCTGCTTTCTTCCTGTATTGTACTCCTGGAATCATTCCCTTGTAGCTTCTTTAGGATTTCCGACTTGTCTTCCGTTTCTTGTGTTTAGCCCGAATACACAAAAATCAATGTTTATCAAATGAGCTCAGACTAATTTGAGTCATTAAAAAACAAAAAGACAAAATGTTTTTTTTTTTTTTTTTATCATGGGCATGTGTTATTATTATTATTACATATGAAAACTTTTATTAATAATAGTGAGTTGTTTTTTTCATAATGGGTATGTTTCTGTCTCATCCATAGTTGCACGCTAGACTTTCTCTCACTTCTACGGAGCAATTCCCCTCTGTTCCCCTCAAAGACCACTTCTTCTCCCAGAGCACACCTGTTGGACTGGACTTTTTGGGCTGGCCTCATTATGCATTTATTTCAGGTAAGGAACATTGACATTTAAACCTGCTATACATTGCACCACAACCTTTTATTACAGGACACAGTATATTGACATCTTAAATCTTTTTTTCAAGTCTGAGTGTCCTTTAGTTTCCTCCAGGGGGCAATGGTTTCCTTCATTCTGCAACCTTTGATAACCCTCTGTGAGATATTTATAGTTTTGTTTGTGACAATCGGAGCCCAGAGACTCACAGATGTCTGTGATGTAAATTTATTGTCTTTCATCATCAAACATGGCCCAGTTTGTTTGAGATACCTGGACATAAACCCGAGGAGGTCTTAGCTCAGCTGCAGCCGCAAACAAACAATACATCTGTGAAGAGTGATGAATTCCACCTACAATGTGCAATTTCTTAAGGAGAAGCTTTATTCAGTCGCATGTGCACGTATCAGGAGCACAGAGGCTATCTTTGTGCGGTAATGCATGGAGCGTGGAGCTCAGAGGCCCCCAGTGCTGATCCTCTCCCTTTCTGCCAAACAATCCTGCTGATTATTTCTCACCCACTCACTGGCGCCAGGCCTTCTCTCACTCACTCACTCTCTCTTTCTCTCTTGCTCTCTGAGCATAGAGGTAGACCTGGCATGGGCTTATAACCCCCACCATTACAGACACTCACAAATGCACACTTTTAAAAGGAGACTTGGATTTAGGAAATCGAGTTGAGAGTTGAAGTGTAGCCTTTGATTGTAAGCTACTATTAAATAGACTTTGGCTGACCTTGAGTTGGCTGTTTTGTTTGCTTGCTGTTGCAAGCATTATGTTTCTATGATCAACATAAAACCCTGACTAAATCTGAGCCAGTTATACATTTAAGTGTGCATTTTGCTCTGGATCTCTGGTCTGAACTTAGACTTCTTGATCTTTTTTTTACTCTTGGTCTGTTTTATTTATGTAAAATATGCCTCCCACTATTGATGTCTTATTACCAAGACATGCTCTGTGTCTTTTGCAAGGCCTCTTTAAATGCCTTGCCTTATGTAATATGGATTCCTATTAGGAGAAAGACACAATAACCTCATTTTGCTCCTTGCTGACATCATGCCCACTCTACAACCTTTCTGTACACTGCATGACAGGCCAATGCAGCATTCCTATTGCGGTTATGCAAATATAAAACTTGAGTCTTAGTTTGTATTTTGAGTTCAGGAGCACTTCATGAGAGAAACTAACAGCGATACATGCTGCTCTCCACAGAATCAAATCTCAGCACACCAGCACAAGAGGCACATGGGCAGGTTGCTCCTCTAGGTGAGTTTACTCCTTCTGAAACACAATATGAGCCTGTACTTTCAAACAATGCCTGCGTGAAATTATTAAAGGGACATTCAAACCTGTTTGTTTGACCTATTTGCATTTATAACTGTTGTTTTTTTTACACATTTTCTTGTGCATTTTTATGAATACTAATATGACCATTAGTTTGTTGGCTAATAGTCCAATTGGATTTTTAAGTGTGTGTGTGATGTAAACCAGGGGATGTATATATACTAGGTTACTTTTTATTTATAATATTTGTTTATTTTCTTTAAAGGCCTATTATGCAAAATTCACTTTTACATGGTGTTTGAACATAAATGTGTGTCGGTAGTGTATGTACACAACCACCCTATAATGGTAAAAATCCACCCACTCCTCTTTTTTTAATCCCCATAAATCAGAACAAGTCGTTTGCAGATTGTAACTTTTGTGAAGTCACATATGCACATATGCCCACGACTGCTGAGGGACTCTGCCCTATTAGCATAGACCCCCAACCTCAGTGAGCTGTACACAGTCCGGCATGTTTATTTCCTCGCCAGAGCATTTCACTGCAGCATTCAAGTAAGAAATGTATTCTTATTAAAGCTACTAAAGTTATTTTCTGTTAGTAATTCATATTAACAGCATATATAGCAGTAGGTACTGTATATTACGCTGCTTTCAATTTAATACACAAATCTAATATACACGTGCGATTTCTTTACTTGCTGTTCACAGAAAAAAACAACTGTGTTTATGTGAACTTTGTGTGTTTTTGACAAAACCCTGTGTGAAAGAGAAATTAGTTTAATACCCACGGGACGTGCTGTCTGATATCCAGCTTTCTGTGTGTGTGCTCTGAAAACCATATATCAGAAGTTTAGACTGATATGGCTTTAAAATGCATGCAGATAATAAACTTTCATGATGATGAAGAACTGCAATGTCACGTGAGCGTGAGCGGGATAGAAATGATAATCAAAAGCGAACAGATGTTTTGTTAGAGTATCTGTAGCCAAACAGGCTCCGCCCTCTTCTGGAAAACAGGGTGGGGAGCAGCAGCTCTTTTGCATTTAAAGATACATGCACGAAAGCAGCATGTTTTTCCTTTCACTCAAAAATGGGCATTTACAACATGGTACAATAATTGATCTGTGGTTAATTTTGAGCTGAAACTTCATAGACACATTATGGGGACACCTGAGACTTGTAATACATATTGTAAAAAAGGGGCAAAATCCTCTCTAATACTGCTACTGCTTCTAATAATAATCATCATATTATTATTATTATATATATATTTTTTATTTTATACTGATTTTCTAAACTTTTGAACTTTTCCACGGATCCCCAGACACTAGTTTGAAAACCCCTGATCTAAACCAGTGGCAGATCAGATCTGTCATATACAGGAATGTGAGGAATTTTCCCCTGAGTTTTATCTTTGTTCTGCCTCCAGCTCCCATGATATGTAAAGTATAGTCCAGCTGCAAAGGTTCACCCAAGTCAAGATTCTTAAGCTTGAGTCTAATGAGAATGGCCTCACACAAACCACATTCCTTTCTATTCATAGTTTCCAGAGATTCTGAGCATTTCTGTGGAAATCAGCGTCTTTTTGTATCAGATCAGCGTGCTGTGCAAGCACTGTTTGTTTGTGATAAATTGCGTACATTTTTGGGCTTGCAATTTATGTGCGATCTCAGCTAATTATGGGTTAAATTCTTAGAAGGTGTTTGGAACTCTCGACATCGCTAGTGCTCTCTCCAGGCGCTGTCTTTTGGTTTACTAACAGCTTGGCTTTAACAGTGGAGGAGGGGGGCTCAAGGGGGGATTGCAGGGGAGGAGGAAGGCGGTTCTTTTCAATGCCAGAGCAGGCGTTTCGCATTGAGTCATGCAAGTCGTATGAGTCCTCCTCCCCTTAGACGATCCCCGGTGATGCCAGCCTGTGACTGTATGCGTGTGCGCTTGCGAGAGAGAGAAGACCGATTGTGTGCTTGGGCGTCTGTGTTGAGCCGTGAGCTCTTTGAGACTGTGCATTCAAGAGTGAAAGTAAAAGAGCAGGAGAGCGACTGAGGAATGACAGAGGAGGGCTGAAGCTACGCCACATCCACGAGGCTCTGAGACTCGATTTTGGACCAGACACCTGCCTGAAGCGACGCCACCCTTCTTCCTCTCGCTGTGCTTTCACATGCGCACCCAGCACAGTGCCGGTGAGGTGGGCGTCCCGCTGGCAGGAGGTGGCTGCAGTGGTGGCAGCTCAGAGCAGTCACCTGGCTCTGACTCAGGCTTTAGCCCCGCTCTGGGACTGGCCGGAGGGGTTAGAGCAGTGCGAGGGGTCATGTCCCATTACTGGAGTCTGGAGAGCCTTCACTCCACCAACGGTAAGACTCTCTCACATTTGGACCTCCAATGCCATAACTAGTGTGTTTTGCTGGACGTTTTGAGCTTGACGTCACTTGACACTCATGCAGCGAGTGACATTCTGCCTCGGTGAGGTTTTTTTGACGGCTCTTGTTCATTGTATTGCAGTCTTTCGGTCAATGTAATGACATTGTCTTAAGCCCTTGATGGGTTAAAGGAGGTAGCTGAAAGAGCCACTGTCTCAATGCAAATGTAAACACATGGCGTAGCTGCTGCTCCTGCATTTAGCCTGTCAAAGCAACAGGAGTCTGCTTGCATGTTACATGTATAGATGAAACATGAGTTCTAGAAATCGAGCTAGATTTGCTGGTGGCCATGTGGGAATCGAGATTAAAGATGATGCCTTACTGTTGAATGAAGATGTGCCACTCTCTTTTCGTCTGCATCCTGCTTAGGTTATTGCATTACTGTCACGGATGTCATCTATTGATCTATGTTCCTGCTGGCTCGTAATTGGTTAAGTGGTAATGTTGTGGAAGGCTCTGTCAAGTGAGCCAATGTGTATTCTAGATTTAGATGGATTGCTTATGACTGAAATGACGGCGTTACCTGCATTCAGCAGTTGCACATATTCCCTTGCAGGATATTAATGTGCAAAATTAGCATGCTTTGAGCTTTTCCACACCTTAATGTGGTAGTATCATGTCACATCAGCGTTCATGTAAAAATATTCAGCCTGATATTCAGTACAACATGAAGAAGTAAGTGAAAGCATAGGCTGTGTTAAAAATATTTGAGGGGAAACCAACACTGCCCCTTTTGCGTCAGTGAACAGAGCTGATATATTGATCAACGCAAATTCTTCAGGTTTCCTTTCTAAGAATAGAGCAACTCTCTCTTTCTGAGCTGGCATTACCCTATACTTCCGTGCGCCAGTGGCCGTATAGTAAAACGAATTATGTGAAATGAGAAGAGATGCCAGTTTGAGGAGTATTTTGGTCTCATTATGTTCTCTCAGGGTTGGCATGGTGACAGACAAGCCAATGACCGTCAGCCTAGGTAGCACCGATGTCTCAAACAGCCACCGCTACCCACGTCAGCTGCAATTTGGATGTTTTTCTCATTTTCTGCTTTGTCCTAAGAGAAATGGGATGTGACTTTTCCTGTGATGGAGGGAAATAAATGGTGCACTGTGAGCCGGGGGCAATAGCCACAGACATTTCAAACAGCGCTGTCACCTCGTCACGGTTCGCTGACCTCATTACAGCACTCATACACTGTCCGTAGCTGATCGCAGAACAGTTGGAGGAAGAAAAAACTGGAGGGACACGTGAGAAACGCTCTGAACTGAAACTTTCATAAGTTTGAACATTAAAAAATGGTTAATGAGAGTTTGTTTACTAACAAATCCTAATTTCATGGCATCCCTAGACTGACAGAAATGGTTTGGGTTCAAGCCAGACTGGACCCGTAGCAATCAAATGTTCTACACCATCCATTCACTGAACTTAGAGACTATCTGCCCTAGTGTTGGGCATCAATAACTGTTTTTTAGTTTAATTACTGACTGGGAGGTCGCAATATGTACTCTAATACCTGGAGAAAGTATGATGTCATGACAGCACCATGTCTATTTTGCACTTTTAATAGCTCTCCAAAAAATTCTACCAGTAAAATATTTGCAATTGATATGCATGTGAAAACAAATATGGAATGCCTGTCAATAGAGTTACGATATTTACCAGAAGAGCCTAACATAGCTATGTTAGCCAATCAAACTTGACCCATCGATTTGTACGTGTACGTTTTTTTGTAATGTGTAGTTAAAGTATTATTAAATTGTTACCAAAATAGTGTTATCACGTTTTTTTGTTATAATATAGTGACCTCAAAAGGTATTTAGACATTTAATAAAAATAAAAAAAAATGTATGCATTATAGAATAAAGTCCAAGTATTTATTTTAATGATGGACAACAAAAACACTATTTTCAAGCAAAACATTTGAGAATAAAAGAGCTATGTTTGTTTAATAGTTTGTATCTAATATAATGACATTCATTCATTTGTAAGTGCATCAAAAAATCCTAAAATAAGGTGTCATGGTTTCGACAAAAATATTAAGCAGCACAACTGTTTGCATCATTGATAATAATAACAGGGCTGCCAACTGTCACGCATTCAGCATCGGAATCAAATCACAAGAATTGAATTGTGAAATTTGTGTCAAGCAATAATAAAAACAGTAGCCTATCAGTCATTGTACAATGTAAACATTATAACATGTTGTCACTAAGCTTAATACATTTCTTTTTAGTTACCAAATGTTTTGACAATCACAATACACTTATTGTTATGCAAGTTTTTTTTCTTGTTTCCCCCCTATAATGTCAATACATGCACCATGACACATTTGACTCCATGAAGGGCTTATCATGTACTTTCCTGCGTTTACCTGTGTAAAGGTCGCCTGAAAGTGCAGATGCGCTATAGAACGGGCAGCGTGCAGTGGAAACAGTCTCACAGGATGTGTCACCACCACCACCTAAAAACATTATGCTTCTGCAAAGCCTCTTCTCTTCTGCTTTCATTATTTGTGTGAAATGCATGAGCACTTCTCACTTGTCTCAGAGCCAGAAATAGAAAGTCTCAGTTCTTCTCAAAAGCACTTTCATTAAAGTCTTGAGTTTCTATGCTGGAAGAGGAGCAGATGTGTGTCCGTATTTTCCCAGGGGGGATTTTTGTCTTGATTGGAGAATCTTGTGACCGCCCAGTGTGAGCCAGGTCCAGTGATAGAGAGAGAGTTTGAAGTTTCTAAATGAACGCTCATTGCTTAATTTTCATAAATGATTATTCCTCACCAAGAAACTGAATGACAAGCCATTTAATGGTTAATTCAGCCAAATGTATTACACTAAACTACGCCTTTCCTTTTCATAATCCAACAATTGCTCTGCTAATCCGGTTAACATGTAGACGGAACGGGGGGTTTGCAGCCCCTCAGGCACTATTACAACTGACTGCAATAAAACAGATGGTGTTTCATTCACACCTTTTTACATGAACCACAATTGTACAGCTCTGCTGTATGCGAGCCTGCTTCAGGCATACTCTTTCCCCATTCTGTCTTATTTTGGTTTCTGCTATGCAGAAAAGATGTGAAGAGATTGTGTTTGACAAGACCTGTTGTGAGTGTTAATTCTCTAAATAGATATTCAAATGAGGGCAACATCTCTACAGGTTTTTTCCATTTACATTAACTTAGATTTTAAGGTTCTTTGATGGTTCTTTTTCAGGATTTCAAGTGCAACAAAAACATATAGAATCATTTTACAGTTCTTCAGTTGGTGTTATGGTGTTACATTATGGATTTGAATGATTTTCTAAAAATAAAATGTGGAAAACTGTTTTTTTTGGGGAACATTGTGGAATATAAAAGAGTTCTCCTATGGCATCAGGCTGCACCTGCTGTATATGTCAGCTTCGTGTCATCACTGTTACAGTGTTTGTTTGCAGTATCTAATGTGACTCAGTTGCTTCTCTGTTTGAGGTGTTTTGCTCAGTCTGCGGGTGAAATGGCACTGCAGTGTACATCCACAGCGAGTGGCCCACGGCCTCATCGATACCGCAGCACCGACCAGAGGAATTCCCACCATTGTGTGAATGGCTCCGATTACCTCTCACAAAGTTCACACTGTGTTGAACCAGACAGCTAAAATGAAACATTTTTGGCTATATTCTAACTTATAATGATATCAAAGCTGTTTTGGAGTAGCAGATTCACCCTCAATTTCACTGCGGTCAGGATGTCATGTTCCCACCCTAATTCCATTCTTCATAGCCACTGCATAGAGGGAGACATCATCGCTGCTGTGAAATCATTGTGACATATTTCCATTTTCTGTGAGTTCATGGGGAGATTACAAACACTCCTCCCTCTGTTTGGGTCATTTAATAAACGTTGATCCTGTTTGCAGGGTTAGTAATAATCTGCAGTCTATACAGATTACTGTTCCAGACTTGTGTGGCATTAATATCATTCTGCCGGCAATCACAAAGTCAAAAGAGGGCAAGTGTTTTGCTGGTTGAGAGTGGGAAAAGACTGCAAGATCACATTCAAAAGAAAAGGGCAAGGACAAGAATGGAGCCTTGACATGGTGAAGGCCCTACTGTTCCACTGATTATTATGGTTTTATGAAGAACGTGTTTAAAAGTTTGTATATTATTTTGGCTAACTTGATAATGTTTTAGTACCCATAAGTTTACAAGTTTAACAGTCCATGAGCTTTAGCTTTGCATCTATGTGCTTGTGTAAACACTGACAAAGTTCGCTCTTTGACAAATTTGGTTAAATTGATATTTTCTGTTACCAATAAAAATGTATTATGTAAACCATTCTTATACATTTTTAACTAATTAAATCTCGCTTTTTATACATTTAGCCATATATAAACCATACTTCTAACAGATTAAATTGAATTGTTTTACAATTAACAGATTTATGCTGAATCTGTGGATTTTTTTAAATATGATTATTTAAATAAATTCAAGTACATGCAGATAATTATTAATATATGCCATGTTTAATGTTTGAGATGTCTTATGCCTACGACTAAAGATTTTTCTAGTTGACTAGTAGTCGTTCATTTAAGCAATTAGTCGACTAAACTATATATACTGTATATATATTAAAGTCCCTGTAAAGGCAATTCTACAAAAAAATTCTAAACACATTATAAATGTTACAAATGTATTGCTAAAACATATTACAAAGACTGTGAACTGTGAAGTACTGAAATGCGGAGTTAGACCGTTAAACAGTTTTTCACCATTGCTATTTTACGGGTTTTTTGGGCGGGGCTAAAACAGGGCTCGATGACGCACTGGAGCCCATGAGCTCGTGGACACGCCCCTACTTGATGACACACCGAGGCCACTGAGGCTGATCTCTCCCGACCCCATTCGCCGCTCAAACGCGAGTTACTATCAGTCTATTAGTTACTACAGCCTACTGTTTGCTAGCTAGCTATGCCTTCAACACGGAAATGCATATAGGCTACTACCTGGATGCGATCATGTACAAAACAGATCGGTGTCTTTATTTAAATTTCCTAAAAACGATCACATCAAGAAGAGGTGGATTCATTTTGTGTAGAGCCAACCTTGATGAAGAGCTGAGGATCACCGCCAACACCCGCCTCTGTAGTGATCATTTTACACAGGATCGTTTTATAAACTTTCCTCAGAGACAACTGGGATTCACTGATAATCCGCTGTTACTGGTGAACGGGGCCGAAACGACTATCCCCCGCCAGCGTTCATCCTCCCGTCCCGAAAGCAGTATCACCTATCGCCAATAGCTTTCCCGCTAGTGGGCGTGGTTTCAGCGCAGCCAGCGGACACGCCCCCAGTGTTTGAGAGCAGAGAGTAATGCTCATTTTTTCAAGATTTTGATAGCTTATTTTATGTACTTGCCGGCTTTTTTTATCATTCAAATTTGGCTGGATGGCTAATAACACATTTTTCTGTGGTGTGACATACTCAGAACACATACTTAATTTTGACTTTACAGGGACTTTAATAAGCCAAATAAATCACAATAATGAGCCTTTAATTGCCTATATATAATACACCGCCTAAGCAGCACTCAAGCGCACACATAAAGCTTGCCCACAGCACACCGACAAAAGTAATGTTTATGAATGTGTCGTGAAAAAACAGCAAGGAGCCGGTCTAAACTTTTTTACTAATATATTGATAATGTTTTCTTAGTTTTCAGCTGTAGTGATTAAGTCGACAATGCTGACTTGTCATCTCCACAGTAGTGGACGTGCCTATGTGCACGTTTCATACGGATTAGCCTACATAGGCTAATCTGGGAATATTTCTTTTCCACTTGAATTGGTTGTACAATCGCTTGACATTTCAGACTTTCTATTGATATATTTCTCATGTCTGTGAGGCAAGTATACACTGAGTTTTGGTTTATTTTTTTGACGCGCTAAAGTTCACAGACATCGAGACGGCAGAAAGCACATCCTGTTTGTTTTCTTTGTTTTACAAAGGCACAACATGTTCGTGTTATTGTGAGTTTACCCAAATAAAAGTAGGTCATTACAGTTTCGAATGATGTATTATCTGTATGACCAGAAAATGACGGAGTATTTTAAGTTGAAAAAAATGCAAGTGATCGCGCCGGCGCCTCCATGTCTTGCAGTAAAGTGCACTATGTTTCAGCTTCCAGACTCCGCACAAACACTTGGATATGCACCCAATAATAGCGCATATTAACGTCAGAGCGAGCGTTTCAAATGATAAGCCATATTTGAGGTCGATGAATGAAAGGCGGGTGTTTGGATTTCCTGCCCGACATACTTACCACAAAGTACCGCCGTTAACGATCTGTCCCTCACGGACTGCGTGACCTCTCTAGTCTCAAGTTTTTTTTCTTATGCGACTAACCGACTAATACACTTTTCGTCGACAACCTCTTCTAGCCCACTTACGATTAGTCGAATATGAGGAGCAGCCCTATCGCTTGATGAGTGTACTTTTCTTTTCTTTGTTAACATATTTTCTGTCGAAGAAAAAGTTTAAATGGGACGCATTGTAGAGCTTATCCTTTGATTCCATTGGATTCTGCAGATTTTCCCTCATAATAAGGGCACAAGAATAGTAGAGAATATCATACATATTAGTCGTTAATCAGTTAGTCAGCCATAAACTTGGTTCTTTGAATACTAAACAGTGAGAGGAGAAGACAAAGCCAGATGAAGGCTCTTTGCCCTCCATTTTCACCTCAGCCCTCTGTTGACTGTCTGAGCAACACTTTACCCAGAATTCCTCACCCATCGTCACTCTGCCTGGAGTCCATCAGCTGTCCCTGCAGCTTAAGTGGACGTCAGTAATCTTGCCAAAGACTTTTTCTGCTTAAAGTGAGGAATAGCATGCCTCTTTAATTTGTCAGTAAACGACGTGCGCCTGTTTGTATTGAGTATAGTTTATCAGTTCCTCAAGTCTGCTCTCAGACAGGCACCAGTGGGACTGCCAGACTAAGCTGTGCAAGGCACAGGCTGCTCCTTTCTATAGCATGGGTCCTGACCGCTTCTTCCTCTCAGGAAATGTGTTCTGAGCCTAACTTCAAGCTACCTTGTACTGTTTTGTTATATAAACCAAATTAAGCGTGAGCATTTGCATTATGTCTGAAGCAGGATAAAAGATACTAAAACGGTTAGGGTTGGTAAGATTTTGTAATGTTTGCTATTCATTTGCATTAAATTGATATTTTCTTCCTTATTGTGATGGCTTCTGCGAGAGGGAGGGTAAGTTATTTTGATTAAAGATTCTAAGGGCACAAGTAAACTAATGATGTGCACGGATAAATCATTTATAGCGAATAATACAACATTCCATTAAATAAAAAAAGAAAAAAAAACATGTCATGGTGACTAATACTTTTGCTGAAACCATGATGCATTTCTTTCAGGATTCTTTGATTAGTAGAAAGCTCAAAAGAACAGCATCATTATTTGGAATGAGTGCCATAAGTGCCTCGTCCAATCAGTTATATTTCCAAAATCAACTAATAAGATAAACTAAACCTTGATGGTACCAGGCTTTTATTTTGAATGTCAGGTCCACTGCAGACACACATTTGTCAGATGACTTTGGCGTGGAGTGAATGTAATACTCGTTGACTGGATGTGACGTGGAGATTCCTCACACAGGGCCGGCTGTCTCTTCTCTGATACACAGGGAATGTCAGACTCTGCTGGGCTAAATGTTTCCCAGTGAGGATCTTATCTGTGACTCACACGCTATCTCTCTTTAGTCAAAGACTCTTTGCATAACTCTTCATTATAAGTGCTTATCTACAGCTAACTGATTAGCTAACTTTATTTTTTTTCTGTTAGTCTAAACATATGTTTAGGCTGTTATGTTTAATTTATCATCATAACCTCTGACCATTACCGTTCAAAAGTTTGGGGTCGGTAAGATTTTTGAAATTTTTTAAAAGAAGTCTCTAATGATCACCAAGGCTGCACTTGTAAGTATATGTAATGTAATTATAATGTAATAATGTCATTTATTCCTGTTATGCAAAACTAAAATTTCAGAATCATTACTCCAGTCTTCAGTGTCTTATGATCTTTTAGAAAATCATTTTGATATACTGATTTACTGTTTTTTTTTCTTATTATCAGTGTTGAAAACAGTTGTGCTGCTTAATATTTTTGTACTGTGATACATATTTTTTTCAGGATTCTTTGATGAATAAATACGTTTAAAAAAGAACAGCATTTAAAAAGAAAAAGAAAATTGTATAAATGTCTTTAGTGTCCCTTTTCTTAATGCATTCTTGCTGAATAAATGTATTCATTTCTTTAAAAAAATTCTTACTGACCCCAAACTTTTGAACGGCATTAAGCATTAATAATTGATTAAATAAATACAGCCTTGGTGAGCATAAGATACTTATTACTTACCCAAACTTTTGAATGGAAGTGTATATGGTTTTCCTTTTAAAAGAAAATTTGTTGTTCTTATTAATATTTAACAATGAAAACTAAAAATAATTGCACCTGCTAAAGTACCCTAGTTAGAAATCACTGGGTATCAATATTCATATACCATATGATATTCACATGTTTTTTATGTGATAAATTCGTTGATCTTTTAACTCTCCACTGAGATGCAGACCTGGCCCTGGTCTCACAGCACATCTGCTCCAATGTCTCATATTGAGTTATGTGCAAATATCAGCACAAATGTTTGAAAATTGGGCATATTCAGTGCTTGCTTAGCTACTCCCCCCCCCCCCCCCCCCCCCCCCCCCCCCTCTTGTTGGTGCAGCTGACCTGTGTGTTTTACTTTGATTCGAGGATGATCCATGAGCCGCTAGTGTTCAGAGAAGCTCTCATTAAAGCCATCTCCTAAAAGTAGGCTACATGTGGAAATGGACTCTATGATTTGCCTCGGGTCCTGCAGCTCTGATTCCAACAATATGTGGGTAGTAAGCTCAGTGGTTTGTGAGTTTTTCTCATTGTAATGTGTTTGGTTTACTTAAACACAGCATGATTTCTCCTGGCAGGCTATGACAGCTCTGGGACGTTTTGCTGCTCAGAGCTCTGATCTGAATTTGAATAAGACACACGTTGCTGTTAAAGAGGTGGAGATGTGTGCGTCTGGCACATTTGTTTCAGGTGCTGCAGTACACCTATGCTTATGGTTTATAAAAGCGGACGCACCTTAACAGTTGATTTAAATATTCCACTGTCGTACACCCCGCTGATTAAAAGGTTAGAAAATAAAGACAATTTGAAATGACAAGCAAATAGAGCACTCATGTTATCGATTTTATGCTGTCTGTTGTTCAAAGTAAATGTAGGACACCGTTGGAGTGTTAAAATAGAGTCAGTCATGTGAACATGAGCTGGTGAGTTTTTTCTAGAAGGGCCCTTTGGGCTTATATATCTGCATTGATTCCTGTGCCACTCAAAGCCAGCTTCTGAACCATCTCTTTAAAGTATATTACACTGAGTTCACCTGCTTTGTGAACTCTGTTGCACTCACATGCGCAAAAGAAAAAAAGACATGGTGGTGCATTGAAGGAACTCTTTCAGGAAGAGTGTGTGATGAATATGGAATAAAATATGTAAACAAAATGGGCCTATGGTTTTATGGTCAAGGCCTATATTGTTCCAAACCTGTGCGACTTTCTCATGAAAACTGATATTTTGTTTATAAATATCTGTTTTGTCCATACAATGGAAGTTAATGGGGTCCAACGTTGTTTTAGATGTTATTAAAGTTTTTATAGCTTTTATTTTTATAATTGTAGTTTTTAGTTTAAGCTTTATACATTTTGTTATGTGCTTATCATCATTATTTTTATGCTTATGAATATTATTTTTAAATATGTCTATTTAGCTTAATTTTATTACATTTTAATTTGAGTACTTTTATTTAAACAAACTTATTTTATTTCAGTTAGTTGCCAAGGCAAAATTCCTTAAAATCAAATCAAATATAAATATTAGATGAAAAACTTATTTCAGCTTTATTTTAGGTAATGAAATATGAGTCATACAGGTGTGGATGATATGAGGGTGAGTAAAAGATGAAAAATGATACATTTTGGGTGAAATTTCAAATCACTTTAAGAAAATTCTACTTTGGCTCTGTCCCAAATCATAGCCTCAGCCCTTTGTTGTCCTCCTCTGTATCCACATTTTGATGATGTAATGCCACTTAGACTGTTGGGTAACAATCCTTTGTGAAGTCCTGATGTTGATTTCGGACCCTGCATGGCCACAATGCTCATGAGCATTCATTTAACCCATAATACCATTAATGGGACACCCTGTGGCATTGTTGGAATTCACAGATAGGCACAAGCGAAGGCCACAAGACCACTACTCCACATTTGCTGCTTGGTCAAAAGCGACAAGCTCAAAACCTTTTAGACCCAATTTACACCTGTATTCAGCGTTGTCTATTCTGATCCGATCGACCCAAATGCATCTTACTACCAGGTGTAAACATGGCCTAAGACAACATCTGCATTTTTTTAATTTTTTTATTTATTTAACAGGGACAATGCAGTCAAACTTAGTTACAATACAAATCTTGTAAACTGTAGTTTATAGCTAATGCTTATTTTCAACTCCTGTCCCTGATTGGGCTTTTCTAAGTACATTAGAAAACAGATATAAAACATTCAGATTTCGAATATTGCAAAATATTCCATTTTGCGTTTTCTTTTTTGCCGTATACCTACCAACGCAATGTCATTGCCACAGAAACCAATGCAGATATTCCAGAAATATGCCAGAGCGCCATGGGACACACAAATCGGATCTGAACAGTTTGATTGAACATACACAATGTGGACAGTCAATAATTGTAGATCAGATTCCAATCAGATACACAGACTGAGTGCATTATTGTAAAAGCAAACCTCTTCTTTAAATTCAGGTACTGAGTCAATCACAGATAGAACAACTTTTTTTCAGGTGAAAAAGTCATATTATGAAATATTATTATAATTTAAAATACCTGTCTTTATTTTATTTTAAAGTATAGTTTATTCCTGTGAGGGCAAAGCAGAATATTCAGCAGCCAATACTCCAGTCTTCAGTGTCACATGATCCTTCAGAAATCATTCCAATATTTCAGGATTCTTTGATGGTCGCACTGGAACAGCGTGATTCATGTGAATGCAACTCAACTCGGGTTCGCACTTGTTCAGGAAGTAAAGTAACAGCTTTTTTTGCTAAAGATGAGTCTTTAGTTCAACAAAACACTTTTAGGGAATGACAGTGGTGACAGTGGTGAGTGAGCGTGAGTGTAATTGTGCAGAGTGAGTGCAATCAGAGCGGCAAACCAAAGTCCTTCATGCGATGCACATACAGTAGACGCAAGTGTCGTTCACTCTGCAGCGCATAATAGCTCCAAATTAATAATAAAACACAATATATTGACCCGTGTTCTGTTTTCTCTAATGCGCCGAGCACGTTTGTGATGATGCAGAGGGCACCGTGAACAGTCATGGATTCGGACCGCAGCAATGTGAAAAAACGCATAAGACTAAGCTAAGGCTTTTAGATGGCATATGAATGGCATAAACTTGCTCCCTGACTAAAAGGGAAACCAGCGAGGAATGAAATTCCATTTCAAAACCGATGTGACCTGTCTGAGGTCAAGGGACTGTGTTTCAATCGTTTGTCTTCGTTCTTCAATGTTCTGTGCTTACTAATGTTCTTTTTGATGAGTGTTATGATGCAAGTTAGTGTCATTTTCGAACTAGGTCTTAATCTTTAAAGTGCACGTGGATTAGGCTGAGTGGAAGTCTTCGCCTGCATGGCTCAGAGGTGAATTTGTGCGGTCGGGTGACTTTATCTGAGGATGTGGACTCAGGTCAGTGCGCATTCACAGTCCTGCCTGTATGATCAACTCCTAGAATTACACTCAGCGGATCATAAATCATATATAAAGAGATATATAGGATATATATATATATATATATATATATATATATATATATATATATATATATATATATATATATATATATATATATATATGCACGAGGTAACACACTCATGTGCATGGATGTTCACACATCTCTTCAGGGTTTGATTCTAGACTAGATACTAGTGTTTTTTTATACACTCGAAAGGTAGTTTTTTATTGTAGGATTATTCCAGGTTCAGAACAAGGTAGGCTCAATCGACAGCATTTATAGCATAATGTTGATTAAAAGCCCTCATCATTCCCTCGGGTCATTTTGTGCCGCAACTAATTTTTTTTTTTTGTGAGTATTCATTGGAGTGGTCCAAGACCCAAGGACTTTTGTTGCACTTGAACCATGAATACACCATTTTATTTTACTGGATTCGAGGAGTTTATGTGGTTGGAAACACCCTTAGGAATGAATGGAATGCGAGGAATAAGTGCTCAAAATTAAAATAATTTTTTTTAAAACTTTACCTAAAATTTATAATGTCTTTAGGACCCAGCGGAACAGCTCATTTGCTCTATATAGAGCTATTAGACCATCTAGTGCCAAGAGTCATGCAATCTCATGTTATATATTTTTTTCTGATTTGAGCTGGTTATTTCAGATATTGTAGAGTTATTTTGAATTTAAGTTGAAAGAATGTGAAGAACGTGCTTCAATTATATTATTTATTGATAAAATCTAGTAATTTAAAGGTGGATACAAATAATATATACAGTACATATAATTTTAGGGCTTCTGGTTATTTTGACCCATGAGGGGAAGGATAACAAATCAAAGGCAGGATGCGAGGAAAGGTAAATGTATTGCATTTTGCATTGGGGACAATTCAAATATTCAGTGAATATTTTAGTGTTAACGGAATGTCCCCATTGCAAAATGCAATACATCTATACAAATAATGCTTTCAACTTCTACTAATCATAGCTGTGATGGCATATCAAGTATTGGCATCATATTGTATTAAGAAAGTCTCCTGTTAATGCAGTACGCCAGATCTCCTTCAGACCTGTGCCACAAAAAGAAACCCCAAACGATGTCCTGCTTAAAATCAGGCAGCATTACAAAGAAAACAGCCCTGTTGCACATGAACTCAGTTACAGGGCTGTCCTAGACAGGTTTGTTTGGGTTACCCCACGGTGACTGTCTGACTTTGGGCTCTGAGTGAACTATATTTGATCTCATCAGCCCATGTGGCCCGGGAAATGCTGAACTCTGCTGACATGAGCTGTCTCGTATGCTTTGAGCCACACTTAACGGCCGATAAACAAATCAGGACGATTTCATTCGCTTGTCCGTCTCCCTAATCAATCCACTGGCTCAACAATTAACCTACATAGAAGAGCATGACAGGATTAGCAGATTCATTTTCACACGTACAGCTTTTCTTGTAAATGACAGCAAATCTTCTGTGCTTTAGGGACATTTTCCCCCAAGGATCCATTTCAGCAGTTGAATTTTGACGTGAAGCCACTTTCGCCAGTTTCGATACAGATTACATTCTCAGTTACATCTTTACGATTTAAAGCAGTATTCTCATTTACCTCAATTTCATGGACGGTGCCCTCATGCATCGCCAGAACAGTGGATCTTTCCAGAGGTGTAAATTTAAGTCTAACTCCATTCCCTCCCATCCATTCATTATGAATGAGACAGGAAGAGAGCTTCTTGTGGCGGCCAGGTCCTCTCTCCCTCACTGGTTTACTGCACAGTAATAAATAATAGCAGTCCTGTCTGTGGAGAAACCAGCCAGCTCTGGCAGCAGTGTTTCCAGTGCTTTAAAAACACCAAATGCATGAACGGGGGCACATTAATGCACCACTGTGGATTCAATAAGCATCTCAACAGTTTTACTAGAGCATTTTGGTCAGACTGTTGGCCTTAAAAGTGAAATTTAGCTGCAAGCTTGTTGTTATGGTTCCCTTAAGTGTCTGCTAAGAATCTGGAAACCATTGGGTTGGTTAGAAAGCTTTGTTTTGATGCTAGACATGATTTCAGTTATAATGACGAGTCACTTTCAAAAGTAAGTTTTAGCAGTAAAACAGTGTAAGTGAATCAGCAGCTGCCACAAATTTTTTTTTATTTTTATAACAGTCTTTTCTGTTGCTCTTCATTATTGTTTTTCCTTTGACATTAGCTATGTTTCAATCATTCTTTTTTATGTGCATTTTGAAATATCGCATCAGAAACGAGTGATGGAGTAATAAATTCCCTTTATTCGCAAAAAAGTTTTTACGCTCGCTTGAGGTGGTTTTTGACTTGCGAAAAAGAGTCAATCGGAATAATGGGAGATAGAAACGCATTAGCCGAATAAATTCTGACGTAGCGAAAATTAAACCCACGTGACTAATCGGCTGTTTCCGCTGTTCTGTTTTATTTACTGTTGGTAAGCCGCATTTGTTTTTTTTAGAACTGAAAAATACATGTCGTGCGGAACTGTCAAATATGTCTGTCTATCCTCTATCGTATGCTTACGGTACATAGGAAAGCAACAGAAAACAGCACAGTGGAATGCAGGTTTGGCTGTTTCAAGCTTGACCGGTGTGCTGTGTGAACCACATTCTCTCAGTATGTTCTAGCCAGCTGTTAATGAGATGCAGCTAATCAAATATTCCAACTGCTAATTAGTGGATTAATCCTTTTATCAAGTGTGACCATGCACGTGGAGGTCATTAAATTTCCTGGCTGGGAAAACGGTTGTGTAACCTCAGGCTTTAAATCTCATATCTTAACTGTTAGATGCTAAATCTAAAATATATTTCTGCATTCTAATAATAAAATATAACTTTGCTCTTGAAGTAATTAATAGTAGGCTATATCTGACAAATGTTTAAAATGTATATATACTCACATGAGTGTCATATCAGGGTCCTAGAGCAGGGTTTTTTATTGTGCTTGATGCTAAAGACCCCCAGATATGATGATAGCCCTTTTCATAAAATGCTTTGGTCACACTTTAGATTAGGGTCTAATTCTCACTATTAACTAACCATTAACTATGACTTAAAAAATCCTATTTTAATAGTTAGTAAGGTAGATGATCCGTTTAGGTATTGGGTAGGATTAAAGGATGTAGACTATGGTCATGCAGAATAAAACATTAATATGTACTAATAAACAGCCAATATCCTAGTTATATGCATGCTTTTAAGCAAATAGTTAATAGTGAGAATTGAATCCTAAACTAAAGTGTTACCAAAGCTTTTATATGTGTGGGATTATAAAGACACATCTTTAATGGAAATTAAATAATTGCAATTAAATAGTTTAACCAGCTTTTAGAAGAACGGATTCTATTGCCCTTTTTGAAGAACAAATTTAATTTATTTATTTGTTGTTTGTTAAATATTTTATAATTTTGTAAAACGCAAAATGAAAAAATCTGTCTGTTATCCTTTTTGATTTTTTTTCATGGACCTCTCTAGCACCCCCTTGTGGCTTCCTTCAAGTCTCTTGACACCCGTTGGAAAACCCTCTGGCCTAGAAAAAGCCATTTTATTCCACAGAGTGGGCCACATACTCAGAGGAGGCACCATTTTGAGATCACAGATCATATTCTTGTGCATTAAAATGCTGTTTTAAGATTTTTGGTTGTTCAATCATGGGTCATTAATTAAGTCCAAGACCAGTGTCATATTGCCCATTAAAATATAATCAAAAATGACTTATTGAACTTAAATGCTGTAAATATATCATACACTACTTTAGTGTTTAAATGTTTCAATGCAAAATTGCCCGATTTTTTTTTTTATTGTGAACAGAACTAAGTATGTCTAAGCGGTTTTGTATATTTTCATTTAAATACTTTCATTGTCATATTAACAAACACAATATTATCCCAAGATTAAGTTGAATCAGTGTTTGAGTCGCGAGACCTCAAATGTTGCTGGATTGAAACAGATTTGTGCTTTGCTTTCCAGCGTTGGTGATAACTGATGGATCGCAGGATAAGTCTGGCCTTGCGGATGAGGTGGGGAGTGAAGATGACCTGTACAATGAGTTTCGCAGCTCCTCCAACCGATTTGGACACCCAGGGGGAGGAGGAGAGCAGCTGGCCATAAATGAGGTACAACATACAGGTGGTCTGTGTGTTACTGTGTGTTTGTGTTCACAGATCATGGTTCTATTTCTCTGTCAATGGCAGGGCATTCACTTTCCCAAATTTTACTCATAGAAGCATATTCCTTCCAACCCTTAAAGGGCCGGTAGTAGTGCTGCACAATTAATCATATCGCAATCGCAATAGTCAAGCCTATGCGGTTATATGATGCAAAATGCTGCAATGCTAATGCTGCAAACAAATTAGGTCTGTTAACGGAATTAACGCAGTATCTGTTAATTTTTGTCATCCTTTGGCTAGTGTTACATGATCCTGCTCTTATTCATGCAAATGCTTAAACCATTCGCAACAAGACAAAAAATATCGCGTTGACTGTAGACAGAAAGACTCGCGCCAGTATCGTGTGTGCGCACAATACAGCACGCCCGAATACAGTTCTCTTTCGCGCTTGAACGAACAATAACACACAATTATGCCAAAATGTCTTTTTGTCGAGTATCTTCATAACATAAGAGCAGTCTTACGATGGGCGTAAAGAGTTGGTTGTTGTGACTCGTGAGAGAATGAGGCGCGTGTGAAATCCGCCGCGTCTCTGTCAGCAGCGGCTGGTCTTAAAGGGACAGGACACAGTAGCCACTAATTATCTCTGTCATTAAAGTTAATCAAAGAACAAAGGGAACAGAGAAAAACACTCACTGCTCTTGACTAACGAACTTATGTAACTTTAATAAGGATTATTCTATTATTTATAATGTTTGCAGCGCAGACTGTTGAACTTAATTCAATGTCTGTATGTCCTACCTGTTAGACAGGAATGTCCAGACATTTTTATCCAGACATCAATGGCTTATTGATCATTATAGGTGTTATTATTCATTTAGTTGTTGTTGCTAGTTTGAGTGAGAAATACACATTTCAGCATTATCACTAATCTGTGTGTGCATTTTCCCTGAGAACCAAGCAAGTTCACTCATGAAACCATTTGTTTATTATATCGCAATTGCATATCGCAATCGCAATTTTGACCTCAATAATCGCAATATGACATTTTCCCCAAATCGTGCAGCCCTAGCCGGTAGGTTGCGTTTGAAACCCAAGGACTTACAGAGCCAAAACAGAATGTGTTTTTGTATGAAGATAACTGGTTTCAGACAAGCTTTCAAGGCTCCACTTTAGTTTAGGATGTGCTCTGTATTTAGTGTTTATACATGTTGAAATTCAGTCACTGTAATTCAATAGTCTACTACCCATCTGTCCCTCTCCTGAGGCCTGAGACCAGCAGTTTGACCTGCTGCCACTCTCCTTCTCCCATCATCTTCAGCATGAATGAGGGTGAATTCGTGCTGTCATCTACAAAGAATTTCAGAGAATATGCATTGTCAGAGTTTGATATATGACTGTTTGGTATAATTATAGAAAGCCGCTCAGTAACTCCATGCAGCATTTTAGTTAGAAACAGCAGAAAAATCTAATCAACGGCCAGGCCTCTGGGAGCTTGATGTGCACTGAGCTGCACAGAAGCCCTGTGCAGATGCTGTTGTTATTGTTTTTTTAACACTTCTGTCCTGGTAAAGAACCCAGTAAAGAGTAAACAGGCAAATTTAAAGTGTCATTGTTTTACTGCGGAGCTAAGGCAGCCCATACTGCAAAAAAAATAAATAAAAAAAATAAATTATATATATATATATATATATATATATATATATATATATATATATATATATATATATATATATATATATACTGCATATAATATATATATTGCCAAAAGTATTGGGACACCCCTCCAAATCATTGAATTCAGGTGTTCCAATCACTTCCATGGCCCGAGTTGTATAAAATCAAGCACCTAGACATGCAGACTGCTTCTACAAACATTTGTGAAAGAATGGGTCGCTCTCAGGAGCTCAGTGAATTCAAGTGTGGTACTGTGATAGGTTGCCAGTTGCCACCTGTGCAGTCCATTTGTGAAAATTCCTCACTACTAAATATTCCACGGTCAACTGTTAGTGTTATTATAACAAAGTGAAAGCAATTTGGAACAACAGCAACTCAGCCACAAAGTGGTAGGCCACGTAAAATCACAGAGCAGGATCAACGTATGCTGAGGCGCACAGTGCGCAGCTTTCTGCAGTCAATAGCTACAGTCCTCCAAACTTCGTGTGGCCTTCAGATTAGCTCAAGAACAGTGCGTAGAGAGCTTCATGGAATGGGTTTTCATGGCCGAGCAGCTGCATCCAAGCCTTACATCACCAAGTGCAATGCAATGCGTCGGATGCAGTGCTGTAAAGCACGCCGCCACTGGACTCTAGAGCAGTGGAGACCTGTTCTCTGGAGTGACGAATCACGCTTCTCTGTCTGGCAATCCGATGGATGAGTCTGGGTTTGGTGGTTGCTAGGAGAACGGTACTTGCCTGACTGCATTGTGCCAAGTGTAAAGTTTGATGGAGGGGGGATTATGGTGTGGGGTTGTTTTTCAGGGGTTGGGCTTGGCCCCTTAGTTCTAGTGAAAGGAACTCTTAATGCTTCACCATACAAAGACATTTTGGACAATTTCATGCTCCCAACTTTGTTGGAACAGTTTAGGGATGGCCCCTTCCTTTTCCAACATGACTGCGCACCAGTGCGCAAAGCAAGGTCCATATTGAACCCTACGGTTTAAGAATGGGATGTCATTAAAGTTCATGTCCCAAATGTGTATATATATACATACAGTATATATATATATATACATATACACATATATATATGTATGTATGTATATATATATATATATACTGTATATTCAACATATTTCAAAAATACAATTGGTAAATTTTATTTTCTACCAATACGTCACATTTAAAGTAACTCTTTATTTGTTGTCTATAATACGTCGTGTATACAATGAACGCATGAACATACAATGAACAGAAATGAACATACTTTACAATGTTCAAAACAAAACAACAACAAAACACCCCGTCACCACTGCAAAAAATGTTCAGGAATAGTTCATGACCAAGAGTTGAAGGTGTTGCCTATGCAGGTGGTTTTAATGTTGTGGCTGATCAGTGTATTTTAAAATCCAATTTCAAATGATGGATACAAAATATAGTTTCGATCTCTAGCAGGCTAGTCCATCCACATTTGCATTTAGCCTAAATGTAGGCTACTCAAGATTGGAAATATATTTTCTTGCCCCTAAAGAAATTAACTTAATTACATTTTTTGTCTTATTTTGCACTTCTAATGTACTTTTTATTATTTCAAGGACATTTGGAAATAGTTTTACTAGAAAACCAGACAAAAATACTGATTGTTAGCCGTTTTGCAGTGCAACTACCCAAAGACCATTTAGGACACCTTATCTAATGCATAGCAGCAACCTGTCAACCAACCACAGTAATCTAGCAACAAGCTAGAAATACTTTTACATAGACAAGCACAACTCTCATTTTTTTTTCTAAAAATTTAAATATAGTTTTAGTGTTCATTACCAGTGTGTTGGGGAGAATATTTAGTTTCAGTGTTGGAGAGAGTGAGTGATTGTTTTGCTTGTGCATGTGTCAGAAAGACAGCTGCTGATTTGAAAGGAAGTATCGTGCTGTGTGACACTGTGACAGTGGGGATGAGTCTCTGCGGCCGAGAGAGAGAGAGAGAGAGAGAGAGAGAGAGAGAGAACAGAAGGTTTATGGAATCAGAGTCCTTTACTAATCCCATTAGTTGTGCACACATTGATGCACGGGAACGAGACGAGTGGGAATGACTGCGTTAATCCTACCTCGCCGACGCCGGCCCGGGTCAGGAAATGAAAGCTCAAGAGGTGTCTGGCACCTCATGCAGCCTTTAATTAATATCTCCAGCAGCACTAGCACTGCCTTGAGAAGACGAACAGGACGTGCTTGCTTTTAGACGGGAAGTGAAACTGACTGGCAGTCGGCTCGGCCAATGGAGACACGCCAGGATAGAAAGGATGTATTGTGCTGCATTCTCTCGCATCCCTCCCCCCACCGTCGCCTCCCTCCTGCTGCCGCTAAATCCGGCCTCCACTACTCTGGTATCCTGGATACGCTTCACAGCACCGCCAGCCGATTGGCTGGGAGGGATAAGAGGAAAAAATCCGGAGCAAAAACAGAAGTCAATTCGGGGAGATGGATGCATGGTTTTTGCTAGTGCCGCTAAGCACAGATGCAGCAACCATTTCCGGTTTGCTTTTTGCAAAAGAGACGGTGAAATGAGAAAGGATTCCAAGTGTTTTAATCAGATCCAAGGGAATTAAAACGGCCGTGTGTTCAAGCAGAGCAGGAGGACGAGAACGAGGGGGAGGCAGCGGAAGGAGGACAGAAGGAGAAAAACAGACAGGAAGGGACAGAAAAAAGCATAGACGGAGAAGAAGAATACATGGAGGCGGAGAGACGCATCCACCCCTGCTCCTGACATCAGCAGCGCGCGGGGAAAAGATTGAGGGGAGCGACGGACGAGGAGGAGGAGGAGGAGGAAGATTGCGCGCACGCGAGAGAAAGAGAGAAAGAGCGAGAAGGGAACGGAAAGGAAGTGAGCAGGTAACTGTGGACGTGGAGGCTCTTCTCCCTCCCCCTCACGCTTCACAGAGAACACAGAGCGGATCCGGCCGACACACTGTGTGCCGTCGAGTATTCGCGGCAAGACCTCTAGGCGAGGGGGCTTCCGGCGCCATGGCTCGCGGAGGCCAGCGAACAGCGTCTCGGCAGGGCCTGAGTCACTTCCTGTTGCGCTGCAACCTCAGCCCGGAGGCCCAGAAGGTGGTGGTGTTCGTCATCATGATGTTGCTGGTCATCATCAACGTAGTGCTGATGTTCCTGCTGGCCTTCCAGTAGAGCGCAGCCGCAGTGAGGAGAAAGAGCGAGGGGAGGGCTGGAGAGGAAGACGACGGTGAGGAGGAGGAGGAGGGGCAGGGAAAGTTGGTCCCTCTCGCTCACTCGTGGATGGGTTTTCGGGATGCAGACATCACAGTGCAGGTAACCAGAATGGGTGTGTGGTTGGCGGCATTCAACCAGAAGTAATGTGCCGAGATGGCACTGCATGAATTATTCACCAGCCCGTAACCACTCTTGAGTGGCTTGTAGGGGTCAGTCTTTGATTTCAAGTAATCTAAAGGGCTTCTTTAGACGTTTTGTAAGCTTTTGTGAGTATGTTTGGGTGTTTATGTGTGGGAAACTTTGAATGACTGTGCTTGTTTTTGTTGTATAACTGTCAGGTTGTGCCTTGAGCCCATGTGAGGCATTCTTTTATGTGTCCCAGAGGGATCTGCACAATCCTTTTGCTGGCAAGCAGGACTCTGCAGAGAAAGAGGTCACACAGATGAGCTTGACACGGTTATGCTGAGGTTATAGCTCAGTAGTGCAGCATGGCGTCTCGGTGAGGAATAAACATCCAGAAGGAAATCATTTGGCCAATGCACTTGGCATAGTTTTGGGTCAGCAAAGAATGTTCTGTATTTACTCTGATAGTGGACACATTTGAATACTATAACTGATATGCTAATTGTTAAAAACCTTATTCATTCATGATCAGCATATTTTCATTACTTTTTGTTATACGTTTGCACAGTATGCTCCAGGGCTTTTTTCTGATAGTGTCTTCAAATAAACCAAGAAGCGGTAACTCACAGGCTGTGAAGAGGAGGCACATGGGAAAGCATGTGGGTGTGTCGCTAGGCAACAGGGTACATAGGCACAGATCTTGTGATGAGAATGCAGGGCTCTGGATTCAGGGGGTGTATGTTCACTATTCAGCCTTCGAGTCCATCAACGCTGTGTGGACAGAGAACAAGGTGTGATGATTACATCAGCATCAATAGATCATGTTTAGCTGTGCAGTAGAAATGGTTTAATGGAGGCCGTTGAGCTTGGCAGGATTTCACTTAATTTTCGCTATAGCCAAGCTGAACAGTGTGGCAATACATCACCCCACTTTTTGTTTTCTTTGCCAAACCAATCCTTGCAAGCAAAAAGCGGAAACGTAAAATGACCACTCAGGGAAAAAAAGCAGACAGAAATTTGGCAATGAAATTTCAGCTTAATTTGGCAATGCTTCCTCCAATGATGCATTGCAGTTTGGTTTTGGTTAAGTGCACAGAATGAAGGGTTGTGTATCTTTGCTTGATAACACACTATGCCAATGAGATGCTGGAACAGACTGAAATTGAATGCTATGTATTGTTGCCTGGTGTTTTTTTGGCATAGCAAGGCAAAACAATTCACCTTTCGTCACCAGATGTTAGATTTATTGAGTATTATATTGTATATGTATGTATAGGGGATGTTAATCAGTAAAAAATCACACAAGTTTCTCTAATTAATCTCGATTCATCACACCTAACATTATATTGCGTACTGATAAATATATTTTCACATTGAATCTCCAAATTAATGTGCGAATTTATTTCTGGGGATATAATGAGTAATTATAGTCATTCGACATTACAGTATATTTGAAAACAATGCCTAAACTGCAAATTATCAGATTGTTTTTATTTATCATGTACTGTATTAAAAATGATAGAACATTCAAATATTACAACAACTTTTAAATTAAGTAAACGTAAAACAAGAAATTGAAGAGAATCAATAAACACTACATCAACACTAATAAGAACAACTAATTTCATTTATTTGCACAAATATATAAAAGTAATAAATAGTAATATTTAACTACACCTGTCATGCACAAACTCAGTATGAAAATTGTGTATATTGTTTAGTTTTGAAATGATGCAACGAAAGATTAAACTGACTGAACTTACATGCATTAATGGCATTTTGCTAACATTTTAATTAGAGACTATTAAAAATTTCATACAAAACGTAAAATAAAAATTGCATTAAAATCCTCTCATTATTCAGTGTTGCATATTTTTATAACACCAGCAAAATCATATCAGATATATATCATGAATATTCAATATATCACCCAGCCCTTGTGCAAACTGCATGTTGTTGTACAGTGTGTATTCAGTGTGTAACAGAAAAAAACAAACAAGTATAAAGGCCTGTTCACACCAAGTACAATAACTATAAAGATAACGGTAAAGATATAGTTCTAAAAATCATTCTCAATATTAAATAATAGCAGTTCACACCACAGCTATAACGATAACGGCACAGAGAAACAATATCAATGGAATCACTTTCAGAACGATTTTATCCAGCGGGTGAACAATAAAAAACATTGACAGCCAATTAGAATCCATCCTGCTGTAACGAGCTTGAGCTTTTAAAGTGACAGACAAGCACACGCTAATAATAAACAGAACTGTCGTTCGCTTGTGTGGACACTAATATAGTTATCTTTATAGTTATCGTTCTTGGTGTGAACGGGCCTTAAGAATTTAAGAGTATGAAACCTTGAGTAGACATTTTCATCCACACACATGTTGAAGATCCCCGTAGCTCCTCCTCTAATATGATCAGTTATATTTTATCATTCAGTTTTGCCTTCATCTTGTGTTTGTCAATAGCTGATCAGTGATGGCAGCGTGTGCGCGGAGGCTCTATGGGACCATGTCACTATGGACGACCAGGAGCTGGGCTTCAAAGCTGGAGACGTCATCGAAGTAGTGGACGCCACAAACAAGGAGTGGTGGTGGGGCCGGGTGTTGGACAGCGAGGGCTGGTTCCCCGCCAGCTTTGTTCGGGTAAAAGAACAAAAAAAATTAGATTACTGTCACATTATGTCATCACTATTACATTAAGCTACATTGAGGGGTCTTCGATGCACCTCTGTTCTTTTTGCCTAGGGCATTGATAAAAGGAACTGCACTTTCAACATTTAGCAGAAAATGCCAGACATTTTGTCATAGTTCAACATCGTGAACTAACCTATAACCATTGTTATTGATAGTTACGGGTGAACCAAGATGAGCCCATGGAGGAATACTTAGCCCATCTAGACGGGGCCTCGGAGGGGGGTGGAGCCAGCATGGGGGGCCCTTTAGGGCCCGGCCTGCCCTGCAAGGAGCAGATGAGAGCCAACGTCATCAATGAGATCATGAGCACAGAGAGGGATTATATCAAACACCTGAAAGACATCTGTGAGGTCAGTTTACCACATGACTCTGATCGATCGGTTCTACCTCAGTATGTAGATCTTGTTACAGTCTATAGAGTCACCTGGCACTGTGTTTACATGCTGAGAGAACGACTGGATTCACATCAGAGTAGCTGTTCTGTAATCCAGCTATACCATTGCTTGACATATACCTTGGCTTCCAGGGCTATATAAAACAGTGCCGGAAGAGGACAGACATGTTTACCGAGGAGCAACTGCGCACTATCTTTGGCAACATCGATGAGCTCTACCGCTTCCAGAAGAAATTCGTCAAAGCCTTGGAGAAGAAATTTAACAAAGACCATCCTCACCTCAGCGAGATTGGCTCCTGCTTCTTAGAACAGGTAAGCTGACTTCGATGTAGGCGCTGATGTAGGATACCGTTTTTACGCTTGGATTTTTATTGTTCTCTTCGCTTGTTTCCATCCAGCAAACAAACTTCCAGATCTACTCTGAGTATTGCAACAACCACCCCAATGCCTGCGTTCAGCTCTCCAAACTGATGAAGATCAAGAAGTATGTGTTCTTCTTTGAGGCCTGTCGCTTGCTCCAGAAGATGATTGACATTTCATTGGATGGATTCCTGCTTACTCCTGTTCAGAAGATCTGCAAGTACCCTCTGCAGCTGGCTGAACTCCTGAAGTACACCAACCCACAGCACAGGTACTTTGCTGTATTTTTCTCAGCATTTTTGCCTGTGTCATCTCGCCCTGCCTGTGGAACCAGGCCTTAGTTCTCTTTTAAAGAAAGATTCACTCTTAAAAAGCCTTACGCTTTTTTTATTGGCAGCGATTCATTGCACAAAAGGTTCTTTACTCTGCAAAAAGGGTCTTTAGATTTTTAAATCCTTTTCACACTAAGAAAAAATGGTTCTTCACTGAAAGGTTCTTTGGGGAGATTACAAAATGGTTCTTCTATCTATTCTATTCTTCAAGTGATTCTATTGCATCACTGCAAAAAAAAACAACAACAACTAAACAAAAAACTTTGGAACCTTTTGTTTGTAAGAGTGTAGCTAAATAATAGATGAAATTATTGATTGAGAATTTGTGTAGATAACACTTCATGTATGTAATGATGGAAGAGATGCAGAGGGCTCGTATACACTTGGCATTAACATGTGACTTGTATCTGGATGCTGTCTAGATACACTGAAAAGACAAGTGTAAATGTGTTTGTGATCAGAATGTTATCTGATCTGTGTGTCCTGGTACAGAGGTGGTTGCGGACGCATCGTGATCGTATCTCAGTGTAATGTAAAGTCAATCTAGCCAACGTATCTGCATTCACAGGTTGATGTCACAACATCATATAAATCGCTGCACATAGTTGGGTGTTTTTGCAAGAGAATCGAGGGCGGAGTAGAATGCATACTGTATATAGATAAAAGTTTTCTTTCGCACCTGAAAGTAACACAACCATTCATTGTAAAAAATTGTCCCGCCACATCTTGCAATAATTTTAGACCCATAGTGTATGTCTCTTTTTGCCATTTCGATCGTGGCATCTATGCAATGTATTTTTATTTGCAACCTCCTCCTTGTTTTACGAGATTTGAAACGCATTGCCCCGCGACTGAAAAAAGTTTGTATTGCCACTTAAGGCCGACTTTGCACCAGGGCCATTTTTTCATTACAGACTGGAAATCAGTTATCCAGATACAGTAGCCACTTAATGTTGACAAGTGTTAATGTGCCTTGTCCTGATTGGCTGATGATCCGATCTGCTTGATGGAATCACGGTGATCAAGTGTAAATACAGCCAGATTTGTTCTGAAGTGCTTTTCACTCATAATAATCTAACTGCATCAAAATGTATGGTAAATATAGACATGGAAATTCAGGTCTGTAATAATTACGAAATGAAACATTTTTTCACACACTTTATACATTGATCAAAAGTGACAGTAAAGATATTTTTGTAATAAAATGTTTCTATTTCAAATAAATGCTGTTCTTTTGAACTATATATTAATCATGATTGTAATAATTGTAATAATTTCACATTTACTTTATTTTTTATCAAATAAATGCAGCCTTAAGGAGCATAAGAAACTTCTTTCAAATCACACACAAACACACACACACACAGCAAAAATGTTGTTATAAATAATCAAGGCATATTTTTCACTGTATGAAAAATATTCTTTGTATGATTATTATTCGCAAATAAAGAAAGGAGCATTATTTTTGTCAATATATATAAGTACCCATTTAAAATTACATACTTACAAGTTCATGATCACTAATGGACGAAGAAAAATTGCTGAACCAGTTTTTTGAATGATTTGGTTCACATTTTGCTTATTGACATTTTACAGCTATACAAAATCTCAAATATTCTGCTTTTCAGAGATTATAAGGATGTGGAAGCTGCCTTAAACGCAATGAAGAATGTGGCCAGACTGATCAATGAGAGGAAGAGGCGTCTGGAGAATATTGACAAAATCGCTCAGTGGCAGAGCTCTATAGAGGACTGGGAGGTAAATCACAGGAGCATCATGGGTGTAGAGTTCACACACTTATTCACTCCAGGTATGTTTGTGGTCTCACAGGCTTTTTCTCCTCTTCATTAGGGTGAAGACATCTTGAGCAGGAGCTCTGATCTGATTTTCTCAGGAGACCTGACCAAGATCTCCCAGGCACAGGCCAAAGGCCAGCAGAGAATGTTCTTCCTCTTCGACCACCAATTGGTTTTCTGTAAGAAGGTCAGTCACTCGCCAGGCCAGTGAGAGCAGAATCACTGTTATTTATGGCAGATGGTTTTTATGTGATTGGCTCTCGGCAGTATTAAAGTTGTTCATGTCTTGATTGGCACCCCAGGATCTGCTTCGGAGGGACATCCTGTACTACAAGGGTCGGTTAGACATGGATCAGATGCAAGTGGTGGGTGTAGAGGATGGGAAGGAGAAGGACTTTAACGTGAGTGTGAAGAATGCCTTGAAATTGTGTTCTCCCGGAGGAGAGGAGGTCCACCTCCTGTGTGCCAAGAAACCCGAGCAGAAGCAGCGCTGGCTGCGAGCCTTTGCAGATGAACGGGAACAGGTCCAGCACGACCTCGAAACAGGTGAGCAGCACTTCTTCAGTCAGGCTCTCAGAAGCAGAACTAAAAGCATTGATTTTATTGTCTTTAAATTGATTATTTTTAGATTTTTCTACAACTCATAATGCATCATTTGTTCTCCATAAACAAAAATGTTTATGACATAACCTGGCCAGTAAGAAACCACCTAGCAATAGCAACCAGTGTCATATTTTTCATTAATATTATTTATATACTATTGCAGGTTTGGTTAATATTTTGAATTAGATTTTATTTTTCAGGTTTCGTTTTAATTGAAATTTTAGCAAAAAATGGTTATATGCTTTTTATTTTTAATAAATCTGTTAAAGTTTAATTTACTTTTATTTCAGTTTTGTTTTGTATATATTCCAGTTAGTAATTTTAGTGCTTCCTCTCAGTTTTCGATAATAACCAAACTATCACTAATGTACATTCAAACAGTTAGCAATGCCATTTTATCATAAACAAAGTTCTGTCATGAAACTCTAGATGGCGCAGGCTAATAGGTCATTTAACTCAGCCTGCTCGTAATTACATCGTTATCTATAGGGCACAGCTGATTGGTTCCTGCGTATCAGTATCTAATGAGCTCACGTGCTCAATCTTCAAATACTTGGTCAGCATTTGCCTTAGCAGTGCAGTGCGCTTCAGAAACCCTCCACCTTCCCCAGCTCCACCTGTATAGATCAGCTACAAGTAATTCATGTACGCTATATTGTACAGCAGCAGCATGTCTTACCTGCTCACAGCAGCGTGTTGTGTATGTATTGGCAGTAGCAAGTCCTGTACTTGCTCTGCAGCAGCAGCAACAATTATCAACACCAACAGCACTAACAGCTGCAGCGTAGCAGATCTATACCGCCAAGACCAAACATATCAACATTGTCATATCCATTACCACGCCAAACACTCAGAAATATTTTTAACGTTTGTATTTATATTTGCTGATCTGTTCAGCATTATATATTCGTTAATGACGAACGTGTCAGTTCTCCACAGTTGATTAAGAATGATAATATATACGTTTATCAATGTTTTTGTTTGACCTCCATACAGGTTTTACGATCACAGAGGTCCAGAAGAAGCAGGCCATGTTGAATGCATCTAAAAGTCATCCAACAGGGAAGCCCAAAGGTGAATTTCAGCTGTTCTATTATGTATGATTGTATGCTAGAGAGCCCTGTTTTCAGGATACAGTGTGAAATCATTTCGGTTTATCATGTAGTGAATGAGTTGTGCCATGTGTGGTCACTGTTCATCTGTTCACAAGCACGTGTTTGATTATGTTTGTGTGTTGTTTCAACATTACCGCACTGCCCTGGAACAGCATTAGCTTTACAGCACCTTGTGGCACTCAGATCTCCATCACTTCTTCACCCAAAAACTTCCAAGTGCCTACGTTTTTCCGAACCTTCAGGACCTCTGGCTCCCAGGGCCACCTTAACTTCACCTCTCCTCCCTGAAGGCCCTCAGCGTAGGCAGGGGCGGGGGGTTAGGGTGCCTCCTGGGGTCCTGCGCAGGGCAATATCCTGGGTCTCCTCTCAAAGTAGAGAGCCGATCGAGTAGTCCGGGGTAATTCCAGAGTGTTAGTGTGACTTATTCGCTTATTTAACTGAGGCTGGGTAAAAATACTGATTTTCAGATTAATCGTGATCTTCATTTGGATGATATCGATATTGATTCTTTATTCTTTATTTCTCTTTATTGAGTTGTTGCAGTAACATGCAGCACAACTGGTGTAGTCAGATTAATGAACAAATGACTCTTTTATGCCCAGTTGTTTTTATTGAATCAAAAACATAGAGCACAACCAGTGTAGTCCAGTTCAGAAACAAATGACTCTTTAATCCCAGTTCTTTTTGGTGAATCAAAAACATAGAGCACAACCAGTATAGTCCAATTCACAAACGAATGATTCTTTTAAACCGATTTTTTTTTTAGTGAATCAAAAAAACATGCCGAGCAAAACATTTTGTCTGATTCACAAACAATCATAAAATAAATAACCGTTTTACATAAATGCATTTAAAAATTTTCACAGAGCAGTTTATATATTTTTTTTTACAATAATTGCCAATTGAACTGCACAGTTTAGGCCATGTTGATATTATATTTATTATTATTTTTGTAATGTACAAAATGTACAGCATTAGCTGAGAGAGAATCGCTTTCATATAAAAGATCAAACCGAATCAACATCATAATTCAAATGAATCAGGAAATCTGTATCGATACCCAGCCCTTTATTTACAGTAACTGTTCTAGTTTACATAATTCACTGGCAAGTGGCAACCCATCCTTCCCTAATAAGCACACACTAAAACCATTACAGCATAACATTTAATAATATCAGCAGTAATATCAGTACCAGCTGACCGAAACACGCTCGTCTACTAAACCAACATGTCTACATCTGTGTCCTGTTCTCTAATGAGCGACTGAACTCTCCGGTGTCCTGACCCCCTGTTTATGTCGTCCTCCCCACAGCTGTGACCAGGCCCTACTATGACTTCCTGCTGCGTCAGAAGCACCCCACGCTTCCCACCTCCCTGCCCCAGCAGCAGGTCATCATGTTGGCCGAACCCAAACGCAAGACCTCCAATTTCTGGCACAACATCGGACGCTTGACACCGTTCAAAAAATGAGGGACATTCGCGGTTGTGCCTGAACTTGTGTTTTTATCCCAGTGTAACATGTTTATTTTTATTGTCCAATTGCGAAAGCACTTTATGGGTTTGTTACAATCACAGCATCACTCCCAGACGTTGTCGAACATCGCGGGAGGGGCGTTCCTGCTACGTTGTCCGGCTACTACTGCTCAACCGCTCCACTTCCCGACTAACACGACTACTGCTGCAAGTTATCGTACGGACACGCTTCATCAAAAGAGCCCCGCTTGAAGAGAGGACTTCTTTATATGTCGGTTAATTTATTTTCAAGTTTTCAATGTATGCCAGCTATCCACAGTGCCCAACTACTAGCTTTTGTATGTAATTTGATACTTTTTTGTGTAACCCATGATAAAGTTTCAAGTTTCAAGGGGTTCCGCACAAGATGAAAGTAGACCGTGTCGAGATTTATTACTGTATTAACTTCCTCAAGGCTGTCACCCGAAGTCCGTCGATATCATGCCAGTCTGTGTATGCAACTATCAACTTCTCCGAACTTTCTCCTCATGAAGCTTTTGACGACGTCCCATCGGTACTCACCGTTTCAGATGAGTGTTTCATGTACGTGCTCAATTTAATTCTGCTGCCTAAATAATGACTCCTCTGTAACGAACTTCTCTCTGAAGTGCCATTCCAAACGTAACCCGGATGTTGTGATGGGGGGTTGCATGAATTTGCTGTGAAACTCGACATTTTCGACCCAAATAGAATTCTCGATATTCTGTCATTCTGATAGATAATGGTACTATTAAATGAAAGAGTATCTTTAACAGTTGTCAAATATGTATATGATTATCTTTGACCACAAAACCAAGTATGTTAATAAAAAGCATTTGTAAGTGTTATGAATCTGACATTTGGTTAACGTAAAACTGATTTTATTATTGTTGATGTTGAAATGCTTTCTATTCCAATTTAATGTGCAATGACTACTATTATCTTTGCACAATGATTTTCCAGAACAGCCCAGCCAGTGTTGTTTTTGTATTATTTATACTATTATAGTATTTATTAATATTTTAAATGAGGTTTTTAATTTACATTTCCAGATTTAATTTTATGTTTTTATTTGTGCTTTTGTCATTTTTATTAGTTTGATTGTTTATATTTCTATTTAGCTTTGTTTTATTTATTTTTTGTCTTAGTAATTTTTATATTTTATTGATTTTAGTTGACAAGGCAACATTTCTCATGTAAGTTTTTAATAGAATATTTTTTACCATTTATTTAATTTCAATTTTAATAGTTTTATTGTTAGTTAATAACAGCTTTTGCTATCCATCTTTCTATCATTCATTGATTTTTTCAAATTGAATTTCATCTTTATTTCAATTAATGAAAACAATTTTAATAGTTTTATCTTTAGTTAATAACAGCTTTTCCCAAACAATGGAAGACAAAAGAAGTGTTTCCACACACTGTCAATATTGTTGCAGTTCTGTTTGGTGGCACTACAGTGAAATTGCACTCTTCAGGACACTTGCTTTACAAAATGAAAATACTGCCACCCAGTGCTCAAGATTTATGCTAACATATCAGTTCACGGTTACTATGGTTTTTCAAAATTAGCATCCAGTGTTCAGCTTTGTCTGACCTTGAAACAAGACATAATTATATCAAGCAATAAGACATATAAAAATATTAGGTTACACTTTATTTTAAGGTGTCCTTGTTACAGTCGAATTAAACATTCAAATACTTAATAATTCCCAACACATACTTGCTATATGGTAAGGATTAGGGGTAGGTTTAAGGTTAGTTGCATAATTAAGCATAATTTACTGTTATTACTACAGTAAGTACATGTAACATGTAAAATAAAGTGTTACCAAATATTTTTTTAAAGAAAAATGAAAGATCACACAGAACAGCAACACTGTTATATAGTTTATATAATATTTATTCGAGCACCATAGCACATTATAGCAAAATCAATTAGTTTAGCAGTAAAAAAAAAAAAACAGTTGGCACATAAATCCGATTAATAGTTTGCAACCTCGGACTGCTGTTCGTTACTGTAAGGCTACGCCGCCCCTCCAATGGCAGAGGAGGCGTTCACACAACAGGAAATGGCAGTGTAGAAGACTTTTATATTGCTTTGCGCTACATAAAATTCTGATCTCTCCCAGATCACATCTGGAGTGTTACTCTTGTCGAACCCACATCTACAATGTGATCTTAATTGAGCAGCTCCAAGTAAGTAATTGGCACTTTGCCTTTCTGATTGCCCCTTTGCCCCATCAGCCAATCAGGGTCCATGCCTGGAACACTGCTCACGGTAATCACCTGACAGGGAGAAATGAGCACACATATACAGGTTAAGACTCCTAATGATCCATGTAATGCCTAAATCTGAGTACGTTGATGAAGGCGCACCTCATCAGCGAGTAGAGAGAGCTCACTGCTGCTGGCAGCGTCGTAGTCGTAGAGCACACGGGCCTTACGGGTGCCCGAGGTGCTGCGGAGCTCGTTGAGCGCGGGTGAGGTCTGGCTGGGTGGCGGAGCGGGCAGTGAGGCGGCCGGCGGCGCCGAAGGAACCGAGACGCTGGCGGAGGAGCTGCCAGCCGGCTGATTGTTATTAGAGAACGTGGATGGAAAGCTGGAGGAAATAAGGGAGCAGTTACTATTGGTGCTCTAAATTAATATCGAAATAACAATGTACATATTCCTTACATCGCAATTTGACTGTTTAGCAGACACAGAGGAACTGGTGTAAAAGAATATATATATATATATATATAATTACAAACACATGCATATAGATACAAGAGTGAGCCAACCTTCCCAGCTGTTTCTGCAGATTCACCATGTACTGGTAACACTGGGCATAATATGCAGCCTGAGCGTCCACAAAATCATTCAGACAGCGCAAGTGATGAGCCTGATGATGAAAAAGGAGAGCACAACCGTCAGCGTGCATGCATCACATACATAAAATAGACATGATTATACATCAGTGTTTCCCACGGAATCTATCATTTATCCCAACTGTATTTAAAAGTTCGATCCGTTTTGACAAACAGTGTCATTTATTAAGACTAAAAGAAAGAGCCTTTTGACTCCTTCATTAAAATACAGATTCATTCATTAAAAAGAATGGCTCATAAGAGACATTTATTAAAATTAATACAAAGAATGAGCCTTTGTTCTGATTCATTAGAACTCGTAAAATTCATTAGAACTGTTTCATTAAAAATAGGCTTATACAAGTAATTCATTTGCAAACTCATTTAAACTAGTAGTCATGCTGTATGCTTGTTATTGAGTGCAATGAAGTCATCAAATTTAAAAGGGTGTAATTTGATGTTGTTTTGCAGGACCTATCACATTTAATACCAACTCTTAATGACAGGGGTGCCTAATCCAGCTCCTGGAGATCTACTATCCTGCAAAGTTGAGCTCCAGCCCTGATCAAACACACCTGGACCAGCTAATGAATTACTTCAGGAGCAGGGGTTCCCAATCCCAGTCCTCAGCCTCCCTGCTCTGCACATTTTGTACGTCTCTTATCTGACAGGCTCAGTTGAGGGACGGGTTTCATTAGACCATATGTGTTTCGCGAGGTGACTTAATAAGGTATTTGGGAATCTTAAGGGAGATTCCAACACACCCCAATCTACTTTATTTTTTGTTAGGTGCTGCTAATAATAATATAGAGTGCTTCAAACAGGAAATTGTTTAATCTCCTTACTGATGCTGCCCGTAAGAGTATTTTTCTTAAATGGAACTCTGATGAACTGCCAACAGTGTCAGAGTGGCATAAAGTCATATTTGATTTTCTTTTACTGGAATATACTAACTGGTCAAAAGGGAAAATTGATATGTTTTATCAGATATGGATCCCTTTTTTAAGTACTTAGGTCCCAGGATTTCACATATCTTTTTGCAAAAGCTGGGCAGGTCAACATGAACCTATTTTTTTGTTGTCTTTTGACGATGCATGTGCTTTTGATCTGTGGTTCAATAAAGAATAAAAAAATAAATAATAATAATTATATATTATGGCAACAAACTTTAAAGGGTTAGTTCACCAAAAAAATTCAATTCTGTCATTAATTACTCACCCTCATGTCGTTCCAAACCCGCAAGACCTTCGTTCATCTTCGAAACACAAATTAAGATCTTTTTGATGAAATCTGAGAGTTTTCTTCTGTCCCTCCATTGGCAGCTACGCAACGGACACTTTGATGCTTCAAAATGTTCAAAAAGAGATGGTAAAACGAATCCATATGAATTGAGCAATATAGTCCAAATTTTCTGAAGAGACTCTACTGCTTTACAATGACGAACAGATTGAATTTATGTGAACTGATGTGAGTTGAATGTTTGTGTGAATAAAAGCCTAAATTCAATCTGTTCATCATACAAAGTGATCGTGTCTCTTCAGAAAATTTGGACTAAACCACTCAACTCACATGGATTAGTTTTACGATCTCTTTACAAACTTGTTGAAGTGTCAAAGTGGTAGTTGCGTAGACTGGGAAATAAAGACTGGGAAATAAAGGGACAGAAGAAAACTCTTAAAGTTTCTCAAAAAGATCTTCATTTGTGTTCCGAAGATGAACGAAAGCCTTGCATGTTTGGAACGACACGAGGGCGAGTAATTAATGACAGAATTTCCATTTTTGGGTGAACTATCCCTTTAAACTCGTCTAATATGTGCGACTTGAGTTTCATCTGTGTTTGATGACATTGCAGGTTGTTGTGAATGAACACATTTTGTTAAGTGAACTTCATCAGATATCCAGTGCTCAGGGAGTAGGGAGCAGTGAACACTGCGTAGGGACCCTGTCAATCAGGATGCACCCAGGTTCATAGCGCTCTCTTCTAATGAGCTGATGATCTGAATCAAGTGTGCCAGATAAGAGAAACATACAAACTGTGAAGAGCGCGGAGGCGCAAGGACCGGAATTGGGAACCCCTATTCAGGGTCCGATTCCCCCCCCGCCCCTAACCACTTCACCAGAGATCCTGCCTTGCTGCCAATCTTTGGTTTAGGTTATAGTTAAGGGTTGGTTTAGGGATCAGTGTTTGGTGTAGGCAATCAGTACTCTGAACTGGTTTGGGGAGAACAAAAACAATCCCGCCTGTTCAGGAGCACTTAGACAGATAATTAGACAGGCGTGTTTGACAAGGGTTGGATCTGAACTCTACAGGTCACTAGATCTCCAGGAACAGGTTAGGGCACCCCTGCTTAAAGAGATTCTGGCAGCATTTACTCGCCCTCATGTCGTTCCAAGACCGTTTGCCTTTCTTCTGATGAACACAAAAGACATTCTGAACAAATTTCCTTAACCAACCATTTTGGGGACCACTGGCATCAATTATATATGAAAAAAAAAAAAAATCTAAAAAGATCTTTTGTGTCAAGAAAAAAGTCATACAGGTTTGGAACATTATGCGGTAGAGTAAAGGATGATAGAATTTTCCTTTGGATGAACTGTCCCTTTAACTTGGGTAAAGCATTATTTTGCCATGGTGCTGCAGTGGTGCAGGAATCACTGATATACACAAAGGATGTGTGAGCGTACATGAGTGCTGCCGATACCCTCCAGCAGAAGTCTGGTGATCTCGGCCTGCCGGTCAAACTCACTCTGTGCTATCCTCAGTTCTGTCTCTGCCTAAGGGAAACACACACACAAAATCACATCACATATATCCCCACAAACAGATTCAGAATCACATAGATGTCTAAGCTGCTCTAAGCTGAGTCAGGTGGGAATATAATCAGGTTTAAAGCGCCCTCTTCTGGACACCAGTATGGTGTTTGAGTTGTGTGTAAGAGCAGTTCCTCGTTCATGTGGCAGGGTGAGTTGATGTCAGACAGCTCAAGCACAGATAACAGGGCAGCTGTCTCCGTTTTCTTCACCAGTGTTAGGGGAGGAAAGACACGAGCGCACTCACCTGCTGCACCTCCTCTGTCCACAGCTGGCCAGCATTCAGAAACAGTAACAAACTTGTCAGGTCAAGGAAACAGATCAACTCAAACCACACAAACCGATCACTCCTCACAATCAACAAACTGCCTGAAGCCGTTATGTTAGGGAGGTTTAATGGTGTCAACATTCATGCACAGACACATTCACTGGGAGGAACCAAAACAGGGAGCTGTTCACATGATAATGAATAAGCACATGCACAACACTGAAACACATTCACCTCACGGTGGAACAGGACAATGTTTTGCAAGTTTACTGAAGTGCTGAATCTGGCATTCTTAAGAGATTTTATACCATTCTGAAATATATTTGAATGCACATTGAAATACTGTAGGATTACAAATGTATTTAAATGTTTAATTTAGGTTCCAAAACTATAGTCCATAAACTAAGGAATTTTATTAGTGTGAATTTTGTAACCAAGGTAAATTATGTCACAAACCTGCCGCTTTCTGTCTGTCCTGATCTCTCTATTGTAAGTTAAATATCACAGATTACTGAGACTCCCACCCTTTGTCTCTATGATAATGTGAAGGTTTGAGCAATCTAGTCAGGCTGATTGTATTAGCATCTCAAGGCTCTGAATAACTGCTATGCTGATGAGATCAGGGCTGGGGAATTTCCGGTAACGAGCTGACTTCCATACTTCATTTACATGTTTTGTTTACACCTCTATGTAACTCCTCCTCCTTGTAAGGTATATGAACAGTCTGTATTTTAGTTTAGTCAGACTTGGCTAAGATCTTTGAATGAAGCAGACTACAGATGCAACCGCAATAAAGGATCCTGCTTGATAAAATACTTCCGAGTCTCCTGGTCTTCTCTTCTAACACTTTAGAAGAAAAAAGATTTCCAACAATACTTAACCAATATGACAATATATATCATCTATTTATAAGGATATTAATGTCAAATAAAATGGTATTAATATAACATTCTATACTTTTTTGTCTTAAAAACAAAACAAAATCAATTGTTTTAAATGATACAAATGAATTTATGCATTATTTTGTTATGTATAAAAATGTATTTACATTTCTGCTAAAGATTAGATTTTAGTGTTAATAAACTATTAGCTTAAGTTAAATATTTAAAAGAAAATTAAGAGTTAGATGATGCCAAATGTAATCTAAATGAAAAAATAGAGGAAATGAGTATCACAATTAAATATCCAATATCAGCTGATAATATAATAAATTATAAATATATAAATAAATTATAAATATAAATAAATAAAAAAGATCTAATATGGATCATTGATATTGTGCATCTTAATGTTAGCTGAGACTGCACAGGCACAGAAGACACGGATTCATATATTATCAATGGACAGATGAAAAACAAAACCACACCAAACACAGTAACTGCATTCTGTTGCCCTCAAAGTAAAATAAATGGCGTGTTAAGCACATCTCACATATCAGGATGCGCATTTACCAGCACTGAGGTTGTGTGCGAACACAAAAACACATAAATTGACACTGCTATTTCTGTTCAGTTAGACAGAATGTGTTGATCAAGATGTCTTTTTTGAATGTAAAAATGTTCTTTCCACAGAACGATTCTCTCCAAAGATGGTGGATTTTGTGAAGGGCAAGAGAGGGCAGATGTTTTATTAGATGCAACAGACAAACCTTTAGCCACCTGACATGCAAGAAGCTGAGCATGTAAGAAAAGTGAGCCACATACTCCTCTCCCAGCGGAGAGCTCGAGTTCAGCTCCTTCGGACGGAGGCAGGCAAGCAGAGAGACGGAGAGAGACATAATGAGTGAGAACTGTGGAAAATAAGAGAGGTTACAGATCCAAAGACAGCAGTGCACGCACACGCAAAAGGGCATTTAACACAAGCATCACCTCTGTTAGTTACACTGCGCTAACAGCATTAGAGAGCTGGCGGCTAGCGTGGGAAAGAGGAAAAAACAGCTTTCACTCTTCAAAATTCATCTCGGTTAAGCTAGAAATGCCACTAAAGAAAAAAGCAGTTTATTATAGCATTCTCTCTCTCTCTGTGCTGTTGTTTTTGTGATATATGAGGACACAAATGTGTATAATGACATGCATATTACACTGGTATTACAACTTACACGTGATATATGAGGACATTGCATGAGTCCTCATATTTCAAATAGCTTAAAAAACATAAAAAACAATGTGTTTTTTTAATGTAAAAATGCAGCATGTTTCCTGTGATGGGTAGGTTTAGGGATAGGGGCAGTGTAGGGGGATAGAATATACAGTTTGTCCAGTATAAAAGTCATTACGCCTATGGAATGTCCTCATATATCACAAAAACACAGCTGTGTGTGTGTGTGTGTGTGTGTGTGTGTGTGTGCGTGTGTAAAATACTAACTGCAGAACGAGCATCAGCCACTCTGGCCTTCTTTATTCTGTTTTTGGCTGCATCCAGATCTAGACGCTTATTCTGAAGCAGTTTGCGCTCTTTCTGTAAGAATGAAAGAACACAACAACAGATAAATGAAACGGTTTAAAAGATAAAATGTATAATATAATATAATATATTGTGGTCAAAGGTACTGTATGTTCAATGGTATGCTGATGCTCACAGATATGGTTTTAAAATCTCCCTCAATGAAGTTCCTGAAGGGAGTGAGGAAATTGATGGCGGAGCTGTGAATGAACTCTTTCTCTGCGCTGCCTAACAGCTTCTCAGTCTCCCCACATTTAACAAGAGCACTACCTGCGGCACATCAGAGGACGACGAGACATTCATCTCTGCACACACACTCATTGAGATACATTCATCAGCTTGAAATTACATTCACGGAATATGGAGCTCACAAAGAGTATTTCGATGTAGATTGACAGCCACACTTCTGGGTTCTTTCACACTATACACTATCTTATATATATACACACACACTACTGTTCAAAAGTTTGGGATTTTTTAATGCATTAAATTGATCAGTGACAGTAGAGTCATTTATAATGTTACAAAACTTGTAATGTATCTATTTCATAAATGCTTTTCTTTTGAACTTTCTATTCATCAATGAATCCTTAAAAACAAAATGTATCACGATCTCCACAAAAAACATTAAGCAGCACAACTGTTTTCAACATTCATAATAATAAGAAATGTTTTTTGAGCAGCAAATCAACATATTAGAATGATTTCTGAAGGATCATGTGACACTGAAGAGTAAGACTGGAGTAATGATGCTGAAAATTCAGCTTTGACAGGAATAATATAACAATATATTCAATAAGAAATCAGCTATTTTAAATTGTAATATAATTTCACAACATTACTGTTTTTACTGTATTTTTGTTCAAATAAAGTAAGCCTTGGTGAGCTTTAGAGACTTATCTAGTATACACATATATCTCTAGATACATAATTGGATACATATTAGTTGTATAAAATTAGTTGTATGACCGTGGCCTAATATACTGAATGAATCTAGCTTATAAGAAAGCACATAGGTTAACAAAATAAAGATACAAAAAATGTATAATTACTAGAGCCAGTGTTTATTCAAACTCAAGTCATGTGTGAAGGTGTAATTTCACTATAAACCTTAGGCATCCCTTTATAATAACAAACATTAACAGACTGATGTTTAACAGATCAATAGAAAGCTGCTTGTCTGAAGAAGTGTTTGCTTTTTGTGACGTCGCAATCATTTCATGGACGTAGCCCCAAAAACTAGCGGAGACTGTCAGGGTCCAGGATCAGTGGGACGAGATCACGTAATGAGCTTACCGTACGCAGTTCCAGGTCCGAACTCGTGTCCCGAGTCGATCATGCACTCCCCTAGCAACTCGTGGTTGTTAGCACGTGTTGGGACTTTTTTGTCCAGCTTCTCGTAAAGGAACTCCTCCATCCGGACATCTACACACATCAGACAAATTCAATTAAGACGGAGTCAGATGAGACCACATGCAACCTCTTAAGCAAGGCCGGTCACCCACAGGCACAAATTACTGCTGCTGAATATCAAAAATATCTTACAAAGAGTTACTATTGATATGTGTGCTTGTCAAGAAAAAGAAAATCATGAGCCTTCCCCTTTATGCTGCTTGGAAAATAAAGCAAAGTAAACCTCTATGCCACCAAAAGCCAAAATAAAGATAGAAATGTGTTTCTTTCTTAATTCTAAGACAGCCTAAGATCATAAATGCAAGATATAACCCACTTTGTTTTGACTTCCTGGCTAAACAGCTAAAAATAGTCTGGGTCCGAATCCCATTGCAAGGAACAGATGGGGAACCTAACACTGTTCTCCTGCAATTAGGGTTACTGCAATAGCGGGATGATTTCACAAACTGTAATGCTGAGTTCATTTCCTCTCTACTGGTGATACAAATGAGCACATGTTGACTTGCAGTATTGCTGAACTACAGTCCTGTTTAATCACACGCATTTCTTCTTACTAGGGTTCGGCTGCAGCACAACTTCGGTCTGTTTCATGATCTTCTCCGTCCAGTGTTTGGTGGATTCTGCCCGAATCAAAAGGGTCTCCAGGTGGGCGTCCAGCTCAGTCTTCTCCGCCTGCCCAAACGTCTCCTCTGTGAACTACATGGATTGCAAACAGTTTGTTGACAGACAGTTCTGACACATGACATTTCAGCAGTATATTTTACATATTACATTTGACTTTTTACATTTGACAGTGTTTAAGTTCACACATTATAGCTGTGGCTTCAAAACCAAAACCTAGTGAGCTGTTGACCTAAACAGCATTTCCGGCCAACATATTACTTTTTCCCACTGTTTACATGAATAATAAAATTCTATATTTCGGTCATTGACAAATAAAGCTTCACAAAAGGTGTTTTTTTTTTTTTTAAATATTTTAAAAACTGATGTAATGCATATTTTTGAGTCTTGAACAATGTGTTAAACAAGTTTTCAAAGTGTTTGCTTTAAATTCATTTTTGACTGTTTTTATGTCAGGCGGTATAACCAAATAGTTGTATGTGTATATACGGTAGTTGTACCACCTGACATGGAGTACCAACCTACCCATACTTGAAATGAGCAGTTTTTACCAGTATATCAGAGAGATCTACAAACCTTTTCACTCTGCCACAAGAATCAGTTGGGCTTATCATGTTTACTGTTATTACATTGTCAATTCATAATAAACGAGGCATGTTTTGCAGTGCCACCCCGACATCTGAGAATATACAAATTGCTAATGCTATGGTATTAAGTTTTTATTTTTGTATTATTAAGACACTATTTTATATAGTTTTCTTAGTCTGTTCATTTGTTCGGACAGTTGCACCACCTGAGATAACAAAACATAAAATAATATCTATTTTTAAATGTATTCAAACTAAATTTTAAAGATTGAAGTGATATGTCATCATGCATTTATAAAATTATTGTAAAAGGAAATAATGCAGTTGACCACAAAAATATGCATGGCATGTCATTGACCCATTTATATTATATCAAAATAAAAACAAATAACAAATAAAAAACAATATCCTAAAATAAAACGCACCATTTGTCGTATTAAATTTGACATAGGCCTATTACAGTTGACATACTAACACACATAGTTGATAAACTATGTCTTAACAGAAATTAATATAATAAGTACAAACCAGTAATGTTGTAGTAACATACAACAAACTTGCCACAAATAACAATGAACCGTTTTATTTCCTCTGAAAGGAATAGTGAACAAAACCTAAAAAATGAAGAAAAAAAAACTGTCACCACCCCAATGTTGTTCTAAACCAATGAAATTGAATTAAAATGTATTTTCTGTAAAGCCCCAAAAGGAGATGTTAGGCAGAATGACAGTTTTGGTTACCAGTCACTTTCAAATGGTAAAAAAGAAGTAAGGAGTGAATGGTGACTTCGGCTGTCAGTTCATAACAATCTGCTTTTGTGGAGGAGTGAAGCTCCTCATACAGACACGAGGGTGAGTAAATGAAGACACACACAGCTGTCAATTTGCCTGAACTGTACTTTTAAGTAAAGTAAATAAAAACAGTTTAAAAACAACACAAGAGACTAAACGCCCCGTCTTGAGGGTTTTAAAGTAATTTAAAGACATTAACTTTATACCTGCACAGCACGGCTGAGGAAAGTGCCCGCGTCCGCTGCTAGTCGTCTGACGTTGAACTCCATGTCTGTGTTTATGAATAAACCGATGTTTTTAAACCTTAAGTCTGAACTGAAGCCTGTTAGCAAACACAGATTAGCCTGCTATAGCCTCTCTCCGTCTGGCCAAAACACTTCTGAATTCAGCTCGCTTTGTTGTGATAAGCGTGTAGTCCATGTAAGAAAACGCAACTGGAAAGATATCTAATGAAAAATAAACGCGTGAGGCTGTGTTAAGGCTGTCTGGTGTGTATTGTGATGTATCTGTCAGTAGTGTAGCTGCTAACGCAGAGCAGCAGCTGTTGTTGGAGTGTGTGAGTGTGAGAAGAGAGGAAGGACAAACTCAACGAGAGCCAGCGGGTGTGTCTCAAACCACAGTGTGTGTGTGTGCTGCCTACTTAGCAGTTTGGCTATAAAATATAACAAATACAGTCTGTCTGTCTATAGTATTTGGAAAAATACTATTTGATTCTGATAAAGAGCCAAAGAGTGAGACAATTATGTTAACTTAATATTTGGCACATTTAGCTTGACAAACGAACAAAGTGAAGCAGAGTTAAATCATGCATTCATCCATAGATATCTATTAATAAATCAATAAATCATAGGAAATAATAAATAAAATTAGTAATGTTGTGAGAGGCTAAATTAAAAATAGTCTCTTCCATAGCCTGACAAACATAAAAGCATAAATAAATAACAGGAAATAAATAAACAAAAACAACATAAACTAATTTGCTATAAATACATATCTAAAATTTTAAAATTAAATAAATGTTAAAACAAATACGTTTTATGTTGTTAAACAAAACACGGAATAATAGGAAATTACAAATAAATAAACCAAATAAAATAGGGTGATATGAACATTAAAATGTCAAATATTACTGCTTGCTTCGTGTTTGAAAAAATGGAAACCTTTTAAAGTAGCCTATTGTTTTTTTTCCTGATAAATAAAAACAATTTATTCTCTCCCCATGAGGTCTGAGTTTTCATGATGTCCACTAGATGGCGCTATCGGTCAAAACAAGTAGTTGAGTAGTATTTATTTGACTTTTTAGTGTAATAATAACAAAACAGATACAAAGTGTTTCATTGAATATTAGTTTAATGCCACAAAATGACAGAAAATGGCATTTATATATGCCATTTTCTGCAAGCCTAGTTGTGATTTAATAAAACAAAGGTATCAAGTTATAACTTTTTCATATTTTAAGCCACAACTTTCATGAACTGTCCCATCAAAATCACAACCATGGAAGATGATCTTTTGGCAAAAGAAAAAAAAAATCATAAGAACTTTAAATTCCATTAGATATGATTTTATATTCATATCAGTTATTTTCACTCACTTATTAACTTTGCATACTAAAAAGTTAAAGCTGTTGGAGATTAACAACTTTCTTTGCAAGATCTAACAAAGTGTTATATCGCAAAGTCTTGCTTTTCCAGGAACTTGGGATTCCTTCAACACCAACCTGAAAACAAGTGTCACAGTATTAGATATTGAGAGCCATTACATAAACGCAAAAGTTACCGCATGTATGACATAATCACCTGATGAAAGATTGGAATGGATTGCTCAGTTAAAGATAAGTGTTCAACAACAGATAACACAAGAAGAATTTGACCTTGATTACATATAGACTACTTTGTATTATAATAGAACAATGGTCAAACAGATCACAAGGTCATTCATATATTTCTGCAGTACCTGAGCTCCAATGCAGGCGCCAATGAAGGAGCTCCTGCTACAGGTGCATCCACCGCAGCTCATGGCGTCCCGGACAGCCTGCTCATAGCCACTGGCTGTCAGAACCCCATGCAGCGCTGCCTGGAACGCACCTGGCAAACCTGAGGGACGCGACATAGCCCGTGACTAACAATCAATCTCAAAAATAACAACAGAACTGAATGCTTCAGCTAAAGAGACATGGGCCTACTGTAGTGTGCATACAGTATTGTAATTGTTCAGAGAATAATACGATATCAGCTACAGGTTAACTGAATGTAACTAACCTCAGGTATTTGGAAACACAGTGGGAATGAGCTCTTTGGGTTTCTTGCTCAGATTGTCCTTTACTTGATGAATGTGCCCTAAGTTAGAAAACAAAAATAAGATTGATTGTAACACAGTGAATGACATGATTCGCAGGGTTAAATGATGCATTAGCCTCAGCTAAAGAGACAAGTGACAGTATATACGGCTTCATCTGTGAAGAATCCAGCTCATAACACTAATAACAGTACCAAGCTGCTTATACCAGCTATAGCTTTGTCCAACTCCTGAGGGTTTTTTCTGTTCGGGTCATTGAGCTGTTTCAGCACTGCATCCAGGGCCTTGGGATCAGAACCATTCAGGATGAAATGCTCCAAGAACCTGAAGAAAGAGTAACTTTTAAGACTGGCATTTCCCATCATATTAAAGAGATCAGTTCATACACCATTTCCTCACACAATTTAAACTGTCATATGCCACCATCTACGTATCATATTGGAAACTGAAATAAATAACCTAGTTGTATGTACGTGTCACATGATCTCATGTTGTCAATCATATATTACCAACCTAGCAGCAACGAGAGTTACCGCCACACATATGTCGTTGTTTTGTGTGACACGGGTGGCTTCCTCAACCCTCTCCAACATCTCTGGCTTTCCAGCATAGCACGCTACAATGGGAGCCAGCTTTGCCACTCCATCTATTTGATTATCAGTTTCACAACCTGAAAAGTGTCACAATAAAGATTTATTGTTGTTTAACTCCTTCCAATTTACATAGAATGTTCTTATAATTATACGTTTGAAAAACATGTAAATTAATTTGTGTTTATTAACAATAATGTGGCTAAACAAAATATTTAGGAGGATGGTTATCTGACAATACCTGTCTCTTCCTTGCCTGCATCCACATTTTTTATAAAGCTCTTAAGGCTTGCATGTCTCCAGGGTCCCTCAATAGGTAGTTGAGGCCTGGGAGCTTGAGAGAAAAAAAGGATAAAATCATGAATAATTCAAGATTACTCAAATTTGAAAACAAAACAAACCTAACCATCTGTCTGGGGTTATGAGTCAAAATGACAGACAAACGTGCAGGCATGGTTATCATTGTTAACTAAAACTAAAACATGAAATTGAAAGATGAAATAAAAAAATCAATTTTAAAGTCGGCATGAAATCAAATTTGACAAATGTTCTTTTTATATGTAATATTGTAGTGTTTATTATAAATGATTTATCTGTGCAGTTCATTATTTTTTTTAAATTCATGTACCCTTATAATCTTTAATCAAATACATTACCCTTCCCTCCCCCCTCGAAACGACCTCTCTTCTCTTTCGGTCACGTGCCATGGCGAAAGGGTGCGGCCAGAGCCGATGAGGGTGCGGCTATAGGTGCACTGCCTCTCAAAGAACCTGTCAGTGTCAGTCAGCCTACATTTTGTTTGCAACGCCCAACCTCCAACGATCCAATCAATTCCCGAAATACGAAATCAAGCCCCGCCCTACATTTTTTTCTAATTTCAGAAGCCGCTTCACTCGGATATACGTCACAACAAGGAAAAAAATGACAATCTCAACTTCCGTTTTATGCCGACTTTAATAAAAAAGCATATTAGAAAAACTTAAACTAAATACAATTAGAAATGTTACTTAGGCAACTCACTGAAATAAGTTGAAGTTGAAGCAATAAAATTGAACTAAAACTGAAATAAAAATAAATTAAACCTGAATAATAGCAATACAAATAACAGCAGTACAAAACTAATAAAATGTCTCAGGTTACGACTGTAACCTGCGTGACCGGCGGCGTCTGAAGCATGTGTGCAAACACGACAATTTCATTGGCCAACGACAGTGTATGACGTCATTACCAGAGAGCGCCTGTGAGTATAAGAGGGTGCCTGCAATGTTACTGAAATTGTGGTATTTGCACATGTGCTTTAGACACTGTTCACGCTGATGGCGTTCCCCATAGGGTCAATCCATTTTTTAAATTATAAAATTACAATAGTATATAAATAAAACTAGAACAGGTGTGTTTTAAATGTACATTTATTTAAAATAATTAAAAGTAAAAAATAATATAAGGATATACTGTATACAGTATATATATATATATATATATATATATATATACACACACACATTTCTTATTCGAATTGTTTGTAATAAAATAGCTGTTGTAATTATGTAGAAAAACAAATATACCTTGGAATATTTCAAGAACAACTAATAAAAAAGTAAATAAGATGGAAATTTGTGCAATGGATTTAATCTACCTGCTTTGTCTCTGTAAGGATCATTGACTGGTGTGTCATATTCAGATCCCGGTCCAAAGATCTTGTAGGTGCGCTGCTTCAAGTCTTCCACATTCAGACCTGTTAAACCATGAACCACAACATGGGAAAATAACATGATGATACACATAGTATCATAGTCAAGCTTTCATATAGCTACATACTGAAATGTATCATGTTCTAATTGTTTTGTTGAGTATTTTTCACCTCCACACTCAGACAGGGACTCCAGGAGCACGAAAGCTTGATCTCCATAGCAGCTCTGGTGTCCAGTGTTCCTCCTGTAGAACGGGTTTGCAGACTCAGGGTGGAACTCAGGCTGAGGACTTTTAGAGAGTAACACACTCAGCTTCTGCAGGTCATAGACCCAGTGGAGCGGTTGTGCTGCAGGGTATATAAACACAAATCTGTGTAAACATTTTATTATAGCTACACATTACCTGCTTCTATAATTTATTACTGTAGTAATGACAAGAAGAACCATGTGTGATTACATAAATTGCAATGTCATACATGGACATGTTCTTCAGCAGTATTAATGCTTATAAAAACAATAACATTTACTGTAACACTGTGATGTCAATTCATAGACTGTGATAAATTACAGAACGTGACTCTGTTGTTATATATTTAATATTCTGTAACTAGTATTCGTAAGTCAAACCTGCAGCATCGGCCACAGCTGAGGCAACGATAGCTCCGATAGCCCTGTCAGCCAGGGCAAGAGCCATCTGTGACAGCGAGATAAAACGAAATATGAGAGAAACTGTATCATGCTCACCTAAGCTTAGCATATATTCAACGTACACAACTGAAACTCGTACTAATGTTTAATACTGTGTAAAACAAAAGTGTTTCTCACCTTGAAATCCTATATTCTTCAAGGGGAATCTGAAGTTTGAGTCGCACAATGAACTTAATGTCTAAGCGCTTGTGTTGTGTTATGGAACTGCGTTTCCCGTGCTGCTGATTGGACGGAATCAAGCACGTGACAACACAACGCCTCACATGCACGTGCAACGTCGACTGTTTTTATATATTTTAAAAATATAGACACTATGATTTAACCAAATAACAATAACAAATTAATAAATAAATAACGAATTATGTTATTTAAAACGAATTCGTTTCGATATATTTGCTATATCGGCAACCACGGCACACTGTAAAAACGCTTTCATAAAATTGTCTGAAAGTTCTAAAAGAAAACAAAAAACAAATTAATAAGCAAACTCATTTTACTAGAATATTCACACATGGCCGTTAATCTTCATTACTGGAAAAGTATAAGAGAACGTTTGCACTATCTGTGTGAGTTCGCTCTTAAATAAACTTCTCCGTCGTTGTATTATGAATGATCAGCTCTCTAAAGCCATGTTTAATCCATCTGGAATGTCCTAAATTCCCAGTGAAAGGCCTACTTCAGCATTAAAAAGCTAAACGATTGCCTTATAAACTATAGCCCTCATACTACAACTACTACTACTACTAATAAGTATCTCTTTGTATTATTCTTAATGGTTTTCTTTTATTCTGGACGTTATTAAATCATACAGGTTGGACAAATAATTTATTTACAGTTTTACAGCGTACTACAGTCAGTGTGATATTTAGAAGAGGAAAGAGAAATCCTCAAGAGGTTTTAAAACTAACGGAAAAGGAAGCTCATTTGATAGGCTAAGGGGGGCGAAATTATCCAACTATGATACAGACTTGGCTCTTAATATTCATTAGACGAGCCTTCGCAATTGGAAGATTACAACGCAGCGTCAGCAACGTAATATTCATGAGATTTCTCCATTGAATGATTACCAGACTTCGCCGCTCGACTTTGCCATAATAGAATTCGTAACTTCACTGATGGGGATTTATAGTCCTGGCAGACCGCGGATAAACCCAAATTAGTGCGCACAAGTCTCAGTTTTGGCAACCAAGAGCGCACGCACAAAAAAGAAAACCACGGATGCCAAATATAACGCAAGGTCCGCTCTGCTTCGGGTGTTTCTACATCATCTCAGGTTCATTTAACGGTGTCAGATTTATTTCACAGTTGTTTATTTTAATTTTATACGCGCATTATGGAGTACTGGAGGCAATGCAGCTTGTGGCTGATCAACTGTAAAGTTTTGCCCCGGAATCATCGGGTCACGGCGGATGCGGCGCAGGTTTTTGATTTGGCCCAAACTCTACGGGATGGGGTGCTTCTGTGCCAACTGCTGAACAATCTCATACCCGACACCATTAACCTAAAAGAGATCAATCTCAGACCACAGATGTCACAGGTGAGCGCAAACAACAGACAGACTACTGTTATTTTATTACTTATAACTACTTCTGTTAAACGTTGTATTATTTTCTAATAATTTATTGCAGTTATGCAAACACTAACCTACTGACATGGACTCACATAAAACTCCTATAGTTAGTACACATATAAGAAGTATATAGCTCTTTCAGTACACTTGTTTCTAACCTACATATACAGTAGGCCTAGCCTATATTTTGACATTTTTTCATTTAATCCTTTATAGTACTATCCAGTGCCATATAGTACTGTAAGGGGCCCTAGTGCCAGTGGCAGCATAGACTTCTCTTCACAAAGGGTCCAATGGTAGATATACACAGCTCTCTTTGTATACTGCATCATTCAGTCAGTCTGCAAAGCTCTCAACAAACTGGGTAAACATTGAGCTAATGAAACATCAATTTTTAAATGTACAGCGTGTTTTGGTAGAGACCCAAAGTCATCCAGATGAATGTTCTGTCTGATTCGCTGCTGTGTGTAAGTAAGTGTTTAGGGCTGAGAAGTCTCGGGCAGTCTGCCCAGGGCCAAACGACTCTTCCCAGATGCCCCTGTTTCACTCCAGTGACCTGATAAAATCCAACTTTGATGTGACTGATTTTTAAACTCACAAATCCACCCTTCTGGATTGACGCGACACAGTCAGTCTCCATCAGACAACGGAAAAGAGCAATTTTCAACAACATCCCTTGAATTAGTCAGCGTTCCTGTCACTTATCTGCCTCCCGTAGTCGTGTGTATTTTGATTTGTGTGGTTTTTGTGCTCTAATATGTGTTCACATTAATTTGAATAAATAAATGTGAACTAATAAAACTATTGAATTTAAATTTAGCTGTCATGATGGATGGACACACAGACACTTCCCTCACAGTAGTGTGAGAATTTAAAAGCAACCTTGTGATCTTTGACTGGAAAGAAAAACATAGAATCAGAAATATAGTCAATTGCACCTATTAGACAATAGAGACCGTTTGTGATTAGCTGGAAATCTCATTTCCTCATCTACCGAAGGGAAAAGCCTTAATGAGTCCCCTAATCTGTCTCTCACAAGGCCACATTTCCACAGAAATTCTTGTGTTATCCCGAAATTGCTTGTCCATATTATGCAAAAACAAAATCGTTTGAAAATTAACGAAATCTTGTTTTTGCTCTTTTAGTTCCTCTGCCTGAAGAATATTCGAACATTTCTGTCTGCATGCTGTGAAGTATTTGGGATTAAGAAGAGTGAATTGTTTGATGCCTTCGATCTCTTCGATGTCCGTGATTTTGGAAAGGTAAAAATAGAAAAAAATCTAAAAAATGTAATTGTTTCTAGAATTTTTATTGTTAGTTTATAAAAAGTAGCCAGTTGTAATCAATAATATTGTGTGTATATATATATATTGTCATCATAACAATAATGTACACAATGAACAATAAACATATTTAATTAATGTATTAATATATTAAATTATATAATGAACATAAGTAATTTGTTTTGATTTTATTTTGAAATCAGAATTAGCTGTGAATTCATGCTTAGTGTTAATGAGACTATTAACAAACATTATTTGCTGAATATGGGTCAGACAGTATGTATTGATAGAGGGGAGAGTGTGATACGGCTGACCAGAGAAGCTGAGAATCTAACGTGCAGTTCTGGGGCCATTTGCAAACCAGTCTTAGATATTAGTCATCTTTTTCTTTTTTCTTTAAAGGGTTATTTCACCTAAAAATGAAATTTCTGTCATTAATTACTCACCCTCATGACATTCCAAACCCATAAGACCTTCATCTTCGGAACACAAATGAAGATCTTTTTGATGAAATCCGAGAGCTTTCTGACCCCCCTATAGACTGCAACGTTATAACCACTTTCAAGGCCCAGAAAGGTAGTAAAGACATTGTTAAAATAGTCCATGTGACTACAGGGGTTAAATTTTTGGGTGAACTAACCCTTTAAGTTTGTTTATAACCTTTTTTTAAGTCTGTTACATAAAAATGTAGATCTAATTTGATACCAAAAAGTAAGACATGATTACCCCTAACTAACTGTTAGTTGGTCATACTAGACAACGCTATCTCACGACCAATTCGTACGAATTCGTACGAGTGATTAAAAGGTGGCTAATTTGTACGAATTCGTACGAGTGATTAAAAGGTGGCTAATTTGTACGAATTCGTACGAGTGATTAAAAGGTGGCTAATTTGTACGAATTCGTACGACCTCACTCGTACAATATGTCTAAACCCACGTGATGGGTAGGTTTAGGGGCGGGGTCAGGGGTAGGTCATTCGTACGAATTCATACGAATTTGGTAACTCGTAAAATATGTACGAATTACCAAAAATCGTACGAATTTGTACGAGTGAGGTCGAATGAATTCGTACGAATTAGCCACCTCGTAAAATTCGTACAAATTGCCGTGAGATCAGGCTGTACTAGACGCAGTCTTAACATAATGGCTGTGTTTATAGAATAATCATAAAAAATAATAAGGAATAATCATAATCATTTCATGAACATTGTTTTCTATCTCTACGCCAACATGTCCTTTTTTATATTCCGTTTTCCCATGCAATGAAAATAATCTGTTTAATATTTCTCAGAAAATGTAGCTGTCTTCCTGTATTCATGGACACTATAAATGCTTGGTTGATGGGGTTGTGGTCTGGCCTCTGAAGGTGACCTATAATAAATAGCTAATTTATTTCCTATTGTACAACCTCTTCATGAATGTTTAGACTGAACGATAATTCCCTGAGCCACAGGAGTTACCAACTCCAGTAGCTTCCTCCTGGCATTTCTCCTCCTAGCAAGCGCAGTGGCTGAAGGTCTGGTCTCATGTGGGGTTAACATAAAGTGGCGCGTCCTTCAGCGCTGTTCTCACAGAGGAGTTCAGCTATTATTTGACCGCACTCGTATGACACATCTGCAGCCACGCAGAAGCATTAGTATATCCCTGCAGGGCTGAACTACAGTCGGGAGAGCACTCCTGAAAGAACTGACTAATGCAGGGAAAAGAAAAGCAGTGCAAACACCCCCAGTTTTAAAGACTTCGAGCTAAGGGCATGTGTGTATTTAAATGGAGCTGAGGAGTGTCATTTGTTCAGCATATAATGTATCTGGAGAACCTGTTGTTTTGTGCAGTTATGCAAGATGAATGGTGAATGGTAGATGTATAGTTGATGTTGAAGTAGATCAAAACGAGTGTTGTAGTAGTAAAAGTGACGCTGCTAATTTAAATACTTATTTCAGTAGCATGGAACTTTGAATGAGGTGGTCATTTGATTGTCACTCCCCATCATCACAGATTCCAGGACTATTTTTGTAGTTGTACTCCCAACAGCCCTGAAGATGTCTATGCATTTTCTACTTTTTCAATGTATTTGGCTTCTTTTGGCTAAGGTAAGCAACTTTATATCTCCCAACTGCGATGTTATCTCTTGCAATTGATATCTCTTGACTTTGTTTCTCATCATTTTGGCTTTATTTCGCTCAATGTGTCTATATCTTACAATGTGATTTCTTTATTTTATTTATTTTTTTAAAAGAAATTAATACTTTTATTCAGCAAGGATGTATTAAATTGATTTAAAGTGACAGTAAAGACATTTACAATGTTAGAAAGGGTTTTCAATGTCAAACGAATGCTGTTCTTTTCCATTCATCCAATATTTTTTTTTTATCACAGACAATTTCCACAAAAATGTTAAGAAGCACAACTTTTTTTAAAATTGATTATAAGGTTCTTAAGCACCAAATCAACATATTACAGTGATTTCTAAGAATCATATGACAATGAAGGAAACTGGAGTAATGGCTGCTGAAAATTCAGCTTTGAATAAATTATAATTTTAAATATATTGAAATAGAAAACTGTACACTATATCACTGTTTTTACTGTGTTTGTGCTTTAAATACACAATGAAGCAGTGGCTCCATTGTAAGAATTGTTCACTTCACATTGAACTGTTTGAGACAGTAGTTGCTGGGTTTTGCCCCATTTATATGTCTCTCTGTTCTCAAGGTTTAAGTTAATCCTTCTGAATAATCTTTGCCCCGCAGCAATCTACTAACACGAGTGTGCCTTGTAAGTATGGATGTTATATCCACATCCATTAAATCTTCTTTAAATGAAATTATGACATGAAATGCAGCTCAGATTTAGCACTCTGAGTTGAAGTTGTGTGCTTATTTTAGTATTAAGCAAAATAAACTTTATAAAACATTGTTCAAACTCTGATTGGATGGTCTGCCATTCAAAGCCTTTGTAAAATGCTGAAAAACACATGCCAAGTTGCATACTGTACTTTGCCCAGTAACTGCATACAGCCTAATGTTAGTATAATTCACTACATTACTCAAATAAAATAAAATACAACTCAATTACAATAGGTAACTATAGTTTCATTAAAGTTTTTTCATATAGTTTTATAAAAGCAGTAAAGCGTAATACAAAGTCGGTAAAGTGATTTTACCGTGTGTAGATAGTCCACTTCACACATGCCTTAAATGACTGTAAAGGCCAGTTCACACAGAGGACGATAACTATAATGAGAATGATAAAAATATAGTTATAAAAATCATTCTAAATATAAAAGAATAGCAGTCCACACCACAACTATAATGACAACAGCACAGAGAAACAATATCGTTGGAATCACTTTCAGAACAATTTTTCCCAGCTGATGAATGATAAAAACATTGGCAGCCAATCAGAATCCATTCTGCTTTAAAGAGCTTGAGCATTTAAAGTTGCAGACGACGAAATTGCTGCGCGCACTTAGAATAAACAGAATGATGTGGGTGCTATAGTTCATTTTATAGTCATCTTTATAGTTTTCAATCTTGGTGTAAACAGGCCTTAAAGGTAGGGTAGCCAATTTTCAGAGAGGCTAGTAATAACAAGCTAGCTTTGAAAGCATAAGATCAAATCCTCCCTTCAGAGCTTCTCTCAAGCCAGGCCTCCTTCAAAACACATGAACGCGTACAGCAGGGAGCAAACAAAAGCATCAAGAGGGACAGCGTTAAGCTACCTCATGTCTCAAAGCACATAACATTACAATAATAATGAACATAAACAACTTAAAGAGCCCTGACCAGTATCACCTGACTGCTGCAGGTTCATTTTGGTGTTGATAATGTTGCCATTGAAACGCATAAATTCACGAGCCGCTCCGAGTATAACGTCACAGGTTTCCATCTCTTTCTACCCAAATTACAGTGAACGCAGCATAAGCTCGTTGTTTTGGTTCAGGAGGAACTGTAAAATGTGGCCGTTGTTTGTTTGTGAGCTCGGTGACTGACGTCTGTCGAACTCTGCGCAGCATGAAACGCGGTGATGACGTGTGATGTCTGCGCGAGCAGGGTGCGCAGAGGTCTACAAATACATAGGTTGATAGGCAGGTAGGACATCGTTTCATTGCACTCAGACTGAATGCAATGATTGGACGGACATTTTATGGTCGGACATTTTATGGTCCTACGCCTTCCACAGACGATATATTCGTGTAAATACATTTAGACCACTCAAATTAGTGGTTGTTGCTATCAGGACGTGAAGATACAAAAAATGTGTCCGGAACGAATCGCCTACCCTGCCTTAAATACATGGTCTTTCATTGCTTATTTCTTTCTTAAATAAGCTGTTTCTCATGAAGGCACACAGGTGTTAATGTTGCTGAACTCTACCACAGCTGTTTGGAGGGTGGCTTTTTCTTCCTGTGCTGTTTCCTTAGTTAGAGACTTCAAGGCACGTCATCTTATGCACATGTCGTTGTTTCAGTCACCCCATTTGACAGTAGAGAATATAGATTTACTACATGCCTTCTAGGCATTCTCTTATTATTAGTTTACTGGGGTAGTATATTGACAGTTAGATAACCATATCAAATCAATAGGTGGCTGGAGTTTTGTCTTTGCAATCCTAACGCAATCGTGATTTACAGACACGATTTCTCTTGAGCTGCTTTATTTGCTTCACATATGTTTTGAATGAAAAAGTAAGTTGATTATTAAAAAATAACATTGAGTACAGATGTTTTAAATAGTCTGGTGTGTATTTGTTTGTCTAATCAGTATATGCAAAAAGTGCATCGGATCAACTTTTTTTTTCTTTGTACATGGCCGTATTATTTAGCTGACATTCGACATCATGGTCTTGTTCCTGATTTCTAAATCTCCCAAATCCCAACCAGGCTAAGAGTTAAGACCACATTCAGATTAAACAGTGCTGTATTTTTTAACTTCCTTCTGATGAACATGTAACCAAAGAAGCACAGGAAACCTTTAAAAGCCTTTGTAAGGTGATGGTTAAATATCTGGAAGACTTGTAGTTGTCAGAATGTGAAAGCCATTAACACTATGAAATAACATAAATGGAAGGAGAAATAGGAAAAATATTGTGACTAAAATGTTTACGTCTTATATTCTAATGTCACAAAGTAGCTACCAGTTTTGTCTAGAATATAGCTCAGTACAGTCTTGGCATGGTGCATCATGGGTTGCTTTTTAACAGGATTGAAGCAGTCCATATGTCTGCTGGGGAATTGTTTTAATTGACTAACTACAATAAAAATGTAAATTTTAGTTTATATAGAAGCTGTTGCTTAAACAATAGAACATGGCGCTAGCAACACCAAGGTCATGGGACCAAGGGTTTGATTCCCAGAGAATGCTGATAAATGGACTGATAAATGGATAAAATTATCTAACAAATGCATAAATATAATTCAATTGTAAAAGAAATTCATTGGTATGCACAATTTCCATGTTGTTTCAAAGCTTCAAGCATTTAAACAAATTCCGGCAAATTTGTGACCCTTCTGCACATCACTTAGTTTCATAATTTGATTTGTTCACACAGAATGTTTTTTTTTCCATTCCAATGTGCTACTTTTCCATTGTTTTTCTACACCTCTTGCATCTTTTGTAGCGTCTCGCGCATGACACGGCATTCTAAAAACGCAGCACTCAAGTTAAAATCAGTTCAACTTAAAAAAAAAATAACGCATCTCGAGACCACTTTTCCCCATTCCACTGCCCGCGTCTCACGTTTTTCAAAGCAAAAGCGCATTCTGTTTGAACGAGGCCTGTGAATGCACAGTCTATTGAGATGCAGAACGAAAATCTCACCTCTGCTGTGCCGCTTTATGCAGGAATTGAAATTCAGCTGCGGTCTGGCTGTAAAACTGCAAAAGCTATGAACTTGCACCTGGCTTTATACTGTAAAGGTGACTTTCTTTAAATGCACTTCAAAGATGTTATTCGTAGTGCAGATTGTATTAGTAATAAGGTACTGAATGGTTTTATTTTTACCTTGTGGAACAGATACGAGGGAAACATAGATTTAGCTAAATTTGTTACTCAGGGATTTCTGCTGTTCTATCTCCACAGTGACAGAATGCCATCTGTGAAAGTGTTAAAATGCTTAAACGTTTATACAATTTAAAATGCATGAAGCAAGAATGAAAGTAGATGACAAAAACATCTCATCACGGGTGCGAACAAAAATAGCTTTCTAAAGGAAGCAGGGTTGGTTTTCAACAGATGTTCTGAAGCGTGAGTCAAAGACCCAAACGGTGTGCTATCACCTAGATCTGTCTATTTGAACGTATTGTGCTTGTGTGTATGCATGCATGCATGCATGCATGTGTGTAACCATATGTCAATCTGCTTATGTCTGTGTGTGTGCATGATTGTAAATGTGAGAAAACAGGCCCACATCAGAGCAGCTTGGCATTGCAAGACCACTTCCTCTCGCGATAGTGCAGCGTCTCTCTAATAGCATCACTTTTCATTGGTAGACTATAATAGGAATCAGTTTTGCTTTTCAGCTAAAGCAGTGGGTTTAATATTCACCCTATTATTTAATTATTTTATTGTATTTCTTAAAAAACTAAACTTTTACTCACTTAAAATGTGTCATATCACATTTTTGTTATTTCATATTTTCCCAGAAAACCACATATAAATTCTAATATATTACAATAAAATATCAGCAGTCCACCTCTACAGTTTGTCACATTTTAAATTGTTTTGTGATGGAATGCAAGGTTTACAAAGATGTTGTTGTAATTGAAGGATGACGATTATATAGGATGAAGTATCACTAAGTTATATTTACCTATATTTATTTCATTATAGTAAATAGTCATATATTGTAACTATTTTTGGGCCTTTTGTAAACATCCCTTATCTCATGTGAAACAGCACTTTTACTTGAACTGCAGATTATTGTTGAGTATTAAATAGTTGTAACTGTTGTTTTAACAACTTTGTAAACCTTGGATTATATCACAACATCATTTAAAATATGATTTATAAACTATGTAGGTCAGACTGAAATGATCAGCGATCTTGTTAAAAGTAAAATCAAATAATGTGCATAAATGTTGTCATCTGACATCATTTAAAGTTGCAGAAAAATCTGTTTGTCCGGTTTGTTTCAGTAAATGTCCTTTTTTTGATGGAGAGGACGTTCTGAAAGTTACAGTTTGTTTTCATAATGTGTAATGCATTGAACTCATTTGTCTCAAAAGACCAGGGAAACATGTTTAAAAACACAATGACTACAGATAAACTAAAAGTCTGTATACTGTAAGTAGACCAACAACTGACACACAATGTTTATCTTTAACTTTCAATTCAAAAACACACTTTTGTCTTTCCAGGTCATCGACACTCTATCAAAACTCTCTTATACGCCTATTGCACAACAGAGAGGGATCAGGTGGGTTTGCATTTGCAAAATGAATCAATTGGACACATTAAAGATCTTATTCTATGAGCTAAAATAAGGGTTCTGTACTGATTTCACAGGTCATTCCCCACAGAGGAAAGCAGTGAAAATGAAGACATATACATCCATTTGGCAGATCTCCTTGAGTAAGCATGAAGCTCTCTTAACCTAATTGGGCAGTTGTTTTGATTGAAAGCAATGAGATACTAATTTTCGGAAACTCATTAGCACTTGCGCTTTTAGTCTCCCACGTATATGTACGTGTTTTGTTTCTGATCAACTCTAGAATTGAACAATTTATAGTTTCAGTAATGTATGAGATCTATAATCTATGCAAGTGTCGTTGCGTGGGAGAAATGTGAATGGCTGATTAATAGTAAGTGTGAAAACAGGAAGTTACCTCAGTTCACTGATCTATTGTATTTAAAAACCAGTAGCCACGAAGTCTGTGGTTTGACTGTTAACTGTTGTGTATTTATATTCATATTTTTAAAAAGCAGTTCTGAAGTCCTAATCTTGAATGTGTTTGTGTAAACAGCGAGGAGCTGGAGGACGATATTTACGACCCTGTGTACGGAGATGTTGATGGGGGAGAGGTGTATGAGGATCTGATGAGGACAGAGGCTGCTGCGTCTCAGGCGGTACGCAAATGACTCAATACCACGCACACACACACACACACACACACACACACACACACACAAACTCTCCCAACGCATCAAAGTGTTGATTTCCTTTGTAAAACCCCTACTCCTACCACAAATATGGTTGCATTTTCATACGAATCTTTATGAGTAAATTCACCGTAAACACAAAAATCACTAGAAAAAAAGCATAACTTGTGTCTTTAAACTGGATGAGTTGCATTGAGACCCTATAAAACTTCATTAGGTTGTGTTTTTAAAGCTTTTTTGGGATAGCTTGCTGTAGTCTTCTCTCACGTTAGAGTTGTGTTGACAGAAACAGGCCGAGGTGGACATCAGAAGCTGCTGTCTTTTAGAGATCAAACAGACAGAAGCCAAATACACTGAGACTCTGGAGACCATCGAGAAGGTAAGATTCATATTCTCGGCGTGGAAAATTTCATCATACCGCGCTTCACGTCTATTGATGGACAGCTGCTCCGCTGTTGCCACTCAATGAAGGATATAACTTTCCTACAAGGAGCTTACATTTTTTTTTTGGTGTTTCTTAACAGTATTTTATGATTCCACTGATAAAATTCATCTCAGCAACAGAAATTGACAAGGTTTTCATCAATATACCAGTGAGTAAAGCTGACCACCATGTTTCTATATTTTTTAAAGTAGACAATGTCTAAAATGTACACCTTATGTATATGTGTGTCTGTGTGTGTGTGTGCACTTTACAGGACCTGGTTAAAGTTCACAAAATCCTAATGACCGAGATTCAAGACTCTGTTCAAAATAAAAATGCAGAAAACCTCCACCAGATCTTCATTACTTACAAAGACAAGTATAAAACCAGCACATTGAAGCACATCTTAATAAGTATCTTAATCGAAGTTAGTTCAGAAGCAAAATTGCATAAGATAAGAAGACTTGTTTACAGAGAATACCTTTTGAATTAAATTGATTTTTCTTACCTCACTGTCATACATGACATTTATTGAAAATGCAAACAAAGCAATCATATTGAGGAAAAATAAACGAAATATGCTAGGAGTGACAGATTTTTGTGTAGAATCAAATTTTGTGTACATCTGCAGAGAGTTCGTTGAATTTCTGCAGGCCTGGTTAATATTTAATATTTCTAGAATGATATTATTAAGCACTGCTGATGTGTGTTTTCTGCTAACATTTACCCTGTCTGCTTTAGGCTTCTGCTTTATGGAAAATACTGCAGTCATGTAGAATCAGCCATTTCTCTGTTAGACTTCATCTGTAAGGAGAAAGAGGGCGTTCGACTGAAACTAGAGGTGCAGAACTGTTTCATTTTCTGTCATATTTACAATATTTCATCTCATTTTTTAATTTATTATGCACTTTTCTCATACCCAAAGCGCTAAAAGATCTTCTGTGTTTTCATATTTCATTTACTTTATGTTGCAGGAATGTTCGAAGAGAGCCAACAATGGGAAATTCACTTTGAGAGACTTGCTTGTAGTTCCCATGCAGCGTGTGCTGAAGTACCCACTACTGCTTCAGGTACAGTAACATGCACCTATACACCCACACTATTATCATTATATATTATATATTGTCTTCTTCCATCACTTTGAATTAACACTAGAGGAAAGCATATCACATTTTTGAGGATCTTAACTGCATACGGTACTGTGTTGGGATGAGCCTCTTAGATTGTCCTACTAAAATGTACCACATGGTGGCGCCATCTGGCTGGTTTTCTCTTCATCTGTGACCACTTCACTATATGAACTTACAGAACTTGTCATCACTGCGGCTGGAAAGTTTTACTCTCCTGTTTTGTGCAGGGAAGACATTTCTGATAGTACAGGTTGCACAAATCAACACAAGAGGTCATTATATTATAGTCAGCGTGAAACTACAATCACAAAAAGTTTTACATTTATACTTTTGACGTATTTCTGAGCATTAGGGATATCCAAAAAATGTGGGTTGGTTTTACAGTCTATGGTTGGGACTTGATTTTATCCACTGGGAAAATTTTATTTTGAAAAGTGATCTGTATGACAGATGTAGGAGGAGAGGGAAAGTTGTCTTCATAATCACATGCACAATGTATTAGAAAATATATTACAAGAATAAATAGGGCCAGTTTTGAAGTGAATATATGAGTGGCTTTAAACTAAATTTCCTAAAGTGACCACTGGAGGTTTTATGACCAAACCAAAAGTAATTAATTTATTTATGTATAAGAAAATTTCTGTAAATGTGCCAGTATTAGCCAATAGCCAATTAGCCAAAGATGGATATAGTTTATTTTTTCAGATGTTTTACTGTTCATTTAATAAATACCATGTTTCTCAAAGGGTTAGTTCACCCAAAAATGAAATTTCTGTCATTAATTACTCACCCTCATGCCGTTCCAAACCGTAAGACTCTTCTGAACAAAAATTAAGATATTTGAATGAAATCTGAGAGCTTTCTATCCCTCCATTGACAGTCTACGGCGCAACTACTACTTTCAAGCCCCAGAAAGTTAGTAAAGATATTATTAAAGTAATCCATGTGCATCCAGTGGTTTATCCTTAATTTTATGAAGTGACCCGAGTGCTTTGTATGCTCAAAAAATTTACCATGTACACATTGGAGATTACTATTTTGTAAATAAGTGGTAAATTATTATTATTATTTTTTTGTGCATACAAAGCACTCGCGTAGCTTAATAAAACTGAGGTTAAACCACTGGAGCCACATGGATTACTTTAATGATGCCTTTGCTAACTTTCTGTGGCTTGAAAGTGGTAGTTGCGTAGCTGTCAATAGAGGGACAGAAAGCTCCCAGATTTTTACTTGAAAAGACCTTCATTTGTGTTTAGAAGAACAACGAAAGTCTTATTGGTTTGGAATGACATGCGTAAATGATGACAGAATTTCATTTTTCGGTGAACTAACCCTTTAATAAGCCAAGTCACTTTTACTAAATTAAAGGGATATTTCCCCCAAAAATGAAAATTCTGTCATCATTTACTCATCCTGATGTCATTCCAAGCCCATAAGACTTTTGTTCATCTTTGGAACACAAATGATCATTTTAATGAAATCTAGAGATTAAAAAAAAAAAAAAAAAAATCTCAAATTTGGTAAATGGAAGCTCAAAGATGCAGGCTTGAAGTTCGATAACCAATGAGGTTCATTCTTGCGTGTCAAGCAATTACTGTTGAGCTTTCATTTACCATATTTTAGTGTTCTATGTATGTTTGCTGATCAGTGTTTAAGTGTGAATACAAGCCTAAATTAAATCTGTTTGTCATATAAAGGGATCATGTCTCTTCAGAAGACTTGAATTAAACCACTCAATTCATTTGGGTTTATTGTATGATCTCTTTATGAATGTTTTGAACCATCTAGTGTTTTGGGCAAATTCAGTGGATGGCCAGAAATATCTCTGGTTTCATTAAAAATATCTTTCATTTGTGTTTTAAAAATGAAAGTCTTGTAGGTTTGGAATGACATGAGTGAGTAACTGATGACAGAATTTTCATTTTTGAGTGAACTAACCCTTTAACTAGGCATAACCTATAGGTAAATAATATAATTATCACAGTTAATTTCATGCTAAAGTTTTGTAAGCGAGAGGTCCTTCACAACAGGACAGAGATAACATGAGAACAGAAGTGTGTGGACAAGTGTTAGAGACGTGTCGCCACACACCTGACAAACACCTGACACACACGCACGCACACACACACACACACACACACACACACACACACGCACACACACAAACAAAAGCAGGGGTAGGTGACAGTGTAGCTGACTCTCTACCGCATGCTGTCCGGTGCTCAAACACATTGTGCCCACTTCCTCTGGAATGACTTAAACATACTCTCTTTGTAATAGTGTACCATATCTGACTTTTGTTTTTGTTGCATTTTTGCAATTGTTTGTGGTCTGAGCCCCCCAAAACACGAGATCTGATTTTTACAAACCCGATCTGAACCGCATAAAAATGTTTTTTTCATATCTAATTAAAATGCGAGTTTGAAAAATAGTTTAACTCTAAACGTTCAGATCATATTTCATGTAGTTTTTCATAATTTATGATGTGATGCAAATGTAACGTCATTCTGGCATTCAGAATGTAATGAATGGGACATGAGCAAACGAGAAAGGAGTTTCAGACACTGCATATTCACTATTGTGTTAGTATAGTAAATACAGTCTGACACTTAGGTTGTTTTCAATTCTCTTTTTGTCTTGCATCTCTTGCCGTCGTGTTAATGCATAAGTCATTACAATGGGAACTGATATGGATATTGACTATTGTATGCTGTTTTAACAAATTATTCAGAGTTCATCACTCGCAAAATGACAGTGCAGATAAAAAATAAATAAATAATTGGTCTTCCAAAGCTCATGGTGTCTGCAGAAGCACGGATCACCACTAGCAGTGAGTTTTGAGACCGAAATACAGATGAATGTCTGAAGAGACAGGATTTACTGGTAGATCTACAGGGATGAACACTGAAATCTCATTCATTTGTACTGTGGGTAATTGGGTCTCCATAAGCTCCTGCTCTGCATTATACCTCCAATACTTTTAGGAATATACACACACCTGAGTCTAGTTGCACGTGCACACACATGCTTGAGCTTCCATTAAAGTCACAGGAGTGGCCTGGGTCAGAATGTAAATCTGGAAAGAGTGCTGAACTTTCTACTCACCTTGTTTGCTTGCTGCGATTGGGCTGTTTGTCTCTCTACAGCAGAATTCGATTTCACTCTAAAAACAAATGCATGTTTCTGATGAGCTGCACAGATTTCATACTTGGGACAACACCATTTCTCTCCCAGCGTGTTTGTGTGCTCGTAAGTCTGTTTGCGCACAAATCCAAAGGCCAGATTTGTTTATCAAGTTAATTAGTTATGTTACAGCGTGGATCTCAAAAGGTTCTGTTGATGCTTTTCTCCATACCGTGGAATAAATCTGGTTCAAATGTCCAGCATCCCATGAAATGTCCAGCATCCCATCAAAACTGACCTGGTGCGCTCATTAAAAAATTGGCACTGGGTCTTTCAGAACAAGTCCTCAGTGAAGTGGTGATGATGATGATGATGATGTGAACACATTCTGTGACACAGGACAGGGCCAGGACATAATTCTGACTCGGTTTCAATGACATATGAGGTCTCCAAGATAAAGAAACACATGCACCAGAGTAGAAATATTCTCTTTGGTTTCAGATGGTTTAATCTATGTAGGCCTCACCACATGATCTGATTTGATTAACAAAAGTTTTTCAAATATTAAAAATCAGTGAAGAACATTTGTAAAGAGGCCCACAATTGATGTGGCGGGAAAAACAAGATAGTGTGGCCACAATTTAACTAAATTATAACTAGGGGGGAAAATTAGTAGAACATGCCCATAATTTAACAAAAATGATGAAACACATTAATAAAATGAAAAAAAAAAAATGAAAAAGTTGTCTTATTTTTCCTCCGCATGACCAATAATAATAAAAAAAAAGATTATGCCAAACTGCTTCTATCTTTTCAAGGATTGCACTGTTTTAATTGGGCTTTTTTTTTCTTTCATTGTGGTTTCTGGACAATATCATTGTGATATTCTGACTTTATTGTCTAAATTTAATTTTAGAAATTAAAATCATGATTTTCTAAGAAGAGATGTATTTAAACAATTTACTTCTTTTCTTTCACTTTTCATATAGGAATTGGTCAAATATACTGATGACACCACAGAAAAGACCAACCTACGAGTAGCCCTTGATGCCATGAGAGTAAGTATCGATTTCTTATGGAATCTACAGCAAAAACGTACAGAAAGTACAGAATAGTAAATGTACTTATTAAATGTAAGTGATTTCTGAGAAACACTTGATATTTGAAATCAACCCAAACAACCCCTCCCTTCATTGCTCCGCCCCCAAAAATGCACGAACACGCAATGCAAGAGTGGATGTCTCTTTATCATAGCAAGATGCTAAATGAACGATAAGGAAGAACAAAAAATTTACATACAGTACAGAAGTACACGCATATAAGGAAGAGTTGATTGCTAGTCGCCAGCAGCACACCAGCTCCAGACAAACAATGACACTCAAAACTGTCCTTTTCCTTTAGCTAACATTACAACAACAGCATACCTTGTATGGAATGCCAAAATTAAAAATAAATAAATACATAAATAAATATACGAAGAAATGTAAAAAAGCAAAAATACATAAATAAATACATAAATAAATATACAAAGAAATGTAAAAAAGCAAAAATACATAAATAAATACATAAATAAATATGCAAAGAAATGTAAAAAAGTACAAATAAATGAGTATTTATACTTTTATTTCCTTATTTATGTATAATTGTATTTTTTCACACATTTATTCATTTTTTTATTTATACATTTATTCATTTTTTTATTTCCACTTTTATTTATTTTCACATTCATTTATGTATATATGTTTTTATGTCTACATTTCTTTATTTTCACATTTCTTTATTTCTACATTTATTTATTTCCACATTTATTTATTTATACATTTATTTATTTAAACATTTCTTTGTCCGTATGCTAATGAGGGGGGCGTGTTTTACCTCAGACATCAGCAATCGAGCTCAGAGTGGCAGTGCTGAAGCTTTGAGGCCACAGTGACACCTTGTGGTGTGACCAAACGAAACGCAAGATGTGTGCGGACAATATCACATTTTAAGTCATGTACATCACCCTAACTGTATGTAGGGTAGGCTATATAGGGTTAACACACATAGCACACATGGACAGAAACTGCACTTTAACCTCAGGTGCTGTTTGTCCTCCACTGCATGGGGTGAGATGCGTGGCTCACTAGCTGCGTTTACATGAGCCCCTTCTGTTTGATTTAAGAATAATTCCAAATTGATGACTTGTGATTAATCAGTAGGCTATCTAAGAGCAGCATCTATGAAATATGGGTTGTGTTTTAAGCATTTGAATTGTCACCTGTTATGCATATGAAATTATGAAACGCGAATGCAAACCGTGTATTGAGTCGCGTTTCAAACTCATTGATCAATATGCTTGCGTAGGAGTCAGTAAAATGTGCGCTGGTTTCTCTCCGCGTTCTGCGCTGGTGTGCGAGTCTCATCGACAATAAACGCAAGCTCGTATCAGCCCTATCCACCGCGTTTACATTGTTATTAATAGTAAATGCGCTTTCATGTCCAAGTGTCTGCTATCAGACCCGTTGAAGTGCAGTTTCTGTCCATGTGTGCTATGTGTGTTAACCCTATATAGCCTACCCTACATACAGTTAGGGTGATATACATGACTTAAAATGTGATATTGTCCGCACACATCTTGCGTTTCGTTTGGTCACACCACAAGGTGTCACTGTGGCCTCAAAGCTTCAGCACTGCCACTCTGAGCTCGATTGCTGATGTCTGAGGTAAAACACGCCCCCCTCATTAGCACACGGACAATGAAATGTTTAAATAAATAAATGTATAAATAAATAAATGTGGAAATAAATAAATGTAGAAATAAAGAAATGTGAAAATAAAGAAATGTAGACATAAAAACATATATACATAAATGAATGTGGAAATAAATAAATGAATAAAGGTATAAATAAAAAAATAAATAAATGTGTGAAAAAATACAATTATACATAAATAAGGAAACAAAAGTATAAATACTCATTTATTTGTACTTTTTTACATTTCTTCGTATATATATTTATGTATTTATTTATTTTTAATTAAGTCAGCTTTGGCATTCCATAACCTTGGTTCTGTGAAACATAGCAAAACCAATGTTGCTCACGAATGGAGCAGAAACAACGCAACCTCGGTGTCAGGTTTCAGTCCTTCCCGCTTCTGTCTCTCCTGTGCTGGAAAGCTTTTCTAATATTAATGCGGGTCCTAAAGCTGATCTTAACCCTTATTTTTTCATATTTTATATTCTTTTGTAATGTCTCTCAGACATCTCTCTTTCTACAGTCTTTCTGCAATCTCTGCCAGTAGGATTTAGTTTTGTCACTGTCACTGAATGGCTACTTGATAGCTGGTTGCCAGTGGTATGTACTTTAGGTAGTACTGTGCAGTTTTGTCAATGTTCAGGAGTACACTAGCATATAGATGGCCTCAAAGCTAACACACATGGACTAGAGTTTAAACGACTTCAGATTTTTTTAAGCCGACATTTATGCGATTAAAGTCGAGTCGACTAGTCGCTGATGATGCCATTAATGAACAAATAAGCCTGAACCCTGAGCTGAGAGTCGAACGCGGGTCTCCTTGTGCACAGCTATGGCATATATAACACAGCCTACGAGGCTATTGCTTCTACATAACAGCTTATTTTTTATCAGTTCTTTTGTCTTTGGGTCGTTATATTTCTCACAGATTTCTGCTCGTTCTAAATCAGATACAGATAAAGTAGCACAGTAAAGATTAGCTACATTTATATGAATGCAGCTTTAGTGAGAGAGCGATTGCATGTGTGAATTAATTCTACCTGGCAGCGTCTCTCTACTAATAGTGAAGCTGTGGGTTTTAGTCACTTAGAAATAAATGCTAAATCACAGAAGAGTGTTGACAATATATTTCTGCGCTACTGAATGTTTCTGTGTATGTGTTTGCGTTACAATGCAACAACGCTTTGGTTTAGAACGGCGATTAACTTGTGTGTACAGTAAGCTGTATAAAACATTTGTTCACCCGATCAATTTTGAGCATCCAGATGGTATAATCAAACCTATCTTGTGGAGGGCTTTCGGAGTATGCAATTATTTGTCATTTTAACTGTTGGAAACGGAGCGTAAAAGTTGACTTCAAAGATTTATTATCCTGTTGCGCCCTCTGAAGGTCATGATCTGCGACTAGTCGACGTCAGGCTTATGTGGCAGAGAATTAAATCCAATTAGTCGACTTGTCTGTGCGGCTCCTAACATAGACTAAGGCTGTGTGTCCACCAAAGCGTTTTTTGCTTTGCTTGCTATGATACGAAGTGTTACTAGTATCTCATTTCACAGATCGTTTGTTTCTGTGCTGTTTCTATATAAAAATATCGATACAATGTAAAGTATTTGCTCTGGCTCTTGTTTTAAATTATTTTGTTCCGTTATTATGCTTGTTGTCATCCGTTGACGTTGTACAAGCAGAATGTGATGGTTGGTTGTTGTGGTATTTGTCCCGCCCCTTCTCCACTGTGATTGGACGGCTGACAGTGATGAGCGCTGCGTTTTACCCAAAGTTGAACATTCTTTAAACTCTCGGCGACCGGTAAAAACCGCAGAGCAATTGGAAAAATACACCAGCCGCGTGAAAAAAAACGCTTTGGTGGACACAGGGCCTAAAAGCCACAAAACTCTCATTTTAAGATGTCACACTTATACCAGCATTGATTTCTATTTAGAATGTTACATCAGGTTATTCCTGCATGTTCTTGGTAATGTTTTAATATCCATGAGATATTATGGGGTTCTATACGTGAAGTGATGTCAACGCCTCATATCAGTCTCACTGGCAGAGTAGGTGGAAAGCAGATTAATGGTTATGTGAGGAGCAGTAATGGAACAGAGGCCTGCAAAGATTTAATTTGTTGGAATTATCCTCTCAGTGTTGATTGGTTTAGCCGAATGGGAGCGGTGAGAGTTGCTCAGACAGGGACTGAACTCATCTACCTGCCTGCCTGTAAAATGGTGTGTTTAATTTAGACTCATAAGTGAGTGTTTGAGCAGAGGCTGCCTTTTAAAATGGAAATCAGCCGAGATCCACGTCATCCCAGTGGGGTCTTTTGAAAAACCTCTTTTGATATCTGGAGATGTTTATTCTCACTGATGAAATAAAATAATTTCCTGTGGAGAGATAAATACTGGATCTATTTTTCATTCATTTTTCATTCATTTCATAATTCTTTTATTACTAATTATACTGTATTATCAATGCAATTTGACAGAACAGTTGGTTTGAAAATGAACATCAATTTCATAATGTATTTTTCATAATGGTTTGTCTCTCTTTTGTTTTAATGACAGCAAATCTAATTATCATGTTCTCCAGCATGATTGGAGATTAAAAAAAAAGCATCTCAGAGAACGAGTTACATGATCAATGTCACAAACTTACTTATCTGATTAGTAACTCAGAAATAGTGGAGAATCTGACTCATTTCATTTAACAAATTATATACACTACCGCTCGAAAGTTTAGGCTCATTAGTATTTTTTGAAAGAAATAATGCTTTGATTTAGCAAGGACACATTCAATTTATCAAAAGTGACAATAAACACATTTATAATGTTATTTTAAATAAATGCTGTTCTTTTGAACTTTATATTCATTATAGAATCATGAAAAAACTATCAGTTTCCACAAAAATATCAAGTAGCACAACGGTTTTCAACATTGATGAGTTAATAAGTTATAATAAGTCATAATGTTTTTTGAGCATCAAACTGGCATATTAGAATAATTTCTGAAGGATCATGTGACACTAAAGATGATGATGCTGAAAATTCAGCGTATTACATTTTATATTATATATATTACATTTTATATTCAAATTTTTCCCAATATTACTTCTTTTACTTTATTTTGTTAGATAAATGCAAATAAATAAAATCATTGGTATTAAGAGATCTCACAAACCCAGAACTTTTGAGCTGTAGTGTATATCATTTTACATCAACGTTTCTTTTAACGTTTTATTATTATCACTATTATTATAAAAGCTTAACACTTAACACTTTATGCTCACAACATGTATTTAATATAGGTTTAGAGTCAGGGTTTGGTTTAATGTTAGTTGCTTGTAATTAAGCATAGTTTACTGCTATTTCTGTAGTAAATACTGTTCATGTAACGTGTCACAAGGACAGATCAAAATAAAGAGTTACCAAAACGGTATTACCGGTTTGCTTTCTATGTTTATTTTCCTGTATAATTAGTTTAAATTTTTTTTAATATAATTGTGTGTATATATGATATGCATACATCTTGGTCATTTTCTTTTCCTTCATTAAACAGGACTTAGCCCAGTATGTAAATGAGGTGAAAAGAGACGTTGAGACTCTGAGGGAGATTGATCAGTATCAGAGATCCATAGAAAATTTGGTAAGTTGTACATAATAAGCATGCCCTCTGCTTTTAAAAACATAGTTTACTTACGTCATCGTTGTTTTCCTGTCTGTTCATGAACTTCCCTTCACAGAATCAGTGCTTACTTTCTTACGGAAGACCGAAGGGTGACGGTGAAGTCCGCCTGGTGTCAAATGTGGACAAACGTAGACAGGACAGGTGAGGCTTAAGGCAAAAACCTTTACTGCAGTCCACTCCTGTTTTTACTTTCATGCCATTTCATGACGTGTCGATGCTGCAGACATATTTTTTTGTTCGACGTCGCTGTGATCGTCTGCAAGAGGCGTGGGGACAACTATGAGATGAAGGAAGTGATCGACCTCAATCATTTCAAGATCACAAATAACCCCACCACTGATAAGGACAGCAGAAAGGTCAGTGAGAAACATGGTAACTGGAGGTTTTAGGCTCAGAAAACTGCACCCAAACATCAAACCATCATATTTTCATATTCATATTCATCATATTGTTCCATTCTGAAGTGTTTTATTGAGGTCGGACTAGAATAGAAATCACTCAAGCGTTCTTGTCTTCTTCACACATGGCTCCACATAACTCTCCCTTAGATCTCTTTTGATCTGTTAGTGTCATAGAATAGTCTTTGCTGATTTTTTTTTTTCCTCTGTAAAAAGTGTTTATGTCCTCCAGGATACTGTAGGATATTCTAGCGATACGATTTTAAGGACGGTGTGACTTACCAAAGTGCATTTTTATGCAAATTAGTTGTGCTGTTGTAAGCTCTTTGAAACCGCATAAGTCAGTAAAATTTTCAAATGCAGTACATAGGAAATGTTGAGGTCTTTATCATTTCAGATCAAATACACGGTGTAAAAAACCTTTTTTAGATCAAGTAAATAATGCTAAAAAACAAAAAACAAATGTTCAAACAACCTCCAGGAAGTACTGCTTCTCAGTGCAGTTTTCCAGCTACAGTGTACTTTAATTATATATACATACACTGTATGTAAATATATACTGTGTGTACATATAAGAGTTGTTTTCATGAAATGGACATTTATGCGGTGTTGCCCTTTTTGTTGCTGTCTTTGCTCTCCATGTACATTTCTTTAGGAAGTATGAGATGAGAACATAATACTGAAGGATTTAAAAATAGTATGTTAATAAAGGAAACAACTTTCATTGAACTATTCAAGTTGTAACGCAATAAATCTTCTTAAAGTTACTTAATTTAAATAGGCAATTAACAGCATTTTTTTTATATGTTTTAAATATTTCTGTCAGGACTATTATCGTCGATTACGATTGACAGTTTGGATTGGCGGTATGGTTCTGTTCTGGGCAAGAACTCTCTGCGCATCCATGCAGTCTAGCATGGATAAGAGCAATAACCCCCCTTAGGGTAATCTGAACAGAACCAACATGAACGTATTGTAGATATCATTAATTAATTTTAATGTACAACATAATTAGAGAATTTTAGTCTGATACAAGGGGAATCAGAATGCCATACTGACTGGGCGAGAGGAGGAGCTGGGGATGGAAGAGGGTAATTAGCTCCTGAGAAACACGATAGCTGCTGATAATACTGAAGGAGCTTTTATATGAATACAGTGATAAGTGTCGTATTCCTATAGGTAGATCAGCTGAGAATCACTGATGCGAGCTTGACTAACGTGACCGAGCTGTATCCGAAATCGCCCCCCATACCCTCAAATAAGGCGCTATTTGAGAGGACAGCCATTTGTAGTGGTGTCAGAAACCATAGTGGACGTTATTGAGTGCACTCATTCTGTCCCACATTGCACCGCAATATCGAGTGTACAACCGATGTACACTTAACGGCTTTACGAATTCGCTCACTTGTTTTCATTTACTTCTTCAAGTGAGCTAGCCCGGGAAAACCCAGACAACTTCCGGCAAATTTAGATTTGCTCTGAAAGTTGGTCTGGCAAAGAGCTCATTCAAGCCCATTTCCAATCCGTCGAAATCGAGGCACCAATCAGAAACGTTGGGGCGGGCTTTACACGATGACGACAGCGCTGGGATTTTGAAGCAGATTTTGTAGCCTACATTACAAAGATGGATGCTGCCGTCGAACATCACTCGTTCGAATCAGCTATCGCGTCTGTTTTAAGCGATTTGAACGTTTCCTTTTTGTTAAAAACCGAGCAAAGAACAACACTCGGAGATGTTTCTCCGCCGCTCTGCTTACGTCATCTCCTTCATCGCTCTGATTGGTTTTAGGTCTATCCGCGACGTCCGTTGGTGACGCCCCTCTGGAAATGATTTGTCTATGACGCTTTGCCAGACCATAACTCAGTTACAACTGAGAATGGTCTGGTTTTAACCAGGCTACAAGTGAGCAGTATTAGTGGACTAACGTAGGGAATAGTGAATGAGGGTTTTGGCGGCGATATCGGGGATCTCTGCCGTGTTTGTGCTTTTTTTATGGATTATTTTAATACACGCATTATACATTTGCCCACACCGTTGGATTGCGTTGTTGTCGAGTATCGAGAGAACAAGCAGCGCTGTTTTTCCAGTTGTTTTTCTCTATGAACATGCACTAATGGATGTCTGACAATTTCATTGCTTTTTGGAGTTTTCAGATTTAAACTGTAGAGGCTAGAGATAGACTATGCTTATTTACCATCAGATGAAATCCTGCAGGTGTCGGTGCTCCGTCCATGCAATAAATGCACATCCTTGAATGAGCATGGATTTCAAGCGCATTTACTTGAACTTCTTAGGTAATATCTATGGTTTAATCCATTTGAGAGGCGGCCAAAATCAGAATTTAAAATGGAATAAAGCTCTCTACGAACTTGACGTGCGATGCCATGCTGACTGACATGTATGTGCATGAATCACTGTCACACGCCAAGCTCACAGCAATATTGTAAGTTACTGCATAATACATTTTTAACTAGCAGAATAATACAGCATCACGATACACATGGTCTCACTTTTAGCCATGTCTTTTAACTATCATAGTATTTCGATGGGCAAAAACATGAACTTTAAAGTTGGCTTTCAGGGGTGGAGCTACGGGTGGGCCTAGGCCTAGTGACAGCTTGCTCACCCAGTCAGATCCAGGGAAATATATATATTATTTTGATTTTAACGTTAAACAATTCTTCAATAATTATTGTAAATGTGATTTGTTTTTTCATGCATTAAAACTCTATCCTAATATTAATAAGAGCATGCTGCTAATTCGTCTCTTCAGTTACATCACACGCCAGCGCCCAGTAGTAATGTTCTTCTTCGCGCAAATATCCGGATATAGCAGCGCCTTTTTATGTTATTACAAAAATGTAATATTTTTCGCTATCTATGATGCATTTAATAAAGAAAAACGTCTTGACAATGGCTTTACATCATCAAGTCAGCTATCACTTTAGCTTGAGGCCCTGTGCGGTCGCACACTTGGTACTGCCAGTAGCATATAGCATTAGCTCCTAAGCCTGAGCAAACTCGATCACGTCGAGCTAGGCGGGCGTGGTTTCAGCAACCAGGCACCTCAGCTCCACCCACGTCCCGTCTCTTTGCCCATTTTCTGTTATCCGGGAGTGACGCGCTGCCAAGATGGCAATGGCTGGCTCCGTCCACTTTTGGCTTCAAAAATGCTCTTCAGAAACCTACGGGTGACGTCACGGACACTACGTCTATATTTTTTTTACATTCTATGAACGTGACCTGCCAGAACTGACGTTATGCTTGATTTTTCCCATGCATTTAAATTTGTCAACTAGAAAACTATGCCTGTTTTTGTGAGTCAACTGTCATTCAACAGCCTAAAATCTAACAGCCAGACCTGTTCAAGCTGAAAAAAAGGACCAAAAATCAAGACTGTAATGGTAAGTGTAACAGATCAGGCTGGAGAGCTCATCGCACACTGTTGCAGACAGATGTTACTGCTCTTTACGAGGGTTGATGGATGGTGACGGATCGCTGCTGCATGCTGAACCAACTGCTGTGGAAAGACTTGGTTGCTTTTGACAGTAAACTGTCTAAAGTCTGTGTTTATTGTCCAGAGTATCCCATGTCGTGTGAATCATAAGTGGCCATGTTAAATTGTGTATATATAGAGGTTGCAGAACTGTGTACCTAGATTTTTTTTTTCAGGCTGTGAAGGCAGACAGCTCAACCTCAGGTTACCTTTGGTTTTCTGATGTTCTTTTTGGGCTTAGCAATAGTCGTACAGATGTAAAAATAATGTGGACGTGTCTTTTAAACTTTTGATATTTTTTTCTCTTTTATGCCTTTCACCAAAAGGAAGGTTTCTACTGAACAGATGGTCTGGTGAAATCTGTCTCAAGGAGACCTTGGCTAGAAAAGCCCTGCTGGCTTTTCTGTTTGAAGTGCCTTTCTGCCCCTCCTCAGGACACATACACACACTTAATACACTGATGGATCTTATTCCTTCAACCACAAAACACACAGTCATGGCCACATAAAAATCTTTAAGAATATAGTAAAACTTTATAATAACCATCATTAATAAACATTATCACATTGTGTAATGCTCAAAGAATGTATACATTTACTTTAACACATTTACTTTTGGAGGAAAGAAAAGCTTGTAATAGTTATTGCAAGGGCTTTAATTATATTTAAATAAAAAAGACTGCTTTTACTTCTTTTAAAGTCTCACCTGGGTTTAATTTATAAAAAAATTTGCTGATAAGAAGGTTTTTTACCCTTTTATTGAAAGATATGGATTTTTTTTCCTGTTTACATGTACTGAAACACATATCGATAACCCACGGAACAGAATATTATGCTTTTCATGTTAAATTAGATAAATGTATTGACTGAATTATTTAATTTCGTAAGTTAACATGTAAACTCTGGAAGCTTATTTTCATATTCTTTATTTGTTAAGCATTCTGTCAGATTTGTTATTAACCTGTTGATAGGAGTTATTATTGCCAGAAATACTTGGCAAAATTGTCTGACTCGAACAGTGTTATTTTAGTACTATTGATATATTGATAGTATTTATTCATATTTTGAACTAACTTTTACTTTAATAGTTTTCAATTTAATTTTAGTTTTAGTATTCTTTTTTGTGTTTTGTTCATTTTAATTTCTATTTAGGTTCAATTTATTTTATTTAGTTTGAGTAATTATAGTATTTCAACTTATTTCAGATAGTTGCTAAGGCAACCCTTCTAAATTTCATTTACGTTTTTTTATCTAATACTTTTCATTTATTTCGGCTCTATTTCAATTACTACAAATAATATTTAATAGTTTTAGTTTTACAACACTGGCCTGGACAGAGGCAAGGATTGGATGCTGCGACAGTAGTCTGCATAAATGCTACGCCACACAAATGTACTCATGCACAGCACACACATACATACACATTTTCCCATACACACTGAATAGTTGATGATGAATGTGTCCACTCCCCCAAGGTTGCCTCTGGCTGTCTATTACTGTGTAAAATAAAATGAGCCCTTTCCCCCTGTCACCCACCAAGGCTCACCGCCATCTCCCATCACAGCTTTAAACCAAACACCACAACCCTTTAATTTTCTAGTACATCAACTTTTTGTGCCACTTATTACAAAAGGTCTTAATGTAAATGCATATTTGAAAGATAGGTCTTTACATAAAAGTCTAATTTGTATCTTTTAAGCAGTTATTTTGCTCTGTCTTGTCCTCTGGCAGTGGTGCTACGGGTTCTTCCTCACCCACCAGCAGGGGCAAAGTGGATTTGAGTTCCTGTTCAAGACAAAAGAGCTGAAGAAGAAATGGCTCGACCAGTTTGAGATGGCTATGTGAGTTTGAAACTTTGGTCCCAAAAATCACAGTTCTGTCACATTTACTCACCCTCATGTTGTCCCAAACTTTCTTTGTTCCGTGGAACGCAAAAGAAGTTTTGTTTTGCTCTTTTCTGTGCAATTTCAATAAACAAGAACCAGAGCCTTAACGCTTTAAAAACAGCACAAAAGGTACTGGAAGGTATGAAAGTATGAATTGAAGTAATTCATCTTCCCCTCCATTGAGCTGTTAACCAAATTGTTGAGATCTAACTAAAAGATAACTGTTTTTTGAGAGTGAGTACATGACAATTTGTAGCCTGGATGCCACAACATTTTTTGGTTGGGAAGTTCGGTCTGGACTCGATCCATTGAGGAGTAATTATGATCGGTTCAGAATTAGTCGGGCCAATCAAATTGCCAGGGCGGGCTTTATACGATGATGGACAGATGATCTGCAGTTACGTAATCATCACGTTATCGCTTGGGTTGAACTGGTATCCCTCAAAGATGACTGCAGCTGGAGAATTGAGATGTATAGCTTCCGCTATTGCATCTGTTGTAAAATAAATCGACAGCGCATTCATTTTAAAAGACGAACAGAGAACTGCAATCAAGGCATTTGTCGATCGGAAAGATGTGTTTGCCGTCCTTTCTACGGGATTCGGCAAAAGTTTAATTTATCAGCTGGCTCCGATGGTCACTAAGAAGATGGGACGCAATGAAACCTGTGGTCGTTGTGGTTTCTCCTTTGGTCGCATTCATGGAGGACCAAGTAAAAGAAGCAACACTCATTATTTTACTACTTCGTCCAGCGTGCGTGCAGTTGAGTTCTGTTGACAATTTGCATAGCTCATAAAAAAAAAAAACACTTACTGCGTAGCGTTGCTCTGATTGGTTGTAGGTCTATCCAATTGAGTGGAGAGTTTTTTTTTTTCCTGGTTCGGTTAAGACACGCCTCATAATCAAAGCCTTATGGAGCAGTATCACTACAATATGAGTATGAAGAAGTCAGGCTAGACAATTTGTACATTTAAATCAACTACTAATTATTTAAATGTAAAAAATTTGAAATTGGTTGAGTGATCTTTCACACTTTCAAACTGCATTCAAAATAGAATAACGCACATGACAATAGCAAACATCTGCTTTTTTATGTTAGAGAGAGAGAGAAAATGTTTGCACACATCATCTTCTATTCAAGATAGCACCCAGCATGATTATATCGATGCCATTTGATGTCAAGCAGCTTACTTCGCTCTAGTACATGGTGACATTCTGCACCTGGGATGCTGTTGAGATTTGATGGCACAGTGTATTTACAAGGGCTACGCTGAAAGAAATGAATAGTGTGAAAAGAGGGGGGAAACTAACGAAAGTTCTGATTTGGAATTTGTGTAGGCTCAAGAGGATACGCCATGCCTCGTGCAGAGAGTCTGAAATGATGTTTCCTCTCCCTCTTGATTTATATGTCACCCTTTAAAAAATTTGTTTCTGTACGCACACGTATACATGTGGTTGACTGCGTATAATGATCTGAAAGGTGCATTCAAACAACAAATTACACCTGCTGTATGCACACCGCTCTCTTGATGCAAGAATCAATCTTAGAGTTGTTTGGGCAAAGAGATTCCCCAATGGTCTGATTCGTGCTCAGAATCTGTTTTTGGTTCCGGCCCCCACGGGCCACAACATCCGCCCTCGTTCTCTCTGGCCACTTAAACATGCAGTTTAACTCACACAGTTAGTTTGTAATTTTTCAAATCAGTCAACTTTGCACCATCGTTTTTCCATATTTCCCATTTTCCATTTCAGATCTAATATTCGCCCTGAGAATGCCACGTTTAACTCTCACCTCTTCAGAATGCACACTTTCGAGAGGGCTACCACCTGCAGCTCCTGTCATATGCTTCTCAGGTGAGCTGTCATTACACTTCTGAGGCTGCTGTTAATTGTGTGTTGAAACAAGTTAATAAAACCAGTCAGATCATTAAAATAAAGATCTAATGAAATTGTTTGATGAGCACAGTTTTTTCTGTGCAGTGACATTGTAAATGTGTATAAATCTTCGGAAATATAGTTTTGGGGTAGTTAGGGTAGATACCATATTAAACTTGACACAGATGAAAACAAGGCTGCGAGAGATAGGCCCTATACTAAATGGAACCCCGCAATCTTCCTCCGAGTCCACACTTTTGTGATGTATTGCCGCTTTGACAGTCAGGTAGAAGTTTGATGCGAAGCTCGTGGCCTCTGCAAAAGTGCGCATCGAAGGCACATATCGTCAGCAAAGGGAGTACTCTTCTGAAACCTAAAATGACTAATGGGACAAGGTGTGTCCAAACTTGGTCCTGGAGGGCCACTGTCCTACAGAATTTAGCTCCAACTTACCTGCAAGTTTTTGTATGCCTCGCAGTAGCGTCTCATGACCATAAATTTCGGTAGGGCAGATTCTTGATCTTAGCGCTAGTTTATATTAAACATTGTGTAAGCTTTATATTCTAATTGCTGCATATGCAGACACACTTTTTGGTGTTATTCAGCCTGAGGGTTACGCTCTACTTTTGATTGACAGGCTTTACGTACACACGACACACGCATAATGCTATCCTAGAATTGCCTTAAATGGGTCATATGATGCTATTTTCGTAGATCATTATTTTGTGTATTTGTTGTAATAGATTACCATGTTTTAATGTTAAAAAACACATTATTTTTCACATACTGTACATTATTGTAGCCCCATCGTTCTAAAACGCGTCGATTTCTACAAAGTCCCTCCTTCCGAAAAGTGTAGTGTGCTCTCATTGGCCAGCTGACCCAGTGCGTTGTCATTGGCCGAACATCTCAAGCGGGTGTCTGAAATGTAACGCCCCTAACCATAAAGGAGCTTCAGCTTCCAAAGTCAGTTAATAATGTCGTCAGTTTTACCATATCAGTTTGAGCCTGAGTCAGATTCTGAAAATGCAGATGACCAATCCGATCGATCGGATACTCGTGTGTATTTACGGTACGCAAGCCGCGGTTCAGCTGACCGTGACAAACGCCGGCTGGAATACAGCCAGTATTGTACTCTCCCAGGTTCACATCAGGAAACTGCGCTGCTCACCCATGGACATTTGGGTTGTACTGTTCTGGAGCATTGTTGTAAATAAATCTTAACCACTGGTCCTAATTGTGTCCACTTTCGGAAGGGCAAATAAAGTGCTGCTTCTGCTTTCGCATAGAAACACACAGCGTCTCCACAAAATGGCGGCGACAACACTACTGACAACTGAAGCCACACCTTCTTTCTTTGAGCATTTGGGCGGCATTATGCAAATATTTCCACCTAGTGACGTTGGTCGGTAAGAGAGGATTCGATCGAGGCGTTTTAGCTAGGTCTGGATCTTCCATCTCTTTTAGATAGCTCAAAGTCTCCCACAAACAGATTTATTCTTTGTTACTTTGCAGATCTTATACATGGAAAAACAGCTACATAATACACTAAAGAAAAAGGAAAACATGAAAACTCATAAGTTGACCCCTTTAATGTAGTTTTTATTGCCTCTATTGAGTTGGGTAGGAATTCCAGTGAGGAAAAGAAAGTCATGTCTATTCTCAAAACAAACATAAAACAAACAATAGAACTATAAAGGCTTTTCACAAGATCATATTTAAACTAAAGATTTATCCATCCATCCATCCATCTTCTTCCGCTTATCCGGGGCCGGGTCGCGGGGGCAGCAGTCTAAGCAGAGATGCCCAGACTTCCCTCTCCCTAGACACTTCCTCCAGCTCTTCTGGGGGGACACCGAGGCGTTCCCAGGCCAGCCGGTAGACATAGTCCCTCCAGCGTGTCCTAGGTCTTCCCCGGGGTCTCCTCCCAGTGGGACGTGCCCGGAACACCCTCCCGGGAAGGCGTCCAGGAGGCATCCAGAACAGATGCCCGAGCCACCTCAGCTGACCCCTCTCGATGTGGAGGAGTAGCGGCTCTACACTGAGCTCCTCCCGAGTGACCGAGCTTTTCACCCTATGTCTAAGGGATCACCCTGCGGAGAAAGCTCATTTCGGCCGCCTGTATCCGGGATCTTGTCCTTTCGGTCATAACCCAAAGCTCATGACCATAGGTGAGAGTAGGAACGTAGATTGACCGGTAAATCGAGAGCTTCGCCTTGCGGCTCAGCTCCTTCTTCACCACGACAGACCGGTACATAGACCGCATTACTGCAAATGCTGCACCGATCCGTCTGTCAATCTCCCGTTCCATCCTTCCCTCACTCGTGAACAAGACCCCAAGATACTTAAACTCCTCCACTTGAGACAGGAAGTCTCCAGCAACCTGAAGTGGGCAAGCCACCCTTTTCCGACTGAGGACCATGGCCGCGGATTTGGAGGTGCTGATTCTCATCCAAGCCGCTTCACACTCGGCTGCAAACCGTCCCAGTGCATGCTGAAATTCCTGGTCTGAAGGGGCCAACATGACAACATCATCCGCAAAGAGCAGAGACGATATCGTGTGGTTCCCAAACCTTGCACCCTCCAGCCCCTGGCTGCGCCTAGAAATTCTGTCCATAAATATTATGAACAGAACCGGCGACAAAGGGCAGCCCTGCCGGAGTCCAACATGCACCGGGAAGAAGTCTGACTTACTGCCATCAATGCGAACTAAGCTCCTGCTTCGGTCGTACAGGGACCGGACACCCCTTAGCAAAGGTCCCCGGACCCCATACTCCCGGAGCACCCTCCACAGGCCGCCGCGAGGGACACAGTCGAATGCCTTCTCCAAATCCACAAAGCACATATGGATTGGTTGGGCAAACTCCCATGAACCCTCCAGCACCCTGTAGAGCTGGTCCAGTGTTCCACGGCCTGGACGAAAACCGCACTGTTCCTCCTGAATCCGAGGTTCCACTATCGGCCGTATTCTCCTCTCCAGTACCCTGGCATAGACTTTCCCAGGGAGGCTGAGAAGTGTGATCCCCCTGTAGTTGGAACACACCCTCCGGTCCCCTTTCTTAAAAAGAGGGACCACCACCCCGGTCTGCCATCCCAGAGGCACTGTGCCATGCCGCCACGCGATGCTGCAGAGGTGTGTCAGCCAAGACAGCCCCACAACATCCAGAGACTTGAGGTACTCAGGGTGGATCTCATCCACCCCCGGTGCCTTGCCACCGAGGAGTTTCTTGACTACCTCGGTGACTTCAGCTAGGGTGATGGACGAGTCCACCTCTGAGCCCTCAGCCTCTGCTTCCTCAATGGAAGACGTGACGGCGGGATTGAGGAGATCCTCGAAGTATTCCTTCCACCGTCCGACGACATCCCCAGTTAAGGTCAACAGCTGCCCACCTCCACTGTAAACAGCGTTGGTAGGGCCCTGCTTCCCTCTCCTGAGCCGCCAGACAGTTTGCCAGAATCTCTTCGAGGCCAGCCGATAGTCCTTCTCCATGGCCTCACCGAACTCCTCCCAGGCCCGAGTTTTTGCCTCCACAACCACCCGGGCTGCAGTCCGCTTGGCCTGCCGGTACCTGTCAGCTGCCTCAGGAGTCCCACAAGTCAACCAGGCCCGATAGGACTCCTTCTTCAGCTTGACGGCATCCTTTACTTCTGGTGTCCACCACCGGGTTTGGGGATTGCCGCCTCGACAGGCACCGGAGACTAGGGTTGGGAATCGTAAGAAATTTTTCGGTTCCGGTTCCGATTCCAGTTCCGCCAAACGATTCCGGTTCCGGTTCCCATTCAATAAAAATTATTAAAACAACTAATACAAATACGGGGAAAATACACAATCCTTTTTGTGTTTTATTTCTGATACTTGTCAAATGAGTTTAACAGACTGGCAATGTCAACAAATGCAACATATTATTTAGCAATATTTTTTTCTGAAGGAAAATAATTTTTTTTGCATTCTCAAGGATAATTTGGGACCTCTCCTATATCTTATTGTATCTCCAGCAGTGGAATACCCTCTCAAAAGGGGTAGAATATGCTTGAACACACATGTAAGATCCAGACAGGTGAAACATAATATTTTTAAAATCGGTTTGAATGATTGATTCAAAAAAACTTCACTTGTTTCCTTACCGGATTAAAGTGCTCTTGCAGTTAATAAACAGAAATGCATGCGTTTTGCGGAAGAACATTGTAGCCGGAGCTACTTCTATGTTTATATCTATGACGCGGGTGAGTCACGCAGGCACTGGGCTACTCCGCAGCAGTGCCGAATCGACCAGTGTAAAGTAGTCCGAGTCTAAACGCTTATTACAGCCTTACCGTAGTGATTCAGGATAAGACAAAAACACGTTTTGAAAAAAGGCATTTATGATGTAATCGCTCATTATATACATTTTGTAAATTCTGAAGCGAATTTTCGTTATTTGAAGCGACTTTCAAAAGGTGATTAACTGTTTTGGTTGCTACAGTAGACATCAGTGTTTATTCTCGAACTATAAACTTTTATCTCAGTACTTCTGTGATCATTTGAATATTTTTAACACAGAAATATCGATACTGTGTTGTTGAAAAGACTGAAAGTAAAGCTATAGCTGTTTCATGTAGAACTGCTCTCTCTGGGTCAGTGACAGCGCAAACAGATTTGAATGTCCCGGTGTGACGTTTTTGTCATTTAGGAATAAGATCGCGTGGGTGTTTGAATCGAGATCGTTTTAAGATTAATGGTGCAGCTCTACTGTCTTTATTCTCTCTCTCTCTCTGCGTTGATATCTGACGCAAAAAAAAATGTAACTTGTTATACGAATAGCGCAAGAGACAGTGCATTCATTACAATTTTAAATTTTCATGTGGTGAGACGTCGCTATTAAAGGATAAGCTCCCAGCACTTCGTCCACACATCGCATCAGAACCGTTTTCGGCACCGAAACTCAGGGATTTCGCACGGTTCCGGTATTTTTGAAAAAACACTACCGGTTCTGCATAAGAACCAGTTCTCGGTTCCCAACCCTACCGGAGACCGACAATGGAGGTGGAGAACATGGTCCACTCGGACTCGTTCCCAGCAACGTTCCCAGCAGACCCTTACAGTACGCTTGGGTCTGCCGAGTCTGTCCAGCTTCCTCCCCCGCCATCGGATCCAACTCACCACCAGGTGGTGATCAGTTGACAGCTCCTCCCCTCTCTTCACCCGAGTGTCCAAGACATACGGCCAGAGGTCAGATGAAACGACCACAAAGTCACCACTGGTGCCACGTGCACTGATGGACACCCTTATGCTTGAACATGGTGTTTGTTATGGACAAACTGTAACTAGCACAGAAGTCCAATAACAGAACACCACTCGGGTTCAGGTCAGGGGGGGCGTTCCTCCCAATCACGCCCCTCCAGGTGTCACTGTCGTTGCCCACGTGGGCGTTGAAGTCCCCCAGTAGAACGACGGAGTCCCCAGTCGGAGCACTTTCCAGCACCCCTCTCAGAGACCCCAAGAAGGCCAGGTACTCTGCACTGCCGTTTGGCCCGTAAGCACACATGACAGTGAGAGACCTATCCCCGACCTGTAGGCGCAGGGAAACGACCCTCTCGTTCACCGGGGTAAACTCCAACACATGGTGGCTGAGCTGGGGGGCTATAAGCAAACCCACACCAGCCCGCGGCCTCTTACCATGGGCAACTCCAGAGTAGTGAAGAGTCCATCCTCTCTCAAGGAGTGTGGTTCCAGAGCCCAAGCCGTGCGTAGAGGTGATCCCGACTATCTCTAGTCGGAACCTCTCGACCTCACGCACAATCTCAGGCTCCTTCCCCGCCAGCGAGGTGACGTTCCACGTCCCTAGAGCTAGTTTCCGTGTCCAGGGATCGGGTTCTCGAGGCCCCAGCCTTCGACTGCCGCCTATCCTCTCAGCACCGGCCCCTGACGGTTCCTCCTGTAGGTGGTGAGCCCACGGGAAGGCGGCCCCACGTCGCTCCTTCGGGTTGAGCCCGGCCAGACCCCGTGGGGGGAGGCCCGGCCACCAGGCGCTCGCATACGCGCCCCAACCCCGGGCCTGACTCCATGGTGGGGCCCCGGCTGCGCCATACCGGGCGACGTCACGGCCCCCGATTTTATTGTACTCATAAGGGTTTTTTGAACCGCTCTTAGTCTGACCCGTCGCCTAGGACCTGTTTGCCTTGGGAGACCCTACCAGGGGCATATAGCCCCGAACAACATAGCTCCTAGGGTCGTTCGGGTAAATTGTACCCGGTGTAAATTTAAATATATAGCCTAACATTTTTGTAAATAACAATAATTTACTAAATTGTTGTAGAGAGAAACAATGTCTTTAGAATCCCTTTCAGATTGATTTTCTTTTCCATCTGATGATAAAAACATTGACAGCCAATCAGAATCCATCCTGCTTTAAAGAGCTTGAGCATTTACAATTGTAGATGACAAAACAGCAGTGCTCGCTTATAATGAACAGAAAGTTAACGTACGTTGTTGTGGACGCTAATATAGTTATCATGCTTGGTGTGAACGGGCCTTTACAGTCTTTACAATGAAATGCACTGCACAACGACATGTGTATGGAGTTTTTATCTATTGAAAGTTTTTTAGAAAGATGTTTCATCAGCAGTTGTTAAACAACAGTACAATCCATTGAACAAATTGTACTTCTGTCCCTCAAAGCCTTCTTTTTATTTCTGTCAAAAATGAAATATGATGCTACCCTGACTAAGGTGTATTGAAGCTAACTGACATGGCCTAAAAGTTGATTTAATGGGGTCTGTAATAGTCATGTAAGGTACATGTATGTAAATCAATAAAAGTCAGCGTTGACCCATGTTACCTTTTCTATCCTCATGCTCTTCAGGGGAATTTTTAACCAAGGCTATCTTTGTACTAAATGTGGAAACGGGGCTCATAAGGGCTGTCTGGGAAGACTAGGAGCCTGTGGAAGGGCAGGTAATGGTCAGTAAAGAGCTTCTCCATGTTGTCATTTCATATTTGACAAAAAGGGATAAAGAGAGAGAGAGAGAGACAAACACAATGACACTTCCTTAAATAACTTCCAATCTCCAAACTCCCATACGCTCAGCAGAACCCCTCGTACTAAATAGGAAAAGAAAGAATCGCCGACTACAGTCACACACTGTTCACAGAATTATACTGGAATTGATGCCCAGATGATTTCATTTTCTTTATCATGTCAGGCTCATGGGTTTTCAGACTTAACATACATATTTCAGTGTATGTTGTAATGTAACTGTCATGCCATAGTCTGAAGGTAATGCAGAGCTTGAATATTCCCTTACTATAAGAATAAAAGATCAGATTCAGGTATGTACCACATCCTCAAGGGCCAATATTTTTGCATTCTGCTGCATTTCCCTTTTCCTTTATTTTTCTATGCAAACATTTTGACCACTGCACTCACGTCCAAAAACATGGTGCACAAGTTAAAAGTTAAACATTTGTATTGTAAGTTTTTAAGATAATATACAAAGAGTAGCTAAATAAAAAAATAAAATAAAACAAGAACATAACAAATGGGCTAACATTGGCATAGAAAGGCATAGCCATAGAGAACTTTACATAAAGGTCTATTATGCAGAACTGTGGAAATCCAGAAAGTACTGGCACACAGTTTGAAATTAATTAGTTTGGCCCAAAAACCAACAAATAAACGAATAAAAAAACCATATACGCTCCAATAGTATAACATTAAGGATTTCATTCAACTACAGTGAGTTTTGAAACAAAGTGAGTCTAAAGATTTCCAGTTTAAGAGTTATTATTATTATTATTTTGTTGTTGTTGCGAGGATCATATCCAGCAATAAAAATAGTTGTTTGGTGTCTGGGAGAGTAAAAAGAAGTTCACCTCATCTCTAGACATTGTTTTGTTTTCTATTCCATTCGCCCTGTGCCTCACGCTTTTAAAAAGCAAAAATGAGTTTTGTGTGAAAATTCCGTTTATTGTGGCTCTGAAAAAGAGAGAGATATAAGGCAACTAATTTAACTACTTGCTTGCTGGAGATATCTATAATACTCAATATAATGCCACAGAATTGTAATTTGTATGTGTACAGCCTTTTACTGCCTTTACAGTTTTCTTTTTCTCTCTCATTATGATCTCAGATGTTGCTGTTCAAAAAGCACAGGTGAGATAACCGACATTAATCTAAACTGACTGTCCATACTGTACACTTCAAACATAATGCATGCCATTTCCAGACTGTGATTTAAAATGATTTTCCTCTATGTATATTTGGAAGTAGAGGAAAATTATTGTGTAATGCAGTCTGAAGTATATGTTTTATTGTCCTTTAAATGTATGTTTACTGTACTGACAGAATCCTGTCTTAAATAGGAATGACAGAATCATTGTTAGATCGTTTCTTTGTGTCAGTGTGTAAAATCCTTTTGACAATATTTTTACCAGTGTTGAAAAGTAGATAATAATGGCTGAGTGTGTTCATATTGCATAGAATCTGTTAATGATATTCTCTCTCCTCTCTTATTTCACAGAGAAAGACAACACCTCGGAAACAAGAAGACCCAGGTAGGTGTCTTTGTCTTCAGCATGCTTCTGTATATAGACTGTGACGTTTTCAAAACTGCTGTAAAGGTCTTTTATGTACTCTACTTTAAACATGTGTTGCTCTATTTAGTATTCTGGGAACTCGGGGAACTTAGTAATTCTGTGTATTCAGATCTGTGTGGCCGGTTTCAAATTTAATTTGTCTCGGAACCATTTAAAATGATCTAGTGTAGACCAAATAGTGATCAAAAATGGTGAGAAACGTAAAGAAAGTGCATTCATCTACATAATAACCTAGTGTTGGAAAAAAGTCCATGGATCTGTCAACTACATGTTTTCTATTGGCAGTCTGACTCAGCTCCTTCCCGCACCTGTTTAAATTATTTATTTTAGAACAAATAGTTTTGAGTCCACAGAGCAACAGTTTAGCATGGTGTGTGAGATCTGTGAGCTTTATGAGCCTGGTAAAGTCTGAGACATATCACAATCCATTTCCCTTGCTATCTCTCCATTCACCTTGGGTCTATTTACGGTCATATCAATGCAAAAAAGTCTGTATATTAAATAAAAAAAAAGTGGAAAAAATGCAATAATTTTAAAATAATAAATACATCATTTATTGAATGAGAATGATCACACAATATTAATATACATTAATAAAAAAATATCTAAAACTATAATAAAAAAAAAAAACAGTTATACAGTTATAACCATTTATTATAATGTGGACATTCTTTCGTGTTTTGTAAATTTAGTTGAAAGCATTTACCACCAAAAAAATAATAAAAAAGCATCGCAGAATATTCTGCAAGGATTTACAGATATGATCATTCTCAGAACCATGTCACAAATCATATGAGATTATTAAGTTATAAAGAGATTATATGAGTTATTAAACGTGTGTATATATATATATACAGTATATATATATATATATATATATATATATATATATATATATATATATATAATAAACGTTTCTTGTAAAAAGTTTTAACTACTGTGTGGCAACCTTGTTATGTGTTTTGTCATTCTCAGAAGTATTACTTGTAAACAGTCAGGAGAGCTTCTCATTTTACTCCAAAAACACTGCCACATCATTTTATTTTCAGAATGGTGAAACTTCATGCTCAGCTTAAACAAGTGCTGATTTTCAAAATTGCTGCAGTTCTGTTTTGCTCTTCTGGGACTAAATAACAATCCTAAAGTGCTGAAGGGGTGTGCTCATGTTGATAGGAGGAAGTGGTCAAAAACAATGCATTGTAGAAACAGCACAAAATTGCCCTGCTCATTTTATTGCTGTTTAATTAGAATGATTAATTTCTGATTTAACAGAGTGTTTTGACCAACTTGTTACTTTTAAATAAGCTCAGGTGTGCTGACAGCTAAAGTGATAGAAGCTCACAGTTGAAGCAGTTTTATTATCTTCATTATCTACACAGTTCTCTGGAATGGATTGAAAAGAAAAATAGCTCTGGCACATTTGGTCGTATTAATTGGAACATTCACTTCTACAACATTGTACCTATCAGTAACTACAGCTGATTGAGTGCTTTATTGAGAAGTTGTAATATGAACACATCCGTAAATGGATTCTTTCTTCAGGAAGTCTAATGTTCACACCAATTTCAGCAGGCGGAACATCTCCTTGGTTCAGGCCGTTTATACATTAAAGATAACAAGTCAAGTTATAAGTTAACAAAGAACACATGGGAAATTCTCTTAATTCTTCCATTGATGAGTTGTTTTAGGATCACTAACTGCCACACTGTTCTCTTCCACAGATCTGCTTTGAGAAAACTGTACTTGTATCGCCGGTTGTGGTTTTAAGAATTTTGTCACAAATTTGACACTCCCGGTGAACACCATATAAAACACCTGGGATGTCAAATATGTGTTTCCTTTTAGTTACCTTCAGGCAAGGGCTGCTGAGAACCAGTCAGAGCTGTCAGGGTCAATTCAATGGGCTGTAATGGCAGGAAAACGCCTCTGCGTGTCTGACAGTCAGTAGTGGTCTCATTACACCTTAGTTATATTGCTGCTGCAATCTTATTGTTCATGATACAAAACGCCTCAGCTTAAATAGAGTATGATATCATATAGTAATGTCTGCTGAAATTCAGCCTAGCCATCAGAGGAATACATTTTATTTGAAAATATACTAAAATTGTAATAATATTTCACAATATTACTGTTTTTACTGTTTTAATTAAATAAATGCAGCCTTGGTGAGCATAAGAGACTTGAAAAACATTAAACAAATCTTACCCCATTCTTTTGAATAGTAGTGAATATACATGTACTGTACATACACACATGCAGACATACATGCATACATATAATGGTCATATTTAAAGTGCCTCTATTATGCTATTTTAAAGTTTTCTAATTTTGTTTTGGAGGTCTCCTACAACAGGTTTACATGCATCAAAGGTCAAAAAACACTTTCTTTTTCTCATAATATACAGTCACCACATTGTTCAATGAATCTCAACCGACTCGTTGGATGAATCAGTCTCTCTAAATCCCTCCTTTCCGTGAGCTTATACTGCTCTGATTGGCCAGATGGCCCAATCTGTTGTGATTGGTTTACTGCTTACAGAGGTAAGTCGTAAGTCACATTACCATAACTGAACTTCATCCCAGGAGGCTTCCTCAGTCCTCAGCAGTTGTACACATTGTAAAGACAGTAATGATGACATTGATTTTACCATATCAATCAGAGTGCAAGTCCGATGACGAAATATTGGAAGAACTAATTATTCAACCCGAACCTCCATTGCAAGGACGACTTGAGTGATACTCAGTAATACACTACTCATTTTGAGGTACATTATGAGATGTTCCTCACTATCAGCATTAACAAGTGTACATCCATCAACAAATCGACGTGTCTGTATATTTCTAATTTATTGTGGTGCACTATACGGGAACTGCATTAACTGTATCAATAACGGTGCATACATTAGCCCTGGACTAACTTGAATGACTGATTTAACATTAAAGTTTGCAAAAAACAAATCTTCCTCCACCTTTTATCTTTACTCAAAGTAGTAAGAACAACAGACAATCTGCATTAATAGACGCAGTTTTAGGTAATAGTGGCCCACAGCTGATTTGCAGTAGTATTTCAGTAAGACAGTAATAATGTGAGTTAGCCGGTTTATGGAAGTAAAATAATGTCAAATGTTTTTGAAACAAAAAGCATGTTGAATTGCACCAATTGAAAAAAATATGCATTGCGTTAACCATGCTTGCATTTTAATCCATTGTATTTTTAAGGCTTGCATTTTTATGGGCTGAAATTCAACATGGTTGAATATTTAAGCTGTGAATATTTCAATTAAAAACATTTCAAACACAATTTCAATATTAAAAATTCAATAATCCATATTCACCTTTCATATTTCACTTCCAAAATTTTCAAACTGTTTAAAAATACAACCTATAATATTCAACAGGCAAATTTCGGTCCATTTTATTTCGCCTTGAAAATTCGCTTCCACAAATTCAGTGGTTCAAATTCGACAGTAAATTCAACGTGGACATCCAGGAACTGCAGGAAAAGCAGTAGATTACCGATCATAATCTCCATCTGCTGTAGTCGGCTTTACCAGCAGGGGGTGCACGCGCGTGTTGACAAGCACCAAAGCAACAGGAGAGCCCTTCACAAAACGTCATTTGCTGAAATGGACAGAACGATGAGTACGAGTTATAATTTATATGTGTGGAAAAGGTTGATTAAGACACAAAACACACGAGCGTTTACTCAAGTGTGTTATGAGACTTATTTTTACCCCCGTGCAAAGTAAGGTGATTTGTCCACTGCAAAACTAAATTCTCTCGCCGTTGGCATTGATATTAAGTTTTAGTAAAACAACTGTAATACACTGAGACAGAGTGAATTGTTTGTTTTAGTCACTATGACGGAATACTAAATTGATGGCTGGGTTTTACATGATGGCAAAGGCAATTTTATTTAAATATAGCATCATTAAATACAACCAAATTACAATTATAAATTAAATTCAGCAATTATAAATTAAAAATTACATCTCTACCATGATATCTGGTAATATCTGTGTTATAACGTGAATTGTCTCCGCCATTATCCAGGGCTGCGTACAGTAGGGGTATTTGTCATCTTATTTTATATCTTTTTGTCCATTTGGAGCGCGCGTCACATCACCTATTAGCGTCGCGCCTGCCACAAGATCTCTCACTGTTTACATGAACCAGACACTCCGATGAGAGCGCATAAAGTGCAATCCATCTCTTATTTACCATTTTTTCATCTTATCGTATATTTTATTCGCTCCTTTGCCCGTATTGGAGCGCGTCTCGTGGCTCTTAGCGTCGGGCCAGCCACACGATCTCTCACTGTTTTAATCTACCAGACACTCCGATTGATGCACGAAAACACAAAGCCAATGTAATCCTGCTCTTAGTTACCCTTCTGCCATCTTATCTTATATTTTATTTGCTCGTTTGTCCCATAGAGCGCGTTTCGTGGCGCGCCAGCCACAAGATCTCTCCCTATTCAGTTGCCTGATTCTCCGATTGACATTCTGAAGGAGAATGATTTTGACCACTCCATTACGTTTTGTTTTTTTATAAAGCCTTTCTTTAAAGTGAATTTCGTTTTTAATAAATTGTATCTTAATTTCAATCAATGTTTGATCAACCAATTCCCTGGATTTAATACATAGCCTAAGCAAAGCAGACATATAGGCATAGGCATAGCAATAAAATCATGAAATTTTTGCATTGCACATTTCTCACAGGCATGATAAATACATCAAGGTAGAAATGTCTAGCCTACTTTTAAACGAAACAATTCAAAACGAAAATGAATAGACTACTCTCAGATAATGTAATCCGTATGAAATGAGCATTTTTCTCGGCGCGTTCACTACTGCGAAGATGGCTCCAATACGACGCACGCGCGCTCCATTATGGACAAAAAGAGCGAATAAAATAAGATGACAAATAGATAGGCTACATAAGAGCAGGTCAGGATTGCACTGTCTGTTTGCACATGTGCATCAATCGGAGTGTCTGGTAGATTAAAACGGTGAGAGATCGTGTGGCTGGTCCAACGCTTAGTAAGAGCCACGAGACGCGCTCCAATACGGGCAAAGGAGCGAATAAAATATACGATAAGATGAAAAAATGGTAAATAAGAGATGGATTGCACTTTATGTGCTCTCATCGGAGTGTCTGGTTCATGTAAACAGTGAGAGATCTTGTGGCAGGCGCGACGCTAATAGGTGACGTGACGCGCGCTCAAAATGGACAAAAAGATATAAAATAAGATGACAAATACCCCTACTGTACGCAGCCCTGGATAATGGCGGAGGCAATTCACGTTATAACACAGATATTACCAGATATCATGGTAGAGATGTAATTTTTATTTGCTGAATTTAATTTATAATTGTAATTGGGTTGTATTCAATGATGCTATATTTAAATAAAATTGCCTTTGCCAAAACCCAGCCATCAATTTAGTATTCCGTCATAGTGACTAAAACAAACAATTCACTCTGTCTCAGTGTATTACAGTTGTTTTACTAAAACTTAATATCAATGCCAACGGCGAGAGAATTTAGTTTTGCAGTGGACAAATCACCTTACTTTGCACGGGGGTAAAAATAAGTCTCATAACACACTTGAGTAAACGCTCGTGTGTTTTGTGTCTTAATCAACCTTTTCCACACATATAAATTATAACTCGTACTCATCGTTCTGTCCATTTCAGCAAATGACGTTTTGTGAAGGCCTCTCCTGTTGCTTTGGTGCTTGTCAACACGCGCGTGCACCCCCTGCTGGTAAAGCCGACAGATGGAGATTATGGAGATGGAGATTATGATCGGTAATCTACTGCTTTTCCTGCAGTTCCTGGATGTCCACGTTGAATTTACTGTCGAATTTGAACCACTGAATTTGTGGAAGCGAATTTTCAAGGCGAAATAAAATGGACCGAAATTTGCCTGTTGAATATTATAGGTTGTATTTTTAAACAGTTTGAAAATTTTGGAAGTGAAATATGAAAGGTGAATATGGATTATTGAATTTTTAATATTGAAATTGTGTTTGAAATGTTTTTAATTGAAATATTCACAGCTTAAATATTCAACCATGTTGAATTTCAGCCCATAAAAATGCAAGCCTTAAAAATACAATGGATTAAAATGCAAGCATGGTTAACGCAATGCATATTTTTTTCAATTGGTGCAATTCAACATGCTTTTTGTTTCAAAAACATTTGACATTATTTTACTTCCATACCGGTTAGCCGGAGACCTACACAATATAAAATACAAAACTACGTATTTTGAACACCAGGTAGAAAATATATACATCAATAATTAATCAGTTACAGGTTGTGATTCTGAGGAGCAAGCTAGTCCAAATATTCCGACCCATCTTTCAGGAGAAATCGTTTTGTGATTTGAGAAGCAGTCGTCAGTAAAATGACGTGTTGTGGGCTGGTCAAGTTGTTCGCGGACGGACAACGTACAACATAGGCGGGCATTATACGAATGTCTTTTTTAGTGACGTAGAACCATCACACAGTAGGATTCGAAACACAAACGACTCATATTGGCGGTTCAGAGTCGATTCTTTCTTGGGAGACAATAAGTTTATTTATCGTGCACTTTCGACTTTACAACTTTGTAGAAAGTTTACTTACACAAACAGCTATATTACACACTGCGTGAAAGGGAATATTCAGAAAACCATAATAGGGGCACTTTAATTGAACTGAATTAATTATTTGAAAAAGCCTCACAAATGTGGCTTTTAAATATGAAAATGAAGGCAAGAACCTTAGTTTAGTAACCAAAATCATCAGTCAGTTCATTCTAGTGGCTTAGATCTCCATAAAACTCTCCAATACATGTAAAACAACTGTTTTTTTTACGGTCTGATTTAAGACCCGGGTACTTGGCAGTATTAAAAACAACAAGTTTATAGACTGGATACTAAGGAGCTATTTTATGCTAGAAGAACCCTCCAGCCTCTCTCTAAGCTGCAGGCCTGTCATGGGTTGGTTGGTGGTATGAATCGCACAGTGAAGATGTCTTTAATGACAAAAGTCATTAAATAAGGGAGATAACACCAAACTAACACAACATAGTCCTGACGAGAACGGACAGGGTATGAAGGAGAACAGGTTATAAATACATGGAGCAAATAAAGGGAACTAATGAGCTATTTAATGAGATGACATGTGAACTTAATGACTAATCAAACGAACTGAGAAACTGGGTCAAACTAGCTGACAAGGAAGGCAGAATCAAAACACAAAGAAACATGGCCAAAACAGAATATAACTCCCCAGTTTATTAACCACCATACACTTCTCTGTCATTGGTTAGTGCGATTGCCTCTGATTTAGTGGATGGGATTGTGTAAACAATAAATGCTGCTATGCGTCACTTTATTTGTCCTGTGTGAATGAAAAAATTGGACATTTGCTTTGCGTTGGAAGGGCAATCCACTGAGCTCCAGCACAGTGCTGTATTGGAGCAAAATCAGTGGCTGTGTTGCTTGATGTGAAATTAATTTCCATAAACTGTTAGTGGCCACTAAGCATTTATTAATAAGTGTATCATACGCAAATTGGTAAACACTTTTCTTAACTGCTTTTGGGGCTATTTTTCTGCCTTTTTGTTGTTGTTTGTTTTTTGTCTTTGGGGAGAAATGTACATTCAGGCATATTTTGCCTTATTTCTCGCTGTTTTATAAATTTAATTGAACGCATAACTCATCCTTTTTCATAGTTCCCTATCAGTCAGTCACGTTAGACCAGGGGTGCCCACACTTTTTTGCTTGATGATCTACTTTTAAAATTATCAACACAATGAGATCTACCAATTAAAAAACACAGTTTTATTGAAAAAATACACTTGTATTGTAAACAAATGTTTGTTGCTACTATTGCATGTAATCTTGTAATTAAGGAGATAAATAATAAATAATGTTCATTGTTGATATTAAATTTAAACACTTAACTCAAAATATCTACAGCACAACAGATTACAATAGCCAGGGCATTTATCTTATTCTGATGACTTGCAATGGAATCAGACAGCCTTTGCTTTTTAGGCCTGGGCGAGTAAAAAATGACTGCTGACCAGTTAATTGAGATTTCAGTTCTTTCACCTTTGTTTCTCTAAGCTCGCTTCTTGCAGGAAAATCGTTCTCATAGTTTTTATTGTGTCCGAAAATTTCTCTCAACGTTTCCTTTTTTTGGAATAGCACTACTTGTTTGGCAGATCATACAAATGCATTTAGAAAAGGACATTGTGAAAAAAAAAATATTCCTCCCACTCCGCATGGAAATGGTACGTTTTTGTTTTTTTGCTTGGTACCGCATTCATTTTCAAATGGTTGGAGTTTATGAATGAATGAATGTCATTTGTGTACACTACCGATTAGAAGCCGGCTAGTTGTCATGGCAACCGAATAAACAAAACACATATCGCATGGTCAAATTTTATTCGTCAAGTGCAAATCAGACAGAAACTAAAAGGAGAAGGAAGGACAGTGGCACAATGCTAGCCTATATTTATTTTTATTCAAATTTAACAAAAGCATATATTAAAATTATGTGCGATCTACCAGCATTGTCTTTGCGATCGACTGGTAGATCGCGATCGACCTATTGGGCACCCCTGCGTTAGACGTTACGTCAGAACTGAACTGCTGAATTGGGATCTCGCCTGAAGCCCCATTCACACTGCCAGCGACTTTGTCGCTGTATGTCCAGTGGCGGTTTTAGGCACGGGCGAACCGGGCAGTCGCCCGGGGCGACATTTCTTCATGTCACATGGGGGGCGGCACAAGCAGTTAAAAAAATCCTCTGTGCCGCGAAGGTTTTCTATTTTTTATCATTTCGATTCAATTATTGGCAATGGCGCCCCTGCTTGCTGAGAAGGTGCTGTGCACAGAAGCGAAGTCACGTATCGCGTCTTTTGCGCGCTCGAGGTCGTTATTTCAAATAGGCGCACGGGAAGCGCGCTCATAAACTTTTCAGTATGGGAGTGCACGTGCACCCAAACACTTGGGTGTTTTTTCTCTTCTCCGTAAATAAATCTTTTAGCAGAGCTACAGCAAGCGTTTTTCTGTGGTGGAAATACATTAGCTACTAAAACGTATTTGTTGTTATGCGCAGTGCATGGTTGTATAGCAACAACAGCCATGGGAAAATCGGTCCGAATTTTACTATTAATAATAAAATATAAGCCACTGTGCATTATAAATGTCAGGAATGTATATTTATTGACTTATTCTTTTTATAGAGATGATTTAAATGCTGAAATATGAGGTTTATCTTTTTATAAAACCTTTTTTGTGTTAACCTTTTTTTATGTTTAGTAGGTAACATAAAAGACACTCCTTTAAAACAAATCTTTAATGTTATTAACTTGGTGAATTGATTTCATTCTGTATTAGGCTTTTGAACAAGATTCTGTGTATGTGATCATTTTGGTCACTATATTCATGAAATTAAAATAATTTTCATAATGATCAACTAAAATCAACTTTAATTATGTGTTTTTACAGTAGCCTATATGCAAAGTACAATTTTCTATTTTCTAAATAATCTCTGATTCTGTCCTTTTCTCTGACATTTTAAGAGTGACATAGGGCATACAAAAGCTATTTTAGGTCTATAACAGTTTGGGTTAATATGAGAGCTGTTCGAAATTATTTAAGAGATAGCCTAAGTATTGTGTTACTAAATAAGTATCTCTCTGACCCTTTCACTTTTAAAAACTCCATTTCATGACAAAGAAAATAGTTTAACAAGTCATAACTAAAAGTGTGCCATGCATATCATTCAAGGCAGTAACCAATGCGCTAATGGTTCCTCCCTTGAAAGTTAGATTAATCTAGCAAAATAACTGGATTCTATTAACTGTGTTTTTCAAATGAACGGTATGTGATTTTATTGTTGGGTTGTTGTTGTTTTTTTGGGGGGTCGGGGGTCAGGGGGCGCTCGAAGGGGGTCTCGCCCTGGGTGTCATTCAAAGTAGAACCGCCACTGTGTATGTCGCTAGTCTCTGTACTGTGAAGATGCTTGTTGTGTTTACACAAGGCGATGGAAGGCTCAGCGATTGTGGTGTTTTTCTTAGGGATCCCAATTCGTCAGTTTAGTTCTGACATAACGTTGAATGTGACTGACTGATAGGTAACGTCTAGGTTACAAATGTAACCCCCGATTCCTGAATGAGAGAACATTACGCCTCGTCGCCACAATCCCTGTGTCCACCTCTGAGTGACCAGGCACTGGCTTGGCTCCTCAGCACAAACTTAATGAGTGAGAGCTGCACACTTCTTTATATACCCGTGGCCCTGGGAGGGGTTTGCGATGCAAATCTTACTCGCCAATGTCCATTGGCTTGTTTTGTTACCACTCGAAGGTGATTGGGCTCTCAGGCGAGATCCCAATTCGTCAGTTCATTTCTGAAATAACTACTCCGTTTCCTCCTTCAGGGAACATGGGGTTACATTAGTAACCTAGACATTTGTCATTTTACTGCAGTTAATGTAAATTGATTCGCTAGCCATTTGACGTATGTAATCTAAAATATTCAAAGAGAGAATGGTTAGGACTTGATTGTTTCCATTGGGAATTAATTGAAAGTGGGCGTTAAGTACCAGCGTAAGGTGGTTGAAAAATAAAAGGGGCTGGTGATATTAGCAAAAAAGACTTTTCAGAAGTGTCAGAGATCAAAAATCTTTTCTTTGGAATTATCTACACAAATGAAGTATGCAAAATAAGACCAGAAACCTGTTTTAGGTATAGGGCCAATTTTGATTTTATGATAATTTTTTTTTAACAGGTTTGCCAAAAATGCTGGTCATCAGAGATTATTTTGGGGTCCATAGTCCTCAGGGTGGGCCGCCGCTGAATGCTCAGATTGGTGATGTCATAGAGGTCATCTGTGCTGATCCTCACAGCTCCTGGTGGCAGGTGAGATAAAGTACTGCAGTATTTAAAAACCTTATAGCTGAATTGTATTCTGTGGTGTCATGGGACTCTGAAGCTTGATCACAACATCACAACATGGCACACATAAACTTTTATACAGATATGTCTTGTGACATTCCAACCAAATAATAAATGGAGTATTTCCATAGACAATGGGTTGTCACCGGCCCATTTAGGTTAATTATAAACTACTTTACAATTTTACAATATTAATTATTTTGTTAAATTAATTATTTGTTAAACTCTGCTCTCACAGCACTTATATGAAATGTTTTAAATATTGTAATATTTAATTATTATTGAGAAAACTTGTTGAGTATCTAATATGCTACTGTAAATACAAACACGTCTGTACTCAATGCAGATATTTTAGTATTTTAGTAGTATTTTAGATATCTGAGAATCAGCACCTCCAAGTCCGAGGCCATGGTCCTCAGTCGGAAAAGGGTGGCTTGCCCGCTTCAGGTTGGTGCAGAGTTCCCGCCTCAAGTGGAGGAGTTCAAGTATCTTGGGGTTTTGTTCACGAGTGAGGGAAGGATGGAACAGGAGATTGACAGACGGATCGGTGCAGCTTCTGCAGTAACGGGTCGATGTACCGGTCCGTCGTGGTGAAGAAGGAGCTGAGCCGCAAAGCGAAGCTCTCGATTTACCGGTCAATCTACGTTCCTACTCTCACCTATGGTCATGAGCTTCGGGTTATGACCGAAAGGACAAGATCCCGGATACAGGCGGCCGAAATGAGCTTTCTCCACAGGGTGGCAGGGCGCTCCCTTAGACATAGGGTGAGAAGCTCGGTCACTCGGGAGGAGCTCAGTGTAGAGCCGCTACTCCTCCACATCGAGAGGGGTCAGCTGAGGTGGCTCGGGCATCTGTTCCGGATGCTTCCTGAATGCCTTCCACGCTGGAGGGATAATGTCTCCCGGCTGGCCTGGGGACGCCCCGGTATTCCCCCAGAAGAGCTGGAGGAAGTGTCTAGGGAGAGGGAAGTCGGGGAATCTCTGCTTAGACTGGTTTTAGTTTTTTTTTTCCTCTTTTTAAACTACTATAACCCTGACTCAACCTACTGCAACACAACTTTAGTATAACATACAAATATTACATTGAATAGTCACTGAAAACAATACTCTTTCGCATTGCTTTCGTAATATGCACTGATACCTAAATGAGCCGTCAGATATAGTGACTGCGGAGCACAGTCTTTGTTCAGGCATGTTTCAGCATTGCAGTTTTGTCTCAAGCTTATTGTCACAGACTGTTCCTGTGTTATTTATTTCTGGCTCAGGCCAGGCTGTTGTGGCTCTTTTTCCTCTATGGTTTATGGTGGCACTAAAACCTCATCTTCCTCCTGGTGTTGCTCCAATCTGGCCGACGCGACTCAAACAGCTCGGCAGGGAATAGACACTTAGCAAAATTTCCCTTGCTTTATGCTGGGCTATTTCTGCCTGATAGCACACAGAGGTTAAAAAAAACACCTACAGGTCAAAAATGGATGCCAAGAGATTCACCGAGCCAACAGACTGCGACAGGCAGTGGCTAGACGTGCGTGTCAGTCGTGGTTCTTCACGCACTTGGCAGGTCATAGAGGGGAGCGAGAAGCGGTACTATTGAATGATAATGCACATCACTGGTTTATTTTATCTTGTGTGAAACGACACTTAACTCTTAAGAAGGCTACTAAATCTTCAGGGTCCCATGACACCAAAGAATGGAATTACAGAGCACTAAGCATCCATCTCCCATGTTACTGGAAGACAATTATCTCTGTCCCGTTGCCAGAACAGTGCAATCGATCACTGTAATTTAATTTGATCCTTTAGGCTGCCAACTGTTTACTCTAATGGGGTAATAAGTTTAATCTTTATCATACGCTTATCTGTGGCATAACAAATATAAAGGGCTTTCAAAAGCTACGGCGAAACATTATTAAGCCAAATAAATCACGAATACAGTTCCAGTTTGGGACTCCAATTTAATTTGTGGTAGAGGTGCATTTTTCTGAAATTCATTTCATACTAGTTAGAGATGATCTTAAAAGGGAGCCTGGAAAGAAAAGTATATATTTTTTCAGTATAGTTGTTTGAGAAGATCCTCATTACACCCTCAGTCAAACCTTCAGCCAAACTCACAATCAGTCATAGGCTGCAAAATTTTGGCACCTGGTTCCGCCACGTTCACAGTGCATTATAACCTCCCAGCTGTTGTTTCATACTGAGTTGGGGGGGGATTGTCTGTTTTTATCCAAAAATATACAGATAATTGTGGCTGAAGCCATGCAAGAAATGAGCCTATTTTAAAACTGCCATCCGGCCTGGTATTGCTCAATACAATCTTTTGCGTGAGGACATAATATGAAACTCAAGTCTAATGTAATTCATAAATCCAAATATGCTCGGAGCAGCAATATCAAACAATGGCTTATTGGCGAGTGTCATGATTCAGGAGGTTCTGCTGTGGAAGCTGTATGATTATTCAGCATTAGGTGATGCTTTCATTCTGATGCGTAACGGAGTTTATCCGTGGGTAGGGGCTGAACAGTAATTAACTGTGGCTCTAAATGAGATTCACTGCTTGTTGTGAGCTAATTGTCTTAGATTTATTAAAGCAAAAGGGAGGGGCGAGCATCGCCTCAAGGCAAATATAATGCAATTAACAACCACACTTCCTGGCAGGGCAAAATCCTGACAACTCAAGAGACCGGCTTCTTTCCAAGTGATGCAGTCAAGCCCTGCCCATGTGTAAGTATGTATATTTGAATGACTTGCACAATTATTTTAATGCTGTTGGTTTGTATTTTTTTATCAGTTTTTTTTAATTAAATTTTTTTTCTACATTGTTCCAAAGGATTTCTTTTTCAAATAAATGCTGTTATTTTGAACTTTTTTGTCATCAAAAAATCCTGAGGAAAAAAATGTGTATCACGACTTCAACAACAACAAAAAATTAAGCAGCACAACTGTTTTCAACATTGATATAAAAAAAAAAAATCTTGAGCACCAAAACTGGAATGGAATGAAACTCTGAATATATGAAATGGAACTCTGAATATATGGAATGAAACTGAATATATGGAATGAAACTCTGAATATATGGAGAGTACAATAATTTCCTGACCGACAAGATAGATAGATAGATAGGATGGATGGATGGATGGATGGATGGATGGATGGATAGATTGATTCACTATCCAGTCAAACTCATTCATTAAAAAATATATAAAAGTAATAATAATACTAATAAATTATATTTGTCAACAAAACTAATTTGTCACCATACATGGGTATAATTGGTAGTGTATGCATGACATTGTTTGTAATATGTCCCATACTCAGGTGCCCAGGACAGTCGACTACTCAGCCCAACCCTGGTAAGTCTAAATGTTTTACCACATTTACTCCGATATCCACATGACACACTGCATGACTACATGTGTTGAGCCATATGCACGTTGGCTTGTGCGAGCAGGTTCGCTGGGCCCATAGAGAGACACCACGCAGAGTCTGAGCTCATGGAGAGAGAGAACAGCACCTACCTGGTGCGATACAGGAGCCGGGAGAGCAGAGAGTACGCCATCAGCATCAAGTACGTCTAGCTATTATACCACTTCATACTGTTTATTTGATCGTTCAAGCGTGTTTTTATTGCGTATAAAATTGGTGTGACGGATGGTCGGTGAGGTTCTTGCACGAACATCCTTTTGCATGCAAGGCTTAGCTTTCTTCATGCATTTCCCTCGGTGCAACCCAATACATAATGCATCACAAATTTGCATACAGCTCATTGTGTAGCATGGATGTGAGTTATCACACTACATGCACAGTGTGGGCTTTATTACCTCAGAACATTTTATAGTTGCTTGTCTCATGCTTAAACCAATCACAGGTTCTCTGTCAAAACAAGTTGTCCTCTTTATGTGGGGCTTTAGGTCCTGTGGGTATGTTGACCTGCGGTCAGAGACTGACAGAACAATTCCACATCCTTATGTTATAGGAAGCTCACATTTAAACTTTAAAGGGATTGTGTTTTTTCTATAGCTGGTCCAAGGTCATGGAATAACATGCCACTGGACATTACATCTTCTCCTGCTCATGACATCTTTAGATTCAGAATTAAAGGGATAGTTCGACCAAAAATGAAAATTATTTACTCACCCTCATGTCCTTTTTTGGGTGAACTTTCCTATCTTATGTGTTAAAAGTGTTTTAATTGCACTTTTAAAGCATTTTAGTATGCACTTGTTTTTAATGTGCTTCATAAATAAAAAGAGATGTCTTGGCTTAACTTTTGTTTATCAGCCCATTCCCAGGGAAAACTCCTTTGAGATAAAGTGGAAGTACTGACAATCCTGGAATGGTTACAATGATTCTCTGCCATCTGCAGGTACAACAACGATGTGAAGCACATTAAGATCCTCACTAAAGAGGGCTTCTTCTACATTGCTGAAAGCAGGACGTTCAAGACTGTATTAGTAAGTGGGTTTGAGTTGCACAAAAGCAATGGTCTTCATCAGCATTTGCTCTATTTATCATAACCATATGAATACATATGTAGGGTGCTATAATTCAATGTCGCTATCTGTGCTGCAGAGACCTGAGCTTTTTTTATCGTAAAAACAGAACATTTGCTGATCTGCATAATCCTGTATTTCATTAGCATAATTAATAACATGGGTCCAGCTATTAATCCATTAGAGACACCAATACTACTGCAACCTTGTTACATTTTCTTTTAAAATGATAAAGTTTTCCCTTATAAAAAAATACTGTGGTGACAGCATGTAACAAGGATGGTAAAGCTTTGATGTATTCCATAGCACTGAATGATTACCAATTCATATATCATGGTACTGCAGGGTACATCAAAGAATACATAGTACTGTCATGGTACACATCCATAAAACCATATACGGATGTTTTTGTAAGTGTTGCTAGATACAGATCCTTTTAACTGTGAGCATTTATAAGCAATTTTATCTGTTCCACTAAGATGCACACTAAAATTCCACTATTGAAAATATCACAAAAAAATAATTTTGCCTACACAAGCCTGGAAATGGCCACCATTTTGGTCGCCTATGATCCCGAAATTGAATCTGTGCGAAATTTATTTGGGAGCATTTGTGAAAGTGCAAATAATAGTTGTGGTGCGACCTTTTTTCTACAAATGCACTGGTCGACCAAAATCGGAAACTGCCTGTTTGTTCTTCAAACACACAATCTCAAGCGGCTGGTTTATAGTTTCAATTTAGCTATTCTCTATTCCGGACTTGCACAAAAACTGCATTGCAATCATTTCCCGAAATGTAATTCGTGTGAAAATATTACGAAGTCTGTTAACAGGATGTGAACACAGGCCAGAGATATGGGACACACTGAACACGGGCGGAAAGAGAAGAGCGAAGACTCACAGAAGAGAAAATACCAAACACCGCAAGATCACTGTCCGTGAGGCTCGTAATATAGGAAGAAAAATATAAATATTAAATTGGCTGGGGGTTTATATGAATGTTACATCTCTGATGGAAACCGACTGTCTTCGGAATAGTCTTCCGAGAGTGAATTTGCATTTTCATTCAGTCCATCTGTATTCGTTTTGTGCAGGTGTGTCTTATGCAACATAATTTCACAAAGCTAAAGTCAGACCAAGTCTTGAAATTATGCAATCTAATTTAAATCAAAACAACTGCTCATGCTACATTTGTGTGTAGCATCTTTGTTTGGATCGTGATTAAAATGCAGTGGTTGCCTCTAATTTCAAATGGCTACAGATGTTTTTATTTATTTATTTTTAAGGCCAGTTTGGCCTGTTATAGAGCAAATAAACAGCTGATAAATTTGCTTAAACAAAGACAAAAATCGGCAGCCGGTATCGGAATTGGACAATTTGCTTGTAAAAAAACAAAATGGAATTGGCAATGAAAAATCATGATCAGTGCATCGCTGCCACATTCATTTCATACAAAACGTGTGTTGTTTTTAAATAAAAGGAATATTTTAATATATATAAATTGTGGTGCTCCACCACAATAACTTGGTGCTCCCAAGTAAAAAGTAAATTTCGAGCCCTGCTACATGGATTTGACCATTAACCTTGAACGTGCAGATGTGTTGTTACATTTTTAAATATTAACTTAAAATTTCATTTTACTGTAGCTGGCAAAAAAACTTTGAGAATCCCTATAATAAGCTTTAACATGTGATGTTTCTGTCCAGGAACTGGTTGAATATTACAAACAGCACTCTCTGAAAGAGGGTTTCCGTACACTGGACACGACTCTGCAGATGCCGTATAAGGAGCTCAGTAGTGGACTCAGAACTGCTGGTTAGTATCTACATTTCCTTCAGATTAACTCATTATATGAGATTAGTCTCTTAGCCCTGTTCACACTGACAGCGACTTGCAGTTATTAAGTGACCAGAATTCATTTTCAGGTAAAAGGGTAAAACATAAGGTAATCAAGGTAAATAAATAAAGGTAAAAATAAGTGTAAGTAAAAATAATTAAATAAATAAATACACTAAATGTATAACTGCAGTATATCAAGAGAAACCCAATCAGAAACATATTTTAGATGTGCAGGCCACTGGTGAAGCTTGATATTAGGCAAATCCAGTCCCCCAATCAACCCTGGTAGTTGTAGTGCAGATAATTTAACCTTGGTCTGCGCTTGCTCCAGATAAAGGATTCGCATCTTTTAAAACCTTTTTAGAGAACAGGATAGGGATAATTTAAATTAGATACAGGATAAGAAATGTTTATTGAGCAGCAAATCAGCATATTAGAATGATTTCTGTCAGATCATGTGACACTGAAGACTGCAGTAATGATGCTGAAAAATCAGCATGTATTTATGGATATATATATATATATGTGTGTGTGTTTGTTTGTGTGCTTTACTGTATATTGGTCATTGGCAACCCTCCTCTGTATCTGCATTGGGCATCAAAAAATCCTTATCAGTTGAACACTACTATAGAGTGCACGCAAGGAGGTCAGGTTCAGGTTATCGCTTTGTGAGCGATTTCACTGATCTGTATGATTAATCTGTAATCTGTAAGAGATTTATATAAAGAAATTGCAGTACTGTAACATTCTAAGTACTACTTGAAGCACTGCTGTAATTTATTAGCCTGGCAAGCCAGACGCACATCAAAGTGTTGGGTCTGGGAACTCACCATTGGCAGAGCTCAATCCGAGGGGCGGGATAAACGGTTGTCTTTCAAATTCCTTCTGCACGCAATAGGATAGCGCTACAACCAACCAGAGCGTTTTCCCACCAGCGGAGCTAGTTGATAGGTACGATGTTCCGCGGTACGATGTTCGTGGTGCCCCGCGTCTGTTTGTTGGATTGATCTGTGACTCATATAATATGAAACGTTTGACCGGTTCGTCTTCTGCCATGTGAATGCAGTGACCTGTGAACTTAAGCTGGCGATCGCATATAGTTGTGTGCTTTTTGGCACCTGTTGAACCGTCTCGTATAAATGTTCATTTATGATATGATCGTTCTTCTGGTCTATACCAAGCATGATTCGATTCGCTAGATGTTTAGTGAGGATCCATGTTTCGCAGCCATAAAGCAAGATGGAAATGCAAGCGGCTTTAAAGAGTCGAATCTTGAAGTTGATCTTGGGTGCTTTTAGGATGGACTTGAGTTTGTGAAACGCTACCCAAGCTAAACCGATTCGAACATTAACGTCTTTGTTTGTTGATCCTACGTAGGAGCCTAGGTATTTGAAATTATTTACGATGGCTACCTCTTGGTCATCTATCTTGAGTGCGGGAGCAGGGGTTGCATCTTTCTGTATGTTCAGGCGCATTTGCTCGGTTTTGTTGATATTTATCTCTAGGCCTACTTGGCGTGCTTGTATTTTGAATGCGGTGACTTGTTTTTGTTTTTGCTCTGCATTTCCTACAAGTAGGGCGATATCATCGGCAAAAGCTAGGTCATTCACTTTGTGACTTAGCATGCGAGTTGATGCGCGTAAAGTTCTGTAACTTCTGTATGTCTCATAGTTTTGAGACATAGTCAATGGCTATGATGAATAAGAATGGTGCTAAGACATCAACTTTAAGTACACCTGTTTTGATTTTGAATGCCGATTCGAAAGACCGCTGTTCGCCAGCAGCAGCCAGGCACGGATTAACGCACGGGCCTACTGGGCACTTGCCCAGGGCACTGGGCCAGCAGGGGGCCCTGTAAAATTTGCTGTGTCTATTCTTTTCAAATAATTATTTTTATTTTATTTTTATTTTCAGTAAAATTGTGTTAAATATTGAGGAATAATGTGATTTTTTTTTTTTGCAGTTGCAAAGTATTAACTAGTAAATAAATCAAATAAATAATTTTAATGTATTGCTGCGCTGTTGAGAAGGACATCTAGAGGCGAGTGAAAAGCAGGGTGTAAAATAAAAGTCACGCGTAGAAGACGGTTACTCAAAAAGCAAAACAAAAATGAGTTTAAAACCACAACTTGTTTAATTTAACGTAAAGACCTGGATATTAGAATTACTATTTAAATAAATGTCAACTAGCCTAAATGCATTGATTAGAATTGCCATTGACTAAAAAATTTTCTAGTCGACTAGTAGTCATTCATTTAAGCAATTAGTCGACTAATCTCACGTTAATATTAATTTCTGCTTAAATACTGAGTGCATGGAGGCATATAGCCTATTCTGCGCTCAAGCAAGCGCATGCATAAATATTGCCGCAAAGCACCGGCAAAAGCAGGCTAATGATAATATATGTCTGGGGAAAAAAACTAGGCATTTGTATTGTTTAATAATAAAAAAATGTATATTCATCATGTCTGAGGCTATACACTGTGTTTCAGTTAATTTTTGAGACGCGCTCCAGTTCACGCCACGGAGACCATGAAAGCGCGCCCTGTTTGTTTTATTTTATTTTACAAAAGCACAACGTTTTCTTGTTATTGTGAGTTTACAAAAAGAAAAGTAGCTAATTGCGACTGATGCATTATTCTTTTCTGTATAGGCCTATGACCAGAAAAGATTGAGTATTTCAAGTTGTTTCCATTGTTGATAGGAAAATGCAAGTGTTCGCGCCGACCCCTGCCATGCAGTGCGCGCTGCACACTCCGCACAAACACTTTGGATATGCATTTATCTAGGTTAAAGTTTATAGCGAGCTGCCATGCCAGACGGATAAGTCATTTTCATGTTTAACAAATTAAATAATGCATTTTCTTCCTACCGCGAATTAGCGCTGCACCAGTTTGAAAAAGGTAAAAGCATAACGAGTGTAACGAGAGAGGGGCCCCACACTAAGGGGGGTGCAGAGATGTTGCTGCGTCTGTATATTACACATTTCTGATTGTTTAAATGATCAGCCCTCGGGGGTCCCCTTAAAATGCCTGGCTTGCCTGCCCTATTGCGGCGCCTGTGCATACAGGTGCAACACTGTTGTCCAAAAAATTGGTGAAGGGGGCCTTTGAGACATCCGGGCCCAGGGCACATCATCGCCATAATCCGTCCCTGGCAGCAGCAGACATTCTTTGTTTTCAAGTAGCAGGGAACCGTCGCAACTCTGTCGTCATTATGTTAAGCCCGCCCGTCGACTCTATAAACGATGTGATTGGCCTGACTAGAGTTTGGTTTTTCCAGCTCGAAAGCTAACGGAGACCCTGGCTGCAAAATAAAATTTGCTAGTTTTTTGATTAGTTGCCACAATAGAAAGACATCTTCTTTGTCAGAGAGTTACGGACAGTTACGCAGTAACTTCATCCAGCAGCAGGAACGTGTACTAGCAGCCACGTCGACCTCCGGCGATTAAAATCACCGCCAGTGAGAAAGGTCCTCTTTTAATGGCAGGAGGCATAGTTTGCGCTCAGGAGGTATTTTTAGCTATGTCCTGACACCTCTCTGACTCTTTTGATTAAATATAAATGTTGAACACTTGGCATGCTGGTCGTTGGGTGAAAATGTAAAGTGTGCATGCACACGTGTTGTTTTCATGGGAAAAATGTACGTCTTTACTCCAGCTCTCATTGCCCAAGATGGCTCCTCAAAGAGACAGACTGATGCTGTGAAGCGAGCCGTACACACTCGGCACCTGGCAGCAGGAAAAAGGCTGTTTGTGTCTGGCTCTGCAGCTCCTGCTTCAGGCGACGCAGCGAGAGAGAGGACTCTGCTAAACAAGACTCAAGCAGCACCGGCAAACTCCCTGACACGACATGACAGTTTGGTTTGAGTTACAGGAAAAAGCCATGATGGATGCTAAGGTTCCCCTCACCTGTGGGGACTTGGCTGATTTTCTCTCTCGCAGTTGAAAGAAAGAAAAAAACAGTCCCTGCACTGAGAAATGAAAGGGCAACTTGTGAAGACATAGAAACTCAGCTTTATTGAACAGAGAGAGATGTGTCACGTAGAAAAAGGCTTAGCGAACGAGTACAGCTCTGTTGATATAAAGAACGGGATTGTGGGGATTGTGAGTTGGGGGTTTCGCTGATCTATTTGTCCTTTTTTCGTCAGCATACTCGGCTTATTAGAGGTGTTTATATTCGACTGCCAATCTCGGTAACGCATCCTTTCCCAAACCGCAGCAGAAAATCCAGGCCCTTGAAGCATTCTGGGACATTGCTCTCGCTGATGTGCCGCAAACCAAAACACTTACAAATGCGCCAACAGACCAGTGGTTGTGTGTGCGCTGACACGTCTGCAGGCGCAGAGTGTTTGGTAAACACGTTGAACACAGCGTTGGGTTTTATAAGCTAATGTGAGAAAAGTTATTTGCAATACAGATATCGCATCGGTTTCAATCCTGCATAGATATCGAATATCGTGTGAATAACTGCACGATTTCTGAGTGTCAGTGTCACAGGAAAAAGTAGTTGGCTCATCATCTACCGCTCCGGTCCCCCCAGAGGAGATGCAAAGCAGGAAGGCAAACATATTGTGGATCTGACGTTTGCTAGTTTACATATTAGAAAGTCCTGGATGCTCAGATGGGTGTTCAGATGGTAACAGGACTCACGCTCTGTATGAACGATATCACAGCTGCACCAGTGACAGGGCCAGGAGCACGCACTTGGCAAAAGCTATCACAACACCTAGAGAAAAAAACAACATCTTGAAAAATATAGGAATGGGTTGCTCATGAAATTCCAAACCTCTTTTTCTTCTGTTTTTATATCCCGGCAGCCACCTCTGCCCCAATAGTTTAGTAAGTAGTCCATAATAGTAGTCCATATGGCTGAAGTAGTCCAGATTTTGGTATTTTCTGTGATCATTTACTCACTCACATGTCTTTCCAAACCTCTTTGACTTTCTTTATTCTGTGAAACATGAAAGTAGACGTTTTGAGAAATGTCTCAGTGCTTTTTGTCCATACAATAAAAGTCAATGGGGTCCAAAATAGGACTGGGCAATCATTTTTCGATATTCTATTTCTTCTAGAGATTATCGGGTGTGTTGCTAAAAAGGCTGTGTATTGCTTGTGGTATTTTCAGTGTTTGCCATCTCACTCAGTCCACATGAACTCTCCAGAGCTGCTATGAAGGTTCACTTCTCAAGCATTTCACGGTTTCATTTGAGAAAAGCTATTGTCATAGATCTTGTGACAAACGAAAAGTTTGTAAAAAGTCAAATGTACTTTGCATTATTATTACTGTTATTTGTATTATTAATTTGCAATTTATTAAAACATGACAACCAATATATTTATCCACGTGTAAATGTATACAGTATACAAGTTGTGTTGTACAACACCTTTCTTTGTGAAAAAAAATATGAATTAATATAAAATATTTGTTTTATGAATTCATTTCATTAGACACAATTTTTGATGATACATTTATATTAAATGATCAAACAAAAATGTAGAAAAAATACAACTGAAAACAGATTTTAAAAAATGGATTTCAAGCCCTAAATTAGAAGGTAGCTTACTCTGTGGAGTTTACTAAACAAACAAGTTATGTTTACATTCATTCTTGAGTTCTAACAAACGTGGAATGCATTTCCTTCCCCAATTATGATGAATTTAATATCATAATAAATATTGGATCAAATCGTAAAATACTGAGACATTTTCCTAAATTTCTCAAGACTGGCATATTTCAAGGAGTGTGTTCATTCCCCCGGTGCTGTGTGGAGTTCTTGATATTAGCTTGTTTATGTTTGTTTTGTTGAAAACGTCTCCGTTAAGATCTCTGGGTTTTTGTGTTCTTATTTTCTCTGCTTCGGCTTGGATTCTAAGCTCCAGTGCTGTGTGGGCTTTCCGTTTTGAGTCCCACCAGCTACAGTTTTGTTCCTCCCTCCCCCTCACCCTTCTGGTCAGGTACAGCTATCAGCCACCTGTCTTATTCATTTCCCCCTCCAGCCATCTCACTCTTTTCTCCCTGTGTTTGCTTCAGCTCTTTTGTGTGAGAATGATGCAATGCCATTTGTGCCCCGTTTTTGCTCCAAATCTCCAATCATCTTGTTGCACGTTCACATGTTTTGTCCTACTTGGCATGTCTTGTGAAAACATTTGTGTCTCTCACTCCTGTCCTTTTTTTAACAACTTGTTTTTGTCTTACATCCCTCTCTTCCTCAGTTTTGACCCCGAGAGTGCTTGGCATTGCACTGGCACGATATGATTTTAGCTCCAAGGATACTCGGGAGCTCTCTCTGCAGGTGGGAGACCTGGTGAAGATCTATATTAAGTGTACCAATGGATGGTGGAAGGGTGAAGTCAGTGGCCGGGTAAGGGAAAACACTCTTATACACCTTTATATACTGAGAAATGCTGTTGAAAGTGGATTGGGCTGAGCACCATAACACACTTGTAGCCAATCATCAGTAGGGGAGTGTTTACACTCATGGTGGGTAGGGATGGCGAAAACTAAAAATGTTCTTGACCGACCACCGAGCCTCATTAGCCGGTTGAAACCGGTTAACCGATTAGTTTAAAATATGCTACGCTATTATAAATAACAGCCATTTCGAGCCGCGCCTGCAATTTTGCAACTCTGTCGCATCTCTCTGCCGCTCTGCCTCCCGCTCTCACACACACTATAATAGTCTCTGAGCGCTGTTTGTCACATTTCCTACCAGCTAGCATAGATGACACGGTAGGTTGGCTTTGGCTACCTTTCTCACCCGAAGAGGCTTGCGGGTGTCGCGCTTTCAGGTGATACATAATAGATGATGTGCTACTACTGTATTTAAGCACTGTATCACACAAGTTGCAACTTACATCTGTGTCATTCTTTTTGGTGAAATGCTCCCACACACTACTTTTCTTTGCACGCTTCATCCTGTCGTCTGCCCTGGCTCTAACCTCGAGTGTTTTAGCCTGGAGCCTTTACTTTTCGCAAACCTTGTTAGCCGAACCCAAACGCTGTGACCTCGCGCCAAATGTTTTTATTGGTTTATTAAGTACAAACAGGCGAGTTATGAAAAATTGAGTGAGGGATTTGTTCACTTCACACAAAAATATCTTGGAATGAGATGGCTAACTGTAGTAGTGTTTAATCCACTGTCTATTATACTATAAAAGCCTAATTTAGAGATCGCTTTTTTTTTTTAACCGACTACCGACAACTTTGATCGGTTAACGTTGATACGGTCAACCATCAGTCAAACGGTCATCGGTTAACATCCCTAATGGTGGGGGAGAAGAGAGAGAGAGAGCAAGAGAGATATTTGAAGAAAGACTGTAGAAAGAGAGATGGCTGAGAGACATTACAAATGTGTAAGGTCAGAGGAATATAATTGGAAGAAGAAGGGTTGGGGACAGGCAAAAGCTTTGGGAAACGCATTAATTTTAGAAAAGCTGTCTAGCGCTGGGAACCTGTTTGTTTGGGCTGATTTCAAATATCAACAGTGTTTCTCAGAAATCACTTTCTGCTTTTTTCTCGGAACTTCCACATCATGTAAACTGAACTCTTACCCTTCCCTGCGAATCACAGTTCATGGTTGCTCAAAAGGGAACTGCTAGACACATAGCAGCGAAAAAATACAGTTTTACAGAACAACAACAGAATTATATATTCAGCATAGTTAAGAATCGTGATATAGGCCATTAATGAGTTGTCAGACAATTTTAATATTGTGCATTAATAATACTTAGAATGATAAACAAGATGGTTTATGATCTATTGTGTTTAACTATGTTAACAAATTGAACCTTGCTGTACAGAGAGTAGCTGTATTCTGTTATAGTTAGATTTTCATAAAAAATATCATTATATAATTTCATATTAATATCTATTTTTTAGAATATTCTTATTTTCTAATAATTTATATGTACGCTACTGTTCAAAAGTTTGGGGTCAGTAAGATTTTTTAAAAAGAAATTAATACTAAACAAGTTGCATTACTGTGACTTTTGAGTTTTGATTCATTTATAAACATTTAAAATCTTAACAGATAAATGCTGATATTTTGAACTTTAATATTCATCAAAGAATCCTGAAAAAAAGTATCAGTTTCCTCAAACATATTAAGGAGCTGTTTTCAACATTTATCAGAATAATTGTTTCATGAGCAGCAAATTATCTATTAGAATGATTTCTGAAGGATCATGTGACACTGAAGACTGGAGTAATGACTTTATTTTTATAATACTATATTTTAAATGGAATATTTTTTTATTATATTTTGATCTAATTTATCCATATCAATTATGAAATAGATGAATGAATACAGTCATGAATCCCAAACACAGTCTGTGTTTGGGCTCTATTGATTTACATATGCTATATTTTGTCGTGATAAAGAGCTTTCGGTAGTACCGAGTTGAATGCAGTACCCACATTAAATGTAAAAGCATTTTGTGAATGTACCCCAGTTCTGAAAGCAATTAGACACAACCAAATGACATAGCAATATAGAGGTGTGACAACATGATTGAAATTTGAGAGTGAGATTGAAATTTAGCCCAGCATTTCCCATGCAATATCACAGACCTTGACTCTCCATGACACCTAAATCATTTCTCAAGCCATTTTAGATTCACTTTCCTTCATTCCATACGCTCGAGTGCGTTAACGAGAGAGATGATTAACAGGAGGTGATGACAGAATGACTTTTAATGATACTTCTGCACATGTCATTATCAGATCTGACACACAAGAGCTCTCAAACTGCTCACCTAGGATGAAGAGAAATGCTCTGTTACTCTTAAGTAAGGTTTACGGATGCTTTATAAATTACAGGTGGGATGGTTCCCTTCAACTTATGTGGAGGAAGAGGAGTGACCAGTGCAGGAAGTCATCCTCACTATGCTGTGACAGTGATAAGGGACCTGTTGGCGTTGGACAAGAAATGTAATCGTGAATAATGCACACTTACTTGAGTGAAGCTCCACAAACACAGCAATTATCATCCTCCTCTAATGGGATGCGGTGGACTGCGGTTGAGACCTGCAGCGTGATGCATCTGAGGCCCCGTCGGCTTTGACTGTTTAATTAGTTATGAATGTCCCTCGCTGATCCACATTCAGTCCAGACATCTTTTTCTCTCACTCTTTCCCTCCCCCTCACCGTCACCTCCTGAAATCTTCACACAGGGCCTGGGGCCCCCCTCTCTCTGCCTGTTTAAAATTTAAACTCCATTTCTGTGCTATGCCGGACCTCCCATATACTCAGGAGTGGCACGCAGAGAGAAAAGCCCTGAGCTGGCCGTTTTTTTCCCCATCCGCTCGGCGACCTTTACGCGGTGCTTTCAGCTCACCTTGTGCTATAATTGATGAATTCATCCGCCCGTCTGACTCTGCAAAGTTTGGCTGGGGCGAGATGGAGCGCGGTGCTGTCACGAAGCCTTCCTCCCTCTTCAGCCCTGATAACACTTAGCAGCAGTGCTCTCTCGGTGCGCTCGGGGCGCTGCGCGGTGACAGGAGGCCTGCCGTTCAGTGCGATATCCATCTCACTGCACTGTGATCAGTCATCGCTCTGTCTGTTTCTGAACCTCAGGTGCTCCCAAGCAGAATGTTGGCACTGATTTGGGACTGACGTCAATTCCTTCTCTTTTCATGCAACTGAAAGACATTACAGTGTTTGCAATAGGGACTAGAATGCTAGACACAGCAAAAAATGGAAGTATGAAATTAAAAGTACAGTTAGAAAATATCTGTCAATGGAAGATGACAAAATGTACAATCATTTAAAAGTTTGGGGTTAGTAGGATTTACTTTTATATATAATACTTAAGACTTTTATTCAGCAAGGATGCAAGTGAAAGTAAAGACATTACTGAAATTGTAAAACGATTTCTACTTGGAACAAATGCTGTTCTTAAAGATTTAGTTCACCCAAAATTGAAAATTCTGTCATTAATTACTCACCCTCATGTCGTTTTAAACCCGTAAGACCTTCGTTCATCTTTGGAACACAAATGAAGATCTTTTTGATGAAATCCGAGAGCTTTCTGACCCCCCTATAGACTGCAACGTTATTACCACTTTCAAGGCCCAGAAAGGTAGTAAAGACATTGTTAAAATAGTCCATGTGACCACAGTGGTTTAACCTTAATGTTATGAAGTGACAAGAATACATTTTGTGCGCTCAAAAACAAAACAAACATTTTATCCACCAATTTCTTCTCTCCCGTGTCAGTCTCTGATGAGAAAATTCAGTTTTGACATCACAGGGATGAATTATATATTTTTTTTAAATATTCAAATAGAAAACAGTTATTTTCAATTATAATATTTCAAAATATTACTGTTTTTACTGCATTTTTTTATCAAAAAATGCAGCCTTGTTGAGCATAAGAGGCTTCTTTCAAAAACATTAAAAACCTTATCGACCCCAAACATTTAAACAGTATTGTACAGTATATCAAAGTCGGCGCCAGAGTAGATCTACTGGAGGGGCATTGGGTCATCAGTGGGGGGGCACAGCCGTTTGAGAAATATTTTGACGCAAAAAAAGACGCAAAAAAACGAAACAACTTTTATTATTATTATTATTATTATTAATAATTATTATTTGCGAATTTCCCAACCACTTTTTGCCAGGGTCGATATTGTCCCCACCACTTTTAAACATCTCGCGGCACAGATGTACCAATACAAATAAATAAAACATCACCAGTTAACTAGCAGAGCATTTATTTATTAAATAAGAGGCGATCTAGCACGCTGAAATGTATTGTTTTTGAAATCAAGTGATCAAAGTGCTCATTGACTGCGATTTGTGGTGCTGATAAAGTGTTCTCTTGTGGCTCGCGCTGCCGCGCACAGTCTTTACACGGATGCGCGTTTTAATCCGTTGCGGAGAAATCTCTATTCGTTCCGGTGAAATCACAAAGTGAAATGCACACAAACGTCACGTGTCCCTGCTTGATATACAACCACTGATAAACATAATCGGTTTTAATGAGGAAAAAAAAACTATACAAGTGCGGATTAGAACCCAGAATCTCTGACACGCTTGTCTAAAGTTCTGCCACTGGACCATTAAAGCACATACAAAAAAAGTCGGATTGGGTATATCTATTTCTTCACGTGAAATTTTTTGGCACCAACACATAATTAGGTCTCATTAAACGACAAATTAAACACAATGTACTATTTAAATAGATTGCTGGACATCGGTATTGTATAGCCTACATCTGATTTATGATTTAGCATTGTATTAGCAACTGTGGTAGGAGGGGCATCAATGACCGCTAGGGGGGGCACGGCCCTTGAATGCCCCACCATAGCGCCGGCACTGCAGTATATCCCAAGGGGGTAATCCATCGACCGGAAGCTGAAGCCGGCCGGGTGCCGCCATCTTGTAGCAGACTATCACCTGCTGTTAGCATTCCATTGACTCCCATTCATTTTGGCGTCACTTTGACAGCGAATAACTTTACATCTGAGGCGTTTAAAGACTCCATTTGTCCATTGTTTATTTCTAAAGAAACACGACAATGTATAAAGGGCTCCATTACCTTCTATGTTACATTATGGCGCCGTAGAAACAGTTTTTGTAAAAATAGGCTAACGATTGCGTCATAACCACTCGACTCTCTGTTGCACTGTACAGAAATTACCGTACAGACAGGAGGAGAAGCTCGCAGGCAATCGGGGGGACGTCCCGTCAAGGGAGAAGCCCATGGATAATGAGTCCATAAAAGCTATACTATACAAATTAATAATTAATCAGAATACTTACTCCTGCTCACTCACAGCAAAGAACTCTTTGCTCAAGCTCACCGTCTCTGCAAGATTAACGTTGGCAATTTTCATGCACAGCTACTAGAAGATTTACGTCTGTCAGACAGGTTGCTCACGTCATCAAGCTTAGTTTGAGTCGGTTTGAGTCTGCGCGTCAGGAACGGAAGTGCTCAAAAATCGCTATAAATGGGCTTCAACTGTCTCAACTGAGTTCCAATGAGATGGCTCTGTCCACTTCTTATACTGTCTATGGTATATCCAAGGTAGCCTACTTCCTCTGGAAAAAAAAGTCTACTTCCTCATTTTTCTTCTCAGGTAAGTTTATCTTGTTTTAAGGATGTTTCTATGTTTTTACAGGAGAACAAGATAAAAACACTGAGAATAGGATTTTTGCACTGTATTAGATATATCAGCTTCCATTGAATTTGGACTTTCAGCATAGATTAACTTTTGTTTAAAATATTTTTGTAAGTTCTTTGCAAAGGAAATTGCTCTCTAAATGGACACACATTTGTTACAAGCTGCTTTAAATGCTTAAATCCAGGTCATGTCTTTTCTAAAACTATATTTACAGAAATGTTTTCACTGCTGTTGTACATGTTGAAAAAATAATTGCAGTCATTTATCTGTTTCTTACGGTGGCCGAGAGAGCTCAACGCGCTGCAACTGAAGAAAACGCATGCAAAAAAAAGAATAGAAATAGAATAGGCAAAAACACCCGCAAATTAAGAAAACATCTTCATAAGTTTCACAACACACGTGAGCTCCAAATACTCACAACACCACCCAAATACAGAAACGCGCTGCAAATAACAGACCACAACGGAAATGTTTCCAGGGGAACCAAATAAGTGACGAACCCGACTGGGACGTGCTGGTGCGTAAAGCTTAAAATTCTACTTTACGTATTTATTTATTTTTGCAAAACATACAGAGATTACATTTTTATGACATACAACTTGTATACAATATACAAAATGTATTAACAATATGTTCAATGTCATCAGAATACAAATGAGAAAAGAACAATGAGCTGAAAACTAAAATAAATAAATAAAAAAGATAAAGAAGAACATGAAGGAAAGATATTTATCTTTCATCAGTTACACTGTACAAATTGTTTCATGTTATGTTTAAATTTTCATAAAGAAAAGTTTCATAAGAAATGTTAGGTAATGTAGGGTCCAACGTTTTAAAGTTGAGACACAGATACACGCATATTTTAAAAGCTTTTTTGTAAAGTAAAAATAAAAATGTATTTGCAACCATTGTTAACAGCATTATATTTCTGTCGTAAGACCAGCTCTTCAGCTGATGCCTGATGGACACCCCGTGCTGCGTTGTCATGGGAACATCCCAGGTGAAAATAATGAGGAATTACTTGGTCTTTCGTTGCTCCTTCATCAAGTGCGTTCCACACATAACAGCACACAAGAGCCCTGCTCACTCCAAAGTCCCACTTCAAGGGCTCTGCCGTCTGCCCTTCGAAGTAGGGATGGGCGATACCACACTTTTAGGATTCGATACGATACCGATACTTTTTCTTGCATTTTCATCGACACCGATACCGTTCGTTTCATATTGACAATTTTTGTCATTAAAAATATTATTACATTTAAGATTTGTCTTAAATGTAATAATATTTTTAATGACAAAAATTGTCAATATGAAACGAACGGTATCGGTATCGATATTGATGAAAATGCAAGAAAAAGTATCGGTATCGTATTGAATCCTAAAAGTGTGGAATCGCCCATCCCTATTCGAAGGGAGTATGGCATAGGGAAGCTCACGAGCAATCATAATAAAGGCTAGATGTCTCGTCCACGCAGGTGGCCAATGGAGGTCGACTTCAGAACTTGGCGATAGAGACTCTGCCGTAAGACATCTAGCCTTTATTATGGATATCTATGCGAGCAATAAGCACGTCCCAGCCGGGTTCGTCACTTATTTGGTTCCCCTGGAAACATTTCCGTTGTGGTCTGTGTTATTTGCAGCGTGTTTCTGTATTTGGTTGTGTTGTGAACTTTTGCAGCGCGTTTCTGTATTTGGAGCACACGTGTGTTGTGAAACTGATGATGATGTTTTTTTTTATTTGCAGGTGTTTTTTTTCTATTTGCACGCGTTTTTTTCTATTTGCATGTGTTTGCTTCAGTTGCAGCGCGTTGAGCTCTCTCGGCCACCGTAGGTTTCTTAATGCACCTAACAGTTCATGTTGTCTGGTTTTCGTCAGAATAAATGTAAATTATTGTTTTGTTTTTTCACACTGTTTAGCAAGTGAATTATTTATAGATGTATACAGGGTAAAAAAAAAATATAACTTTTTTTCCACACATTTGCCAATGGTGTGAGAAAATTTACTGGATGTAAATTCTGAATGGCCATGAAACTGTATTTTGTATTACTTTTATTAAAATATTTTATACCATTACAGTGGCATTTAGATGTTTTATTTTCTTTCTATCCTTTTCATTCTGATATATGTTTGTATCCCTTAAATACATGTATGCCACTTCCTCAATGACATCATCCTCCAGGAAGTGACATCAGTTTAAGAGGGAAAACAACAGGCTTGTTTGAGATGAGCAAAATCTGCGCAGAACCGATCACCGGTGATCAGCGCGAGATGCATGCCGGGTAGAAATGTGTCCGAGTGCGGTCCGCCACCCTCCGCCTTTCCACTGCACACGACATTCGCATACGATTGTCGCATTTCGCCCCCTAGTGTCAGTCGCACGGAACTTTGAAATTGGTCGTGAACCAACCGGTACCCTCGGCTTTTCACAATGGTAAAATTAATGATGAATGTAATGCATGCATGAATATATCCACACAAAACAAATTACCCTCAATACATCTACAATAAAAACAATAGATTTTACAGAGCTAATCAATATAAATATTGATTTAATAATTATAAAATATCTTTTTCTGCCATAATTATAAATAACCGACATTTTACAGAATAGCGTTTACAGAATAACATTAAAGAGTTGAAATATTGGTAATTCTAGCCTCACGCTCATAGTTTTGATTAGAATACATCATTTCACGAATACATCACGAATTTTCCGCATACGCATATGATCGGAACTCCCCGCAGCTCCCGTACGACTCTCCATTGGAAATGAATGACTTCCGGTCCAATGGCTGTCGTTTGTCGTGTGCAGTGGAAAGGCGGCTTGATGTCATGCCGACGTATGTCAAAAAACTCTCGCGACCGCAAGGCGCACGTGTTGGATTCTGCAGTCGACACAGCTGACGGCACAGCTCGTTAGTTTAAACAACCGTGATGTATTGTTCTTCTTTAAAATGTTTGAGTTTAAAACTCTGATATCATGTTTTATGTGTAGCAATAAATTATGTGTCGACATTCCCAAACTCTCTGACAGTGCGATCTATGTGATGTAATTTTATTTTTATTTTTTTTATAAAAACACATGTCTGTATTAAAGAAAAAATGATTGATAAACACGTAGGCCTATTTAAAATGGAATTAAATAAGTACTTTGGGTGTCTTGTTCATTATATTTATTTTCATATAAAAGCAACAAAACTTAAAAATTACATCCAGTTTATTAGCAACACCATGCACGAGCGTGAATCCTGCGATATCCACCTTTGATCTCACAGGTGTCTGATCCACTGCGAGAAGAGAGATCTGTCCGGCGGCTTGCCTGCGCTTTTTTCACTCCTCCCCTCACTGCAGCCGCCTACTCTCGACTACATTTCAGGCGAGGCAAGGAGCATCTCAAACAAGCCTAAGAGCACAAAGAGTAAGTGTTAGCAATGGATTTTGTGAGGTTTTGTGGAGTCCGTTGTTTTATCTGGCTGGTAATATCAACGTTTTTAACAAAGATGGTTAAAAAAATCTAAATTATTTTCAAGTTGACAACCTAATAATGTACGATAACTCTCAATCCATAACAATGACTTTAACTTTAGCTGTTTATTACCGTCCTGTTAAGAATTACAACTATCTACCATTGTTTAAATAATCAAGTTATGATTGATGAAGTCTAAGTGGCAAAGATTGAGCAAAATGTAAAAAAATAAATGTCTGCAAAAGGTAGTACCACCACCCAGTAAAGCATGTCACTTTTCCTAAATATCAACACATGTCGTAACTGGGCTTTTATTTAAATCTCATGTTTTTTTTTCCTCAGTATGTTTCCAAACAAACTGGGGAATATGTTTGATTATTTTACATTATTTTTCGGAATTCCAGTGTACTTGTCACTAATTCGCAATAAAGCTCTTAATTCATTTTAGGACAGTAGGAGCTGAGTAGGAACAGTGGTGGAGATTTAACCTGAGGCATGTTGAGAAAGAGCCATGAGGTGAGAGCAGCAATGATTGATGGCCAGCCTTGTTTGCCAGAGGATTGAAGCAGGTCTATCTCTCTCTACTTCTGAAAGCTGTGAACTGACAGCAGGAGACTTCAGAGGAAGCGGGAGAGAGAGAGAGAGAGAGAGAGAGAGAGAGAGAGAGCGCATCCCTCAATCTTATGACCTGAAAGTGTCACCTCTTGGTGTTGAATAAGAGACAGGAACAGGTGAAGAGTTATGTGTTATATGGGTGTGACTTACCTCACCACACTGTCTTTACCTTCAGCAACTGTAGATGGGGAGAGTGTGAGGGAAAGTCAATAAAGCCCCTGTATGTCTGATAGGAAGGACGGAGATTGAGCGCCTCAATGACTTCATCAGCACTATTGAGTAATTAAACACTTGCGAATCAAAGCTGTTGAAGGGAACAAACCCTGAGTGGACCACAATGAATCCCCCCCACCCCCGCCCCCCGATCCAACCTTGGAGTGAGTGAGGACGGGTGTCCTCATGCACTCACTGCCCCTTTGGGCTTTGGACTTTGTAATACACCTTCCATTAAACCTATACAGAATTCACAATGCCTTGCAAGTGCATAGTGCAGCTGTACATACAGTCCTTGAGTTTTTGCATTAACCAACCTCAAGAGGTTCTGAGTACTAATATATTTATCTGTTGCTCTGAAGTTGACCGCAACTTTCGATATTCAACTAACTTTGCAACTACATGTCAACTAACTCTCATTAGAATTAGTACTGTTAGGTTTGGTTTAGGGTTAAGTTGGCATGTACTTGCAAGGTTTAATAGAATATCTGTTGGGGAATAAATTGTTAGAAGAAATTAAGCACACAGTCTACTAATATTCTAATGACTGATGGTTGGCATGTAGTGGGAAGTTCTGAGAACGTTCCCTGTTAGCTGGGATGAAGCTTCAAATTCTTTGTGAATCTCATGTCTTTAGTAATGATTGGGCTGTTCATGTTGCATTTACACCATTTTGACCACCAGTGTGTGGTTTTTAGACTGCTTGACAGTGAATGATTTTGCAAAGCAATTGGTTTAGTTGATTCGGTTTCAAAAAGCTTTGTTTCTCCCATCACCACAGTATTTTGTCTACTTTTGCTCCATCAATTAAAGTACTTCCTAACAAAGCCAAAGCAGAATCATTGCATCTCTGAACAACAAACAGTAGGGGCTTTTCTGAATAAATCAGCTTTAATGTTAATTTTTTATTTTTTATTTTTTTACAACAATTGGGCTGTAAATGATTTATTGACTCACTCACTTGTCAAAATCCACTATGCTGCCATTACAATGTAACCTGCAGAAAGAGTCTCTGAAAAATCCAGAATGCACAAAGCACAAACACAGACAAGCGGGATGATGTCAACAGTGAAACATCCCAGTGGTGTGGACTAAATACCAGCCAATCATATTTAAAGGTGAACTAAGTAACTTTTTTACCTTAACCGAACAGCTTTGGAGTCATTGTAATGTTTATATTACTGATTTTGTGTTGAATGGTGGTCGTCTCGCACCCCCTGGTGCCTGTGAGCCGCAAAACCACCCTTGCAACTTTGGGCCGGCGGGCTGCCGGCCTCAGTGTTAGGAAGTATCGTGTAATATCAGGTCTCGCGAGGTAACAAATTGCTTTACGGCACTGCATGCGTACACGCCCCCATCCATAGATATCCGTAATAAAGGCTAGATGTCTCTTCCGCGCTGCTGGCCAATGGAGGGCGACGTCAGCAGCTGGCGGCCATCTTGTCACAGGCAGCTCACTCACTCATAGCATTGTGTTAATGGTGCATGTACTTTTTAAATAACCATAACTTGCTCAATTTTCTACCGATTTTCAAACGGTTAGGTTTGTTATAAACGTCAGAGATGTAGTTATGACACTGCAACTTATGAAAAATAAGTGTATAAATAAATAATCAACCAGAATTGTCCAGGTACGTTAATAACGTTTGTGAGAAACCAAACCGTTTGAAAATCCATCAAGATTTCAGCAAGATAAGAGTATTTGTGTTCTCACCATACAGTACAACATAGCCCGCCAGAAAGCTAGCCTGTGACAAAATGGCCGCCGGTGATGATGATAGAGACTCTGCCATAAGACATCTAGCCTTTATTATGGATATCTATGCCCCCATCCATCCATTATCGGGCTAGCTATAAGAAAAAGGTAACGCTAGATATTGAATTCTTCAAGTTTTCGTAATGACTGATGTAAAAAAGAAGAAGAAAGCTCGGAAATCTTTGTCAGTGGACCAAAGAAAGAGGAAACGGGAGACTGACCGAGCGAGAAGTCAGACTAAAGTTAAAGGTGAACTATGCAGTTTTTTTTACCTCAACCGAACAGCTTCGGAGTCATTGTAATGGTTATATTACTCTTTTCGGGTTGAATGGTGGTAGTTTCCTCCCTCCCCCCCCCCCCCCCCCCCCTTCAGAATCGGTTCACAGCCGGAGGAGATCGATGTTCTCCTCAGGGCCGTAAAAGAAAGAGAAGTGACATTGGGGTTCGGACAAACCCACCCAAATTAGCTTCGGTTAAACATGCATATAATAATTTGGGTAAATGTGTAAGCTTTATGCCTATTTTTCCCATCGTCATGGACACAACAATGATTTCCCTCGTGTTTTAATATTTTTCCTTATAATAATGTATCATTTGCAAAAAGTAAAATGCATCTGTGTAGATGAGAGAATCATCTACAGTGTATGTGCGTTGTTCACACTCTGTATTATGGCCAAGCATGCGCGCTTAAAATAGCATCTGAATGTACGCGCAACGCGCCACTGACTTTAGACTAGGTTTTTTTCTGGTCAGTGGCGCAATTGTTTTCTGGAACTGCAAAATTGCTCCAGGATTGTTTGCGCCGGAACACGCCTCCTTTTTTGCGCTGAACCACCCAGGGAGCGCAAGATCATTCCCTAGTTTGCCGGCGTGCGTCTGTGGAGAGAAAAGTCCGCTTTGCACGGTTGCAAAATACGAATGATACATGCGTCGGTGTACAAAGTCAATTGCGCTGGGTGCAAGATAGGGCCCTGGAACTGACTGTAACGATGTAAATGAAATACCTGATAGAAGTATTTGCGTTAATAGTCATGATTTTTAAAAAATGAATACAAATACTTTTCAAACAATAAATATTCATGTTTTGTTTTTCACTCTTTATTATCATAGTTTTGAATAAATAGTTATGAATAATGGATAGTTTTCATATAGGCAATGATAAAACAATAAAATAAATACATAAAAGGCATTTGTAATGTAGCACAAGTAAACGATGAAGGCATGATAAAGTTATCAAGACTAAGAAATCAATTAGTTTTAATAAAGCAATATTATTATTATTATTATTTAAATAACTAAAAATGTAATTTCAAGATTTTTCCTTTAATGATTTTTCTGATCAGGTTATTAAGAAAGTGTAAACACAAAACTCTTCCCAGGCTTTCTTCTATTGCACACTGTTAGCAGAACTTGACAGGATGTCCCTACATCAAGAAAGTGTCATTTCACACCATCTGGTTTTATTGATTCTGTCTTCACACTCCTTTTTTACACCCGGATATTTCCTTCAGGTCTCTTTCTCACTCCAAACATAGCAAGACAGACACACTTGTGTTTAAGTTATTTGTATGTTATAGCTTTTTCCATATGATTCAGCCCTTGTTGCATTTGCAGACAGTCTCCCTTGTGCCCTGATACCACTACATGTTTTCAAAAGAGGATAAATGCTTTCATTCCAGACACAGGGATCTGGGGCACAATATATTATTTATAGTCTCTGTTGGTGTGATACATAAATAATTTGTTCAGAGGGCTAGTGGGGGTGGGATTGGGGGAGGTGATTTCCAATTTAAGTCCGGAGATGCTTCTTATGCCATTGAGGTACTATTTAAAATACAAACTAGTGCTATGATATGCCTTGCTAGCATATCAGAGGGTGGTTGCAGTGCACCATCCAAAGAGATTCTGGTCTGGAGGCACCAGATTCAGAATATGCAAAATGGATTTTATAAGCAAGAAAGAATGCGTATGATTGGCTAAGCTGTTTGGCGGGCAATTAGTGATCTTGTAAAGGCATTTTTACACAGCAGGTTTAAGTCTGCCACATGAAGTCTCTGAGCTGACTCCAAGTTCTGTGTAATGACACAATGGCACATTAAAACGGCAATAAAATATGCAGCTCTGACCCACCTCAGCCCCCAGTACCAGGTTTCATTGTTATGGAGAAAATATTTCAATTATATTATTATCTAAAACTTATAATTAAATACATTCATATTTTCATATATTTCTTTCCACTTAAAGTGCCCTTATTATGCTCTTTTTAAAGGTTAAAGGTTTCTAACTTTGTTTTGAAAGTCTCCTACAATAGATTTTCTCATAATATACCGTACATTGCACAACACCTCATTTTTTAAAGAGTCTTAATAGAGTTTGTTTGAAGATTCAGTCTCTTAAAACCCCTCCTTACCGCCAACCTATCATATTGATCACAAGTTCAGTATGGAGTACCGCAAGGCTCAGTACTAGGACCGTTGCTTTTCACCCAGTACATGGCATGCTACTCTTGCAAGATATCATTAGGAAAGATGGTGTTTGTTTTCAGTTACGCTGATGAAACTCAGCTCTATATTTCTTTGCAGCCTGACAAAATATACCAATTCACAAAACTAATGGAATGCATAGTTGATATAAAAAATTGGATGACTAGTAATTTCCTTAATACTAAATTCAGGAAAAAACTACAATTATTGGACCAAAGCCTCCGCACGTAATAATACTTCTTAACACGTGATGGCTGCTCTATTATGTCTTCATTGTCAGATAAGAACCTGGGTGTGTTATTCGATAACAATCTTTCATTTGAAAGCCACATTTCTAGTATTTGTAAAACCAATTTTTTTTTTCATAAAAATATATCTAAATTACGACAAATGCTCTCAATGACAATTGCAGAAATGTTAGTTAATGCGTTCATGACCTTAAGGCTAGATTATTGTAATGCTATACTAGGTGTTTGCCCAGCACGCCTGATAAACAAACTCCAGCTGGTCCAAAATGCAGCACATAGAGTTCTTACTAGGACCAGGAAGTATGACTATAGCCTGGGTTCATACTTTAAATTAGGGTCCAATTCTAACTATTGACTTTTGCCTCAATAAACTCCTAATTACTGTTTATTAATAGTTAGTAATAGTTAGGAATTGAGTGGGATTAAGGGATGTAGAATATGGTCATGCAAAATAAGGCATTAATATGTGCTTTATATGTACTAATAAACCGCCAATATCCTAGTAATATGTATGCAAATAAGCAACTAGTTAATAGTGACAATTAAACCCCAAACAAAAGTGTTACCTAGCCCGGTTCTTTCAACACTGCATTGGCTCCCTATTAAACATGGCATAACTTTTTAAATCTTTAAAATCGAATTACTTACAAAGCTCTAAATGGTTTAGTACATCAGTACTTGAGCGAGCTCTTAACACGTTATAGTCCTTCACGTCTATTGCGATCTCAAAATTCTGACCAGTTGATCATATCTAGAATATCAAAAATCAACCGTGGGAGGTTGATCCTTTTCCTGTTTAGCACCTAAACTCTGGAACAGTCTTCCTGTTGTTCGGGAGGCAGACACATTCCGTCAGTTTAAATCTCGATCAAAAACACATCTCTTTAACCTAGCATACACATAGCACACTATCAAATTTCTATAAATTAAAATCCGTTAAAGCAGGGTTCCGCAAACTCGGTCCTGGAGAGCCACTGTCCTGCAGAGTTTAGCTCCAACCCTGATCAAACACACCTACCTGTGAGTTTCTAGTGATCCTGACGACCTTGATTAGCTTGCTCAGATGTGTTTGATCTGGGTGTTTAGCTGGAGCTAAACTCTGCAGGACAGCGGCCCTCCAGGACCGAGTTTGAGGAACCCTGCGTTAAAGGATTGTTAGGCTGCATAAAGTATGTCAACATGATGGAACGAGGAACACTTCCCACAACATCCGATGTACTTGTTACATCGTAAGAAGAATGGCATCTATGCTAATATTAGTCTGTCTGTCTTTCACATCCATCTCCCGAGGTTACTGTAGTCAGCTGGATCCGGGCCGTATCCAGATCAGATGGTGGACCTGCACCTAGACATGACCAGAACTCATCCCTGAATGCAAGCAAGGAGCGCATCTACTAGACAATCCCCTTTGAAGGCCTTTACTTTGCTTTACAGCCAAATTAAACTTTGTTTGCAATTGTTTGAATCATTAATTTCCTGTGCTATAAAAAAATAATGGTAAAAAAAAAGGATGTAACAGGGAGTGAGGCTGGAATTGCTGATGACTTGTTTCAGCAGGTCAGAACCAATTCTTTCTTTTAGAAAGAAATATTTAAAGATTCTTTTATCTACATTCACAAACAACTATATTACACACTACATGAAAGGTATTCAAAAAGGCATAATAGGGGCACTTCAATCCTTTTTGGTTTCATAATTTGATAATATTTATACAATTGAATTTCTGAGAGAAAGCCTTTGTGTAAATGTACATTCTGTACATATGTGCCGACAAAGTCTAAATGTCACACTTTTAATTCCAGTGAATACATAATTATTTTGGGTAACAGTTTACAATAAGGTCTCATTTGTTAACATTTGTTAATGTATTAACTGACATGAGCTGCGTCCGAAATCGCATACTTCCCTACTATATAGTAGACGAAAAACAGTATGTGACAAAAGCAGTATGTCCAAATTCACAGTACTGATAAAAGAGTAGGCATAAAAGTAAAAGTGATAAAAGAACCCGGATGACCTTCTACGTCCAGCGAGATTCTGGTGTGCATATGAAACTATATATACATACTTTTTTAGCAGCCCTGAAGTAATTACTCAAATTCAAAATAAGTACCTACTCAAGAGAGTATGCAATTTCGGACGCAGCCATTAACTAACTATGAGCAATATATTTTATATTAACCTTGAATGGAACATTCTATTAACAATAAAATGTTCAACTTGAACAGCCTGTATAGGCTTTTCAGCTAAATTGAAACCATAAAACAATTATGAAATACGAAACAAATCACGAATGAGCAAAAATGTAAAACATAATGTACAGTATGTATAATATATTTTTGGCCAACAAATTTTGAAATCTATCAAGCCTTATAACCGCCTTAAAATAGCCACTTGTCCTGTGAACACAGATACACCTAAAATCTACCCTCATTATATAGGTGTCTAAAGTTTTCAATTAGATGTTTGAAACCATCTTGCAAAGCCACTGCTACAGGGAAAACACATTGCTACATTTTGCAAGAGACTTTGCAACAACATCCCTTTGTAACAACTAGTCCTGGTTTCAGTAAGACAGCAGAACTTCAGCTGAACGATCAATCATTTTCAAATTCATTTCAGGAGTGCCGACTCCAAGGCTCATAACTCTGGCGTCGCTTGATGATTTGATTTGATCAAAGTTTGATCTGGTGTGGCTTTCTGTGTGATTATACCCTCAAGTGTATACATAACTATGAACAAAACGTATTCATATTCAGTCTTCACATAACACAAACGTTCAATTAGAAAACACAATGCATGTTATCGTGACACTCACTTCTAAGTGCGTGTGTTAACTGCTGAATATTTGATGACTGAGTGACCTAAGCACTCTGCATTATGCATTAATGATGCCGTGTCAATCAAACTCTTCGTGATGCCCGTTTGATGAATCATCACTAAATACAACCTCAGATGTCTCCACTCACCACAAGTATCCTCCTGAACCAGTGGCATCAATCTCGGTACGGAACGAAACACTGATTTTTATTCACTTGCTCAGAAGCATAATGCCTGTTCAAATTCAGGTGGTTTGTTGACTTTGTTTACACTGATAAATAAGCACTGAACCCTACAATCTTCATTTCTACTCTTCACTACGTCTCCATTCGCCTTCTCTTTATCTTTATTGTAATTTTGCAGCAACCGTGGCTCCATCAACATGCTACACATTGAGATAAAGGTTATATGCAAATGCACTCATTATATCTGATAAGGCGGATGTTGATGAAGAATGTAGTCTTGTCCTCATTTTAAAACCGAAGCATTCTGAATTCTTTCATCCTTTTGGTTTCTAACCATATGGTTATTTTAGTTCAGTAGCATTGTTATATGCAATAACTGCAGTTGAAACTGGATTACTTGTTCATTGTGTGGACAAACCAACAAGATCATTGCATATAACCTTCCATCCTGGGCTGTTGCATAATGTCTGTGGTGTATGGGCACGTCTTTTGCAGCTTCTGCTGTTTTTGCAGAAAACCTGAATTAAAAACCCAGAATTAACATTTTTCTGTTGTGTACTAATCTAAATTGGTAATCAATCAGTAAAACTGATGAAGATATTCTGAACAGTAACCAGGCATCAATGCTGTCAAAGGGACACGTCAGACTGTGACATGTCTGTCATTATTACAGTATGCAATAGTGTTGCTGGTGTTGGCCCAGATCCGGCCCACATCTGGTACACGTGGAATCCACACGTACCAGATGTGGGCCGGATCTGGGCAGACACTATGTTGCTGTCTGGGATATTTACATATGCAATATTTGCACGTTTCTGAGAAAAATAAGGGGTAACACTTTATTTCGATAGTCCACTTTAGACATTCTACTAAGTATAAGTAACTTTGCAGCTACATGCCAACTAACTGTCATTAGAGTATTAGTAGACTGTCTGCTTAATATTTGCTAACACTTTATTTTGTTGGTCCCCCAATAGATATTCTACTGACTATACATAACTTGGCAGCTACAAGTCAACTTATTCTACTAACCCGAACCCGAACCCTAACACCTAACCATAACCTAACAGTCTACTCTAATAAGAGATAGTTGACATGTAGTTGCAAAGTTACTTAGAATGTCTAAAGTGGACTATCAAATTAAAGTGGAACCAAATAAGGAATTATGCTGAAAACCCCAAGTTTTAATGTTGGGATGCCATTCCAGATTATTCAGATTCCAACTTTAAGACCTGCTTATAAACATTATCCAAATTTAGTATTTTGGGGGTTAAAGTGTACGATTCTATTCCTCTTAGCCTACTATCTGAACCTGTATGACCCTATATGCCCTTCACTTAAGCACTGAGGTGAGCCAGAAAAACACAGCTGCCTTCACAACAACAGCTGCAATCTGATTATGTTCCCGTATTACAGAAGAGAAGGTGCCAACATCTGAAATATACAGGGCAAGAGACATGAAAAAAGATCTCAGACGCTCACTAATGGCTTTGACCCTGGCTAGAGTGCTTATAAAACCCTAAAACTGTCTCCTTAATGGAAATTGTATAACGGTGTCACATCTCCCTCACCTCACATACAACTACAACATTTGGAGTTAATCCTTTTAGATTTACACTTTATTGATTTACCAAGATGGGAAGTAACCTGATTAAACAAAACCTAACCAGATTAAACTGAAACAGAAAAAAAATTGTGCATTGTTAAGGCTATTTTCTGAATCAATTTTTAATAAGACAGGAAGTTATTGTTGCTCACCAGGCATATACCCCCGTATATTTTTCTATAAAGACAATTGACAAGTCACCAATGACTAAACTGTTGATTAATCAAGTTTTAAAGTGCCCCTATTATGCTATTTTAAAGGTTCTTAATTTTGTTTTGGAGGTCTCCTACAATAGTTTTACATGCATCCAATGTCAAAAAAGACATTTTCTAATAATGTACATAGCGGGATCACCTCATTTCTTAAAGTCTGAAAATGGTTTGTTTGAAGATTCAGTCTCTAAAAACCCTGCCTTTCTGTGAGCCTACTCTGCTCTTATTGGTCAGATGGCTCAGATGGACCATATCTGAATTTCAGCTCCGGAGGCTTCCTCAGCACTTGTACACAGTGATAAGAACAGTAACGATTTTGTCAGTTTTTCCTTACCAATTCCAGCACGAGTACTTGGAAGTGCATGCAAAGTGGATTCACAGCGCTGAAAACAGCGTCTTCTCGATATGTCGACAACACAAACCAAACTTTTCCAGGCCTCAGCTACAACTACAGTGTGGTAGTAAAAGTAGACGTCATTCACGGGCAGCCAACTTCGACCATGGGCTGGCATTATGCACATTTGTGACATTGTTACATAGGAATGTAACAGGAAGTGAGACTGGAATAATTACCGATGACTCGTTTCAGGCAGTTCAGAATCGATTCTTTCTTTTAAGAGATAATAACTTTATTTGTCATGAACTTTGATCTTTAAATCTTTGCAGATATTTTACCTTCACAAACAGCTATATTACACACTGCATGAGGGGTAATATACAAAAGCATAATAGGGGCACTTTAATTATGTGTTGTATGATGTGGACTCTGGCAGAATCCAATAAATACATTTACTATGTATGTCCCACCCTTGAGTCCTTAAAGAGAAGTGAAAGGCATGACACACACTGGGCCAGACAACTGAAGCAAAGCTCCCTGTGGTTAATATCCAGCATGGAAGCGTCCGTGTCTTTGGTATGTCTTCTCCTGTGTAGTCATGCTAGCGTAAATCACTCATATCTCTGCAGAATCCAACACAATCTACCACTAATGTGCATTCAGCATTAGTCTTAGTGCATGTGAAGGTGGAAAAGTTTCAAAGTTAAAAAAAATGTACCATCATTCAGAAGTTTGGGATCAGTAAGATTTTTTTTTTTTTTCAAAATCTTACATCTTTTAATTTAAATAAAAAATGTTTTTTATTTAGGTAACACTTTACAATAAGGTCTCATTTGTTAGCATTGGTTAATGCATTTTTGTTAAGTAATAATGTTACGTTATGCTAGTTACAGTAATAAAGATGTTCATGTTCATTTTATTTCACAGTGCTTTATCTAATGTTTACATACAGATTTGGATCTTAAAATGTATAATGCTGAAATTAACATTAGCTATGAATAATAAATGCTGCAGAATTATTGTTCATTCTTAGTTCATGTTAACGCGTAATGTTAACAAATGAAACGTTATTGTAAAGTGCTGTGGACCGACATTTCTAATGGTAAAAAAGATTTATTCATTAGAGAATTCTGAAAAAAATGCATCACAGTTTCCACAAAAAAAAAATTAAGCAACACAACATGGCTAAAAATAAGAAATGTTTCTTGAGCATAAAATCAGCATATAATGATTCTATTATAAAGGATCATGTGACACTGCAGACTGGAGTAATGATGCTGAAAATTCAGCTTTGCAGAATTAATTACATTTTGAAATATATTCAAACAGAAAACAATTATTTTAAATTGTAATCATATTTCACAACATTACTGTTTTTTCTGTATTTTTATCAAATAAATGCAGCCTTGGAGAGCATAGAGACTTCTTTCAAAAACATACAAAAAATTACTGACTCCAAACTTTTGAACGGTAGTGTAAATGGCTTTTACTCATCTGATGAGATAAAGCATCCAGTTGGGTCTGAGACCACACTGAAATTCGAAGAAATTTGTTTTAAAAAATATATGAAAATAAATATTATGACATGAATACAATTTTTTCCATCATTTTCTGCGTAGGTCATTAATCAAGTAAATTTGTGACATTTAACATCTGAACTCATTTGTACAAATACTTTCTTTGCTTCCATTGAAGCACAAATTGATTAAATAATATTTCTCGATTTTTTTTTATTATTATTATTATTATCATTACTAATAATAAATTAGAAAACAGAAGCTTGTTCACAAGTGGTCTCAGACTTTTGGACCCCACTGTATATGCCATAAGGGAAAAAGTGAACTACATCTCTCATATGCTGGTTTTTACTCAAAAAAGTGCAAACGAGCAGCTGCCTTCACAAAGTGTCACAACCTGCTTTGAATAAGGCATTACAGTCCTGTTCCTCAGAGATGGATGTGGCCATTACTCTCAGAAAAGCATCCTTCTCAGTAAACAGGCCACATCCTGGAGAAAAAAGGCATAATGTGTTACGGCAGTGTTATCTAGTCTGAGTCTCCTGTACTTTAAAAAAACATTGTGCTTCAATAATCATCCATCAAATGTCCACTCATTCTTGATACACTATAACCTTTGAAAGTTTAAAAAAAGTTGGAGGAGAAGCAGGAAGGTATAAAAAGATGTTTTACAGCCTTGCTAAAATGTACCTCATGTTCTCTCTCATCTCAGGTGTGGGACATCTTGGCCTAGTAACATTGTCAGGGACAGTCTCAAGTGGGAAGCTCCTCATGCTGTTCTGCGCTTTGAAAAATAGGACCTTGAGGATGAGCCATTAGTTTTGTAAGCCATTGAGGATCCCAGGGTGATGTTATAAAGACATTAAGAAAGAGATCTCAAAGTCTCTGAGGCTTTTCGTGTAGTTATGAAATAGCACTGTATATTATTTGTCTGGAGTTATACTCATGCCGTTTTATTTCCAACAGGTGACAAATAATAGCCTCAAGATTCATTCACAGCTTGAGGGAAAGTCGTCGAATTGTTTCACCTTTTTAGTATGCAGAGCTTTCGAAATGCACAATCAGGTACGCATTGTGTAAAAATAGCTGCTAAAATGTATAACAATAGTCTCGGTTGAAAAAGAAGCTGTTTTCTAAAGAGTATCCTGTTATTACTGTAGTGTATGAGGAATGAGGAACGGCATGGGCCCTCATTGACCCCTGATGTCCATCAAAAATAGTTTGCTGGAGGGAGTTTGCATTCAGTCACATTACAGACTCATTAGCATTCTGACTGCATTTGCATTCAAACCTAATGAGATGCAGTACAGCTTGTTTTTTTGGGGGGGGGGGGGGGGGGGGGGGGGGAGGTGCAATGTTTATACTCATTTATCTGTCCAATCTTCAATTTCCATCTTGGAAGTGCAAAGTGTTTCTAATTATTTGACCGCATCTATTAAGCTGAACGAAATGAGTCGAACAAAAATGGCCAACCTAATCATCAGCGGAATTTACAAAGGAGTAAATGGACATGGCAGTTATTTCTCAAAACAAAATGACATCTTCACTCATACTTGTCTTTTGGGAGAAAAGTTATTAAGATCAAGGGCAATAGAGGATTTGATTTGATTGAAATGAAGAGGCCTAATCTCACTAATGTAATCTATCCAGCCTCAGACCTGCTTTCCACGTGTGTCACAGATACAGAATGACTTCATTTCCATTTAAGTGCCCAGCATGGACTTGAAAATGATTGCCGTATCATGTTATGCCTCGCTGTGAGTGACATTCTCCAATCCATATTTCGTCAACACACCTCTCTTACTCATTCGGTTTGTGATTTACATTTGATTTCAGTCTCTGCTGGAATACTTTTATTGCCGTGACCTTAGATCAAGCCCTGTTAATACTATTTTTATGAATAGATTTCAGTTGAAATTTGAACTATGTCAGAAAATGTGCCTTGACTATAGAGTACCAGGCAGCTACTGAGTAATAGTGTCATTTACATTTTTGCATTTGGCAAACACTTTTATCCAAAGGCATTGGATTAAACGTTATTATTATTTTTTGCATGTAACGTTAAGTTTTTACTAGTTGTTTTACCAGTTCATGCATCCCCTGGGTGGCAAAACCCTGACCTGTGCTACAGTTTGAGATACAGGAATATTAACAGCAATTGATGGCTACATTAAACACAATTCATCCAATCATTTTCCTTTTGCCAGTAAGAGACACAAAGATAAATAATTTAAAAAAGAGCTAAGGATAGTAGATATTTGATCTCAAATTAGCTGTTGATCTCAAAAAGATAAAAAAATTTAATATTATAACATTTAAAGAGTAGTTTATTCCCGTGATGCAAAGCTGAATTTTCAGCATCGTTACTCCAGTCTTCAGTGTCACATGATCCTTCAGAAATCATTATAATATGATGAGTTGATGCTCAATAAACATTTCTAATTATTATCAGTGTTAAAAACAGTTGTGCTGCTTAATATTTTCTGCTTAATACAATAGAAACCTGTTTCAACATTATAAATGACTTTCCTGTCACTTTTGATCATCAATTTAATGCATCATTGTTGAATAAAAGTATTCATTAAAAGAATATACATTTTGTGGCTATTTGCCATTATATTTGCAACAGTCTAGTTGCAATGTTTGAATTTTGTAAGTTGCCATCACACCAGCAGGATATTGATACTGTTCATTATCGGAAAATAAACCCTGATGGGTTTATTGTGTGATAATGACTGGCTGTTCATGATCCCTTATGTATATCAGTTCTTACCGCATATTGGCTAATCGCTTTATGAGGCCCATAATGTTAATATTCTGATTTCATAAAACTGACATACTGTAACGATGGTGAACAATGGGCTACGTGTTTTTCATCCATATCAATTTTTTTGGGTAACACTTTATAAGTATACAGTAATAAAGTACTTGCAAATCATTTGCAAACTATTTTATTGTAGGTCACAGAAAATGGGAAAATTAAGTTAAGGGGATAAAATATGTAGTTTGTACAGTATAAAAACTGTTAAGCCAATGGAAAGTTCCTGTAAACGACATATGCCAACATATGTGTGTGTGTGTTTAATATATTTGTAAATATTTTAAGCAACACTGAATATGAATGCAATTAATGTCTAATAAAGGTTGGTTTAAAGCACTTTTTTTCCATTTTCCTTGAGCTAATCTAAACTGAGAACTATACTCCTAATAACCCATTAATAATTCCTTTAATACGAGTTATAATTAAACAATAATAATTGGGTTAATTACAGTGACAATGAATGAAGAACTCACTATTTGTATATTGGCTATTATTATATTAACAATGTAGACTACATTAACTATAAACTAATAGTTTGTTAATGATTTGTAAGTACTTTATTACTGTATACTTATAAAGTGTTACCATTTTGTTGAGGTTGTTATGTTATGTAGTTAAGTTCGAAATGTGCATACTTTGTCAGGTGAATATTTCTACAGATTCAAGGCGGATGTGTTTGCATTACATGTTTGTGCACTATCGTCATCTGTTTGGGAGAGTGCTAACCATTCAATTCCATACCCCTGCAGTTTGTGGGATCTCTAAAGCAGTTGCTAAGAGCACACTGGTTGAAAACACACCTGAGCTGCTGAAAACACACCTGAAAAAAAGCACCTGCTTTTTTGAAGATTTTCTTTCACAAAACGACCATAAACAGTTATTTTTCATCTTTAATTCACAAACATAGTTGGCTTCAAGCAACAAAGGATTCCTCACCAAAGCCTTTTGGTGAAACCTCCCGTACAGTTCGGACGGTGAGAATATAAACGCATGTTTTAAGCAAAACGATTAGCAACTGAACAGGGATATGCTACTCCATCAGGGCAATAATAAAAAGACCCAGCCAAAATTCTACAGGTTGTCACAGCGGTGCCAAAAGTCACATTGTTGGACAAGGTCTTCTTGTTCAAATTCTCATTGTCATGAAAATACCCCGGTACAAAATTTCAACAGTTGTCTCTCATGTCACTGTACTGTATATTTGATCATTTCTATTAAACAGGATACTTTTTTTGTGTGACAAACATCAGGGGTGTTTTACATGACTTCATAGTTACAGGAAGAAGAGAGAGGGTCAGGAAAAGGTAAAGTGTGAGAAGTTTGACAACCAGTCGTGGTAGCGTGTGCGCAAATTTCGGTGGCAGTCAACGAGTTCATCTTGATTCATCCTCACATCAATGATTCGTCTCCAAACAAATCGTATTGCAGTGTCTCTGTGCTCTTGGGTTTGAGATGAAGTCTTAATCTGACGAATGGCTTCAGAGCAATGTAACAGTGTATTTGATTTCATCCTAACATTTTCAAAAAAGACAGTCATTAGTGTCAGCGATTGTGTGCTGTTGTTCTTGTTTTTTTTTTCTCTCTTGCAGTTTCTCTAGTTTTTTTTTTTAGTTTATCCATCATCTCCGACAAACTTTAATTAACATAATACTGAGTAGAAAACCTTGTGGTTTCCTAAAAAGGAGTTTTGTTTTTTTCTTCCGCATCAAGGGAGCATTTCTTTTCAGCCGTCGTGTGTCCTCTGACAGAAACTCAGGATTAGAGCCCCTGTTGGGAATGTCTTTGGGGCGAACGCGTTCCCCTCAGAGTGATGTAAGGCCCCGGGTGGCCAGCAGGGAGGGGATGAGAGATAGAAGAGCCAGCGGGAGAGTCTGGGTCGCGGGTGGGGGGCGGAGGGCCGTCTGGCTGGATTGCAGCTCATCGCAAGAGTCACCCTGGCATTGGGCCTTCTCACACAGTATGCCGCTGAAACCTGCCGGACACTGGCAGCGCTGGTGGTGGTGACACACACCCCCGTTCTGACAGCGCAGGAGAATGTTGTCACACACTCGAGCTGTGGGGAGCAGAGAAAAAGAGAGGTGAACACACGTCGCTTTCCTCCCCTCGCCAGGAAACACTTTCCAGGAAAAAAAGTGCATCCATCAAGATGATCATCAGGTTGCTGTGTGTGTGATTGTTTATGATGGGAGCTGGCAAGAGGCTCAGCGGTTACTTTTAAGGACACCACGGGGGATGTTAGTCCCACTGTAATATTGCAGAAGTGATATGATTAATCATAGAGTGCATAGGTGGGATTTGGGGCAGGAAATATATCATTGTGTGACACATTTTTCAGTGTGTGACCAAAATTGCAAAACACCACTGCTGACTTTTTGCAAATCTCTGGCATTAAGCTAAATGAAAGTCTAAATGCTGCGCTGCAGGTTACTTAGGTTGACTAGTACTTTTAGTAGGCTATTTGAAGGTTGCAGCAAACACAATCAACACCTATTGTTCATGAACCGTTCAACAATGACTTGATGCTTCTGTAATGGAATCCATAATTTAATCATTTCGAAATGAAAAAAATAAACAGACCATATATAAGTTTTGAGTTCAATCCCCCCCCCCCCTCCAAAAGTCAAGTTCAAATTCAAGACAAACAGGGAATTGGTCTGCAATGAAATATACGCCATAATGCCAATCCAGCCCGAATTGCTCTAATCTCCCTTCCCTTGACCTGTAAACAACCTCTTTAGTGGGGAAAAAATAGGATTGCTGTTCCATTGCACTTGCTTCAATTATCAAGGAACATATTTGCTTTGCGAGGAGAGACAGGACTATTTGCTCAGAAACTGAAAGTAATCACATGCTGCTTTCATTCAGATGAATTTCATCTAGGGTCTCGGAGAAGCAGGGACAGAAATGAAAAAAAACCCCAAAAAAACAGCTATGAGCAGTTAACCCTGCTAAAACCCCCCATTTAAAGCAGCCCAAGCTTAGGTTTAACTGGTTAGAATGGTTTCCCAGCATGGCCAAGCAGGTGATTAGACAACAGCATGACTCTCTGCTTAACTATAGGACAATGCATTGTTGGACTGTAGTAAGTTTTTCACAGATCCATCATTGGTTCCATGTTGGTTCAAAAATATAAAACTGTATTTAAAGTTGGCATAAAACAGAAGTTGTGATAGTCTTTTCTTAATGTGATGTATATTCAAGTGAAATGGCTTCTCAAGCAAGGGTTAGTTATTTTGGTTAAAGATTACGAAGGCACATGAATTAAAAAAAATTGTGATATGCACATATAAATCATTATTAATTAACACTGCAATATTCCATAAAAAAAAATAAGAATTATCCATTTTGATTTTATGGTGACTTTAATTATGTTGTAACGAAGCTGGTGAAGCAATAACTTCTGCTGTTTGATCGCTTCGAAATCGGATTAATGTAAGATTGCTGCAAATAATGAACATGGTATCTGAATGCTATTTTGATGCTATGTTCTCTGCTGTTTTTCTTTATTTTATGATTGATTCTATCATGGGCTTCCTCTTATTTTATACTTCGGGGTACTAGCGAAATAGTATAATGCGCAATATATACAAATGTATATATATATATATATGAGATGTTGTGCTATTTCAGTAATATTACTGATTTGACTGCTCTGACACTATTGGATGAAAACTGAACTGAGCTGGATAATGATATCACTGTTTTCTCCAAAGCTGATTTATAGATGGATTGAACTCATCGCATAAACTGATAAATTTTGCACACTTATTGAATCGAACTGAATCAACACTGGACTGACTTCAGCTGAACAATGAATATTGTTGTCTTTTTAGAGCTGCTTTACAGCAGAATGGAATTCTTTTTTTTTGCATAATTTAATCATTATTTTCCTGTTTATCACTGTAAAGCTGCTTTTAAACAATCTGTATTGTATAAAGCAGTACAGAAATAAAGGTGAGATGACTTAATCACAGCTAAAGGCCATGTCAGTCCTGACATGGCCATAAAAGGTTACTACACATCAAACAGTTTTTTTTTCAGTTTTTCTTCACTATACTTGCAATTCTACTATTATATAAACAACCGAAATACATCACATTATTCACTTTTAAGCATTTTAAGTGCTGAGGGCGATTTTAACACTGAAATATCACTTTTTATATCATATCTCTCCACGAAAAGCTCATCTGGCATGGTTTAATGGGTGCTCAGAAAAGCTCAATGTCCATTTTGAGTGACAACTCTAGAAAGATTTTGCTGGGATTTAAACTTTAAATCTCCAGGCTTGAAGTTTACTTTGTTCACTATGTATGGGATTATCCAAATGCTGACAGGCCTCCAGAGGACCCTACAGAGCTATTGTCTTTCCAGCAGCATCTGTACCCAAGATTAGTTTTGAGCACAGGGTGCGGTTCAAGTGTACCCAGAAGACAGACTCGCTGCTGCTGCTTCTTTGACTGCTTCTTTCTTCAAATATACGCACGCACTGAGGGAGCATTGAACACACACTCTCACGTCTGCCCGGTCTTCATCTTCATTGTGAAAGACGTGCAAGGTCATCCGTCACATGTAGCGTACAGTGGGATGGATTGCATTTACACTTGTGTTGCGCTTTACCTTCTGACCTAAGAAAAAAAAGAGGTGTGAACCCTGGCCGAGGTCTGTCTCTCCCTAGGAGACATATGTGCTGTATTACACCTTCGCAGATTACAGTGACTTTTTCACACGTCAATGGAACAGAACAGGCAGCTCCCGACTTGAGCAATTGTGACGCACGCATACAGCAGATCTATCCGTTCCCTGACAGGTCAGAGAAGAGGTTTCAGTTTTCCTTATTGACATGAATAATCATAAAGTGTTCTATTTGTCTGGGTTCTGTCACTTTGGTCTAGTTTTTTATAGAGAGCCTAAGTCCCTCCCCTCCGCTTCCGGCTAATGGGACCTTATTTCGGAAAAAATATGCATGGTAGTCAATGGCGAAAGGCAACTTATCTTTTTATTCTGTCTGAACTGTGCCCTGAATTACACATATGATGTTTGTCAATTTAAAAGATAATTATGAAAGTCAAGAAAGTCGCAATTTGTCATAAAACAGAAGAGTAACATTTCGCTTTATGTGAAAATCGCTCAATGAACCACATCTCCCGGGAAGCGAAACAACGAGCAAGATCCGTTGCTCGTATGCGTGCAGTCTGGTACAAAACACTCAGGCATGACGCCGTAACGTTACGATTATAACGTAAGACTATGGAAAAAATGACAGACGTTAGCTTCAGTAAATTTAGCTTCATTCATTGAGAGAAAATGTGCGCCTTTGGGTTTTGTAATTACGTATTTTCACAGTCTTATACCTCAATAGTTTTACATCAAACTGCGACTTTCTTGACTTTAAAATGTATCTTTTAAATTGACAAACATCATATGTGTAATTCAGGGCACAATTCAAACGGGATCAAAATATTTGTTGTCTCTCGCCATTGACTACCATTCAATATTTTTCCGAAATAAGGTCCCATGGTGGTCGACCGGAAGGGGAAGGACTTAGGCTCTCTATTGGTTATAAAATGGATAGTTCCGGTCCTTGATTCTGATTGGTTGAGCCGCGTTTGAAGCCCTTGTAAATTACTCAACAGACATACGCCGGTGACCGCATTACATTAGTATTACTGCGCAACTGCCATTTGTGATTCTTTATTGCTGCATGTGTTGCTTGGCAACCTCTCTTTGGAACTACATTGCTTGGCGGAGTAATAAATGTGTTGTAACTAGGGCTGTCAGTTAAACGCGTTATTAACGGCGTTAACGCAAACCCATTTTAACGTGATTATTTTTTTTATCGCGAGATTAACGGTCTTTTTGGCCTAGTGAACTTTGTAGTTTTTTCCACATGCTTTTGCAACAGGACGCGGCATGCGCAATGCCTTGCGCAGCGCGAGGACGTTTTGTTCCTTCGTTGACCAAAACGCAAGAGCAGCGGCGCACACACCGTGGTCAAAATTCAAAATAGTTCAACTTTTGCCGCTGTGACGATTACCAGCACGGCCAATAGAAACTTTTTGGCATCCAAAAAGTTTTGAAAACTGGTGTAGCGCCGCGCATTCCGCGTCCTGTCTGAAAGCACCGGATCTAGCTTGACCGAAAACACACTTGTTGCGAGCCGGCCAAATAGTAGGTTAACATTACGTTTTGAGTGGATGACAGAGCGCGAGACGCCGAAATGGATGCCAATAAGATAAGATTCTGAATTGAAAGTTTACTTTTAAAAAAGTTGCAGAATTATTTTTTTTTGTCGTTGTGAACTGAGCTATCATCGCAGCACGTCCAGTCTGAAATACCACTTGATGGCCAAGCACACACACAGCTGATGCGAATTCTCCGCCCCCTCGTCAATATCAGGACCTCGTCAGTATTTCTTTTACCCTTTTATTGATGAACAGTATTACATTGTGTGAGAGATTATTTGCTCCAAGTGAGAATGTTTTAGTGTGAAATTCAACACAGTATAGTCAATGTTGTTTTCAATAAAAAAAACATTTGTACAAAGCAAGCCGATCCACTTTTTCATGTTGATAAGTGCATTACGATTAAAAAATGTAATCGCGATTAATCGCATTAATGTCATAGTTAACTCGCGATTAATCACAATTAATCGCGAGTTAACTATGACATTAAAGGGTTAGTTCACCCAAAAATGAAAATTAAGTCATTAATTACTCACCCCCATGCTGTACCAACCCCGTAAGGCTAAAGTTCTTAACTGAACTTAACTGAAGTAGTTGAAGGAGATCGCAATTCTCGCGCATGGGTCGTGGAAATCTCTTGAAGTCTCGTTTCAGGCCTACAAGGAAGAAAAGGAATAGTCGAATAAAGTCGTTATTTTTTTTTTATTTCCGCACAAAAAGTATTCTCGTCGCTTGATAAACTTATAGTTGAGCTACTGTTGTGACATGGAATATTTAAACATTTTCTTCATTGACTTTCTGGGCCGTCAGGATTCATTCCCTTAGGGAGCCTATGGAGGAGTGATCCAGCGGTCACATTTAATCAAAAATATCTTCATTTGTGTTCCGAGGACGAACGAAGGTCTTACGGGGTTGGTACAGCATGGGGGTGAGTAATTAATGACTTAATTTTCATTTTTGGGTGAACTAACCCTTTAAGCCCGCTAGCATTGCAAGCGTGGCCTCTCGCTTATCGATCGTCTTATGCCGCGTTCCAGGCAACCTGTAACCCGTGTTTTTTCCAACCTTGTACCCGTGAAAGTGCACTGGAACGGCAGTCAAACCCGTGACTTCCCACCCGTGAACTCGTACTAGATCGATGTACTCACAGTTACGAGCTCTAACGTCACATAGCCTGCGAAACCATACAAAACAACAATGGCAGCCCTAAAGGATGTAGTCTTTCTGCAGGCGGTACACTGTGAGAATACACTTTAGGACAATATAACGTTCCAATCAAATGAATAATAATATAATAATAATGATAATAATACACACACAATTATGTATTACAATGTTATGTGTCTGAAACAATAAGTATGTATATTGCGCTCAGGTAGTTTGGCGTGACTGGCCTGGAACGCTACAAAGTCGTGAGTCGTGGTTTGAAGTCGTGATTTACGTGCTCAAAAACCTGCCTGGAACGCAGCATTATTTACACCCGTATCACTGTTCTATCCAGGATGTCAGTCCTAAATTAGTAACGATATTGGTAGTATCACTACTAATTTACTGTTCATCTGTTATAATGGTGAATATATCTAATGTGTGTCTAACGTTACCTCTGAGTGCAGGTGATAACACGTTTGAGCTGCATTCGGTGCAGTTAGAGCTGGAGTCCGTGGAGAAGCAGATCCGTGATCTACTAGAGAGGCAAGCCGAGCTGCGAGATCGGCGATCAGCGCTTGAAACATCACGCGCCGATGCTCACAAGTCAGTGGTTAGTAACTTTTTGACTCCGACCTCATCTACTGCGTGTGTTTCTCTGCACAGGACCCAAGCACCCAGGACACGATCATCCCTGGCTTCATTCACTCCGGCACAGACACAACACCATGGCCCCTGGATGATCCCACAGCGGAAGACACGAGCCAGGACCAGAGCAAGAACCTCTCCGCCTCTCCCGGTCTTTGAGATCTCCACCCGGAACCGCTTCTCCCCTCTTCTGCGACGACGCCGTGATCATCGGCAGTTCCATCGTCCGTCATGTCCGCGCTACCTCAGGTAAAGGTAAGGTGCACACTCACTGCTTTCCTGGTGCTCGTGTTCTAGATGTCGCTGCACAGGTTCCCGAGATCCTGAACGGTGACGAGCGCGCCGGAGCTGTTGTGCTGCACGCGGGAGTGAACGACATCAGGCTGGTGCAGACGGAGGTTCTGAAGAAGGACTACAGGAGCCTGATCGAGACGGTACGCAGCACATGCCTGAAGCAACAATCATCATGTCTGGACTGCTTCCCATGTACCGACAAGGACAGGACAAGGTTCAGTAGATTATTTGCACTAAATGAATGGTTAATGTCATTGTGTAATGAACAGAAACTGCTCTTTGTAAATAATTGGAATCTGTTCTGGGAGCGGCTTAGGCTCTACCGTGCTGATGGCCTGCACCCCAGCAGAATCGGAGCGGCTGTTCTGTCGGACAACATCTCCAAGACGTTACACACCATATGACTAGTAAGTCAAAGTCCAAATCACAATCTTTGCAATCCCAACTTAATTGATATCATAAGTAGTGTAGAACATTATATAGAAACTGTGTCTATTCCACGTTTAGTGAGGTCAAACAATAAATCTATTGTAGGATCTAGGAAAAATCTAATTGTAATTGAACCAGAAAATCTCAATATCAGTGAACAAAAACAATTTCTAAAGCTAGGTCTTCTAAACATTAGATCGCTCACACCTAAGGCGGTTATTGTAAATGAAATGGTCACAGATAATAGTTTCGATGTACTTTGCCTTACTGAAACCTGGCTTAAACCAAATTATTATTTCGGTCTAAATGAGTCTACTCCACCAGGATACTGTTATAAGCATGAGCCCCGTCTGATCGGTCGTGGCGGTGGTGTTGCAACAATCTACAGAGATATCCTTAATGTTACTCAGAAAACAGGTCACAGGTTTAATTCTTTTGAAGTACTTGTGCTAAATGTTACGCTCTTAGATGTAAGAAAGAAATCCCTATTATCTCTAGCCTTGGCTACTGTATATAGACCTCCACAGCCATATGCTGATTTCCTAAAAGAGTTTGCAGACTTTCTCTCAGATCTATTGGTCAATGTCGATAAAGCAATAATTGTTGGAGATCTTAACATACACGTTGATAACACAAATGATGCGTTAGGGGCTGCGTTTACAGATTTATTAAACTCCTTTGGGGTCAAGCAAAACGTCAGTGGTCCCACTCATCGTTTAAATCATACTTTAGATTTAATTATATCATATGGAACCAATCCAACCGATATAGATATTATACCGCAAAGCGATGATGTCACTGATCATTACATGGTAACTTGTATACTACGTACTGCTGAAATTCGTCATGTTGGGCCACGTTATCGACCAGGCAGAACAATCCTTCCAACCACTATAGATAGATTCTTAAATAGCTTAAAAAGTTCTGCTCTCCCAGTACTAAACTGTGAGCGTTCCCTAATGCTGCTGCTGTCCTCTGACTCTCTGCTATTTCATGGTGCTCATGAAAGGTCAGAGGACTCCCTGAACAGAGCCATACCGCCAAATTTTAATTATCAACTTGAATTGCAATTTATTCAATACAATTTCCAAATCATTCATTGTCATGTGTGTTCTTGACTTAATGGACCTGACAGAACTGAATATAAACCTAACAGATCACTCAGATCATTAGGATCACATCAGCTAGAAATACCAAGGGTTCACTCTAAGCACGGAGAGTCTGCTTTTAGCTATCATGCCAGCCGCAGCTGGAACCAGCTTCCAGAGGAGATCAGATGTGCTCCTACAGTAGTTACATTCAAATCCAGACTCAAAACACTTCTGTTTAGCTGTGCATTTACTGAATGAGCACTGTGTCAATGTTCGTCCGACTGTTTTTACTGTCCTGTACTTTATTTAATTTTTTATTCTAAACTGTTTTAATTATTCTTATTTGTTTTGATTATTTTAATTTCTTCTATGTAAAGCACTTTGAATTACCATTGTGTATGAAATGTGCTATATAAATAAACTTGCCTTGCCTTGGCTAGAAAGGGAATGTACTCGGTTACTAACGTAACCTCGGTTCCCTGAGAGTAAGGGAACGAGTATTGCGTAGCCAGCCGTGCTACTAAGCTGCATGTCAGGGTGATGTCGCTTCAGTCGATTTAACCTGATTCCTATGGCAAAATGGGCTGCTTATATAGTCAGCAGCCACGCCCAATCTGGCGCGCCTGATAGGATTGCGCATCCTTGCCGCTTATCCATAGGTTTGTGCAGTTCCCGCAGCCAAGCCAATCAGCGAGCTAGACAACTCTGCATTGTGCTGGCTGTGCAGTTGCACTGCGTTTTAAAATAAAGGCTTCAATATTATCAAGAAAAGAAGTTTTCGCATAGCGTATAGCTACGCAGTACTCGTTCCCTTACTCTCAGGGAACCGAGGTTACGTTAGTAACTGAGTACGTTTAGTGCACATGCATTGATTTTCAGAAGTCTCTAAAATCAATACATGTGCAGTAAATCTACCACCATCTCATATATTCCTCACATCTTTCTCTCAGATACTTGAGACTAATTACATTAAAAGGTTATCAAAAGACCCTGTTATCCAGGAGGTCATCACTAAACACTGCTGTCCACTGGCTGCTTACTAACAGAAGGGTTGGACCAAGAAGATGTGGGTGTGAGACAGATTCCCACAATCCTCTGTTTTGTTCTGCTTCTGGTCCTGACAGAAAAGAGACCACTCTCTGTCACTCACAATCAGCAGGGGTGGCGAAAATGAGAAGCCTTCAGTTTTTCAATCCTCTTTTCTTAAACACTCCATAAACATCAAAAGAGTTGTGTTTTGTGGCTTTTAGTTCATCCTTAAGCTTTGAGACCATCTAAATGTTAGTGACAAAATATATTTTAGCAGCCTCTGAATAACATTAGCAACTATCAAATCATACTTCATGGCCATGGCTTTTAACTTTTTTTTTTCTTTCTCAAGTTTTCTGCACAAGCATCTCATTGTTATTAACAACCTAACAACAAACTAACCACAGACGATGAGTCACACAAAATTGTTTCTCGGACTTCTTGTCTGTTGAGATTTGAGGCTAGACTGAAACATTGCAGAGGAGATCAAAGTAGAAACAAAGGCATTTTGTTAGTATGAGACGCAGGAAAAAATCTGTTGTTGGTTGTTTTGCAGGCATTAAAACAAATAATTAATTTCTGAAAGTCTTACCTTGATTTCGGTTTGCAACTCCAAGTGAAGAAGCATTTGGCCGAACTTGATGAAATGAAAAATAAGAATCAATTTATTTCTAATTTAAACTATTTACAGTTATTCAGTATTATTTAATAATATAGTGCTCACAGCTGGCTTTCAGTTACTTCTGTCCATTTTATCAACAGACCTTCAATTAGGATGTTTGAGTATTTTTCAAATTCTGTTATACATTTTAAAGTATCTTCATTGATTTGAAATACAAATGATGTTTATTACAACATATGAGTGAATAACTTACCAGAGGTGCCAAGATTGTTTGGGATACCTGGGGGAAAAGAAAGAACTCAGGTTAGCATCACTTACGTAAATTACATTTATAAATTACAAAAGCTTTTTACAGTAAATGAGTCAGATAAATATGTTTAAACTGTGATGCATCACGGCTTCATAAATAAGAGTATGTATATAGGAGTATATATATATTTTTTTCTTTTACTATGCATACAAATGAAAATCTAAACAAATTATGAAGAATATACCTGCATAAATTCCATCTCTGAGAGAGAGTGAGAGATATATAGCCAATCATATCATACATACAGTAGTTTAATTTGTTTAAATAGACATATCAAGTAGTAGAAAATGTATAGGCCCATGTATCTTAGTTGATTATAAAGCTACTCTTGACAGAGAGTTGGTTTGGTTTCTGAGAGACGGAGACAGAACCGTTTGATTTGCGATCTTGCTGTGCTTATTCCATTCATTCGTGTATCATATCTTACAAGGTTTAAGTAATTTAAATATACATATCAAATAGTAGAACATGTGTATGATGTGTATGATGAGTTTTTTATACATTTAACTTCAATTTTTTCCAGGGTAAATCAAGAAAAAAGTATACACTGTGCTAATGAAACAAAACCACATAATTGTACTAGACATGTGGGAAAAAAATAAATACTCTGAAAACCAAGTGAATTGACCCAAACTGAGAAAGTCAAAAAGTGTTAGGTTGTGCCCCGCTCTTCCCTACATACAGTCTGCCAGAGTGTTTTATGTTATTTATTATTCATTAATTAGTGGTGCTATTAGTTAGCACATTTTATTAAACGATTTGCCTTTCCTATCCATCAGATTCTTTCTTTATATTATTATTTTCAACCATCAACTATTATGACAGGCCTGACATTTCAAACCGCTGGACCTACGTGCAGCTCTCCAGTCAGTCTATAGGACACTGTTCAAAGAATAACAGCCCTGAATATCTCAGCATGCTACGGCTGCAAAGCCACAGACCACCGAGGTGGTTTACACTTTATGTATTCTCCAGTGTTTTCAGCACAATGACTAGCAACAGTCACTAACAGCTATTTCATCGCCACATTATGTTTAGCTCTCAAAAGATTTCAGACTCAGACGTGGTTGAATTCTTGCGTTCAGCCAGCCCGTTCTCATCCTTTGGCGTCATATAGGTGACGCTATATGACAAAACGTCGAAATATTACGCACATGGCACCCTTTAGCGTGAATATAACACGCGAACCCAAGGCGTCATAAAGTTGACTGGCATCCTTTAGCGTGAATATGAGACGCAGACCCCACCCCACACCTAAACCTACCCATCACTTCGCGTGTTATATTCACGCTAAAGGGTGCCATGTGCGTAGTATTTCGACGTTTTGTCAGGCGTCACCTATATGACGCCAAAGGATGAGAATGCGTTGGTTCAGCTCTCACGGCACATCATAGGCCTCATTACAGCGTTAGCGACTCAAGGCTAATTGGGAATTCTGCTCACCTGAGCTATGAATGACAAGTCTGGAAAACAGGAAGAAATGGACAGCTGGTAGAAGAGCTCAGTGTGCATTGATTAAACCAACGCACATCTTATTTATCACAAAATTACCAAAACACACATAATTCTTTGCTTCTTGAGCACCTGTTCTTCCCACATGGGACACAACAAGAGCACAGAATTGAAAATCCGCCTCTGCACGCATAAGATCAAGATCTTAAGGTTCTGCCTGGTTAAGGCTGGCACACATGCATGTAGCGACAATGAGTTTGTTTTGGGGAATTATTAACTCAAATTGGGGTAATATTCATAAAATAATGAATATGTATTATCTCAATAGGGAACAGGTTAAACCTCACCATATATGAATAATTAACACGATTTCTTGTGGTAATTACAATAGGTCGATAAAACCGGATCAATTATAGAGGTAAATTTTCGTGATTCAAATTTAGTTGTCACGCAATCTGTCCGTCTGCCGGACTGGAGACGTGACTAACTATCACAATTTACCAGCCTTTAAGGTTTATGTGGCGGCCATAGCGGCTTACCACGCCCCTGTGGGTAATGTATCAAGGGTAGAGAACCCTTGATTATACGTTTCCTTCGAGGTACTCTGAGGCTAGGGCCTGCAACTTGTATGGCTTGGGACCTGGCTATAGTCCTAGAGGGCCTATCTGCAGCTCCCTTTGAGCCCATCGAATCGGTCTCAGAAAAGTTTCTGACCTTTAAGACCATCTTCTTTCTAGCTATTTCGTCTCTTAAGAGAGTCTGAGACTTACAGGCCCTTTCGGTTTCTCCCACCTGCCTTGAGTTTGCACCCAGGATGGTTAAGGCATTTTATATTAAACAGGGTTACGTCCTTAAAGTGCCGACCAATATACCGAGGCCTATTGTGTTGCAAGCTTTCAGTCCTCCTCCTTTTAGTACTCCGGACCAGGAAAAGCTGAATCTCCTCTATCCAGTGCGAGCACTGAACACGTATGTCCACAGAGCTGCCCCGTGGAGAAAGCTGTTTGTCTGTTTTGGATCACCTAAGAAAGGTCTTCCAGCTTCTAAGCAGACGATCAGCAAGTGGATAGTTGAGGCTATTTCTTTTGCTTCCATACTAGGAGTATGGCGGCCTCTAAAGCCTTAATTTCAGGGGTTTCCCTACAAGGGACCATACGATGATTAGAACCACCATTCATTTTCCCTGACATTTTTCGCAATTTCTGTTATCGCCTAGAGATGTTCCGATACCCTTTTTCCCTTCCCGATACCTGGACTCAGGGTATCGGCCAATACCGAGTACTGATCCGATACCTGGGTGTGTACAGTATCTATACAGCTGCAATTCATACTAGCACTGTATGAATTGATATAATTATTTTATGGCGTGTTTCAGACTTATCCCTTAATTAAACATGAACAAATACATACAGTGAACTAGAGTATTTTTATTATCTGACATACATTTCACAGCAATATATTATTTATCTTTCTTAAGTGAAAAAGAACTTAAAATGCAACCACACATCTAATACTGTAAACTGAAAAAGGTATTTTAGTTTTACTATATAACTGTATAAAAAAGTGCAACAAATAAATCTAGGATTCTGAAAAATGATATATGAATAATTTAAGAAAATAATCTCTTTATAATTTAAAGTCCATAAACAATTTTGTTAAATAAACGGTATTTCAGTTTTGACCGTGGCTGGTCATCCAGAACAATAAACTCAATACATGTTGTCGGTTATATTTATCGCTCGTTGGCTGTCTTTTGAAAACTTTTCTCTTTGTTTGAATGAAGCTTCCAGAGATTGTTGATTCTGGCGCGGCTCATTCTTCTCTGTCCTTGCCTTTGTGTAATCGTGTTCTGCGGGGTGACGCGTCTTCAAATGCTTTAAGTTACTCGTGTTGAAGTTGCTAATACTTGTTCCACCCCTCGAAATTGCAGTATGGCATACGAGACATGTCGCGGTTTTCCTGGCAGGTTGGTCCAGTCTGAAATACTGCTAAACAGCGGACATACTGCTATCGCGTGCGCGCGTTTTCTTCTTCGCTGCTCTAAACAGTGGTTGCTTGTGGCAACAGCACAACTTCCTGTGTCGCCACAAGCAACCACTGTTTAGAGCAGCGAAGAAGAATTGAGCTCCGATTTGCAGCGTTATGCAAAGATAGCGTGCATAACTAGATATTGTTTAAGAAAATGGTATCGGATCGGTACATGGGTAGAAGTACTCGCCGATACCGATGCCAGCATTTTTATTGGTATCGGTGGCATTTCCGATACTAGTATCGGAATCGGAACAACTCTATTATCGCCTCCATGCTTTTCTGACAGTGTCGCGTATTTTTAAAATTGATTGACAGACCTGGCTTGACGACAATTCAAATACTTGCATTTAGTCAAACATCCATCCACATGATGGCGCACTAGTTCTTCTTGGCAAAGGGAGGGGTTGGTTTATGTGGAGCGAGGAACTGAGTAAATAAATGCGGAGGCAACCGTGCTTATGCTTATAGCCCATTTGCACGTAGAAGCGCGGATTCGCTCTCTCACTTAGAAAAAGTGAGAGAACGGTGTCATAGAGTTGTTTTAAATACAACAATTTTCTTAATTGCCCAACATAGTTTAAAAGAATTCGGGTCTTCTCGGGTCCATTTGGAAAAGGCATATTTATTTTAAATTACCCGAGACCCGAGGCCACTAATACCGAACCCGACCCGTGTCCGAGACACTCGTCGGAGTTTTGGACCCGAACCCGGTCGGGTCTCGGGTCGGACCTCGGGTTTTCGGATCCAAGTGGACCCGTGAAGACCTCTTTTCAACAGTTTCTCATACAGGCAATTGTAAGTACCGCATTTTGGTTAGTCGTTCCCAAAGCGTTATCGACGCAGCGCGATTTCCCTCGAAAGAGAACGTCTCAGGTTACAACTGTAACCCTAGTTCCCTGAAAAGGGAACGAGATTCTGCGTCACCCTGCCATCCTTCTTGCATTCCTCGACTTGCTTCGGCTATATCGAAGCTAACGCCGGTCAGACCGGATGTGCTTTTATCCTTTCCTGGTCGTGACGTCATCCATGACACTCACTCATGACACTCACTCTCGCCATTGGACTAGTTGACATGCGTGCTTCAGACGCAATCATGCAGGGGCGTTCCCAAAGCGTAATCGACGCAGCAACTCGTTCCCTTCTGAGGGAACTAGGGTTACAGTCGTAACCTGAGACGATCTCCTCTTCTCTGTCTGGCAGTAGGGTGCTGGTGTAAAGTCACAGCAGGACACTTTCTCTTTCACACGCAATGTTCCTTCCTGACTCTTTAAGCTCATCTCACCAGACAAAGACATGGATTTCAATTTCTGCTGAATTATTAGATGTGTGGTCACATGCAGCTATATATTTGCACGAGGAGGGTCCTGCCTACCATGAATCTTAACATAGAGATAAATTGCTTGTGTGATTACAGCAGAAGACTTGATGACAAATGAAAGCCATTACAGCTTAATTAGATTCTGCACTTTCATCAAATTTATCTTTATGTGAGAGCCATATGTTTCATAACCTCACATGTAATATGAGCTGCGTAAAAGTGGTGTGTCGCTGTGATCGTGATCATTTGCAGGAAAGGGGGACAATGCAACAGCCGAAGGCTATTGATTTAAAAAACCTGCAGGGGCAATAATGTTATTTTGATTTCATATGCAAGCCTGTTGCATTGTGAATTTCTTGCCAAAACAGGTGCTAATATTGCTTTTGATATAGGTGGTCCTTGGTTTCCTCTGTTGGGCACAGGTGTGTCCTGGTATTGGGTTTTTAATAACTTGCTGTCAGTCTGAGCTTTGCCCCTGCATTATGAGGGCCTTTATAACAGGGGGAAAAGGCTAGGACGATATTAAAGGCTTTCAAAAGCATGTGTACACACACACACACACACACACACACACGCACACACACACACACACACACACACACAAACAAGCACTCTAGGTGCACTAGATCTAATATAGCCATAAAAGATCATGCATGCATTGCTGCACAGTGTTGAGAATGCAAAGGAGAATATTCATAAACCGAAATGTCGCAGCTGCCTTCCATCCCCTTGATGCAGAATAGCATAAAATGTCCTTTGCTTGTGACTGCATAAGTATATGGCTTGTGCTTGATGGTAGTGACTTAGTTTTGAGTGGACCTGCACTGAGGGGGCCAGAGGGTTCTCCTCCCACCATCTGGACAGGGCTGAGTCTCACACTGTCCCTGAGCTACAGTTACTGACTTCATTAGATTTATTAGGGCAATGAGCCCCCTGCCTTGGGCCGAGAACTTAACAGATGTGCCACCACTCAATGCCAAGATAGCTAAGAAGCTAAAGAAGAGGATGACTTCTAGCTCTCAATTTTCAGAAAAGCAACAAAAAAGTTCCCAATATAACATTTTAAAGTTTATACCAGAAGCTTTTTGTCTTAGGAGGTAAGGGAGGCAGTGCCTCCCCTAGAAAATGGATATATATATTATATTACAGTGTGATTTATTATATTATATTATATTATATTATATTATATTATATTATATTATATTAAACACTGCCCAGCAAAAAAAAAAAAAAAAGAGGCTGTTTGGATATAAATAGTCAAATGCTTAACAATCAATGGTTGGATCATTATTGCAGTGATTATTATGTTTCTAGCACGTTATATGTCTGGCAACAGTTCTTCTAATCCCAATTGATTTGTAGCTTTTCATTTCTTAAACAACCATGTAGGAAGACATACCATGGCCATATTCCAGGATGACAATGTCAAGATTCATCAGGGTCAAACTATAAAAGAATGGTTGGGAGGGAGCATGAATAATTTTTACACACGAATTAGCACCTCTGCGTCCAGGTCTTAAATTCATTGAAAGTCTTAGAGATGTGCTGAAGGAGACTTTACAGAGTGCTTGACTCTTGCATTACCAATACAAGATCTTGACCAAAAACTAATGCATCACAACATTTATTTCCAAGAGGTGCATACATTTTTGGTTAAGATCTTGTATTGACACCAGTTAGTTGTCACTCTGCCTGCGCCACAAACTTCTGGGTCTTCAGCTGCGCTTTGTCCCTCAACCCCTTCGGCTCCGTCAGGCTCCGCCTTCCCTCCGGATCCGCCATGGTCTTCAGTCCCACCGGCTCCACCTCAGTCCTCTGGCACCCTGGTTCCCCCTCGGATGACCCTTCATCCTGGCTGTGCTCTCTGGGTTCCCACCTGGCTCCCACCGTCATCTCTTCCTGCATCCTACCCTTCGTCAGCACCTTGTCCTCCTCCAAAGCCCCCTGTTCAGTCAGACTCCTTACGGCACAAGGACGCACCTTCTTGGAGGGGGAGCTACTGTAATGGTCTCAGTCTGTTTTGGTTTCGTTTTCGTTCACCTGTTGTTCATTTAGTTTCCTTGTTATCTCTGTGTATTTATACCCTTAGTTTCCTCTGTTCAGTGTTCCATGTCGTATTAGTTTTAGTTGGTTGTTGTTTATAGCTTTCCTGTCTTCTTCTGCGTTCCTTGAATATTGCGATTAAAGGCTTATATCTAGTAATTCTCCTGCGTCCTGCGATTTGTGCAACCAAGTGAATAAAAAAGATAACTGAATTAATCGTTTAGTTTAACTTAATACTTGAACTAATTTTAGTTAGTTCAACAACTTAAAGAACAACTTAAAGTACCAAAACACTGTAGTAATAAAATATGTTATAAAACACTGATTTCAGAAGCCCACCATATGCTACTGGTTTATACACATGCAGCCTACAGGCTTATTGTTGGTCTTTTTTTGTTTCTGTTGTTGCTCTGAAAGTAAAATGTCATTTGGAACAGGACTGAAAAGGTCACATTTTGGTGCTTGATGGAGCACTATGCTTTCCCATGAGTCATGTTGAGAGAGAGATGGCAGGATGTACTCACAGATATTGGCAGTACCCTTGGGGATGGGCAGGTAGGAGCCCATGCTCCAGGCTCGGCCCTGGAAGTGTCTCTTGCAGCGTGCACAATCCGGCCCCGTGGTGTTGTGTTCACACTCGCAGCCCAGCTTCCCTTTGTCAAAAACACAGCTGTTGGCATGGAGATTGCACTTGCACCTAGCAGGATGGAGAACAAAACATCATAAAAAAATAAAAATGTCAGTCCAGGCTACCGTTTCTATGTTGGTGGCACGAACAAAGAACCAGGCACAACGTTTGACGTCTTATACGAATCGTAATATTAATTTCTTTGCGATGGGGCTCGGAGCCTCTTAGTGGCATATCCATTACAAACTCCAACCTTTAACGTAGGCTTCCCATGATGCTGCGGAAGAGAGCTTCATTATGCCGTTAAAAACAGAGCTCATTTGACTGTGCCCCTGCGGAGATACTGAATAGAAGCGTGGGTCACATCTGTGACACAAAAGCAGAATGAAAGCCTCTCAGTGGTTGGGCTTTAACATTGGAAAAGGGAAAGAATAAAAGAAGTGGAAAGTCTATCGACACTAACAGCACCTCTTCAAAGTTCCTCTGATGTCTGCTGGGAAAGAGATTTTGACAAAGAGTCACTGTTGTTTCAGAGTGTTTAGAGAGCATTAAATGTAGGAGGAAATTAGGCTTTCTGAAGGTTGGAGTTTATGTCAAAACAAGGATGCCTTCCAAGAATTTTATTTTATATTAAATAATATAAAATAATGCGCGGTATGTGTAATTATTCATCCTAAATTCCTAGTTAAAACAAAGAGAGCTTCAGAGACACTGCGGCGATTGCGGATGATTATCTTAGCTGCCACTCGAGATGAGTGGTCTCACTTTCCATATCTACTCTAAATATAATTTGCAGTCATTGATTTTGCCAGGAGACAAAAGGTTACAACTGTGTTGTGTACTTCTGACCTCCGCCTCCCTGTGTGATGGGCAGCGGTTAATGAGATCATTGAGCATTCTGGATAAGCTACACCTCTCTGGAGGCTTTGTGTTCGATATGATATCAAGGCAGTATTTGTTTTTCTGCAGTGCGTTCAAAGGAGGACTTTTGCTCTTTGGAGAACAGCGGCGGTGAGTATATGTGGCTACCTCCTGCTGTGAACTCGAGACAGACATGTTACAGAAATACATCCATTCCAATTGACTTTCTACTTTTCATGACATTACACATTAATGATTAATAACTGCGGGAAAACAACAGAAAAATACTCTAATTTCAGCTTTCATGATGGTCTATTAACGTCAAATGGAGCTACAGTAAATGCTTTTGTCTCCATTGACTTTGATGGACCCGTTTAATGTTGTTAATTTAGATTATTATTATTTTTTGTAAAATAACGCATTTGGTATTATCATGTAGTGAACTTCTGTGTATGTTTTGGTATTGATATAAATAGGCTACTTTCCGATTTTGCCATTACGGAAGTGCACTGATTCATTGGCTCTCTGGAGTATCATAAAAGGTAGTCAATTAAATATCTTCCATATCTCTAATCTCTGGATGTATCTAACGGCCCTTCATCTAGATAGTAAAATTCCCTAAAGTGTTGTGCTTTGAGATCTGACCCTCGGGTTAATTAAAAACCAGCCGAAACTGGATCATCAAGCCGATGTCACAAAGTTCAGTGTATCCGCGGCACAGCGGCAAGGGACGTGATGCTTTTGCCGTTGGCATTGTCATATTGAAATTGGAGGGACCGTTGAATATCATTCTGCTGGTGCCGCTGGGAGAACGCCTGGCACGGCAACCGTTTGTGCTGGCAGAAAGATGAAAATCCATTTAATAATTCTTTATTGGCCTTTTTTTTCTAGCTCTCCCAGAGTGGGCTTTGGCCATTATCTAAGAGTGGCACCACTCAGTGACTCATTTAACTCCACTCTCCTCCCTACTGTTATGAATCCAAGACGTAAGTGTTTTGCTTTGCGCACTCACTCTCTGAAGATATGGCTCAGGGCGTTATGCTGAGCGGCATTGTCTATGAGGTGTAGTTCATAACTCATATTCATGAATTTTTGCCACGAAGGGACTTCTTTTCACTATTCGAATAAATGTGAGAAACGGTTTTGAATAAAAATAATCTACCCTTCTTTCTTAATAGAAGACGTGCGTGGCTTACGTTATGAAATCATATGATGCAATGCTATCTAAACGTTAGTTCTCACACAAAGGCATCTACACTCCCATGCCCTATTACTATGAAACATAGAAACATCTGAAATATATGGTCTGTCTTCAGAGGAAGTAGAAAGCAGACTTTCATGTCAGTTCCTCTTTTTATGTTTCATCCTGACCTTGGTTTCTACTGGAATGTGTTTTCCTTTGGCAGTCTCTTTTTCCATTTTCTCTATGTTTGAGTTCCCTATACATTAATGCATTGCACAGTATTTAAGAGACACCCAATACTAAAATACATCCTTTCTTAATGTTATTGCAGTTTTTTTTCCTGATCCCAAATAGGATGTAATATGGGAACTTGGTTAGCTCTGCGGTCTTTATGCCAATATATCTTTTCTTAGCATGTTTGATAGTTTATAGTTTTTTTATTATTATTATACTCCATATCTTTTATAAAGAAAGCAAATTACAGAAGCTATTGTGTGTCAATTTCTCCATTATTGTTATTGTGCTTGAATACCATAAGTAAAAATGCATGTTATATTGCCGTGTTATTACTTAATGGCCTCTGCAAACGAAACGTCTCGGGTTATGACTATAACCCTTGTTCTCTGAGAAGGGAACGAGACACTGCGTCGATAAAATCGACTCTTTGGGGACGCTCCCTAAGCGTGCGCCTCTGAAGTATGAATGAAACTAATCCAATCCTGATTGGTGTTACGTCGTGACGTAACATGTGACGGCATACCTGGAAGTATAAAAGGTGACGCTGACACAACACATACCAGCCTCGCGATGAAGCAAGACGCTCTAAGGCCTCAAGGGGCGTGGCAGAACGACGCAGTGTCTCGTTCCCTTCTCAGGGAACAAGGGTTATAGTCATAACCCGAGACGTTCCCTTTCGAGGGAACTTAACACTGCGTCGATAAAATCGACTCTTTGGGGAACGAGTGCCCACTAGGCCACGCACCGAATAGGTCTGTCCCGGAGTGAAACTGTTTTAGGCACTCAGCAAGGACTAAGTACGTGTGCGCCAGGCGTACTAGGAAGGTGAAGACTGTAGAACCTAATAAAAGTGTGTGGAGTAGCCCAACCGGCTGCCTCACAGATCTCCTGTAGGGGCACTCCCGAAAGGAGGGCCCTAGAGGAAGCCATACCTCTAGTGGAATGAGCCCTAACAGCTAAAGGTGAAGGCATATCGCGCACCTTGTAAGCTGAAGTAATTGCCTGAACGATCCAATTACTGATCGTTTGCTTTGATGCCGGAGCCCCTTCTTAGGTGACCCAAAACACACCAATAATTGGTCCGACCTTCTCCAAGAAGAGGACCTCTCAAGGAACATGCTCAAAGCTCTGACGGGGCAGAGCAAATGAAGCTTCTCTTCTTCTGCCGACACATGAGGTGGAGGATGAAATGCCTGAAGGACTGTAGATCGAGCCGTATTAGTTGGTACTTTAGGCACGTAGCCTGGACTCGGGTGCAAAAAGGCCTTCACTCTGCCAGGGGCAAACTCCAAGCAAGCTGGTGTCACTGCCAGGGCTTGGAGATCTCCCACCCTCTTAAGTGAGGTAATAGCCAAGAGAAATACCATTTTTAGCGTTAAATCCTTAGGTGAAGCCGACTCTAAAGGTTCGAAGGGGGCCAGGGATAACCCTTCAAGAACAATAGCCAAGTCCCAGGCAGGAACCCTAGACCTGGTTGCCGGTCTCATCCTCCAAGTACCACGGAGAAAACGAATGACCAACTGGTGCCTCCCCAGAGGCCCATCACTTACAGGTGCGTGGAAAGCCGCAATGGCAGCCACATACACCTTAAACGTGGAAGGGGTGAGACCCGCAGAGAAACGATTTTGAAGAAATTCCAGAACTGAAGCCACCGGGCAGTTGACTGGATCTAACTCATGTTCTCTACACCAAGTGACAAACACATTCCACTTGAGGCCATATAATCTCCTAGTAGATGGAGCCCTAGAGCTAAGTATGGTTTCAACCACCCCGGCTGATAGACCAGAATTTAGGTACTGAACCCCCTCAGAGGCCAGACCCACAGCTTCCACAGCTCCGGGCGAGGGTGGAAGATTGTGCCCTCCGCCTGAGACAACAGATCCCTCCTCAGAGGAATCTGCCATGGCGGAGCTATCAGGAGTGATATTATGTCTGAAAACCATACTTGGGTCGGCCACATTGGGGCAACCAGAAGTAGACTGATGCCCTCTTGACGGACCCTCTCCAGGACTCCCGGGAGCAGAGCGATCGGGGGAAATGCGTACAGGCGAAGCCTCGGCCAGGCCTGTACCATGGCATCCAACCCCAGTGGGGCTGGATGTGAGAGGGAGAACCAAAGTGGGCAGTGGGACGTCTCTTGAGACGCGAAAAGATCCATTTCCATTGGTCCAAACCTCTCCCATAACAACTTCACCACATCTGGATGAAGTCTCCATTCCCCGGGCCTCAGCCCCTGCCTCGACAGGATGTCTGCTCCCTGATTCTGAATCCCCGGAATATACATTGCTCTGATGGACAGTATTTTCCCTTGGGACCAAAGAATAATCTGATGCGCCAGTCTGCACAGAGGGCGCGATCTGAGTCCCCCTTGTCGGTTCAGATAAGCTACCACTGAAGTATTGTCCGAACGTATCAGGACATGGTAACCTTTGATGTCTGGAAGGAAGCTCCTCAAAGCCCTGAACACAGCCATCATCTCTAAACAGTTTATGTGCCAAGATAGATGATGGTCCTGCCACAGACCCCTGGCAAAGCGGCCGTCCATGACCGCGCCCCAGCCAGTGAGGGATGCGTCTGTCGAAACGATTTTTCGGCGACATGACGCTCCCAACACTGGCCCTTGGGACAGGAACCAAGGTTTCCTCCATATTTGCAGAGAACGAAGGCAATGATGTTGGATGCCGCTGCCATGAGGCCCAGCATTCTTTGAAATTGCTTTACAGTGATGGCCTGACCTAGCTTTACTCTTGAAACCATATATAGGGTGGACTGGACACGTGCGGGAGACATGTATGCCCGCATCGTAACCGAATTCCATACCACACCCAGGAACGTTGTTTCCTGAGCTGGTTCCAAAACGCTCTTTTTCGTGTTGAGCCTCAACCCCAAATTCTGAATGTGGCCAAGGACGACATCTCGATGCCGAACCGCCATTTCTCGAGACTGAGCCAGTATAAGCCAGTCATCGATGTAATTCAGTATACGAATGCCCTGGAGTCTGAGAGGAGCCAGAGCTGCATCCACCCACTTCGTGAACGTGCGGGGAGAGAGTGCTAGGCCGAACGGAAGAACCCGATATTGATATGCTTCGCCCCCGAAAGCAAACCTTAGGTACCTCCTGTGACATGGGAGGATGGAGACGTGAAAATAGGCGTCTTTTAGGTCTATCGTGACAAACCAGTCCTCGGACCTGATTTGATTCACGATGATGGGAATCGTCAACATCTTGAACCTGAATCTCCTCAGAGACCGATTCAAGTGTCTCAGATCCAAAATTGGCCTGAGCCCACCATCCTTCTTTGGAACTATAAAGTATCGGCTGTAAAACCCTGACTCTCTGTCTGGTAGGGGAACACTTTCTATGGCCCCTTTGACCAGAAGAGCCTGTACTTCTTGTTCCATAACCCGAGCCTGTTCTGGAACCACTGTAGTCGGCACCACCCCCGCAAACCTGGGAGGTCGGTGACCGAACTGCAGTCTGTACCCTTTTTCTATTATATTCAGGACCCATATCGAAATATTTGGAAGAAGATGCCACTGTTCCAAAAAATGTACAAAGGGAACCAGCCTCTCGAGGCTGGCCTGGGGTTTTTCTTGAGCATTGTTCTCGACTTTCTGAAGCAGCGAACTGGAAGGAAGCAGACGAGAACAATTTTTTGACCATAGGTGGTGCTCTTTTGCAAGCTCTTGGGGCGAACGCCACGGTGTGCGTTCGCTGGAAATTGATGCGACCCGAAGCGTCAGTGACGGCGGGACGACATCTTTTTCCAAAGGGCTCCGCTGGGAAAAAAACTTCAGTTGGCTCACAGCGGGGGGGACAGCCCTTGGAGGTCCTATTATTTCGGCTAGGACCACTTCCCTGAAGCCCTCTTAGCCTGAATGACGGCCCTCAGGTCGCCCTTCTGGCCAGAGGATTTAGAATGGGAACGTTTCCTCTGTTGCCAAGCTCCCGTGGGAGGGGCTCGAGAGGAAACGCTCTCCTTCTGCTCCAGGCGATATGCGGAGCTGGTGGACGGCTGAGACTGGCCACTTGGACCAGCCTTCCCTGATCTAGAACATCGGGGGAGATATTGCTGAAAAGCTGCTGATTGTTTTTTCGCCTCCTGAAACCTGTCGACGACAGTAGATACTTCGTCGCCGAACAGGCCAGAAGTCGAAATTGGGGCATCTAATAAAAAGGAACGGTCTTTGTCCTTCATACCCGACAAATTCAACCACAGATGCCTCTCCGTGGCCCCCAAAGCTGACATGGAGCGGCCGATTGCACGGGCCGTCTCCTTAGTGGCACGGAGAGACAGATCTGCTGCTTTTCTTAACTCAGCAATATCCTCAGGTGTTGGCCCCTCCCCCTCGTCTAAATCTTTAAGGATATCGGCCTGGTACGCCTGCAAAATTGCCATTGAGTGCAGGGACGCACCAGCCCGACCAGCCGCCATATAACCCCTACTCACCAATGCAGAGGTGTCTCTACATGGTTTGCTGGGCAGCGCCGGGGTTTTAAGAGAGGATGCCGCTTCGGGAGAAAGATAGCTCGCTAAAGCTTCCTCCACCCGCGGCATCTTGCCATACCCCGCCTCTCTCGCACCCACATCGTTACTGTAATCACATGATGTGTTGTGTGAAATGCGAGACGAGTGGGGCTTTTCCCAGGATCTCGTAATTTCTCTATGGAGATCTGGGAAAAAAGGCAAACCCCGGCGCTGAGGGTGTGAACGATGCTGCAGGAATCTCTCGTCTAATTTACTCTGACGAGTTTCATCCTGCTTATCTTGTGGCCAGCTGATGTTAAGTTTGGCCACCGCACGCGTCACAACCTCCACCAACTCCTCATAAGCGGGAACATGAGCTGGCGAATGTGACTCATGTTCCGCGCTCCCGATGCTGAACACATCCACTTCCTCGGAAGCGGATAGCTCAAGCACCGGGCACTCGTCACGGGCAGAAGAAGCCGCAGCGCGGGCTTCTGCACCGTGAGCGAGTGTTATAGAATCCGCAGATGATGAACGAGAAAGTGCCTCGGCAGTCTCGTTCTCATCTGCGAGATCCTTTTGCGATCTCCACGATCTAAGCCTCCGCGCCGCCTCAACGGACGCGGGACCTTAACCGCGAGGATCGCGAGCTTGGCCATCTTCAGAAAAAATAGCCAAGCGGGAGCGCAGCACTCTTAGTGGGAGTGCTTCACAGTGTGTACAGGGCTCACAGGCAGCTCCCTCAAGAGCTGCCTGTGCGTGCTGCACTCCCAAACAATTTACACATAATGAATGTGTGTCCCCACCCGTAAAATATCTGGGGCAGGGGTGCACACATTTTGTAAATTGCTCACTCGCCATAATATTCACTTTCACTCAGACAAACAACAGTAAATAGGACAGACAGTTTCAACATGAGCGCTTGCTGAAGAGCGATAGCTGGTATGTGTTGTGTCAGCGTCACCTTTTATACTTCCAGGTATGCCGTCACATGTTACGTCACGACGCAACACTAATCAGGATTGGATTAGTTTCATTCATACTTCAGAGGCGCACGCTTAGGGAGCGTCCCCAAAGAGTCGATTTTATCCCTCGAAAGGGAACTAAATAACAGTTATTTTCAAGCTGAAGTGCATTACATTCTCATCCCAGTCCTGCTGTTTACTATCAATTGTCAGCCTTATCTTGCATTGTTTGCAAATGCCTAAGGCTACAAAGGCTGTAATGTGAAGTCTTATCAAGAAAAGTTAATTGTTAAAAGATGAGATCATATTACATTTGGATGCAAATGAAAGGTGCACATTGTAATTTATTAAAATGCTTTGCCCAAAGAAATAAATACCCAGCAAACAAAAATCTCTTCTAAGAACATGCTAATGTTCATATTAACATAAACATTTAAAAAAAGTTATTTCTATATGTTCCCAACATTAAGGAAACATTATAATAGGGGTTCCTATGATGAATATTTTTTGTCTTGAAAAAACTTTGTTAACCATTTTATTCAGCAATTTTGTTGACGAGACTCACACTTTTAAATTTGTTCCTTTTCCTCGTGCACATTTACATTTACCTTTCTCCTATTCTCACTTGTGTTTACTTCTCTACGCGATGTGGCTTGTCACTCAACAAAAGCTGTTAGGGCAGATGTCGAGAGCCAGGCAGGTTCTCCAGTAACTAAGGTTAGTTGACATACTGTACAAAAGCGAGTAAACCTTCAGCTACATCTGTGAAGTTCAGGCAGACGGACAGGTACGTGGTTCTCTCACCTTCCTTCTTGATGAGATGGCTTTCAGATGTCTCTGTGCCTCCACTAGAGTTTACATTTGGAGTCCAAGTCTATTTCTCACTACAAAGACATCTAAGACTCTTCTAATCCTCAAGGCCAGAAGGTGAAGAAAGTTCCCAAGGGTCAAACAGCATGTAAAACTATGATTTTTACAGACACTGGTAAAGTTTCCTTACTGTACATGCTCAAAATGATTCTAAGAGAAATATTTCAGTTCTACTTACTGCTGGTATAAGTTCAAAGTTAAAAATGTACACATTTAAATTGCATATAAAATTATTAAAATTGGTAATCTTTAAATAGTAAATTTCGAATAATTGTGAAATATTTAATTAAAATCAATTAAAAGCATGCATGAACTCATAAAACTTAGAAAACTACGTTTAAAAAAAACAAAATAGTTAATGGCAGTTCAGCTACATTTTCTCTGGGATAATAAACTAATTGAAGTTATGCAGGCTTCTGCTGCTCAGGATATACTTTAGTGAAGGGCTTCATGTGGTCATGTGATCATGTTATATTTCCATGAGATGACCCGCTTCATGTAAATTTAAAACAGATTTTTATTATACTGGCATGTATTCATTCTCCTAATTTAAAAAAAAAAACACTATACCAGCTAACAAGGAACATTCTCAGAACTTTGGCAAACGTTCTGGCAAAATTCTCTCGAAGTTATGATATAAATACTTCCAGTAACATTAATAGAATGTTTGTGCAAAGTTATCTGGGCCCGGTTCCCCAAAACGTTCTTATTGCTAAGTAGTTCTTAACCTATTCCTTAACCTCTCTCTTAACTTTATGGCACGATTCCCGACACGTTCGTACGCTAAGCATATCTTCTGTAAGTCACACTTTCGTAAGGTTGGTCTGGACCATTCGTAAGCTCTCTCTTAGTGTTGTTTGAGCTCAAGGCGCTAGTCACCGCCACTGTGCAGCAGTCTTTAGAAATCAGCGCAGCGTAGTACAAGTCAAACTATGGTATGTTGACAATGTTGTGGCTCAACAATGATTTTATGTTATGGACATTTTAAGACTAATAATAAAATATGTTCTCAATGGATACAGGCCTATTTATGAAGTTGACTTTATTTGGTATCAGAACTAATATGGTGGTAATTAGCCTAGGCTATTTCGTAATGTCATTAAAGCTTTTAAATTGGCAATCACTTTTGATAATTAAAATCTGGCAAACAATTTGGCTCTGAAAGGCTAAGATCTATAAATGGGTAAGCATGGTGGTGTCCAGTAAGCAACCAACTATGGCAGCGATCCGACGTGTCCTTGTATTGAATCAAAGGCTACGTTCACACTGCAGGCTGAAACGACCCAATTCCGATTTTTTTGCCCCTATGCGACCTGTATCTGATCTTTTCATGACAGTCTGAACGACACAGATCCGATCTTTTCAAATGCGACCCAGGCCACTTGGGTATGTGGTCCAAATCCGATATGTATCCGATCTTTTTGAAATGAGACTTCAATCTGAACGGCCAGGTCGCATGTATCCGACCCGTCACTAAACGAGCTCCACTGTTGAGATCCATGTTTAGCTACTTCCGCAAACAACAAGTGACGTCGTTGACAGTTGAGTACTTTTCTGCGCATGCGGGTCATTTCTGGGTCATGTCACGTTCACACAGGAGATCACAAAAGGTCGCATTTAATTTAAAATGTGAACGGCCTTGCAAAAAAATCGAATTTTTTCAAAAAATCGGAATTGAGCATTAAGCCCCTGCAGTGTGAACGAGGCCAAAGATGGCGCCGGCCGCGGAGCCGTTTAGTCCATGTCATTTTTTTTATTCGGCAAAACTTGTGCCCTTTTGACATTTTGCCTGACGTGGCTATATTAAAAAAATGTCGCCTCCCAAGAAAATTCATAATTCATATCCGTTGTGCACAAGTGGCACAACGGGATAAGGAGGGTGGATGATTAGCGAGGGATACCCGGTTCGTCTACCCATCACAACATATCGTGTGAACATATTACTGACAATTTGATAATTTAATTAATAGTCTATATTTTACTGAAAATATGTTAAAATAAATGTCACTGGAATAATTTGAGGAATGTCTCATTTGCATAGAACGTGTTGTCTTTCTTAACACCGTAATGCACCTTTGCGTGAAATGGAAAATCGATTCCTGAGCAATCGATGCCAACTAATTCAGCACCTTCACTTGGGACGTCGCCTTTGAAACGTCGAACGTAAGAGGCAGCGTGTTAAGAAGCTTCCTAAGGGACACTTCGGGGAACACACTTAGGAACATAAACAACTTTGGTAAGATATATCTTTCAAGTCTTCTTAGCGCGCTAAGAGTGAGTGTTATCGGGTAACCGGGCCCTAGTCTTTATTAAAGTTATCAAAATGTTAACGCAAAAACATTATATATCGTTCAAGGAAGTTTGTTTCTGAAACGTTTTCATTGGATGTTTATCTAACATTTTTTCTATGTTACTACTTTATGTTTCAGAATGTTCAGAGAACATTTAAAAGTAAAGTTCCTATAATGTTTGCAAAATGATAAATAAATATATTTAACCCACTGGAGTCATATGGATTACTTTTATGATGGATGAATGTGCTTTTTGGAGCTTCAAAAACTCGGGCACTATTCAATGCATTACAATGCTGGGAAGAGCCAGGCTATTATTTAATATGACTCTGATTGTGTTTGGCTGAAAGAAGAAAGTCTCAGTAAAACTGATCGATGAAAAATGATTAAATGTACAGGGAATTTTCGTCAACATACAAAAACTATGACTGAAACAAAAAATGTGTTAAAATAAAACTGTATATGACCATGGACATTAGACTGTCTATCTATTATGTCTAGCTGTCACCCACTATATAATAGCAGCTCGAGTGATATACCACAAGCCTAGCCTATGTTATTTATTTATTCAGTTTTACATGATACTACAGCAAATGCATAAGTATCACAATTGCATTTTGACATGCCCAGTGCCTCGGGTGTACTGAAACTTCAATAATGATCCTAAAAGTCATGGCCACATTATTCACCATTGTGATGCTGTTGAAATGAGGATTCCTATTAGGACTGACTGACTCTGCGCGGTGGCCAATTTCCTCATTCATCTGGGTGGAATGTAATACATCTCAGGCAAATTGTTTGTGTCTCACCTCAAAATGTAGTCGACCCTGGAGGGGCTCTCCATATTTCAGGGGAAATATTAGGAATTCATCACAGCGTAATTCGCCTACTCCGATTATTCCACTGCAACCAAATCCGATTTGAATTTGTGGCACTCTGGTTGGCATTGCTGGGAGCTACGCCTGCAATTTGTTTCAACGACAAGCACTATCATAGAGCATTTACTCTGATATGCATGAATATTATGCTAATAAAGGACTCCGTCCCATCCCTGCTTTGATCAAACACAACCTCTCCCTCATCTTCAAAGCTGCTTGGATAAACAGTGAAGTGGGGACACAGCACATGTGGAAGTATGTGATAAAGTGCTGTGATTATTGATAAATATAGTGGTGGAACGGTTTCTGTAAAATGGGGAATTAAATGGGGCGTAAATATAATAGAAAAGACTGACGTTAATGTGTTTTTCAATCTAATTTGATCAGCATATGCATCTGTATTTATATTCACATAAGATCTGTTAAAGAAAACTCGCATAATTTTGATTCCAAAAGCAGCTGGGATAAATTAATAATGTAATGTTATTTTTGAGATCGCGAAAATGTGTTGATATATCAAGTTTGCTGCAGTGCCTCAAGGGAGAGTTTATGTTGATGTTTTTTTTTTCTTCCAGTTGCTCGTTTATTATTGATGATTGCAGCAAAGCTTCTCATTAGGCATTATTAAATATCTTAGATGAATCAAAAATGATTGGCAGGAAACATGGCCAGTTGTGACAAACATTTGTACTCAAAAGCTCAGCCTATGACTTTCAAATCAAGCCTCATGTGAGCGGGGCAATTTGCAGTTAAAAAATCTGAATTGCCATTCATTTATGCTTCTGAAGAGTTCACAAGGGCAGGCCATCATCGACTGACACCTTCTGAATAAAATATTACATTCAATAAAATAACTAATTCAATGTTTATGAATTAAATAGTTGTTGATGGTTTCTGAAAAACATTCTGAAATGTTTTTTATATCTGCTGTGGTTGTGCATTAGTTCGAGTTCAGAGAACATAATTCACAAGAAAAATTAGTGTTGAAGTATTGAACTAGGTCTTTGTGCAAGATGCTGTAAGTTGGCACTCTTTGACATGTGAAACATTTATTTTAGTATTACAACACGAGAGTCTGCTGGGACTAAAACAACCAAAGTGATGCAGCTTTTTTTCAGGGATTTTTTCTTTAGAGCGTTTCATCTGAATAATCTTTCCTCAGATCATGCATATTTAAATTGAGCTGAAAGATTGCAATGGCCTAAAAATATATTTTATTGAATATGAAATAATCTTAAAAGTGGAGTACTATGTAAAGGGATCTTGAAGGCCGCTGTTTAGATCATGAGCCCTCATGGCCTGTTTTTGTTTTGCTGTTAGAAAACTACTGAACAAACAGCAGTCAATAAAGGGATAGTTCACATAAAGATTTAAAGTAATGTCGTCATTTACTCACCCTCATGTCTTTCCAAACCTGTATGACTTTCTTTGTTTTATAGAATACAGAAGGTGAATTCTGAAGAATGTGATGGTTGCTTTTTTCTCCATGCGGTTACAATTAAGGAGAAAGGGGCTTTCAAGCTTCAAAAAGGATGCAAAAGCATAAATAATAATAAAATAAGTGGTTCACACAGCTGTGCTCAAAAGTTTACATACCCCTTGCAGAATTTGTAAAAATATTAATATACTTTAACAAAATAAGACGGATCATAGAAATTGCATGATATTTTTCATTTAGTACCTCCAAAAGCTACAGAAGATACTTACATGTTTCCCAGAAGACAACTATCACAAAACATAAAAAATAGTCGTTGACCATCAATGTAATGACACAGTATTAAGAATCAAGCATATGTACACTTTTGAAGGGAGTCATTTTTATAAATTCAGTTATTTTTTGTCTTGTTTACTATATGTAAACATCTGTTGTGTGAAATATCTTATTCAAGACATACTAAATAAAAAATAACCTGCGACTTTTATGATCCCTCTGTCACGGTTTAAGTCCAAGGATGAAGAAGGTAGCCTTTAAATAACTGCAGTATTTATTAAACATAAGCCAACAACTGAAAACTATGTGCCTTGTACAAACAATACTGGACAAAAAATTAGTGAAGTGAGGAACTAATATGCACAGGGTGATGAACTAAATAATGAACAGCTGTGATGATTAAATTAATATCCATGCTAACACCCTCTTATTTTGTTAAAACTATTAACATTTTCGCAGTTTCTGCAAGGGGTATGTAAAGTTTTTTTGAGCACAACTGTACAACTCATGCATTATATCGAAATTCTTCTGAGGAAGTAGCTTGACAAGTCAAATCAAATGTATTTGTATAGCGCTTTTCACAATACACATTCTTTCAAAGCAGCTTTTCAGAGAATCTTGATGTTGATATTTATAATATCTTAATATCTTCATGCCTTATAGCTGGCATTTAGCAGATTAGATATTGTTTACATTTTGTATACTGCGTTTTGTATGCAGATATAGTTGGATATACTTTATAAAAGACATAATGTTCATTCTTATGGTGAATCACTTTCATATATAATGTGTTTGCATGAATTTACATTATTATATTTTACAATTTGACTGTGTAAAAGCGTAATATAAATGCTAAATGTACTTTTTTATCAAGTAAAGGTCATAAACAGTTTAAGCACATACACATTTTTGTCAAACTTCCCATGTCACCTTTACTGGCATTCAGACAGGTTAATTAATGTGTGCATGTCCATTTATGTTTTGAAGGAAAAACTGGTGACAATCTGATGGTTCTCATGCAAACTAGCTTTTCTTGTGTTTTCAGGTTTTTATCTTGTACAGATTAACACACTCAATCTTAGTTTTAAAAATGTTTGAAGGACATGACTACAATTTTATTCGATTTCATCATTAGAATGTGAAAGAAAAACAGCCAAATTAATTTACAACCTAACATTATTGTGGAGCTGCAGTTGTGAATGGAGTTATGAATCATAATGGCACTTGTTTGTATATATATATATGTATTTTCCTTCTACACATCTCTCTTCTAGAGGGACTTCAAAACTACGAACCCCATCCAAGTGAATAACTACAAAAAAAGCCTGGTCAAAATACCTCCTCTGTAATATTCTTCTCTGTGTCAGAATTTTTTTGGGATTAAATTGAATTGAAAACCCACAGGCAGGAGAAGATATTGGATGTACCTGTATTCCCATATGATTTGCCTCAGGAACTAATAAATGGCGAAAATATGGTGACTGCAAAGAAGCAGAAGCCTCAGATTGTACATTTATTTAATCGTAAACATAAGTTGTTTGCTGAAACATACATCACTTTTCCTTTCTTACTATTACCTAATGAAGTTCTTTTGCTTTATGTGAAACATTCTTTTTTGAAATAAGTCAAAAGACTTTCTCCCTGCATTGTTAAAAGAGAAGCTCAAAGAATTCCACTCTTTTAACAAAAAATCGGTTTGCCAGTAAATTTTAATTGATGCATCACATTTATGGTCTTATTGAGTGAAAACGGAAAGCAGTATTTTTGAAGGATGATGACTCAACTTTAGCTTTTAATGAACTCAAGATTTCCGGTGAGGATAATTTGGACTAGACTGTGGGAGCCATAGTTCACGAGGAGACTATAGGTGGAGATCCTTCCCAACATCAAGCACTGCACCCTCCATACCTCCCTCTTCTCACAGACTCTCAACACATCAAAGCCGAACAACAGCAGCCCCACATGCCTTCATTAAGATATAGAGCAGCCACTTATCTCCTCTTTGCTCTATTTAAGGTTTCAAAAATGAACTTGAGGGGTGCTGACAAACTCATTTTAGATCTACAATGTTTTTTTTCCCACAAACATATTTTTACGTGATCGGCCTACAAAGTTGACAATCGATCTGAACCCCTTTTTTATATATATTTTCTGGTGTGCATAATTCTGCTATTGACAAAGGACATTTTGTTAATGAATTTGGGCGTACAGATATGAGAGTGAATAAATGATGACAGAATTTTCATGTTTGGTTGAAACATTAAAAGTCTAATCTAGAATTCCAAAATGGGCTCTAGGATATTTGTATTTTTTATATTTTTTATATTGCATTGTTTACACTACAGTGAAGCTTGTCTGCATCAGGTAAAACAATTTGCCAAATGTCAAACATTTTATTGTTTTGTTCATTTATGCCTCAGTGATGGACCATGCATGATTTCCCAAGATCTGTTGGCTCATTCAACTCAATAAGCAAACAATTCCTGACAAAAGAGGAGTATACTGTGGCGTGCATGTTTATTACTTCCTTTGAACTATAAAATGAGTTTGAAATATTGTGTAATGGGTCTTCAAATGAAAACGTGTCTAGTTTTCTCTAAACTCTAAAGGTGTGCAATTTAAAGGATCAAAAACCACGCGTCACCATCTACATAAAATACCCTCAGTAATCATTACAGATGCAAAGTCATATTAATGTCGCCCAACAGGCACACTTGCATGGTGATGTGTCCCCAGTGGTTATTATTTAATCAGCAGTAAATGGTCTTAATTAGTAGATTAGTCTCTTTCCAATTAGCTCACTCTGTAATTGCCCTAATCTACGACTGCAGTCCTTTGAATCCTAATTTAGAGCTGTGCATTTAGATTCACAAGGGACCTATCAAATGCGTCATTATAAACCAAGTTATTCTCACATAAACCAACTGCTTATGAGCAATTCTGGCCCAATTTGGAGAGCAGCTGCTGTGTTTTTGTTTCTATTGTGCCGTCATTTGACTTGTGAAGTCAAGCTGCACTTTTTGGCTTTTTATGCAAGCTGAATGAGACCATTGAGGTCCATTTTATTTTTTATTGCCCATTGCAATGTCCCTCATTCAGCATGACTTCTAATTTTAGAGTAGAATGAGAGTGGTCACTCATTGTGCTTATTCTGTCATTTGACACAATGTGGAATCATGCAAAAGAGCCAGGACTACGTGCATAAAACTTGGCATTTTTATTTCATCCTGAAAGTGTGCGTAAACAGCAGAGCTTTTAGACTTATAAAACCAAGTTTGGCATATCATGCAGGATGGAGGCGCCATATTCTGTGCTGGGTTTATAAATCTTGTCTCTGAAGTAACAGTTAATTTCTTGGCCACTGGAGGTGAACAAATCATGTTTGTGTCTAGGAAATTGTGTTTTCGTCTTTATTGTGTTTCTTTATTGTGTTAATGAGTTTCCGCATTACTTGGAAGTTTATGCAACCCTAGTCTCAGCCTCAGACGTCACGCCCACGCCCATAGCTGAACGTCTGATGCATATGGCACACTTTTCTGGAAACACTTCAGGAGTTTCGAAGTCGTGAACTGATTGAATTCGGAACAGGATGTCCGAGAGACGTGTGTGTCGTGTTCTTTAACGGTCCGCCTGGAAACAAATGACGTGACGGTGACGCCAAAAACCCTTGTGGAAGAAGAACGCCGTTGTGTTTATGTGACAATCAGCACTTATCTGCATCAACTAAACGCTGGATTTTCAAAAGTATGTGAAGTTTCGCAGCAACTTTCTTGAATTAATTATTTATAGATGAACGCCGGTCTGTTATTGCAGAGACATCAACATTATATTTTCACGGCTCTAAACATGACGCGGAACAAAATGAACTGTGATTGGTTGCGTTACATGTCAGTCAAACGTCCTCTTGGGCGGTCCTTGACCAAGAAAAGCTGCGATAGAGTAAGCAAAAGAGTAACCCTTGAACTTGACGCACAACGTAATGATGAACGCGGTTGCCCAGCCCTGTTTGAAAGCCCTGAGTCAGAGCTTACGCTACTCCTACATCCTACGTCATATACATCGTCAAGTGATACTCTTTTGGTTTAAGTCGACTTGCGTACGGGCGTCTGCAGGAAGCTAGTTATTTTAGTCGATAAAGTTTTAAATATGGATATTGTTCCTACACGAACGCATCCCTTCACTTCAGAAGACCTTTATTAACCCGCCAGAGCCGTTTCGAGCACTTTTATCATGGATGGATGCGCTTTAATGGACTTCCAAAAAATACATACCCATTGACTCCCATTATAAAGCTTGGATTAGCCAGGCCATTTTTTAATAGAACTCCGATTGTATTCGTCTGAAAGAAGAATGTCATATATACCTAGTATGGATTCAGGGTGAGTAAATCATGCGCTAATTTTCATTTTTGGGTGAATTATCCCTTTAAGGTCATTACATAGTATTGTGCATGGAACCTGGCAAAAAAAAAAAAAAAAAAATTGATAATCTGCCCCCGTTGTGTGAAAAGAATAAAAGTCGTTATTAAAGTCGCCCTTTTTATCTCACAATTCAGATTTTTTATCTCACAATTCCGTGATATATCTCGCAATTGCATGTTATAAAGTCACAGTTGCATGATATAAAGTCGCAATTGCGTTTTATAAAGTCAAAATTGTGAAATATAAACTCGCAATTCTGAGGAAAAAAGCCCTTAGAATATTTTTTTTTCCTTAGAATTTGACTTAATAACTCGCAATTGCGAGTTTATATCTCACAATTCTGAGAAAAGATGTCAGAATTGCGAGATAAAAACAATATACTCGCAATATATTCGCAAAAATAAATTCAAATTCGGTCTTTTTTTCTCAGAATTGCATTTCTGTCAGGACCACTATCGTCAAATACGATTGACAATTAGTAGTAATTTGTACATTTTATTTGCATGTTATTTTTATACTATTGTTATAGTTTTTTTTTTAAATAATTAATTTATTTTATTAATTTCTTTTAGTATTAAAGCAAAAATGATAGAAACCAAATTATAGGCATGTTCTGTTAAATCAAGACCCAGTCTCAAAGAGGCATTACCTTACCTGCCCTGCACTTTGATGTCCGAGATGGCGTAGAAGTATCTAGAGAGGTTGTTCTCATCTACCATTGTGGCTCCGGTGGCAGGCCGTAGAAGTCTGATGCGAAGGTCAGTGAGGGTGAAGAAATCCCTTAGGTTCTTTGTGGTGTCCAGCTGCCCATACAGCGAAGCCATGTTGTGCAGTCTCGGACCAGCAAGAAGGGCGAAGCGGTCTTTGATCTCAAAGCGTACAGTTTTGTCATACTTCCACACGTAGCCTGTTGAATAGACCTCAGTGCAGATGATTTCTAGCATACTGCTTTGGGTCAGCTGATGTACAGCTTTTGGCTCCATAGTAAAGGCATCCAAACAGTCAGCTGCATAAAACTGGTACGGCTGCCACGTACGACCGTAATCCAGCGACTTCTCCAAGACTAATTGCTCAGGTCGGCCAGACTCGAAGGTAAGGACAATGTCATCTGTGAGTTCTATTGTTTTGTTCCAGGACAGCGTGATGTTGACCTGAAGGGGCTTCGGATATTTCTTCCAGGAGGTCGACTGCCAGAATGTAGTGGGGTTTCGTCCTTCAGAGTCAAACATGAGCTCGGGCGGGTGGGCCAGCTCCTCTGTTTCAGCATCACATTCATTATTACACATATATGGGTTTTCCTGAAACACACACAGACCGGATTTGTTAATTTTGCAGTAAGCTACTAGTAACAGGTTTGCAGCTAGACACTGGCACTCATTTGAGGGAAAAGAGGGAACCCCCACTGAGATGTTTGATTCTCCACATGAATCACGATGTTAATGAACATATTCTTTGGTGAAAACACTTCATTCTCCATTAACGCAATAAGTTGGACGTTTTCCTGAGGTGACTGCTAAGCACGGAGCTCAGAATGGTCATTGTGTGCATTCGGAGTGGTGCGTCTCACGAGAGCTGCTCAACGGTTACTCGCTCGCTCGCTACCACCCAAATTGCTAATGTAATTGATATTCTTGCTTGTTGGCCAGTTGGAATGGGAGTGGAATTCAGATGAGTGAAGTTGAAGGTACACACAGAGCTCCATGCATTTTTCATGTGTCTGTGTCTGCCCTGCACCGCTGAGCCGCTGTTCTCAGATCAACTTTTTCATTAACATTCAGCACACCTCTGAGCCATAGCACAAATGACAATCAGCCATGAACTTTGAGGAGACGGCCATTAATTTCCATCTTGTATACATGTTTGATCGGCTGCAATTGTCATAAATCTTGTTTTGTTTCAGGCAAAAACAGCAGCAGAATGCAATTACAAAAGTTGCATAACATCTAAAGGCTCTGGGGACAAAAGATTCAGCTTTGTTTGTGCAATAATTTTATCCCCATCACTGCTGTCAGTGGAAGAAGAGACAGATTGGGATGCTTCCTCACATCAAATTAATTATCTACTCTGCGTTGTTGGATCAAAATGTGTTTCCCTGTTTGTTTCGTCCAGGAATGTTCACAGGGAGATTTGGTCTGAGATGCTGTGCTGAGCAAATACTGTTTCACCCAGGCACAAGTGTTTAGTGAGGCAGAAAGATCACTTCTACTTTAACAAAAATTGCATCTACTGGAATTCATGTCATTCCACAACCATCTACTGGTTTTCATGGAACACAAAAATGTACATTTCTGAAGAATTTTTACACAATTCTCGCCATACAAGGAAAGTTCATAACCAGGGGCTTTCAAGCAACAAAGATGACATTAAAAGCACAATAACAGTAGTTTATACAATGTATGTGTCATATTCAGAATTGATTTTTAAATTCTGATTCCAGAAATTAAAATGTGCTAGCAAACAGGATGCAGAATTGCATTTAAAACAGCCCGATATGCAGCTTGATGTTGCAAACTGGAATTTGTTATCATATTATTCCAATGTATTATTGTAATCATAAACACACTGGTCTATAGTAAGAGGTTTTAATGTTTACTGCACTTTGATACTCTTCTAGTTATTTATCTATAGCGAATAATTAATCAGAAGTCTTGCACATTCACAAAAAAGCTGACTTCCAAGTTGACAAATGAGGTGCACATAAACGTATACTTGGCTTTTATTATTTATATTAAAATTAATATTATATTAAAAATCCAATTAAATTTCCAATTTTACACAACCATGTCTTCTATTGCAGATGTATATGAGGAACAAGATGTAAATTGCCATTCACTTATATTTATTTTAGTAGATTATAGCACACAAGCCTTTCTTTCTTTCTTTCTTTCTTTCTTTGTAGCTCAGTAGTTCTTGGCGGCTGTAAACAGTCATTTGGCAAGAGCAATGTAATGATTCTTCAAAAACATCTAATTTTGTGTCCCACAGAAAATACATATGGGTTTAAGAACAACATGTGGGAGATGAGGGTCATTTTGGGCTAAAATCTTCTTTTAAGTCTTCATGTTACTGAACCATCGGTCCCCCTCTGTGTACATTTAAAGTAGAAGAGATTTACCACCTGCACACATATACTATCATTGATTTCTTCCTCCAACCACATTATAACACTTACATACCCTGATATAGACAATACTGAGTGGCTTAATGTGACAAAGAGGGCCAGGCCTTCCACTGGATTCTCCTGCAGTGGCTCCCTGACCAAAAGCAGCTGCCTTATCCCGATCAATACGCTCTCTCCTCTTAACACTTGGGGATAGAGTGACCAATGTTGAAGGTGGCCATTGAAAAATCGATGTAGATTATATCCTATTCCACGTATGGTCCCTGTTAGAGGAGGAAAGACAGTGCAGCGGTGCTCATTAGAATAGCTGACATCTCCATCAGCAGCACTGGAACACAGCAGTAATTTCCAAAGCTGCTCTCTATTAATCCCTGTTGATTAGAGAACCTCCATAGAAGTGTGCATCACCGACACTTCAACATAAAGGTCATGTTAGACTGGTCACTAATGAGGTCCTGCCTCATAAAGCCAAAGGGGCAATCCAATATTGTGTCTCGGATTGTGGTCCAATGGTTTGAACTGGGGATGTTAGGGCATTCATCATACGATCGTGTATTAATTGAGAATTTGTGAGCTCCAATGAAAGTGTTCAATGTTATTACCCCAACTGACCCAGAGCAGAAAAACAGATTGTACATTTCAAACCTAAAATGAATTCTGGTACAGAATTGGAAGATTAAGATAGTAGCCTACCTATATTCACAAACTAATTTTTAATCATTTGGCCACAGACACAAGCGTTCAATTAAGCATACGAATTATTGTTCACTGAACACAACATCATCTTTTGTAATTCTGACAATAAACCAGTTATTATATAACTAGAATTGAATCTAAATTCTGTTGAATAATAATAACATTTCAGCTTAATTAAGATTATATATTTTCTTTTATCAAAACACACTTTGATCATTATTTTGATTACTACATCAAAAGATTATTTAAAGGGTTAGTTCACCCAAAAATGAAAATTAAGACATTAATTACTCACCCCCATGCTGTACCAACCCCGTAAGGCCTTCGTTCGTCTTCGGAACACAAATGAAGATATTTATGATTAAATCTGAGAGGTGCATGACTGCTACATAGGCTCCCTAAGGGAATGAAACTTGACGGCCCAGAAAGTCATTAAAGAAAATGTTTAAATATTCCATGTCGCAACAGTGGCTCAACTATAAGTTTATCAAGCGACGAGAATAGTTTTTGTGCGAAAAAACAAACAAAAATAACGACTTTATTCGACTATTCCTTTTCTTCCTTGTAGGCCTGAAACGAGACTTCAAGAGATTTCCACGACGCACGCGCGAGAACTTAACTGAAGTAGTTGAAGGAGATCGCAATTCTCGCGCATGCGTCGTGGAAATCTCTTGAAGTCTCGTTTCAGGCCTACACGAAGACGAACGAAGGCCTTACAGGGTTGGTACAGCATGGGGGTGAGTAATTAATGACTTAATTTAAACCATAAATGAAATAAAAAAGACATTCAAATAATGAATAAAAAAATATTTACTAATGTTCAAAAGCTTGGGGTCAGTAAGAATTGTTTGAATACTTTTGAATAAAAATAATTTTATTCAGCAAGGATGCGTTAAATTGATAAAAAGTTACATTAATGGCTGCTGAAAATTCAGCGTTGTCATCACATGAATAAATTACATTTTAAAAAGTATTAAAATAGAACAAATTATTTTAAATTGTGATAATATTTCATAATATTACTGTATTTCTGATTAAAAAATGTAGCTGTGATGAGCATAAGGGACATCTTTAAAAACATTTTGAAATCTTACTGACCGCAAATTTTGGGAAAGTGAATAAGCTATTAAACAAATGTTGCAAAATTTGTGCAATATTGTACAAAAAATGACACATCATACACAGTTAGGGCAGTAACTCTAAACAAAAAACCCCAACAACAATAGCAGATGTGATAGAAATGAAGGTTGTGAGACTGACAGGCCTAGCCCCGTTGATGTGGTCCGGGACAGAGTATGTGGATGAGGAACATAAATTCATTGGCCAGTGACAGCAGGGCCTGATGAATAGGTCCAAGCTGCCCTACAAATCAGCTGATGTGACAAATGTTTAAGAATCGCCCCCCAGATCACAGACTGAAGCCTCTAAATTCCCCATTCCTTCTATGCAGAATCACTACCAGTACCTGCAACCAAGTTTTTAAAGAAGAAATGGTTTCCTGCGATAAAATGCACTGAAAAACATGTTTCCAATTTCAATGTTTTACGTAAAGAAAAGAAAAAGCTTTTCAATGAAATATAGCAGTGTAACACAGAGGAGTTGTGTGATACACGGTTTAGACCCTGATCAAGGAAAAGCCTGAGGAACTCCGGCTTCAACGTCATGTCTGATTAATTGTATTTATTAATCTCTCCTTTCTTCTGCTTTGACAAAGACATGCTCCATGTGGAATTTACGAAGGAAGAGTGTCAATTTTTCACTTACAATTCATTTTCTTTAAACATGTAAATCTCAGGGATGTATTTGTGGTTATGAGTTAAGAAGGTCTGTAATACCCAGAGAAAGTTATTAGCATTCCCATTCATCTTAATGGCAAGGTTGTTAACTAAAACTATAAAAGCTGAAATTAAAATTGAAATAAAATAAAATATTAGATGAAAAGCTTAAAGCTGCAGTCTGGCGTTTTTCCATCTCTGTTCGAAATCTGCAATTGCAGCCATTCCTGGAATTATCAACTTTACGTGAGTTGTACTTCTTCAACACCCTCGGCCTCGACACGCGGCACAGCACGGAAGAACACAATGTTTAGGATTGTGTTCGGTTTGATTCAAAATACAGAATATTGCTGTAAATTTCAAATCTACAGATGCATTCTGATCTTCAACGGTCGTGTCGTCGACTTTCGGGTAGCAGCAAGAGGAGCGATTCTCAACTGTGGTAAGTGACTTATTATTTCAATTTCTTATTTTTTATGTTGGGTTACTCGTAGACTATGAAGGTAACGTTATATTCGCGGTTCATATTGGTAACCCCGGATCACGCATCCTCCGTACGGGGCGCGAGGGAGACTTGCGCGAGGCTTCAGCAGCGCGGACGCGGTAGTATTTCACACATTTCTCGGGATCTGTGGGCTCCTATGTTAAGAATTACATGCTTTAATGACAACAGTCGGTATTCACACGAGCTTCGTGTTGATCAGCACACTTCGTCGTGATTATTTTATGGTGTAAATCAAATCAAAATCAAGTCATTTGTTAAAATGGGCGCCGAAATGAAAACGCCATTGCTAAAACCTTGCGTCAGACTCACGGAGGATGTGTGTCATGTAGCCCTATATGCATATAGCCTACATTCTGATCAATGGTGCTGTAATATAATTTTATTTAAAGAGTTCCTGCACTCTGAATACTAAAATATAGTTTAAATGTAAAAAGCTGAAAAATAAAAATGGTATACTATAACTATTGTCACATGCGGTATTGTTTTAGGAGACACTTTGACAAGTGGACACTGGAAGGCCAAGTTGTGTGTGAGGAGGATAGCATTCAGCCCAGCTTCCTGTCTGGCCTTGCTATACTGTTCACTGCATATTACATATTCAATCAGGAGGAGGCAGCCTGCACCTTGGAGTTCATTTAAATGTAATTATTGAATTCTTAACAACCTCAGTACATTTTACACATGTATTCAATATCAGAACTTGCCGTTAGATATATTATCTGTTGAATTAATTTGTTAAATCAGGTATAAAACTTCCTGGGAGGTCCTCATGACTGGAGTTGAGAAACACTGCTCTAACAGATATGGTCCAATTTCAAAAACATGATTACAAGCATCAAAAACTTAAAACCAATCTTAATTACATATTGTCTGTTTCCTGACCCTTTAGGTGCTTAGTATGTATCAATCCGGAGAGAGGAACAAAAAAGAAAATTGCCATCTAAAACGACAGGGCAAATGGTACAGAAGATTCAGGTTGCAGTGAACCCACATGTTGCCACTCTTCCCAGCAAAGTGGTGGGTTATCAGTGGAATTTCTAAAATGTAAGTAGTACACACACACACACACACACACACAAATATCTATTTTTCCTTTAATTGTAACCTTTTAATATTCTCTGTCACTTACTGTATCTGTCATCCCTCTATCTGTCTCTGACTGTATCATTATGTTTTGTAATATATATAATATATTGTCCTTTTCAATATTTCTTGCCACTCTTTGCACCCTGTGATGGAACAGCATCTGGAGCTGAATTAATCTCCCTTTTTGATCATAAGTTTGTTGGACTCACTTGGGGCCTTGTTGTTTGGACATGTTTGTCTGGTAATGAAGTGGTGAAAATTCACCCGTGTCTGTGTTTTTCGGAACCATTTTATAATGATCATGTTGGTCAACTTGTGGTTTTAAATGTATGTCGTTTGCGTATTTCTTTGTGTGAAGGGCCATGACGGCTAATTTGTTTCAAGTAATTAAAAAAATATTTAATTAATTTCATGTCCATTTAAAAAAAAAGTTTGTAAATAAAAATGAAATCAAAATAATGCAATTTATGACTTTTTTTCATGCATATTTTAAAGTTATAAATTGAATAAATTTTGACCTGTTTTTCAAGATTAGGATGTTGAATAATTTGTTTGTTTTGTGAAGTAATAGGGGAATTTAAAATTCAGCTTCCAGTCATTAATATTCAGAAATCAGGAAAATATATTGTAAATACTGCCTTTTACATACTTCCTCTAGATATAGCAAATACAAATATTCATGTAACTTACTGTAAAAAAATACAACAATTTAAAAATACTGTTATTTACTGTAATCAGAGAATACAGTAAAATTCTGTAAATTAAATTACAGAAATGCTACTGTAAAAAATACAGTAACTGGCTGGCAACCCTGCTGCCAGTATTTTACTGTAAAATTTACAGGTAATTTTTAACAGTGTTTGGTAATAAGCGTTTTTTTCCGACACGCGCTGTAAGCGGTAGACAGCATCACAACAGACTGAGCCATCTGACCAATCAGAGCAGAGTAAAGTAGGCTCAAAGGATGGGTTTAGAGAGACTGAATCTTCGAACGAACCGTTTCCAGACTCTTTGAGAAATGCGATGATGTGGAATGTATATTATGAGAAAATCAAAGTGTTTTATGGCCTTGGCTGCATGTAGCTAATCCTATTGAAGGGTGCCTTCAAATCAAAATTGGAAACATTAAAATAGCATAATATAGGGAAATAGCATATAAATGGCAGTCAATGGGGAAAGTTTTTAAAACCAGATGGTGAATTTCTGGTATCTACCAGCAGGGGGTAACGACATCATGTTAACCAGCCAAACCTTGACCCTCTTGTTATGACCCCAAACTTGTGTCAAACGTGTGTCAAACTTCTTCTTCAGGTCCACTCTCTGAAACCAATAATTTCTGCTTTATCTGCTCTCCAGAAAAGGCCCCTTTGCACTATGAGAAGGATCCAATTACAACAAGGGTCTTCACAAGCAACTATATGAGATTGAGTCCCCAATCTCTCTCAGAGAAAGAAAATTGCTAAGGCTTATATTGATGTAGGGTTATGGGTTAGCACAGAATCACAAGGATACATCACATCCTGCCTCACACAGACCTAAAGCAAGGTTTCGACGGCTGAAACTAATGCAGACTCTGCCCAGGTATGGCAATCTTAGCTATGTCTATGGAGATGTTGAGCCACGCTGGCTGGAGGGCCCTGATAATGGAGAGGGCTGAGCGGAGGGACAGTGAGAGATTGTAGGTGCTGGCGATTTGACAGAAACTCAATAGCACTTTAATGGTCCATAGTCATCGAGGTGCTTTACTGCAGTGCAGGACTTACCCCACTGACCATGGGAGAAATGAAGCAAAGTGGTGGTGAACTCTGAAGCCAGCGAGACCTGCACACACTGCAGAATACGATCTGTGGCGTAGGCCTGACAGATTGCCAATAGGATATGTGGAAATCACTTCACTGTCCGTAAAATGAAAACATTATGATAAGATCCTTGGCCTAAGTAAATCCCCACAGGATCTCAACGTGTTCGATATCTGTGGCATTAGGTCACACAGGAAACACAGATCTGATCAGGTGCAGAAAAAAAAAAGACGGATTTGAACAGTTGTGCTGCTATTAAATACACTACCGTCCAAAAGGCTTCACCAAAAAATCCTGAAAAAAAATTACAACTATTAAAAAAACTTGATAATAATAATAAATGCTTCTTGAGCACCAAATCTGCATATTAAAATGATTTCTGAAGGATCATGTGACAGTGAAGACTGGAGTAATGATGCTGAAAATTCAGCTTTGACATCACGGGAATAAATTACATTTTAAAATTTATTAAACTAGAAAACAGCTAAATATTTGTAAAAATATGAATAATGCAAAATCCCAATTCCTGGTTGCTAATATTCTATTTTTTTATGTATTGGTACTATTTCTGCGTTGCGCAATGTAGCCCCGCCCACACCAAAATCTCTCCCCATGTATATTAATCGTCCAACATCCACGAGGACAGACTAATTTAGTAAGTTTAGAAACTTCTGATATTACATAAATCTCTCATTTTCCACAAGGAAAACCATAACAAAGGATGCCATCTGGAGAAGCAATCCAAAGTCATAACAATAGGTTGGTATGTGTTTTATGCTGTGCAGAGTGTTGCGGATTTGAGAGTGTGCATGCAAATACCGAAGTCTTCCACACTCTGTTCTGATTTTGTTTGTGTTGCGTTGCGGAGCATTTCTTCTCATGTAGTGTGGGCTGATAAATTTTCTTGTCTCGTCTGGTTCGGACACGGTGTTGTTGTCGTGAGCGGTGGAAGCAGTGGTTGCATCTAAGCAGAAGTGTACGCATTGCTGTCTCTCCTCCATGCCATGCAGTGTGCCCTTTAGTATAAAGACTTTGAGAAAGCAGGGACTCTGAAAACAGCAGAAGGAGCCTGAGCTTTGAAGTGAACTGAAAATCAAGTGCAACATGTTGTTAGGCTTTAGACTAATTGGGATTCGCAGAGCATACAGAGACCAGAGGAACTTTACATTAATTAACAACTGGCCTCATTATCTATCCCATGGGGCTTCGTCCGGCTGGGGTAAACTTATCACCACTTCATTATCCAGAGGGGGTGGAAGAGGCCGGATGCACCAAGCTGTCAGAATTCAATCAACAGTTCTTCCCACCACTTTACTGTGCTAGTCGTCTGTCTTTCATGTTTAACAGCACATGGAGTTGGGTTGGGTTGGGATTACTTGTTTCCTGATTTGATTGATTTTTCCTCTTCCTGGCATTCAACAACAACAACATCAACAACAGCAAAACTATATTGTAAATTAGTAAATATTTATGTATACATTTTATTTTTTTGATTCTATGTATATTTATGAATTTGGTAGATCATTTTATTCAAAGCTAATTACACTGCAAGGTTTATTTACAATTCAAGGTATACGTTTTATCATTACATGCTTTCCCTGCAGTACTAAATTAATCATTATGAACGGATGATGTTTGATTAGTAATGCTCAAATGTCTGTGTCAGTCTGGATCTGCATTTGTTGTGACAAACTGTTCAAGAACTCATTTTAAACTACTGAACCAGCAGCACAAATTTTTTTTTTTTCAGTGTATACAAATTTTTTGGGGGGGGGGATTCACTAATTGTTTGAGTTGTTGCATAAAATTGATTTACATTTATATACAGATAACATTATGCACATATATGTTTCTTAGTTATTAACTGGTTTTTACCAGCTCATTCATAATATGCAAATTGAGGAGCGCGTAAAGTAAGCCACATCTAAATATTCATTTTAGCAAAATGCACACATGCAAGCCTAGAAATTAATATTTTTGAAAAATGTAGCTCGTTTTGTAAACACTAACTAAAAATCAGATTTTTTAATGACATGACCAATAAGGTGCAATTAATTCAATTTCTTTTTTTCACTGTGCAAATAATACTAAAATATGTATTCAAATGAGTGAATAAATTGACATACATAAGACTCCTGTAATAGGCTTATATGGAAAACCATTTCCGAGATAAGAACAATTATCATGCTTAGGTAAATCATATTTATTACAAAAATAAAAATAAAAAATGAAATACGAATTGCCCTTTCATGTCCAAATATGTGTATCTCATAATTATGACCTTGTATTGCATAATTTCAACATTTTGTCATAGTTATGATTTACCAAAGCTTGATTTTTTTTTCTTATGTGGCAGAATAGGTTTCTTAGGCAAAATGCAAGTAATTGACAGATATTATGCCTCATCGCAGCTGTCATGAATCTATTGATACCCTTTCTCCTGGTGCATAAGGTGTCCTTGAGGTTCATGAGTGGCAGGGCTGCCATCCAGCCAGTGATCTCTGAGCCCATCATCTCCATTGTTCACCCATACCACAAGATAGCTGTTATGTTTGCACTCCTTGAACTTTCACATCCACCCTCCCTGACACTTTGCTCCCCCTTTACCTCTTTGTTATCTTATTGTATAACATAAATGCAGCTCTGAGTCATATCAGCTCTACCTCTTCAGTATTACTCGACAGAGTATATTTTCTGTTAAACAAGTGACCCTCACTAATACTTTAAATATGTCACACTTATGAAGAGAATTATACAAAAGACTCAGCTGATTAACCATCTGACTATTCATGTATTCTTGATTGCCACTTTAATGCAGGGTTAGTCATAGAAATTATAGCATGATTAATGAGATGAGCTGTTTCTCAAATCAACTCAATTCTAGTGGAGAAAGTGAAGATGGGTTTAAGCAGTGTGACTCATTCTGATTAATATTATGTCCTCACTTACACTGATGTTGAAGATCGTCTTCCCAGAATCTTTTTGACTCCAGATATCAAGGTTTAGCTGGCTAGCCCTGCTAGTTATAGATTCTGTAACTAAACCATCTGCTTCTTTTTAGGATCTTTCTCTATTCATGGTTGGACATTAAAAATTAGCTGTTTTATTCTAGCTATTTTTTTGTTGTTGCAAGAAACATCCATCCATTTTCCAAACTGCTTGTTCAATATAGGATTGCGGGTGCAAGAAAGAAACAAATATTCTATTTATAGTATTTCCCAAAGTGTGGGGCCTACGGCATGCTCCTTTGAAAATGTAAAAGTATTATTTGTACATTTTTGTGCTTTATGTTTCTGAATGTATTGTGAATGCCTTAATGGGCGATTGCATTGTACTTTACACAGCTTTTCTGGTTACACTGAGAACGATCACATTTTGCTGCTAGTTGTGTCGTGTCAGAAAGTTAAAGCAAAATAATGATACTCTTGAAAATGGGTAGTGGGGTTGTAAGCTACTAGAGGGGTCCACCGATTTATTTTCTATCTTCTATCTTCCATCAACCAACCAGGATTCCCTAGTGAAAAATAAATACACTAAAATGTATTTGAAATACATTTGTTTTATGCTAAGTATACAACAAATACATTTACATATCTATGTACTTAATATTAATACCCTGCAATTGTACTGTTGGTATACTAAATTGGTATACTTAAAGTCTGCTAAATTGGAACAACTAATTTTGTACATAATGCACATTTAGTTATCCAGAAATGGCGCTGAGGTCCAACTAAAGATATATTTAAGTATATTTGATTGTGCTAAATTGAAACTATTGCAAATATACTTTAGGTACACTTTAAATCTTGCATTTAAAAACTGATATTATACAGTGGTCATCCTATCCGTAACTAAAAGTGACATTGAAACACATTTTAGGCTTAACATTAAAGGGACAATATGTACTTTTTTATGTATTTTATGTAGGGACTTTGCCAGGCGATCCAACCCACACACACACCCACTCCCACACACACACACACCAAGCATATAACCCATGGCATCGGGTTACATCGGAATGTCCTCAGAACCCGGGGACATTTCTTTTGTTTAAAGACATTTAACAAAATATCTTCAATGTGTTTCTATGTATGTGTGTTTCCCCATTGTCACCGTGAAGTATTTATTGTAGCATAAAGTGAATTAGAAATACCTTCATTATGCATTTTAAACATAAGTGTATATTCCTTTAATGTAACATAATGTTCCTTGATATCTCCAGAACGCTTGTGGTATGGACTACCCAAATATGTAAATAACTATTCAGTAAAATATAGTTTACCATGTTTTCCACCTTTGGAGTGAAAAGAAACAAGCAAACTAAAGACTCACCCTGTCATAAATAAGATATCGACAAGACAAAGGAAAGCCTTCGCGCCAGAGTTTTGTCGAATCTCATTGGTTAAGGTTGCTCCGGAAGGGGCGTGGTCTGCGTCCCTTGAAAAGGACACAGACGCAGTCTCCTCTCTCTCTTGCAGTCGGACCTTCTCAGAGAAACATGTGATGCTAGCGATCTCCTCATGGAGATCTGATCCCACCATGGATCTTTTCTTTTGTTCGTCTAGAGTTCGTCTCTTCTTTAACTTACTCCCGAGTTCGTCTCCCAGGAAAGGGAATGGACTTTGCCGAACTATTTCCTCGGGTAACGTCACCTCAAAGACTTTAAGCCTTTCAAACACTCGCGCCGAATGGCAACGAACGCCACGTGATCCCCCATGGAACAAAGGGGCCACGCGCAAGCGGCCAACCATGCACGCGCCGGGACGGGCCGTGCAAAAACGCTGCGGCCGCGCTCCACACGACGCGCGCACGCAGGAAAAGATCTGCCGTCTAAAACGCGGCTAGACCATGCAGGCCGCTCAAGGAACGCAACAACACATGAGAGAACCCTTCCACATGCAAGTAAATTTGGGTTACCCTGTTTTCAGAGCATTAAGAATGTGTTTTCGTGTTGTTTCAGGAAAGTTGACTGTCTAGGTGAACGTAACCCTCTCTCTCTCTCTCTCTCCCTCTTACTCGCTCTCAAGCGTGTAATTTATCCATACCTCTATCTCACACACTTTCTCGTTCATTGATGTCTTATTGTGTTGTTTATGTTTTTTTTGTTTGTAAATATATATATATATATTACTGTACCGTAGTAAATATATAAGTAGACATGCCTTTATTAAATCCATTATATTCATTTTGATTGATTTACTGTCTCTTGCTCAGTTTCAAGCCTCTTAAGTGCCAAAAGATCTTATGCTACAAGCTTACTAAAATTAAATATACCTTAAAGAGTATGTGTTTATAGGGCGGGAAACCCAATTCTTCTGGCCAGAGAGTTGCGTTTCCTGAAATCCTATAAAGTAAGGTGATATTGTGGACCCCACAAATATTATCCTGACAATTGAGCTAATTCATTTTACCTGTTTTGTGAAACGTGGTCCGTGTAATTAATTGCAATCAACTTGTGGTTAATTTCAAGGATTCACATGCATGCATGCAGGTAAAATGACAGATCCTCCCTTATCGGGAGATTTATTAACATGTAAGACTGATCTAATCCAAACCTGTATGAATAATTATTAATTACCAATTATTAATTATGATATGCAAATTCCCCACGGATTAGATCCGCCCTTGAGTCTTTACATAAATTATTTAAAATCAATATTTTTATTCATTAATATGTCCTCAATGGTGTACAAATACATCTGTCAATTATTTGACTTATCCTCGTAAACAAAGAATTTATTATCTTCATGGGACAGGTAGGTATAGACGGTAAAAGAAATGGACACAGCGACCCCATTGATTTCAACGGAGAAAATTGAAGCCCGTTAAAAGCTGATATCCAGGCGTACTGCGCAGGCTCAAACTGATCCTGTCACGTGAGCAACCTGTATGTCTTCTAGTAGCTGTGCTGAGAGAAATCTGAATAATTCCCTTCCGAATCTCACAGAGACGGAGAGATTGAGTAGCTGTCCATGAGCTAGCAGCAGGATCAACTTTATGACTCTCTATGGGCTTCTCCCTTGACTTTATCGGACTTTATGCCTCCACGTCCCCCCGATTGCCCGCAAGCTTCTCCTCCTGTCTATACGTTAATTTCTCTACTGTGCGACGGAGAGTCGATTCGTTATGACGCAATCGTTAGCTTATTTTTACAAAAACTGCTTTTACGGGGCCATAACGTAAGATACAAGGTAATGGAGCCTTTTATACATTGTCGTGTTTCTTTAGGAATAAATAATGGATAAATGGAGTCTTTGGACGCCTCAGATGTAAAGGTATTCGCTGTCAAAGTGACGCCAAAATGAATGGGAGTCAATGGAATGCTAACAGCAGGTGATAGTCTGCTACAATGGCGGCCCCCGGTAGGCTTCAGTTTTTTCCGGTTACCCCCTTTGGTAGGTCCACGGAGGCTTCCATGTAGTTCCGCCATCTTGAAAAACTATAATAGCTGAGAGGGACAAAAAGTACTAGGCCAACGCGTTTCCACAACGTGTTTTCGTTCAGAGCCAGCATGACGTAACTGAAAGCAGCAGAAACGGAGGAGAGCAGTGAGAGGCGCTTGTTCGCCCCGGCAAGTTTAAAAGGCTGCATTGCAAATTCTCGTCGCCAGAAAAGTCCAAAATAGATCGTAAAAGGAAACGTGACCGGAGATTACAAAAAACACGAGTTAATGTCGGGATAGCTTTTTCCAGGTGGATAGAGCTAATGCAGGAGAAAGTTTTCAAAAGAGACGCTGAAGTTGCCTGCTTTCTTCTCGACAGGTAAGTCAATGTTACAGTCTTAATTACAAGCTTTTTTTCATTGTTTGGTTGTGTACTTTATTTTATAGACAGATGAACATTTATAGTTAAAAGTTGATGATGATATCTAACAATGCACGTACTTCAGAAAATATAACGAATAAAGAAGGAATAACTACTTATTACAATAGTTCATGTTTTTCACAGTCAGTAATTCATACTGTAACATTCGTTTGTTCGTTGTGTCAAGTTGCTGTTTGTTTGAAATAACAAACCTGTTCACCCGAAGGAACACTCGACGAAGTGCTTTTAGAAGACATCCTGTCATAGCTTTTTGGTACATAATGGCTACCGTAGATGCAAAGCACATTTGAAAAAGCGAGGCTCTGGAAAGCACAATTCGTTTGAATGCAAAATACAATTTCACCGCTAGATGGGAGAAATTCCTACACATTGCCCCTTTAAGATGCATTGTGTAATAAAGAAGTACTTCAAATAAAGTTGAATTATAATATTTATATCAATAAGCTTCAAGTGTCAATAAATGTAAATGGATTTGTAGTATACTTAGTATTAAATAAATGTATTTTAAATACATTTTGGTATAGGTTTATGTTGTCATGACATTAATGCAGCTTCCCCAGCTAAAAACAATGTATTTGAATTTCGAAGAATGTTTTGCTAACAGTAATGAAAAAGTAATGTAATAAAGTAATGAAAACGTCTCAGGTTACGTATGTAACCCTGGTTCCCTGAGAGGGAACGAGACGCTGCGTTTGAGACGCGGTGGGAACGCTCTGCGTGATTGCGTCATGAAGCACGTGTAAAATCAGTCCAATGGAAGCCCGATACGTCATGGGTGACGTCATAGACCAGGAAACTATAAAGCACCCTTGAAAACAGACCGCGACAGCTTCTGAAAAAGTCTGAAGCAAGTCGATCAGGGCATGCAGGAAGTATGGCAGGCAAACGCAGCGTCTCGTTCCCTCTCAGGGAACCAGGGTTACATACGTAACCTGAGACGTTCCCTTTCAAGGGAACTTCGAGCAGCGTTTGAGACGCGGTGGGAACCCCATACCCACTACGCCATAGTGACAAATGCCCGTTCTGTGTGAAGTCCTTGCGCACACTAAGAAGCAAGCAACCTCGCCCCAGGAGTGGAGAGGTCAAGGTCATAAAACCTGACAAATGTATGTGGAGAGGACCAACCTGCCGCATTACAAATGTCAAGAAGGGAAACACCCGAAATTAAGGCCGTAGAGGCCGCCATACTCCTTGTAGAATGGGCCCGTACAGCCATAGGTGAAGGCTGACCGGCCGCTTCATAAGCTAGTGAAATAGCCTCGACTATCCACTTGCTCATAACCTGTTTAGATGCAGGGCACCCTCTTCTGAGTGACCCAAAACATACAAATAATTGCTCTGACTTACGCCACAGGGCAGCTCTGTGAACGTAGGCATCCAATGCCCGAACTGGACATAACAGGTTCAATTGTTCCTGATCTGGGGTATTAAAAGGTGGAGGATAAAAGGCCTGCAGCACTATTGGGCCCCCAACATTGAATGGGACCTTATGAATATAACCCGGTCTAGGGTATAGAAATGCTTTCACCATACCAGGTGCAAATTCCAAACATGACGGAGCAACCGACAGGGCGTGTAAATCTCCAATTATCTTGATAGATGAAATAGCAAGGAGAAATAAAGCTTTCAAAGTGAGGAATTTTTCTGAAACCTCTTCAATGGGCTCGAACGGAGCCAGAGCCAGACCCTCAAGTACAATGGCTAAATCCCAAGCCGGTGCTCTGGAGTGCAGGTCTCAACCTCAATGTACCACGGAGAAAACGAGTAATCAGAGGATCTCTCCCAATAGAAGTACCCCCCAGAGGGGTAGGAGATAATCCAGCAGAGAAACGGTCTTGCAGAAAATCGAGAACTGAACCAACAGGGCAGTTAACAGGATCTAACTGACGCTCACCACACCAGGTGGAGAATAATTTCCATTTCAGCGCATACAGTTTTCTCGTGGAAGGGGCTCTGGAATGGAGAATGGTCTCAACGACCTCAGTCGAGAGACCGGATTCTATGAGCCTGGCCCCCTCAGAGGCCAGGCCCACAGTTTCCACAACTCCGGTCGAGGGTGAAATATCGTGCCCTCTACCTGGGACAGCAGGTCCCTCCTGAATGGAATCTCCATGGGAGAGCCGTCCAGAAGAGACAAAGTCCGAGAACCAAACTCGAGTCGGCCAGCATGGGGCTACTAGTAGCAGATGAGCCCCTTCCCGGCGAACCCTCTCCAGAACCTCCGGGAGCATAGATATCGGGGGAAATGCATACAGGTGCAGCCTCAGCCACACCTGCACCATCGCATCCAGTCCGAGAAGAGCTGGCTGCGTGAGGGGGAACCATATAGAGCAATGCGTTGTACAAACGATGTGAAAGGTCGACTTGACTTTAGTTAGACCAAAGTTCTCCCTAAGAAGCTCCACCACCTCGGGGTGAAGTCTCCAATCCCCTGGGCCTCAGCCCCTGCCTCAACAGGATATCTGCTCTGATATACGAGACCATCAGTGTGTTGTCCGCCATTCGCCGAGCAACCACTCATGATCGCCCCCACTTGTGAGGGAAGCATCCGTCGATAGCAATATGCGTCGACAAGAAGCCCCCAACACTGGGCCTGGGTGAGGAACCAAGGTTCTTCCACATGACCGAAGCACGAAGGCATAGCCGCGTGACCTTGATCATGCGAAAACGTATTTCCCCTCGGAGAAAACCCCTTGGTCCTGAGCCACCACTGCAGGGGTCTCATGAACAGAAGGCCAAAAGTAAAACGTTGGACGCAACTGCCATGAGACCCACCCGTCTGTTTCACAGTGAGTGACTGGCCTAGATATACCCCATTACGGCTGAAGAATTGCTACACCTAGAAAAGTGGTCCTCAGAGCACACTCTACTTGGCGTTGAGAGGCAACCCCAACATCCTTAATGAGACAGAACGACATCTCGATGCCGAACTGCCATAAACTCAGATTGAGCTAGGAACAACCAATCATTGATGTAGTATAATACACGAATGCCCTGGAGTCTCAGAAGAGCCAGAGCTGCATCCACGCATACTGTAAAGGTGTGGGGTAATAAACCTAGGCCGAATGGAAGAACCCAATAATGGTATGTTTCGCCCCCGAAAGCAAACCTCGGGAAACACCTCATCCTCTTTCGGAAACAATGAAGTAATGGCTGTCTGCTGGGAGGAGGAACCCCTTCTACAGCTCCTTTTGCAGAAGTGACAGTACTTCCTGCTCCATAACCAAAGCCTGCTCGGGGTCCACCAATGAAAGGAGGACCCCTAGAAATCTGGGTGAACGAGAACCGAACTGAATTCTGAAACCCTTTTCTATAGTGTGCAGGACCCACTGAGAAATATGTGGCAGTAGTTTCCACGCTGCCAGAAATTTACTAGGGGAACCAGTCTCTCAAGACTGGCCTCTGGATTTGTTTGAACAGTCACTACGGCGCCCTGAAGCGGCGAACCGGCAGGGAACAACCGAACTGACCATTCTACGACCCTCCTCGGAGGATCGTATGGGGATGCTGACACCTCGGTGCCCTGAACGGCGAACCGGCAGGGAACAACCGAACTGGCAGCGCTGCAACCCTCCTCAGAGAGTTGCACCCCAGAGGAAAAACGATTTCTCAAAACCGTCCCTTGGTTGAACAGTCACTACGGTGCCCTGAAGCGGCGAACCGGCAGGGAACAACCGAACTGACCGCTCTACGATCCTCCTCGGAGGATCGTATGGGGACGCTGACACCTCGGTGCCCTGAATGGCGAACCGGCAGGGAACAACCGAACTGGCAGCGCTGCGACCCTCCTCAGAGAGTCGCACCCCAGAGGTCGCCGAGGAGAAACGATTTCTCAAAACCGTCCCTGCCCCGGAGGAGCCCTCAGAAGCCTGATAGCCTCGTTTTCTTGCGACAGGACTTCTTGTCTAAGCTTTATTAGAGATGATGACAGTCCTCAGATCTTGCCTACCTCTAACTAGCTTAGTTCCTACGACCCTCCTCGGAGGATCGTTGAAAAAAGCAGGCACTTTGGCGCCCTGAAACGGCGAACCGGCAGGGAAACCGAACTGACTGCTCTTCTTTTTTCTTATTTGAAGGCTCGTTTGGGGACACTGACACCTTGGTGCCCTGAAACGGCGAACCGGCAGGGAAACCGAACTGGCAGTACTGCGACCCTCCTCAGAGAGTCGCACCCCAAAGGGCGCTGAGGAGAAACGATTTCTCAAAACCGTCCCTACCCCAGAGGGGACCACCCTTAGAAGCCTGATCGCCTCGGCGTCAGGGCTTCTTCTTTGTCAAAGCTATTTTAGAGATAAAACAGTCCTCAGATCTTGCATGTCTCTAACTGGCTAGACTGCGACCGCCACCCAGGTACCCCTCAATTGCGGAGGAGCCCGAATGGCGACGCTCTGTTTTGCACTTTGTGCTGAGAGGAGCTTAATAGGCCGTCTCAGGAACATTAGATTGGTGAGGAAGAAACCTCAGGAACGCCGCTGAATGGTTTATATCTCAGTTTTCTTGAAAGCGGAGCGTCCAGAAGAACAGACATAATTATATCTTTATTTTCCTTTATCTTTATATCAGAAAAACTTATATATATATATATATACATACATATATCACTGTGGCCACCAGCAGGAAACAACCGAACTGGCAGCTCTGCGACCCTCCTCAGAGAGTCGCCCCTCACATTCATCCATGTCCTTACATACTTTACCCACCAGCGCTGCCTAATAAAAAATGTATTCATTATTTAAGATGGCTGGTGGGTAACGTCGGGGTTAATAACGATGACGCCGACTCGGGAGAGAGAAAGCTCGCAAGCGTCTCTTTAACCCGAGGCAATGTCATACTATGATACTTAATACCCAAACATTACTATAGTCAGACATCTGGGGATTAAACACATAAAATACAAACCGGTTTATTCCACGATCTCGACACCTCAGTGTGGAGATATAGGGAAAAACCACAGTCCCCGACGAGGAGGCTGAGATACAGAGTTTTCCCTGTTTAAGATACAGTTCATCTTTAACAAACTCTTCTTTATTTTCAATCTCATAATGTTCAGCTGGCCAGTAAATATTTAACTGGCAACAGCACTAGATAAAACCTCCTTTTTTTTTCTTTAAAAAAGCTCCTCTTTATTCAACAGAGTTATGAATTGGAAAATGTATTCATTGAAAACTCAAACATCTGCCTTTTTATAAAGATTTGTATTTGTTTTGTTCCTTCTTTTAAAACAAAACACTAACGATACCAATTCCTCGGAACTGGAAATCGCAGCACACTAGATCTGGCATGTGAAAGCTGAGAAAGGGCGGAGCCCGTCCCAACCCCCGCTGTCAGATCCGTTTTCGAACCCCGAAATACGAGCCGTCTCCGAGCCTCTGCAACAGAGAGACCCGCTCGGGGAACGCGAACCGAACCGTCCTCCTCGAAGAACGCCCGGCGGGAGCGGAGCGTCCTCACGGACAGCTTCTCGCAATGCACAGTCAGATCCCTCGAGAAATGACTGTTGCATGCTCCACTCCCAAACAGCAACAAAAAGCTGATGTGTGTCCCCACCCGTGATGTAACGAGGGCAGGGAACAACACAACGTCTATAATATTGCTTTGCTCGCCATACTGATAGATAGTGATATATATATTGGGCTTGACAAACAACAATAAATAGACAAGGACAGAATCACAGAGAGCGCTTGCTGAAGACTACAGAAGCTGTCGCGGTCTGTTTTCAAGGGTGCTTTATAGTTTCCTGGTCTATGACGTCACCCATGACGTATCGGGCTTCCATTGGACTGATTTTACACGTGCTTCATGACGCAATCACGCAGAGCGTTCCCACCGCGTCTCAAACGCAGCTCGAAGTTCCCTTGAAAGGGAACATAATTTTTTAATGTTCCCCAAACATATTTTTTTTTTTTTACGTTTTTAAAAGTTCAGCCAAAGTTCTGAGAACGTTCCCTGTTAGTTGTGTCAGAGTGATTAGTCACATGACATTGACTGCTCTTGGTCCCTTGAGCAAAGACTTCCAATTGTGTACTTCTAGAGGGTCCTGCGTCAGCCGAACAACTGCCATTGACATGAATGGTAATGTAAACAATAGCTTTCTCCAGGCATTATAGACCAGATCAATCCCAGTTTATTTTTCCAAGAAGCTCTCTATTGCAAGTCTGTCTAATTATTCACCTTCAAAAGTGCAAATCTTTCATAATAACAGCCTGTTTTACACATCTCATGTGTAAGGTGTTTTCACAAGGCTACATCAAGTGAAGTTACTAATTGATTTAGGGGAGAATCCTTTTTTTAGCTTCCAATTAATACTACAAATTGCAAAGCTGTCACCACCTTGTATTAATGCACAAAGGAATATTCAGAGTTATTTTCAACCTAGTGTTTAAGTACTACATCTGTGGTATGCTGCCAAATTTGATAATGATCATTTCAACACTTGCCTCAGTTTTAAGGAACTAGGATGTGCATTTACAGTAGGCAAGGTTGACAATGACACCACCAGCTATATATATATATATATATATATATATATATATATATATATATATATATATATATATATATTAGGGCTGTCAAACGATTAATCGCGATTAACCGCATCCAAAATAAAAGTTTGTGTTTACAATATATATGTGTATTTACTGTGTATAATTATTTTTAATACATAAATACCCACACATGCATGTGTATTTAAGAAATATTTGCATGCATATAGACTGAATGTAGCCTATATATAATGTATATTTTATATAAATTTAAACATTTTATATATAAATAACATATTTTTCTTAAATATATACATGTGTGCATTTATATACAGAATAATTATACACAGTACACACATATATTATGTAAACACAAACTTTTATTTTGGATGCGATTAATCGTGATTAATCGTTTGACAGCCCTAATATATATATATATCTGTATATGTGGTATATAAAAACGACAAAAGCACATAGCAAAATAACTAAAATTAAACCAAAATTAAAATCAGCTTATTTAAAATATTAATAAATACTATAATGGTGTTATTTTAGTATTATTTATATACTTTCTCCCATCCATCTCTTTTTATCAGTTAGTTCTTAAAATTCTGACCATCCAAAAATAATTGTCTTGTGTTCTATTGATAAAAGAGACACCAGGGCTATTATTGTCACCGGAAAGTTTAAACTCAGACAGGCTATATTTATGTAACTAGCCAAGTCCATTCACACAAATTTGTGTTTTATGCAGCAGTGGTTTTGTATTTTGGTTTCAAACACCACATCCTTAAAGGGATACTCCACCGTTTTTTTCATATTAAACTATGTTATTCCCTTAACTAAGACGAGTTGATACATACCTCTATCGTCTTAGTGCGTGCACTAAATCGCTCTGTCTTGCGGCGAAACTTTGTTAGCACTTAGCTTAGCCCAGTTCATTCATTAGGATCCAAGCAGAGAAGCGACCAAACACCTCTACGTTTTCCCTATTTGTTACACTACTCGTGTAACTGTATTTAAATAGGGAAAACGTGGAGGTGTTTGGTTGCTGCTCTGCTTGGATCCTAATGAATGAACTGGGCTAAGCTAAGTGCTATCAAAGTTTCGCCGCAAGACAGAGCGATTTAGTGCACGCACTGAGACGAGAGAGGTATGTATCAACTCGTCTTAGTTAAGGGAATAACAGTTTAATATAAAAAAAACTGTGGAGTATCCCTTTAATGTCACTTTTGTCAGTTCTGTACTTCAAACTAAATTTTCAATATCAATTATTTTTCTATAGTGTTTGGAAGAACACAATAAAACCATTTGGCATACATTCAGGCAATAGTCACCTATATAATGAATGCATATTATCACAAGTATATTAAAAGTGGCCAGTCTCCCTTCACTGCCAAACCTTCGCATCACCAGTGCCTCCACTTCAGCCACTCATACAGGTAGGCAGATCTTCCTCAGGAGGGAGGCCCAACAACACCTCAGGCTGACAAGTCCACACAGAATAGTAGAAGAATGACACTTGTACTTTTGACAAAGAAAAGTCTCAAGCCATTAAAGAAACTGTTGTCCCCACAGGCCACATTAAGCTCAGCAGTGTTTATGACTATGGCTTTTTATGAAGTATATTACTCATAAACTACGTCTCCAGAAACTGTCCAAATGAAAATGTCTTTCTGTTGCTTTGGTGCTTTTGTATTTCTCTGAGTGAAGAGGCTTTCAGCATCTGTGACCCCTGTGATCCTGAACAAGCCTTCAGTCCAGCATTCGCTGTCTCAGGATGCAGGTCTGACACATGCTCATGAGGCTCTGCCTCAAAGACTGCCAAGCCGCTCAGATCAGAAGGAGGGGAAATTCACAGTGCAGGCCAACAGGCCAGACTCTGAAAGGAATCCCTTGCCGTCTGGAGCGCATTGCTGGCAGACAGTTTGCGCTGGATTGCCAAAAGCCCTTACTTTCATTAGTTTATTTGCTGGATCTTGGCTTCATCTTGGGTTTTTGGGGAAATGAGACTAATAAGGCAAGTTGATTCTTGGTAATTCATGTCGGGTTGGTATTCCCATAACAGCAAGAATGTTATGCACAGTGTGTGGTGGAATAAAATGTGAGGAGTAAATAAATTTGGGAAATCTGCCTCAATCTCTCTACCTGCATCCCAGCCATAGTCTATGCAATAACATGCATTGTGATTCTTGACATATATATACACAGATCCTTTAGTTCCCTGAGGGGGAACTCGTGCTGAGTCGAAAGATGCTGTGGGTTAGACAGCGTGATTGCGTCATGAAGCATGTGTGAATTTAGTCCAATGGCGTGACGGAACGTTATAGGCGGGTGATGTAATGACCAGGAAACTGTAAAGCACACCCAGACCAAACAGTGCTTCTGTGTCTTCAGCAAGTGCTCTATGTTGAAATCGCTTGTCCCTTTGGTGTTTGTCTGTCTAAGAACAGCATTTTGACTATGTTAGAACAGACGTTTATCACCATTGTAATAACTGACATTATAAATATGGCGAGCAAACAGCAGTTTAAACCATGTGCTTCTCCCTGCCCTCACTATATCACGGGTGGGGGTGAATGTGAACGTTGTGAGTGGTTATTGTTAAGAATGCTCCACTCACGCCGGGCACTCTTTGATGAGGACACCTTGGCACGCATTCCTCGCGGCTCAGGTCCCGCAGCTGCTGAGGCACAGTGGCGACTTTTGTTATGGGGTTTGCAGATGGATCTGGTAGAGGGGTTAGAGATGGCCCTGCCCTTTCTCTGCCCTCACCTGCTGGGTCCGATGCTTTATCTCAGAGTCTGGAAGCATGCACAATATTTTCTTCCACCCTGGGTGAAGCACCGGTACTGCAACTATCCAGCTCTGAGGAATTGGATGTTGTTAGTATCGAGACAGGAGATACTGAGGACTCTGAACCTCATACTCCTGCATAACGTCTGCCCATCATAGAAGATCCAGAGAAATTTCTCACTCTCAAAACTGTTTTTCTCCCTGTCATTTAGTCTCTCAAAAGAATTGGAGAAATTTGCCTCCCTTAAAATTTGCACCTGGCATGGTGAAAGCTTTTCACCACCAGAAGCCAGTTTACGTTCCCAAGGTTCTCACTAATGTGTGAGATCCATTGTGCAGCAGGCCTTCTGCCCTCCTCCTGTCCGGATGTCTGACCAAGAAAAGCTGTATCTGCTTTGCCCAGTCAGGGCATTAGATGCTTATGTCCACAGAGCTGCCCTGTGGCGAAAAACTGACTAGTTGTTTGTGTTTTGGGTCGACCTGGAATGGGTTCCCAGTATCTAAGCAGAAGATGAGCAAGTGGGTAGTCAAGGCAATCTCACTTGCATACGAGTCGGCCAGCCAGCCTTCACCTATGGCTGTCCGGGCTCACTCCACTAGGATATGGCTGCTTTAAAAGCTTTGCTATCGGGAGTTTCCCTCCAAGATGTATGCGATGCGGCAGGCTGGTCCTCGTGGCACACATTTGTAAGATTTGGGCAAAGGTGTCTAGTAACGAAGTACAGTACAAATACTTTGTTACCTTCCTTAAGTAGAAATTTTGGGTATCTATACTTTACTGGGGTAATTATTTTTCAGCCGACTTTTAACTTTGCGTCATCCGGATAGAGTGAATTTGATTGTGGTTGGACGAGAAGGATAAACATATACCATTCCGACACCCTATTGGTTTGTACGCAATCCATCGCACCTGCACGACACAAATCACATCACACTCCAGCAAGGACATAGCCAGTGTTGGGGTCGTTATGCGTTATGTGCACTAAAATGCGTTCATTTTCAATGGGCATATATGCGGCTGAAACAGGTAGCCTAGTGCATCCCAAATTTTTCAACATTAACATTTCAATATAACATTATAGTCATTATAGCCTTTAGAATTTTTATTTTTAGGAGGTGGGGTAGAACACTATAGGCCCCTGTGGTGCGGCCTAAGCTTTTATCCTTGATGGGATTTTTTTCCTTACATTACTTTTACTTTTATACTTTAAGTAGTTTTGAAACCAGTACTTTTACACTTTTTTTACTTGAGTAAAAAGCTTGAGGTGATACTTCAACTTCTACAGAAGTCTTTTTAAACCCTAGTATCTATACTTCTACCTGAGTAATGAATGTGAATACTTTTGACACCTCTAGATTTGGGCTCTACCCCGGGGTCCCAGTTGCTTTTGTCTTAGTGTACGCATCACGATTTCACACAGACAGACACAGGCGGCGTGGGTATAAATGTTCCCACAGCGTCTTCAACGCAGCGCGAGTTCCCCTAAAAGGGAACGTCTCAGGTTAAGACTGTAACCATGGTTCCCTATTTTTGTCCAGAGGACAAACGATAAAAACATTGGCAGCCAAACAGAATCCATAGCTCAAGCATTTAAGACGGCAGACAACAAAACTTTACTCCTCACACTTAGAATAAACAGAAAAATATTGTCCACTAGTGACACTAATATAGTTATCATCCTTTGTGTGAGCGGGCCTTTATATTTTTTCCAATTCGGAAATCTGTTAAATCGAAAATAATTCTGTAGATAAATTGCATAGATTATTTGTATTCATACACACATGAGAACATACAGAAAAAATAAATAAATCAAAACATGTACATACGCACATGAAAGTGTTCTTAATCTTGTTCTGTTTATTTTAAATGAACGACTGCACACCAGAGGCTAGTAATTTGAATATCTTCATATAAGGGTTTACCACACAACCATTCATTTACTAGTCTCAGCCTCAGATGTTATGCCTATGGACCATTGGCTGAACGTCTGATGCATAAGGCACTCAAAATGGAAAGAATTACTGGAGTTTCGAAGTTGTCATTCTACAGGATTTCCGGGAGATGTGTGTGTCGAGTTCTTTAGCAGTCCGTCAGGAAACAAAGACGTTGTGACGCCAAACCCCCTCATGGAAGAAGGAAGCTGTTGTGTTTACAATGAGCATTTATCAGAATCAACTAAATGCTTGAATTACTTGAATTAATTAATTATTGGTTGTTTGCTGGTCTGTATTGTAGGGATATCAACTTTAAATTTTCACGCCTCTAAACATGACGCTGAACAAAACTAATTGTGCTTGGTTGCTTTACATAACAGTCTTTGGCCTGAAAGCTGCTATGGAGAACAGACCTTCTGCTGTCAGTCTGAAGGTTTGGATATGCAAGACCAGGGGAGCAATAACGCACAAGCTTCCATGGGTGAAGTGTGCAGGGGCCTATACTGGGAAGGGGCCTACTGGCGGTTCAAAAGCTTTTCTGTGATGGATAGAGTTAGGGTAGGGGAAAGAATATACAGTTTGTATAGTATAAAAATCATTATGTCTATGGAAAAGTCCCCATAAAACATGGAAACCCAATGTGTGGATGTGTGTATGTGTGTAGACATAGCTTTTTCACACTCTTCATTTCTGTCTGCAAGCTCTTTCACCATTCTTCACATCAACAATGGAATTACAGATCATGAAAACCATCAGTCTTGTTTATACATCCCTGCATTATTAATCTTTTTATCTTTGCATAATCACTGAGAAATTAAATGTCTGGATGCTTCAAAGTCATATGTCCCTGCTCAATGCCATTTTATCCTCATCAAAATACAACCTAAAGGAGACAATACCATTTGGCCTTGTCAGGGCTTGTCATGATGTCATTGTCCGTAGAGTGGTTTGAACTTAATTCAGCGACTGACAATTGAACCACCAAACAAGAGGCTCTCTAGCTTTGCTTATCATTCCTAAACAAAGACAGTCCTGCCATAAAGTCTGTCAATATTCAGATGATCTCAGAGCAGTGCTAAGCTGCACACTCATCCTCATTTTCTTGCGTAAGCTGCCTGTGGACCACATTGTAATATGGCACCTCTGTTCACATTCATGCGTTCTGTAAGAGCAGGTCATAGTTCAGAAGAATTATAGTAATCTAATTACTCAGAGCACTGCTGCCAATGTGCAACAAAATTCTCATAAGTTATTTTGCTCTGAGCTGAAGGAGTCTCACTTTGTGCTCTGGACCACTTTGAAATTATTTCAAATTTGAATTAGCATTGGAATGTAATTTCAAATTGATGGACCAAGATTATATTGTGCTCTTCATATTTTTAGTAGAGAGGCATCTGTTGAGCTTCAGCTTTAAAGCATCTATTTGACAACCCTCCTTATAGGATCCATCCATCCATCCGAAAAAAAGAAAAAAAAAAAGAAATAAAAATAGACCCAATACAATTTCTACATGAGTTTCTCCTGTGTTAGTATACCTTTCCTTTTGAGTCAGGACCTTGTGAACTGTTTTTTTTAAATAACCAATTGCCTTTAGATTACAACCCAGCCATTAAAGATTGCATTTTGTGCATTTTTCTGAGGAAAAGACTAAAGACACATTTTAATTGGGAATACCTGCTGAAAGTTAACCTTTACAAGCTTATGGATTACCTTAAATCTACACGGAATGAACATCCTAATTTAGTTTCCATATGGTCTTTAAGTTACGTGTGTTGTGGCATGTGTGCTTCATTTACTTAAAGGGACACTCCACCCATTTGAATTAAGCTTTCCATTGTTAGAAACCCAGTCATACTATTGAATGGTCATGCAACACTCTCTCATTTTCCCCTGAGACGAGAGAAATCCTCTATTTACCTTTTTCACTTCCTCCTACAATGACGCAAAAATCGTCATTTTACGTCATTGTAGGAGGAAGTGTAAGAGGGGGGGGGGGGGGGGGGGGGGGGGGATGTAGAGACTACAAGCACTAGCTCTCACCCTTTCAAACCCTCCCATAGGGGGTTGGACCTGATGCGCTAACAGACATATAACAGATCAGTGCCAGTGCGTTTGATTTCGCCGGCAGAAACTTTTTGAAAATTTTAGGGCTGTCAAACGATTAATCACGATTAATCGCATCCAAAATAAAAGTTTGTGTTTACATAATATATGTGTGTACTGTGTATAATTATTTTGTATATAAATGCACACACGTATATATTTAAGAAAAATATGTTATTTATATATAAAATGTTTATATTTATATAAAATATACATTATATATAGGCTACATTCAGTCTATATACAGTATATGCATGCAAATATTTCTTAAATACACATGCATGTGTGGGTATTTATGTATTAAAAATAATTATACACAGTACACACACATATATTATGTAAACACAAACTTTTATTTTGTATGCGATTAATCGTTTGACAGCCCTAGAAAATTTGTAAACAGACAAATCGTAGGGGATGTGTTGCTTTACAGGAGACGACTATGTCAGTGTGTGTTCTCAGTAGCCACTAGCTGCTAATAGAGTCGAGTCAGAAAGAACCTTACATCCAGGCAAATGCGTTTAGCGCTACTAGCACTGGTAGTTCCAGACGTTCCTGGCTGTTCGTCGTCATCATCTGGCAAGGTAAATATCGACGGAATTGCGGTTTTCACAAGCGCGGGTCTCTTCAATCCTAATGGTGTGTTCACACCGAACGGGAATTTAATTATTAGCGCGACTGGATTATGCATTACATAAGTCAATGCAAAGACGTGAATAGAGGCAGCATTCGCGCCGGTGTTGTGAATGACGCGAATTGGGCGACATGTTTCCCGCGAATGTCTTCCGCACAAGTTGAAAAATTTGAACTTGAGCGAATGTTCAAGCGTCTAACTAGACGCGTATTTGACGCTCTATTCGCGTTCGGTGTTAACACACCATAAGGGGTTGGGTTCGAAATCTTCTGGATTGAAATGTAGACTGCCAAATCTTTGGGTAATCAAAAAAAACTTACTCTGTGTATTTTCCTTGTGCTGGCTGAACATGCCGGTAGGCTACTATGCAAGTGCACACCAGTTCGAAACAAAAACGAGGATTAATTCAATAATTAGTTCGCAAAGTAACTCTTCACTAGAAATTGTGTGAAATGATTTCCAGGCGGTAGAGTGGAGCTCAACTCTAGTCTAGATTGATGGGCGGAGTAGTGGGAGTGGCCTGCGGAGCTGAGCATTGCAATGCACTACGGGGATTGTTGTCTACAATCTACAAGCACTAAAAAGTCATTTTCTGCCTTTTATCGGCCAAGAAGGACCCAAATTAGAAATGTATGCTACTATTCTACTACATATATGACCCACTTTTAAATACATATTCATGTCTCCACCGGTGGAATTACCCTTTAAGGTGTCCAAATACCAGGAATCGTTAACATTTTAAATAGAACAAGCTTAGAATTTGATGAAAAAGCAATTAAGTTTATTTATAATGCAAAGTCTTTCCTTCCCACAGATTTTTTCAGCATTCCTTGAAATGATGTAATATTCCCTGGACTTCAGAAGTATACCAACATCTCTTAGGTGCACTGCTTGTCCCACTTTAGTAGTCATAAATGATCTTTAAAATCTTGCAAGAACATCCTTGTACTCATGGCCCCTCCTCAAAACAATTAGAAAAGATGTAAAGTAATTGAACATTTTGTTTTAATTAACAAGATTAATCCCAGTTTATTAAAAGCGAGATCTAGCTTTGTGGACAAAATTATGTTGTGAAGCCTAAATATCAAATTACAATGACTAACAGCATTGAATGTTGCATATGTTACACCATATGCCTGTTTGCATCGTGCAGTGAATGGACGAGAGTGGGAGAATGGGAGAAAATGGGAAAGAATGTTGCATTGCTTTGTGTGTTAATGCAGTATTTTTGTTGAAGTTGCAAACAAGCTGAAGATGTAAGGTTAGAGAGAACTGGAGGAGAAACGGCTCATCTACATGTTTTTGGACACACTCCCTTTTTGCTGCAGCTAAAAATAATATCAGGGTTAACTCCCTGCTGAAAAAAAAACCTGTCCCATACACTCCATCTTCTGCTATGTATGTGTGTGTGTAACTCCCACTCCCACCTCTGTGTAGGTGATAAATGAGTGAAAGCAGTGATAGATCATAAAACACAACAGATTAATTGCTATTGTGGAACCACAGGTCATGTTGTCCTCATGCTCAGGCATCATATAGAGTGAGGTAATATTTAGAAAGCACAAATTATTGGTCTAAAAAAATTGTTTGTTTTCTCTTTGTAATAATAGTGTCCAATGTCATAATACTAAGGACATTGCAGCAGCATTATGGCCATTGAAACTGGGGGAACATGTCGTCTCAGAAATGGTATCTAAAATGGCTTCTAAAAATGGTATCTTTTATAACTGCTCATCAGTTAAATTATGCATTCACATATATTTTGTCAGTTCACACAATTCCTGAAAATTCAGTTATCAGATTTTTTATTTATTACAAAATAAAAACATAATAATAAAAACCAATAATGTAATATAAAATGTAATATAAAAACTATAAAATGCTACAGTAAAAAACCTGTTAATTGGTTAACTGTAAGTTACCAAACAGTTAAACATGTCCACTGTTTATGGTAAGGTAAATGGTTTTATGGTAAATCTCTTGTCTTTTTATATTGTATTATATAAATCATAATATAAATTGAACATAAATAATTTATTTAATATTAATATGATTTCTAGAGATGGCTGCACCAGTCCAATGTTTTTCCATACTTATTTTCTATGCAGTATACTGATTATGCAAATGCAATATGCAGTGACCATGAGACAAGCTTCCCTTCTCTTTAGTGATATTAGAGACGATACCACTGATCCACAATGGAATATAACTGCTGGCTGGGCTCATGAGATGCCTTTTGTGTTTTTAGCTTAGATTATTTTAAACAATCTCTCTCCCCCGGAACATTTTTGAAGTCTTGCACCGCAAGCGACTTAAAATTCCTGTCATGAATCTACCTGTGGGCAGACTTTTCTGAAATCTAAGATCTTCAGGAAAACAGTAACTTCAATAAGATAAATTTGAGTCATAGTTCCTCACAGACATACTTAATATTCGAGAAACAGTCAAGTAAATTATCTTAAATACACCCTGTTGTTAACTTATAGACAGAGGAGTCACATTGACTTTTCTCATAATAATGCCTATGTTTTATAATACAAATGCATAATGGAGATTGATTTGCATTTAAATTGAATGTCTTTACACCAAGTGCAAATATCCCGTCTTGTTGGCAGAGGCTATTTACACTAACTTCATCCACCAGTGTCTAGTTGAGCCAGACACAATTACAAAAGAAATCTGATAACAGCATAATGTAAGGTGTTGGCTTTTGTTGAGAACAACCTGGGTTATAATTTTTCCAAACTCATTCTTCTCCCTTATCCCATCATGTATCAGCTTGGAGAGGTATTTATTTTAAATAAAAATTAAAAAAGTATTTGAAAAGTGGAAGTAAAGTGCCCAATGGGTATTTGGGAATAAACTGATTATCGGGTTGGGCTAGAGGTACATGTAGGTAATATCCCAATAAGGGAGCATCCGTTTATGATTATAATCAATATAATCATATACACAGAATATGTTGTTTTTATCGCATACTGTTTTATAATGAACTACAATACACTGAGGTGCAAATAGTATCTGCCACTATTTGCACCAAGTATAAATATCATCTAACTACTATTTACATTGTTCAAAGAAACTAAATAAATAAATAGCAAGTATAGCTATTTGCACGTAGTATAAACAGCGTTTAAATATTTACCTCTGCCATATTTAAAGGTGCAGTCAGTCATTTTCTATTGCTTTTGTTGTGCTGATTGATACAACAGTCATCCTGGACTAATACTCACACCTATTGATGTGAATGCAGCATCATACTTAAGCAAAAGTGTTGAGTTTCTGATGCAAGTGTAGAAATACATCATAAACAGTCAGCCATGATTAATAAAGTTAGGTTATTAAATCTGTAATCAAGTAAAAGTGAACCACAATATGTCTTTATAGGGCAACCTGCTCCATAAAGAATACAACTGCTTTTATTAGCCAGCTTATATTATATGACTATTATGTTGTACTTTATGTCTTTATCTCATGTAAGCGAAAAGATGACTCCGCTATGGAAGCTTGTTTCCGCCACAGAAAAAAAAATTAAAAAGATAATAGCGACTTTTGATCTCACAATTCTATTTTTTTCTCGTGCAATTGCAAAGTTACATGTCGCAATTCTGGTTCCCCCCTCCCCAGAATTTGGAGATATAAACTTGTAATTGTGTGCGTTAGAAAGTCAGAACTGCGTGATATAAACTCACAATTGTGAGTTAGAAAGTCTGAGCTTATAAATTCTGACTTCTTTTCTCAGAAATGCCAGTATATACAGTATATTGCAATTCTATAACATGCAATTGCGAATTTTAAGATATAAATGCACAGTGCTCTTTTTCATTAGAATTGCAATTTAGTTTATCAAAAGTCCCAATTTGTTTTGAAAACATTTAAAATTTCATGTAAATTTGTATGTTTGAATGTGCGTGTGAGTGTGTGTATGTTCAGCTTTACCCTACGATGTGGGGACATTTTTTGGTCCCCATGAGGAAAGAAGCTTATAAATCATATAAAATTATGTTTTTTTGAAAATGAAAATAAAAATAAAGTTTTCTGTGATGGGTAGGTTTAGGGGTTGAGTTAGGGTTAGGGGATAGAATATACAGTTTGTACAATATAAAAATCATTATGTCTATGGAAAGTCACCATAAAACAACGTGTGTGTGTGTTTACTTCATTGAATTGATGTTCCACACAAGGCGAACTGTTGAGCATGTTGGGATGGGGCCCACAGCAGTGCTTTATTTCCTTGTTTACTTTACACCAGTCATCTGTGTTTTTCTATCTCACATTAGGGGGTTACTCATAAAAAAATGATAGCATCTTAAATTAACCATCTGCTGTTCCTTTTCCCTTTATCATATTTGATCATGCCAGGAAGTTTAAGCTTCTTAGAAAACACAACTGATTGAATCTTTTAATGGATTGAAGCCATGGTGTGCAGTTAGTAAATTAGTTTAACTGTGTAATTACATCAGAAATATTGCACTCGCCTACACTATAAAAAGCCTAATGAGGCAAAAAGAGAAAATATTGCTGAGTAACAAGATACTCTGTGTTTTGTACCACCAACCACTGAGCATTGCTATTGTGCCCTTGAGCACTGCACTTAACACATAACTTCTCGTTGCTGTTACATGACACCCCTGTTTCCCCAACCTCACTTCCCCCAAGGCACGATGCAGTAGAAAAATCAGCTCTCATTGTTTTACTGGTCCATGTTTTATCAACATGGACCTCCATGACTGGCTTGTTACCTCAAATGATGCTGACCTTCCATAGGTTACAATGGCCTGAGGCATGGCCCCACTGTAATGCTGACGTTCATTAGACTGACTGTCAGTTTGTTTTCAGATTACTGTCATGAAAATAAAAACATATTTTAATAACAAGCTATAACTGGTTGTAATTTGCCTATAATGTGAACATGCAAAAGGTGGGCAGATATATTAGATGAACAGAAATTGGTATGTGATTGGGTATAAATCCTGAGAAAAATGACAGACATATTTTTCGCCATAACAATGTAGTAGAGGAAACATGTTGTCTAGTAATGTGACAACTAGTCTATTTTAATCCGGTGAATATTTCTCAGGGTTGGTTTATTTTTGAAAGAAAGTTTCTGTAAGGTAGGGTTGATGTGGGATGGGTGGGAGGGGTATTGCTACACTATATGGGGTAAGTTATCACAAGGAGAACCTGCCTGTAAAAAAAAAAAAAAATCGCAATTACCTTTTTGTGTGTGTGTGTGTTTTATTCTGTGGTAGAAACAAGCTTCCATAATTATGAAACACAAAACAAAACAAATAATTGTTTTGGCCAACATGTGATTTTAATACATTTATAAATAATATATAATTTATAATTCATTAAATTACATTATTACTTGCCCGACCTGAAATTTATGAAAAATATCCTTGTTGTAAAATTATACCTTTGTTTATGGTCACCATTAAAAATATAACGTTGGAGTTCACAAAAATATTCTAAATTACAATGTGCTTTAAACCAACATACAAAATACCTGCTAGAGAACACACATTTTTGTGTAATTTTAGTTTTAACTCAAATCCCTATGGTTCAGCCCATGTAACAACTAGCCCCTGTCTCTCCAGTACACAGCTACCAAATGTCCATTTACTGCATTCCGCTTTCTGTTTATCACTGCTTGACACTATTTCTTGGATGCACTTCTGTATAAAGCCCCTCATGAATAAAATACATTACCTTCAAACATGTTAAATAATTGAGATATCACTTATATCAGGTGATCTGTCACTCTATATGCCAAGAGTTTCTCACACTTTCTCTGGGTTGATTTGCTGATCCATAGTTTGTTGTAAATGTCATTGAAAGGTGTCTCAACGAAAAAGATATATTGGATTATAATGGAATGGAAAATATTTTTTTGCATGAACATTTATGTTTATGAACATTTTATAACTGTACTCATCATGCTAGCATATGAGCATCTTGCTGCAGTTCTGTTGACCATCTGTGAGATTTTCACAGAATATGTTGTGAATTCATGAAATAAATTAATATTTAAAGAACATATTATGACCTTGCCTTCTTTCAGTGTACACTATACATGGATGAAAGTTTATTTGTATTTTTATATGTATAATTTAATTTAATTTAATTTGCTGCTATTTTATAAATTTTGAATTATTATTACAAAAAAATTGCTTTAGATTTTAATATTTTAATATATTTTAAAATATTAAAATGTATTCCTGTGATGGCAAAGCTAAATTTTCAGCATCATTACTACAGTCTTCAGTGTCACATGATCCTTCAGAAATCATTCTGAAATGCTGATCTGCTGCTCAAGAAACATTTCTCATTATTATCACAGTTGAAAACAGTTGTGCTGCTTAATATTTTTGTGGAAACAGTAATACTTTTTTCAGGACTCTATGGTGAATAGAAAGTTTAAAAAACAGCATTTAAAAATCTTTTTAAACATGATATATTTCTTTACTGTCACTTTGTGAAGTGAGTTCTTAAAAAAACAAACAAACAAAAAAATCCTGACCCCACACTTTCAAGACATATGTACATTATATTTCTTATTATGTGGCTACATATCAAATAAATAAAGGGGCATGAAATTGAAACTGAGTAGAAATTGACTTTGGATTGATACGACAGGAAACTAGAAAGCTATGTAGGAAATTGATTGCCTGTGTGACAATGTTTAAATATATAGTTTTAGCACTGTTCACTATACAAACACTTTGACTGCTGAATTGATCAATAATTGATCACAATTGGTCAATAAGAATCAAGTATTTAGCCATGTAATAATATAGGCTATGAAGTGTGTTTTGCCTAATGTTATTGTAAACCAGGGAAATGGTTTTCTTTGACACCCATCAAGAAGTTCATAAAACTGTTTCAAACTCACCAGGGCACAGTACATCTCAGGTGGGTCTCCACAGGTAATGTTGGGTGGGTCCAGAGACACTCTCAGGTATTTGGTCATATCAGTGGCTTCAGGCTGGCAGGCCATGTAATGCCAGGCCAGACGTTCCTCCGCGAATACCTGGGACTTGCAAACATCATAGTGCCCCCATGAGGCCGGGTAATGCTGTGTGGCATGACACCAACTCACCCACAGGGCCTGTGGTACAAACACTAGCAGCAAGTACATGGTTGCGCCTTTCTTCTGGTGCCTCATTAAATGGAGTCTGATAAATTATAAGCAGGCAGAGGTTGACGAGGCAGACTGCCTCTGTGGTAACACTGAACTTTAATGGGGAGAAGAGGCCGGCATCGGTACCAGCTTTCACTCTGCTTCCTTAGGCTGCTCTAATTTCATTTATTTGTTTCTTTTTGTCTGATTGTGTTGCAGGGGCTCTTGAATGTGTTTTGACAAAGTTGCGGTAAGTGCAGGTCACCGGTGTGAAAGAATGATATTAATTCCTTCTTGAAGCCATTAGTGGAGGCCATTTCAGATCATCTGCCTGTCAAGCGCCATATCCAGTGTGCTCTCTGCAGTCTGTAGGGGATAAGAACAAAGAAGAGAAAAACAAGAGTGTATCAGTGGAGGAGCTGTCAGGATTGGTGTTGTGCAAATAACGAGGAGCCCAGTGGAAAAGGTGAGGAGGTGCAGGTCAAGTGCTTTCTATTGCTGAGACGGACTTCACATAGAAATATCCTAAAAATACCTGCTTATTACGGAAGACAAATAGCCAAACATCCCTGCAGGCACAAATAGACCGTCTAAGTCTGCACATCTCTCCAACGTGCAACTCTCAATAGTCTCTCAGCAATTTGAGATTTCAAAAATGATGTTGTAGTGTGAGGCAAGCAGTGGGGGAATGAGGTCATTATTTTTTTCTAGATATAGAAATTGTATGCATACTTCATATTTTATAGACCTTAATGCATTTCATAGGCCTTTTAATGTCAGAGACAGAGGCCCTTGTTACTAGTGCTACACTGCAAAAAATATTTTGTCAAGTGGCCTAAAATGTGCTTCATGTGATAACATAAAAGTAACTGGTTTTATATACAGTAAGTAAGGAATCTTTAATTGGATTTATTTGATATGATTGAATCAACTAGGCCACAGTAGGTTACAGCAAATGAAAGTAATTTTTAAGAGTCAAGTCAGGTTGGAATAGCTGTCGGCCTAGTTCACCCAAAAATGAAATTTCTGTCATCATTTACTCACCCTCATGACCAGGGGCTTTTAAGCTCAAAATATGGCAAAATAAGTATCATAAAAGTTTCATCAAAGTTGTCTGTATGATTCAAGCACTGCATTTAAGTCTTCTAAAGTAATTTGATTACTTTGTGTGATGAACAGACGGATTTAAGTTGGTGTTCATAAAATCTCCCATCTGTCATAGCTCTTAATTTGCATTGGTGTGATATTTGTTTTAAATATGCACATATTAAAATTTGGTACATTAGGATCAGATACACGACATAATAAACAATGACCTTTGGCATCACTGACGTCAAACCTGGTGACACACATTTTAACGCAACATACTTGAATATACATGAACATTAATGAGATTTTAAAGGGGCTCTAGAGGAACAGATTATCAATTAATAATGGCTTTTAATAAATGTCTGCCTTTTCCTCATGCAAAGCTATCATACGGTTTTAGAAGACTTGAGATATAGCATGTAAGTAAAGGCACGTTCACACGAAGGACGATAACTATAACTATAAAGTTGTTATAATTGTCCTAATTCTATGGGAGTAGCAAAGTCCACACCACAACTATGACGATAAGATCCCCATCTGTCAGTCACTTCAACTTCAAAACTAGGGGTCGCACTTGGGAGCCCCAAACTGCTCTAAAACTTAGAGAGAAAAGGTCAATGAGAATTGGTGAGTGGAATTTGCTTGGCACTCCCACTGAACATAATGTTATATAAGGGAGACGATGTGCATCACTCATCCAGATTTGTTCTTTGGACCCGAGTGAGTGTCACCTATACCCGAGCTCAATCTATTCATCCTCTGGAAAGAAAGTGAATTGCTGGTGTGACAGCGCATTGTAGCGGTCTTTCTCGTGGAGGGCATGGAAAAGAGCAGAGAAAGTTCACCTGAGTTCTTCAGCAAGCCTAGATCCTATCCTATTTTATCCTATAAAAGAGCACGCAAATAAAAGAGCAAGCAAAGACAGAGAGGGTCTTTTTAAAGATGCTTATCCACCAGTCTGTTTCTGGGTGCGGTTAATATCTCTCATCAGAGCCGGCCCGAGCCTTTTGGGGGCCCTAAGCAAAATTTTATTTGGGGGCCCCCTCCCACTACGCGGAGTCACCTGTGCTTGACGATTATTGACACAAATATCACGCAATAATAATACATTATAAATTAATACAGTGAGTAAATTGTATTAATACAAAATAAATTAATAAAAAAGATAGCCTACTTAAAAAAGTTTTAACTTTTACTTTACTATTTTACTAACTCTTTGAAACTTCTTAAAACAAACTGTCTCAAAACATATCAAATAAATTATTTGCTAAAATAATGACAAAACTGAGAAATCAGAAACATAATAAGAGCAAGAGTTCAACAATGACAATTGTTGAAAACTGTAAAAATATTATTATTTCTCAACTGTCTCAATACAGTGTAACTGTCCTCAAAATCTTTTTTATTATTATTATTGTAACAGACTTTGTTGGATTGTAAATGACAGAATCCAACGAAGTCTGTTACTATAATACCGGTAATGATGTACTGGCGCGCGTTGTATATGTGTGTATGCAATGTATTTTTCCCCTCGGGTCTTGTGGTAGATAGGAATGGGTCATGCGCAGTTGGTGTGTTGCGGGTTTTTGGAGTTAGTGATCTGATGTGTGGTATAATAAAGTGGAGAAGAGTTCAAACTGCTATGTTTATTATTTATTCAAACTGCTACCCTTACACCTAGAAGGTTAAGTTCCCCTGCAGCTGTTTTCTCCAACTTAAACCGATACCGTGACTATGCGCAGTTGCGCACGAATTGTCTATGCACGCGCAAGGTGTCTAGATTATGCGCATGACTTTGGCAGACACAGCAGCAGTTGTAGGCAGGTGTATTGATCATAAAATGTGAATTTTCTTGTCTTGAATTATTCATTCATTCATTCATTCATTCATTCATTCATTCATTCATTCATTCAATGTCACTTGTTTAAGTCATCTAAAAAATAAAAATAAATCGATTGGGGGGCCCCAAGCAGCCGCTTAGTTCGCTTATGCCTCGGGCCGGCCCTGCCTCTCATCCTTTGATGGCCACAATCTTTTTAGTCCGTGTCTGCATCGAAAACACGCTGAGACAGCTTTCATGGATGGCTTATGTCCATATTAGCAAGAACATGACCGTGGCAACACTGCAATTGCGACTCTCTTTTCTGGTAAGAGAGAGAGTCACCTCACCTCAGAGAGTCACTATACAAGGCCGAGGCGGCTAGAGCTGAGGGCGATGCGAGGGCAACGGGAGCATTTCTGCTGGGTCAATCCCCAGGGGCCTCCTGTTCTTCGTCTTGCATGTTGTGAGCTCCCAGATGACTTTGACAATTTTTCATCCAAGGCTAAACTTTTGACACTGAGGGCTTGGCTGGACTTCTACCCTCGGGTGCGGTCGCTCTTACTGAGTCTGGTGCAGAGTTGGCAGTCATGCTTGTCCTGAGCACTTGCGATTGGTTGATTGGTTTCTGAGTTCTGAGCGTGACCTACAGCCATGCCACGCCCCGCCCCAGTGCCTTTCTTCCCAGAAGTGCATGAAGAGCTGACAAAGTAATGGAGGGCACCGTTCACTGCCTGGTCCCACTTCACAAGCTCTTCCACCCTTACTACCCTCGACAGTGGGATGGCCAGGGGGTATATGGACGTTCCACAAGTGGATCATGCGGTTGCTGTGCATTTATGCCTGCAAAATACTGCCACTTGGCGGAATCCTTCCAGACTCCCGTCCAGAGCCTGTAAGTTCAATAGAGCTGCTGGACTAGCTGCCTCCGGCCTGCATGCCATAGCCATCCTGCAGATCCATCAGGCAGAAGCTCTAAAAGAGCTGCTTAAGGATATTTCTAAGCTGGGATTGATGCAGGAACTGCGCTCGGCGACCAACTTTGCTCTCCGAGTGATGAAGGTCAGCGTCTGCTGAGCATCTCTTTTCTCAGGATGGAGTTGGACTCGGTCAACATGACAGCACGTCTCATGAGCAAGCGTGCTCAGTCGATGCTGAACTCCCTGAAAACATTCAGGGGAAAAAACAGCGGTTCCACGGAAACTATTTCAGAGGCACCTGGGGCACATGGCATCCTTGGTGGCGGTTACGCCGCGTTTAGGGTGATGCATTTGAGACTGCTTCAGCATTGACTACGGTCTCGAGTCCTGAGATGGGCCCAAGCCGGTGGCTGGTCCTAGTATAGGTCATAAACCCCGCCTCCCCATGTTATTCAACGGCACGTGAGACCAACTAAACAATTAAATTACACTTCAAATATCGTTTTTCCAAAGATGGTTTCTGTCATTTACTGTAGTTTTTATCACGCTGATGTAATTTCAAGTGTTTTTTTTTAAAATAAGTTTTTAGTTAGTTATTTGATGCGGTGGTGTGACGTCATGATTGACAGCTGTGATTGACAGGTTCTCTGAGCGAAGCAGTCACTGAAGACTTTTTTTCGGGATCTTTGGAGGACTGAGAAGATTGGAGCTTTAAATTTAATATCTAAATTTCTATAATTAATTTAAAAAAAGTGCAGGAGCGTGTGCTTGCGATTGATTCAGCGAGAGTGAGGGCGGGGCCTTGATTTCGCGGCTTTACTTCCTGCTCACTATTGCGCATGTCTGGTCCCGAAATCGCAACTGCGTAGACTCAAGTTCCAAGATATCAGCACCATATCGGGATACTGCGGCTTCAGTTTTGACCAATGGAAGAGAGCGAAGGGGCATCGTCCATCTTTTTTTACAGTCTATGGATGGGTATAGCGCAGGGGCACACATCGCGTGGCCATCACAGCCATCGCTTATTCAGCCCTTGGACAGACCTTGCATTTCTAGAGGCAGGGGTTCCCCAAGAACAAGTTTCCTGGCATGTTGTGGTCACAACAGACGTGTCAGACTGCCATGTGCAACAGACAGAAGTCTTAAGAAAAGCACAACCTGATAATTAGGTTCCTCAGAGGCGCCAAGGGGTTAAATCCTCCACGCCTTATTCCCTCATGGGATCACTCCGTAGTCTTGCTGACCTACAGGGAGCTCCTTTTGAGTCAGTAGAGCTATGTGCCCTCTCTTTGAGGATGGCACTCCTGACCGTGCTCAATTCCATCAATATGGTTGAGGACCTGCAGGCATTATCTATCATCGAAACGTGCCTTGAGTTCGGTCTGGAATTATCTTAGGTGATCCTGAGACCACGGCCGGGCTAGGTGCCCAAAGTTCCCACTACCCCTTTTAGGGACCAAATGGTGAGCTTGCAAGCGCTGCCTCGGGATCCAGTACTCGTCCTGCGTGGGTACTTGGACCGCATGCAGAGCCTCAGAAGCTTTGAGCAGCTCTTTGTCTGTTTTGGTGGACAGTAGAAGGGAAAGGCTGTCTCCAAACAGAGGATGGCCCATTGTATTGTGGATGCCATTGCCTTGGCATACCAGGAGAATACCCTTACCATACCCTTAGGAGTCCGTGCCCACTCCACGAGAAGTGTTGCATCCTCTGGGGTCCAACCAAATGGCACCTCTCCAACAGGCATCTGTAAAGCAGCAGGCTGGGCAACACCCAATACTTTCGCAAGATTTTATAATCCCCAGGTTGAGCCAGTTGTTCCCTGTGTGCTATTTGGTACGAACAGGTAAGTTACGGAGAACGGGCCAGGTGTATCACTTGGACACAGCACCTTTCCCCTCCCTGAGATGATAACTTGTGCTTTTTTGTCCACGTTCCTGTTCCCTGGACCGAGCAGTCGAATTCGGTGGAGAAAATATGACGTCAGGCCCAGGACTCGTGATGCATGCCCTTTCAGGTCGGCCCGTATATTTGGGCTGGGTTCTCCATATGTAACGATTCCATGATGGTAATCCCCTAGGATGTATTGTCCATGACATGGTTTCTCTAACGGTAAACACGTATCTTCACATAGGCAAAGCTCAGTCTCTGTCGCCAGTCACTGCATTTGTAGTGGTTCCTCCCTTTTCATCTAGGACCTACCGCAGGGACTTCTTTCCATGTGTTGTACTTCCTGGTTGGTAAGTCTATGTGACGTATTCCACATATTAACCTCCCTTAAGGCCGGATGTGGTCACCGTAGTTTCTCTAGGAGAAAGAGTGCTTCCCAAGCACTAATTCTGGTCTGCACAGCTGTGAGCTATTCACGAGTTCACACTTACAAATAAGTCGGATAGAATAAATGGTATGCATATTTGGAGAGCTGTCCGAGGAGAGGGATCTGGGCTCGGTATTCAGCCTGAACCCTGAGTACTCCTCCCGTATTCCTGGCTGTGGAAGGAACAACTGGGGGGTGGTCAACTGCACCGCCAATACCTCATAACAAGGTTAAGCTGTTATGGCAAAGTGACTTGACAGATAGGGAACTGTTACTGTTGTAACCAGGACCATAACACCACAAAGGAACATTATCGTTGTAATTTTTTCTAGCGGATGAACAATAGAAACTTTGTTTCATCACGCCAATCAGAATCCACCTGACTTATATGAGCTTGAACATTTAAAGCAACAGACAATATACAGTACCTGCAGTGTGCACTTTTAATAAACAGAAAATGTTACATTGGTGTGGACACTAATATTGCTATCTTAATTGTCTTAATTATCGTTCTTGTGTGAACAGACCTAAATCGAAGCTACTTCTTTTATGATGCTTTTTCACATTTTTGGATTTTGAAAGTCTGATCACCTTTCACTTTCATTGTATGGGAAAGAGAAGTGTGAACATGTTGCTAAACTTCTCCTTGTGTGTTCCACAGAAGTAAGTCAGTCAAACAGGTTTGGAGAAACATGAGGGTGAGTAAACATTTTTTTTAGAGTAACTAAAGTCCTTTAGAGTAACTTTTTACTGTGTATTAGTAACTATCAATAATTTAAAATCAATGATGCATGCATTGGCCATACAGTGTGACAGAACAGGTCTCAGATTGCACTCCTCCATCATATCCATCAAAACAAGAAATCCTTGACGGTGGGGTATGATTGGTTGACTTGATTAAGTCTGTGCCCCCTCAAATTGGGGGACGAGCCATGATAGATGAGACAGAGCAGCCTCTAAATGTGCTTTGTCAATCATGCTGATGTCTAACAAGGAGCCAATTACCACGTTCAGCCCCTGGCACGGGGCAGGATGTGATTAATAAGACATTACTGTATAGCCGTCAGCATCATGAGTTTCATAAAAAATGTCAGTAATAGGACTAAAATAGTGGCTGCTCTAAAGCGGTTAGGGCGATAAGTTAAAGGAGGCAGGCATGGATAGAGGGATAGATAAGGTGCGGTCCGATATCACACAAGTGTTTTATCACACTCCTAATCCAGATAAAGCTTCAGACTCCCAGTCCTGTGATTGGGTTACAGTAGAGATGGGAGAGACTTTTTTCCATGCACTTAACACTAGGAATTTGAGAAGTGTGAGCTTATCAGGCTTGCATTAGAGAGAAAACTAATACATTGGAGGCTGATAAGAGAGGAACGAGAGCTTCCTGGAATTTTCTAGAGATGAATGGAGACCGTGGAAGTGCCAGCTCATCATAAATAAATGGAGGGTTTTCCAAAATCAGTCAGAGTTGGCTTCCTCACGAACTATATATTGAGATATATTAAAAAAAAAAAAAAATCCTATCTCTCTGCCTTGATATCATTATAAATAGCGATGTAATAATTATATATCGGTACCATAATTGTTATTGGCCGATGCTAATTTTATATCTGCAGTATTCGAATATCCGTCTTTCCTAATTTTAGTTATATTGTTGTGGTGACTAAATTCACTTTTAAGCATCAGCATTTAAGACCATCATACTGATGATGATGAAACCTAAAGTTCCAAACTCATTCTTCTCTGAAATAGAAAAGCAGAAATTAGAAGCTCCTTTGAGGGAAATATTATCAGTGAATAACTACTGCAAATTCATAGAAGTCATGAGTTGTAAGAACCACTTTTATGATAGGTTTATGGTTTTGCCTCTGTTTTTTTGTAAGTTATGGAAGCTTCAGTCCCTATTAATTGTAATTTCAGAATCCTTTTTTTTTTTCAGATAATTTTTGAGAACTCAAAACATCTCCCTTTGTGTTTCACAGAAAGAAAATGTGTGGTTGAAATGACTTAAGGTTGAACAAATTATATATTTTCATATTATTGTTATATAATATTTTCATGTTAATTATATATTTTGGGTGAACTGTTCCTTTAATACTATTTGAAATAATCTCGTCTGTATTTTTTTTTTTTTTACGTCTGGATTTCAACAGCAGGAAAGAGATGTTGCTATGAAAAAAGGACCATGCATGATTTACCAGTGTCCCATATGTCCAAGAAAAAAGTGTAGTGGTGGCTTGGGTATTTTTTCATTCCTCCTTTTTTTTTCTTCAGAACCTCTGAAAACACCCCCCTGTGTCCACTTGTATTTTACTCCCCAGGCAACTGAAGCATACCAAAGTATTTTTAAGTCAGTCGACACTCATAGCACATGGCTCGCATTGGTTACAGACTCTCAGGTACCCTGTAAAATCACTGTGGATACTTCTATTTACTCAGTGGTCTTAACACTATCCTTGTTGTCCCTCATAGTGTCAATGCTGCTGACATGCCTTGATCATTCCTGCTTTTCCCTTAACCCCCTATGCGCTGTTCTCTTGCTCTCAGACACATATTACGGCATGCTTACATGTTAGCTAGCCTTGTGTGCAATGTGACAGGAGCTGTTCGGGTGCTGAAATTGAAACAAGCCCTAACAACTTAGCACCTTGCGGTCTTTTTTAAGGTTGTGAAGCTTTGTTTTCAGTCAGTTTCTGAACTGACAGATAAGCATCTGCTCTAGTGTTAATGTAATGCCAGTTAGAAAGTGAATAATTATCTACACTCTTAAATATAAAGCTTCCAGAAGAAAGTTTCATAGCAAGACCCATTTTGGGTTCAGAAAAGAACCTTTCAGTGAATAGTAACCTTTTTTTCTTTTTGTGAAGAACATTTTAATAATCTAAAGAGACATTTTCCACTACAAAGAACAATTTGTGCATTGGAAAGGTTCCATAAATGTTTTTCATGGAACCATAGATGCATGCAAAATATAGGACCTTTATTTTAAGACTGTACATTTCAATTTTAGATAAAAAACAAACAAAAAAACTGCTAAGCTTTAGAGGAAAGCTTCACACATCACAAGGACTTGGCATGTTCTTCTAGACCTAGGAATCAACCTTTCCACGATTAATGCCAATCAGCCTGTCGCTTGCTTCACATCGTCACCACATACCAGAGTAACATGCATAATTAACTACCTCTTTCCCAAAAGGTTTCCATGCTCTGACACACACACTAAGTGACATGTGGTCTTGAGTGCTACTCGCATTCCCATACTGATGTATACCGCCACACCGCTGAGATCAACACAGACTCACGTCCTTCCAGTTTACTTAATTAAAGTAACATATCTGTGTTGAGCTCCAATTAAGATAGAAACAAATGCCAATGAATGAATAATCATTAAGGGAACAAAATGTGCATTGACTTTGAAATCCATTTTTCAAATATTTTTGAATTTAATTAAAACATCCAATAAGGTTTAGACATTCATGATTAATGGCCAGTTACTTTTATTATTAAAAAGTAAAGGTTTTCAATGGTGCTTTGAAAGGCTGTAAAGATCCTTCTCATTTCAGCTGTAGGGTTCTTCTACTGCGTGGTTCTTTACATTTTCTTTTAAATTAGTATTTAAGGATTTAACCTTTATGTGTCATTAGGGTTCTTAAGTTTAGTGGTATAATTTCTGGGTTCTTAAAAGCACCTGTAGGCTACATTTAGCTTTTTCTAAATATCTACAGAATAAAAAGGGCTTTTTTCGAACTTAAAATATGGGTGCGTCAAACCTTAAATGCCTTTTTGACACAAGAAAAAAGTGCAACAGGCGAGGCTTATAAGAAAATAGTCTTTAACAAAACAAACAACCACAAAAAAAGACCTGGACAAAACACCTTCATTTGGAGACAAAACATTGTTGATCTTCTATGTCTTAACCAATGTCGCACCTGGAACGCTCGTGCGCATGAGGCGTGGAAGGTAATGGAATATAAGCTCAAGTTAAGAATTACAAATTGAAAATGCGATATGGATTCCTTTAAATATAGAAGCAAATATTATCAGTATAATTGTAAGAATAGATGAACTGTGCAGTTTAGTTTTACATTTTGATAAATCCATTCAGCTAATTATTGGACAATTAGAGTGTAGCTAGGTCAGAAATAAAATAACTATTTACACAGGAAGAAATCACCTGAACGATCTGTTTCACATGGTAGCATAGGAAATTACACAACTGTAAGTTTTTATACCTACCTCAATTGAAAATGATGATAGAAAATGCCTACACATAGATGATGATTAGACTCTTTTGGTTCATGCAACATGCGAGCGACAAAAATAACCCACCTTGGCAGTTTTCCAGACAGAAAACATCCAATGAATGAATCCGGTCTTTACTGATCAGATCATGTCCCAAAGATTTTACTCCACAGCAGTTGACTAAATGCAATGTACAGGTTTTCCTACACGTCTGTCAACTGTTCATCGGAAAGCTGAACATACTTTACAGATATGAGGTCCCGCCTTTTCAATAAAAAGTCATTGTAATTATACTCAGCCCGTAAAATGCGAGTCAATACGGCCAAAACTCCCGTTAGATTTAGTTGCTGTCAGCGCTTACCTACCCTGTCCGGGAGAGAACAACTGACCTGCTGAAAGCGATCATCTCCAAATGTAAGTTTGAGGGAATGAAGCGTATTCAAGCCGCGCACTTAAGCTCTCCGCAGGGTCCTAAAGTGCCCGCAGCCGCGAGAACATTTGGACATCTGCTTAAAAAGGTTAAACTGCCAGATGCCTGTCCTGTATGCATAGCCTACTCTCAAGACTGCCTATCCGGGTTAACATGTTGTCCAATAGGGGACGACCTTTAAGTTCAATAGGCTATATTAAGAAAAATAACCAGATGTTGATTTTGCTAAACATAGCCTATTCATTAGAATAGCCAGCCTGAAGAATGTTAATAGTCATTAATTTGGTAAATAGCAAATATAAAAGCGCAAATGAAAAGGTGACATTCCATTTCAAACCTGCAAGTCGCTAAAAGCAGACATTTTTTAAAAGTAATTTACGGTTACTGACCTTTCACACAAATAACTATGTATTAGGCTAATGTTGTTTTCCGCTGACCTCTAGGACTGATGATGAACCTCTTTCCTCAGATCACGTTCAGATCACGCGTATGTTGAATGAGCACACGAGCATGTACATCAACAGCTTCTGTAGTCTGTATCTTTACTTACAGATTGGTTTGCTTTTAGTGTAAATTACCTTAAAGTAAAGTTAAAACATTTCTACAGTGAACAAGATTTTAAACTATTGGTTTGTTCAACCCTACAATGTTGTAGGCTACAACATGCATGTTCTCTTTGCAGATTTTTAGATCAAATCATACAGCCACACAAAGAAAAGGATTTTTTTCCCCTTATGCTATGAATATAGTAAATGAGAACTGGGGTTGCCGGCTCCAAAAACGACAACATGTTCCACACCAGTGCAGTATTCCAAATCTCTCTGAAGCCATACTGTATGCTAGCTTACAAATCTCTTACATTCAAATTTATCTCAAATTATTATGCCTATCATAAGCAAGGCATATTTGAATGTGCTAGATTTAAAAGCTGTCACATGGCATCAGAAAACTTGGAATATAGTGAATGATTCATAATGGATTTTTATGGTATGTTTTGTCCATTTTGGTGCATGACAGCCTCAGTTCCTATTCACATTTGTTGCATTGAAATTCTCTCTTCATGCTCTTCATGTATCCTAGAGTAAATCCTGGTTAGGTTTAGGGTTGCAATTAACCTTGGAAAAAATGCATTGCTAGAACATGAACTGTCTGAATTTGATTAATTTGAAAATGTATTGATTTTCCTCAACTAGAGAGGAAATTGTACTCATCCTGCATCATATGATTTTGCCATGTTTAACTACAAATCATTAGAAGTTCAACATGAGATCACATGAAAGGTTGGATTTGTAAATTTCCATTTTCAGGGTGTGGACAGTTACCACATGATAAAGAGTGAGCTGAATTACAAAGGTTAAAGGGATAGTCCCCCCAAAATAAAAAAAACACCTTGATGCAAAACTGTATGAGATTCTTTCTTCTGAGGAACATACAATAATATATTTTGAGAAACGTCTTCGTGGTTTTGTCCATATAATGGAAGTCAATGTTAACCCAAACATTTTGGTTCTTCAAAATATATTCTCCAAAATAGCTTCTTTTGTGTTTAAAGAAAGTCATACAGGCTTGGAACAACATGAGCAATGCCAGCATTCTTTATTTCTGGGCGAACTATACCTTTATAGTGTTTCCGTGACATCAATAACTTCCTATTTAGATTTCGTCAATATGGTGCTATGATTTGGTACATATAGGTAAATGTGTTTGTGTGTATAAAAGAGAATAAGAGAGATTGAAACAACTGTGGTGCGGCTTGTTTAAATGTGTACATTTAAAAGAACAGGCTCTAGTCTAAATGGAGAATGATTGTAAATGATTTATCATTGAAATACAAACGACTTTAAAATCATGTCTTTGCTGATAGAGATCCAGTGTGTTTGTGATCTCGTCTGTTACTCAACAAGCACCCATTGTTATTGATTACCTAAGCCATTTAAATGCAAGAAAGCCCTATAAACCCATTAAAAAGTTGCAAGGCAATTTCCATTCTGATGAAGAGGATTTTGCAGCAGCCAAGTCCTGAATAGCTATTAACATTTGACTGAAGCAGTGAGCGTCAGAAGGTGCATCCTTTGCTTGCAGTCAGCGTTGTGCTGTACTTGACATTTCTATTAAATCTTTGATCATTGAATCAGCATAACCACTAGGTACCAGCCAGCCACATGAGCTCACACCCTGAATTTGTGTGGTTTGCTTCGATTGGATCAATAATGGGATCTATGGATTCTGCCAGTGTCCGTGTTTTACTGCTAACTCTCTATATTTTCTGATAGCCGAGTCTTTTTTGATTTATTCCAACTGGATTACCTTATACTAAGCGGAAAGTTTGAAGCTGTTTGGTTGATTTGTGTTGTTGTTTTGTTGACTTCTGCATGCATCACTTACCATAATTCCCTGTTTTTTGGCCTGACACCTGTTATGAGGGACTGGAAAGTTTTGAATCCTTGTTTGGCTTCAAAGAGGAACCCACCTGCCATGGCTTTTATCAGTTACAACCTCCCACACAATGTAAGCAACACAGAGTGCAGTTGAGACATCTGGGAGCTGTATTGTTCTTGTTGCTTCATGATGAGTAAGACCTGAAAACTTCATGAAAACACATCATCGTATCAAACAATGCTGAAACACTACTGGGCCACTGGTCCCTTCCCCTAGCAACTGTCTTTATTTTAGTGACTTGTGTTGTCAGTTATATTATGTAGAAGTATAGTACTGTAGATAAGGATTTCTCGTGTGTCCTTAGTAGGGCACTCGAGGGATGTGCTCTGATTATTTTCTCCCTTTTGAGGGGTTAAAAACCAGGGTCCAAAACCCATATATAACACATGGTTTTTGTCAAACTGGGCAAATGATAGTCTCTCACAAACAGCAATTTTAGTATTTATATACTGTTATAGTCTTTATTAATATTTTCTATTAAATTTTTTGGCAATTTTTGTTGTGCTATTGTCATTTTTATTAGTTTTTGTTTAAAAAAATGTATTTATATATAATATGTGACCCTGGACCACAAAACCAGTCACATGTGTCAATTTTTTAAAATTGAGATTTATACATCTGAATAAGCTGAATAAATAAGCTTTCCGTTGATGTATGGTTTGTTAGGATAGGACAATATTTGGCCGAGATACAACTAATTGAAAATCTGGAATCTGGGTGCAAAAAATATATATATTTATGTTCGGAATTGTGCTGCATTTACTCACAAAAATAAATGTTTTATATATTTATGGTAGAAAATTTACTAAATATCTTCATGGAACATTATCTTACTTAATATCCAAATGATTTTTGACATAAAAGAAAAATCGATAATTTTGACCCATACAATGTATTGTTGGCTATTGCCACAAATATACCCGTGCTACTTGTGAAGGGTTTTGTGATCCAGGGTCACAAATACTATATTTCTAAATGGTTTTATTTTGTTTTAATTTCAGTTTTAGTTTTATCTCAGTTAGTAATTTTAGTACTAACAACATTTCTCATGGTCGTTTTATTAATTTTGTGTCAGCTGTGAAACTGAGATTGAGTCATTGATATGCAAAGTAAAGGATTTAATGCCACTTTCATATATATATATGGATGCTGCATTGTCTAAATTCACTCCTCATTGGCAGGTGCAGCATAATAATTTGGATTTTTAAATGGTACATAATTAAGAGAAGGGATATGAGGATAAAAGTCTTCTTTTTTCATGCAGTATATCTCATTTCTGGAGCAGAATCAGAATAAAGTGGCTGTGAGCTGTCTGACTCTGGCTGGTGAAGGCATCTTGCCCATCTCTTAGGCACCTGAGCCATATTGCCTGCTATGATGGATGGCATCTTTTATTTTGACGAGCAGAACATTTTAGCACTCACATTCCTCTAGATCCTTTCATTAGGGACTTCATGGCAGCAGCTTTATACCTCATGCTCAAGCTCAACTTTAGTTTCATTAGATCTTATTCTTCTTCCACTTTTCACATGGCTTCTAGCAAACTCAAGCCGTAACATAAGGTCAGGCTTTTTCAGAAGCTTCCTTACAGCCATTTTCTCACAAAGGCAAAATCTGTGAGGAGTGCATCCATTTAGCTACATTCGGCTTGCTAGAAGAAAGTTTCAGAGATGTGCCAGTTCTTAATATCCTTTTTTTTGCTTTTTTTTCTCATGACCGCAGGAGTGATCTGATATTTTTTTATTTCTGAGATCTCTCAAACTGACATTATTGTGCAGGATAAATATTTCTGAAGAAACAATAAAAACAGCTACATTCTCATAGTTCAAAAATGCCTTTTTATTTTTATATTCACTGTGATACCAAAGCAGAAAGTAACCAGAGAACTGAAACGAGCAATTTGTTCTTCGAAGTGAACGTATCTCACTCAGACTCCGCAGCACTCATCATTTAAATGCCATGGACAATTGACCTTGAATTGGCATTACTATAAAATAACCACAGTACTTGAGACAATACAAGCATTATAATAGGTAGAATTAAGTAGATGTCACCAGCGTAAATAATGAATGAAGACGCCACAGGGGAGGGCTAATTGGAGAGTGCATTTGCTGAAAAACTGAGTTTTTGCCATGCCGCTCAGTCACAGAATAGAAATTCATCAAGCCAATTTATTTAAACAATGCCCATAAGGGTCGTGATTTGCTGGTTTCATCTCTCAGTGCAAGTCATCTTTGTAGATGTGTATGTGATAATATAACCAAACGAATCAGTTTTCTGTAAAACATAAGTTAAAAGAAAGCGACTATGTCAACTGTGCGAGATTGTAGAAAAATATCACTAGAAATGTTATTTGGCAAATGTTTTTGTTTGAAATTCTTATAGCAATAGCCAATTGCCATTTTAGAGAACAATGTCATCATGTACAGATGTAGCCTGTTAACTGTCAGTGTTGTTTTTCCCTATCTAGCCAGAATCAACTATTTATGTAATCAACATATTCTTTAGGTATCATCCAAAATCTTAAACAATTCATCCTGTGAAAAACGTTTTAAAATAAAACATTGCTTTACATGCAAGCAGTACTTTAGATCCTTTTAGCGGCTTATTTGTGTTATATCAACTTCAAATTTGGAACACAACTTGGTTAGATATATGGCTGTGTTTTTCTAGCAATTTTAGAATCCAAATTACTTTGTAAAACATATTTTTTTTGTACATTTGCTTTACAGTAAATGTAAACCTCTATAACATTTTTACACTTCCATTTTGAAGTGCTTTTTCAAGGGGGGGGGGGGGGGGGGGGGGGGGTTTGATTGATGGCCTGGATCAGTTACATTCCTACAGAATTAGATTATAATACATTACAGAGAGCAACCTGCTACATGAGATCTACTTACATGGATCTCAAAAGTCTCCAAAAGAGTAAAACAATTGAGAGATGGGTTGAAGGAAAAGCTACATGCAACCCATGCAATAAATACAATATAGTTTTCATGAATGAATCCACTGGAGGCAATCAGGTTGAGAACCCAAATGCAACTTTACTTCAAAACATAAAACAAAGGCATGGCAAGGCATGGCATGGCATGGCATGGCATGGCATGGCATGGCATGGCATGAAACAGAAACAAGAACAACGACCAGAAACCTGAACAAGAAACATTCAATACTAGACAGTGACATAGGGCAAACGTGAGGGCTTAAATACACCGACTAATTACAAGACAATGAACACATGTGAACAATGATCAGACGATTAAGAAATGACAGAACACATGCCAGGATCACATGACAATCAGGGAATCACATGACAAAACATGAAACAGGAACAAGGAACGAAACCCAAACCGTGACAATAGTGCACTAATTTGTCTGTTTTGTTCAAAGCTGTAGGCCTATAGTATTTTACCCATCAAGGGTCATTTACTAGTGAAACATGCATCAAAGACAATATTTGGCAGGAAAAGTAAAATTTGTAAACATAGCAAATTCAACATTTAGTGATAAATTATGCAAAAAGCCAAGTTGTGATTGTCTTTGCAACATTAGGCTGTTGATGCAGCAACCAAGCAGATATACACTTAATCGAGAAGAAAAGATGTCTCTAAATACATTCTTAAAAGAGCTGTTTGACAACCCTCCATGTTCCAATTTAGAATAAATCAGGGATTAAACTCTGCTCTTTGATGCACTCACTTACCTCAAATTACATGCCTGTCTCTGTTGTCCTTTTTGTGTGCCCTTCAAAGAAAAAGATAAGCCAAACAAGCGGGTGTTCTCTAGCTCACTGGGAGCTCTGCTTTCAAAAGAACTTCTGTGAGTATTTAGGCTGTGTTTAGATGGTAATGTTGATAATGATGTTTATCGGAACCATACTAGGGAAAAGGGAACATTTCAGGATACTCTAGCAACCTTAGGTTATACTGCAATTTCATTTTAGAAGATGGTTGTGGTTAATCAGTGAAATGATTGCAAACAGAAGCGAATCGCTTCATATCGCATTTCATCCATGCTATTTAAAAGTGATCATCAGATTCTCACATCAATGGATCATCCCTTCTCTAGCAGGGATATTAAACCATCTATGTAATAACACTCTCTATAGGTCCAGTGGGGAAATGATCCTGTTCTCTCTGATGGATTGACAAGTTTTCCAGTGGGATTTTGCTGCCTTGGTGGTCGGCTCTCTTTTTCATTTCGTCCAAGACGAGACTTGGGTAAATTTTCACCAGAGCTGTCTATGTACCTGATAGACAGAGATGAATGTGTCTCATTTTCTTATATTGGTGTGGAATGAGCTTTTACCTCTCATCATGACGAATGAGTCCTTTATATTGTCATACTCTTATGATTTATGAGATGGTTATGAATATTGATTATTTATTTATAAAATTGATTTAAAAAAAATAACAAACACTTTTATGCAGCCATTTAATTTTTATTCAACACATTACTTTTACAAAATGTTACAAACGGTTTCTATTTCAAATAAACGCTGTTCTTTTGTACTTTGACTTGGTCAAATAATCCTGAAGAAAAAATGTATCACAGTTTCCATAAATAGTATCAATGTTTTCAACATTGATAATCATAATGAATGTTTCTGGTGGACCAAATCAGCATACGGGAATGATTTCTGAAGGATCATGTAACACTGAAGTAATGACTGCTGACAATCAGGAATAAGTTACATTTTAAAATACATTTTTAAAATAAATTAAAACCAGAGGTGTAAAGTCAATATGAAGGATAAATAAATTACTGTTATGTGAAATTAGTCAAAGCCTACTTGCACTGGACATGCTGGTTTCAGCTGCAGCCATGTCCTCATCTCATAAATGAAACACCAGCGATTCAGCAACTACCAGCTCATGCACTCACATTCGTGTTAAGTAGACTTGTTGTCTAGTTTGGGTGAGTAAGGGCAAAACGCACAAGATATAGTACCTTCGATGCCCTGTAGATGGCGATATCGCTGCGTTTGTGGCAGAAATAAACTGCTGCAGAAAAGGTTAGTTGCCTTGCAAAATCTAACGAGTAACTGCCTTACTCATTACGAATGTATTGGAGTAAAGAGTGCAGATACGTATTCAAAAATGTAGTCAATTAGAGAGTAAAAGTTGCTTATATCTTCGATACAAAGTAGCCAAAAAGACACTTAAAGGGTTAGTTCACCCAGGATATTTTTTAAAGCTACACTGTGTAACTTTTTTAGTTTATTCTTAGCTAAAAACACTTAGTTCTTTCAAAAATATATGTGCTCATTAATGTATATTTACTTCGTTCAAGTAATAAAGTATTCTCGTGAGTGTATAATATGCCATTGAAAATACATACGGGTAAGGGGTTCTAATGTCGGTCGCCATGTTGCCCCTCCATCTTGAAAGTACTTTAGCCAAAGAGGGACATCAAGCTTCGCATTTCGCGTTTTAACACTCGATGGCACCGTGTCGAGGAGGTCATACTGGAAGCCATGTTAATCTTGGACTTCATTGGCCACCGTAGGAGTTAAAACGAAATCGAAATAGAGAGGAACAGAAACTAATATTCACTGGATGGTCATATACCTTTTCACCGCTAGATGGGGGTAAAAATCACACACTGTAGCTTTAAAAATAACTCCGATAGTGTTTGGCTGAAAGAAGAAAGTCATATACACCTAGGATGGCTTGAGGGTGAGTAAATTATGGGATAATTTTCATTTTTGGGTGAGCTAACCCTTTAAGTACCGTAAATAATTACATTAATGCTGCCTTCACGTGTTATTGGAAATGTCCTACTTCCCACTTCTGAAGTCCTTATTATGAGATCATCGCAATCAGAAGTGTTTTGTTTTTCCAGAAAGAACAAGAATCATGGAGGAAAGCAGGTTTATTTTTAGGCAAAGGGCACACACACCAAGTTCTTATAGTGCCCTTTCTAAAATCCATGCGGATGGTAAGCGCACGCGCTGAGTGCTTCGTTGACTTTCTAAAATCGATGTTTATGGTAAGGGTTATGTGCTGCGGGCTTCGTTCCCTTTCTGTGTGGCTCAAACCCTGGTTCTTCACCTTGTTGCGTGTTGTTGTCGCAGGATGGTAAAGACAGACGCTTCCCTTACGGGCTGGGGAGCGGTCTTAGATGGCCGTCCAGCCCAAGGGGTCTGGATAGGCTGTCATCTTGATTGGCACATTGCCTTGACTTGATGGCTGTATTTCTGGTATTTCTCCGGCAGTTAAGAGGCTACCCTGTCCTGGTACGGGTAGACAACACTACACTAGTCGCTTATATAAATCACCAGGACAGACTGCGTTTGTGCAGTTTGAACAAACTAGCACAGCAGGTCCTGCTTTGGGCTCAGTTCCTGTCAATCAGGGCGATTTACATTCCCGTAAGCATGAATGTGGGAGCAGATCTATTGTCTAGACATGAGTTCACACACAGGGATTGGAAGCTCCATCCCATTGTAGTCAGTCAGATCTGTCTACCTGTCTCAGGCACTGGGGACGATATTCCATCCCTGGCCCGAGTTATGGAATCTTCATGTTTGGCCCCTGAAAGGGACCAGCTAAGAGATGCTAGACTTTCAACTGATGTAATAGAGACCATTCCGAGTGCTAGGGATCCCTCTACTAGAAGAATGTACGCCCTTAAGTGGCACGTCTTTGAAAGGGGGTGTACTATACATCATTCAGACCAAGTCCAGTGCCAGATTGTGTCTGTGCAGGAGTTTCAATAGGAAAAGTTATCAGCAGGCACATGTCCTGCTACTCTCAGATTATCTGTGGCCGCCATTTCGGCCTGCCACGCTCTTATTTATGGAGTTTCAGTGGGGAAACACCATCTGATCGCCGCTTCATCCGTGGTGCTAGGCAACTGAGACCACCCGTCATAGTGAAAGTTCCCTCATGGGATTTAGCCATGGTCCTTGAGGGGCTAGCCGACAACTCCTTTGAACCACTAGAGTGAGCGCCGGTCAAGCTTCTGACTCTAAAGATGGTTTTCCTTACTGTGCGTTCACACCGGACGCGAATAGCGCGTCAAATTCGCGTCTACCGCGTCTAGTTTGACGCTTGACCACTTTGTGTTAATTTGTGCGTCAAGAGTGAAACTGACGCGCGTAAAAACAAAAGTTTGAAGCGAAATTTACGTCGGAATCGAAACCCGTTGGCGGCCATGTTATTTATGTTGATCGAGCATTCATCGAGAGAGTCACCGCTCTGTATTTGGTCTGGAGAGCAGAACAGCGGCGTGGGGATCATATTTGTGTCCACCGGACCCTTCAGAGGCGAACTGTTTGGCGAGTTTCACATTTGCTCGCTCCAGGAGCTGCGCCTGGATGACGGCCGCTGTCAGCGGTACTTCCGCCTGTCCCGCGCCCAGCTTGATGACTGTTGTCCTGCATCGGAGCGAGGATCACCCTCGCCCTCATCCACCTAATCTGTTATTTATTTTTGTTTTGATGATAAATAGAGCCAGCCTCCAAAAGTTATTAACCTGTCCTATGATTTTCTCTCTCTTACGTCCAGACACGAACTTATGCACATGTTAGTTGTCTTTACATCATAATATTTCATATAATCTAGATATGGAATAAATAACATTCAATACAAAATGAACATGTCTCGTATATTGAAATAAAGTTTTAAGTGATAAAATATTTGCTTTGTTATGCATTAGAACCACACGCAGGCATTTAGTCATATTACAAAATAATTTGAGGCATCCAGACACTTCACCACGTGACAGCAGCAAGCAGCTAAGCTCCTGATTGGTGAACGCGGCGCGAATTGACGCCAAAGTTCAGATTTTTCAACTCGGGCGGCAGGCGCGAATTCGCGTCAAACGCGTGAATGCACAAATAGCACTAACTAAATCATTCGCCAGACGCTTAACGCGCCTGACGCTCAATTCGGTCCATTCGCGCGAACTTGACGCGCGAATGAGGCGCATTCACGTCTACCGCACCGCGCTCTACGCCTCATTCGGAATTTTTTACGCGCATAACGCGTCTTTGCTTTGACTTAACATTGAAATTACTCGCGCCTGACGCGCTATTCGCGTCCTGTGTGAACGCACCATTATGGCTATCTCATCACTAAAGAGAATTGGGGATTTATAGGCTCTGTCGGTTTCGCCATCCTACATAGACTTTGCCCCTGGACTGGTCAATGGTATTTTGTGCCCTCACCCCAACTACCTTCCAAAAGTAAAATTTTCGACCATACATCTGGTCATTCTTGAAGCCTTCTGTCCTCCGCCGTTCACTACGCCAGAGCAGGAGAAACTCCACTTACTGTTACCAGTTTGTGTTCTTCAGATTTATGTCCACCGCACTAGCCAGTGGCGTAAGTCGGAGCAGCTGTTCATTTGTTACCGGGGGCGACCGCCACAAAGCAAACTATGTCGCATTGGGTGAGGGATGTTATTGCTCTAGCCTATTAGGTGCAAGGTCAAGCTTCGCCTCTAGGTTTTAGGGCTCATTTTACCAGGGGGGTTGCATCCTCCAGCCCCTTGCAGCAAGTATGTGATGTGGCATGCTTGTCCTCTCCACACACATTTATAAGGTTTTATAGTTTGGATGTTCATGGCTCACATGTCCTTGATTCGACATCCCAAGCACATGTCTGAGGGCCCACTACACAACCTTGAGGGGTTCAAACACTTCCAGTGCGACAGCATTGGCATTCTCTTTCCCATAGCGCTGTTCGCGCAGCATTGAGTGTAGCTTTTTAAAGGCAACGTCTTGGGTTACTTTACTGTTCAGGACATTCTTCAGACAAAATGATTTTTGCCTGATGATGACATTTGTCGCATTCCGATGATGACATCATCAGAGGTTATTTAAGCAAAATTCTTGGCCTGTTTGCCACATGTGTTCACATCTGGTCAAACAAAAATGTTTTTCCCATAGCGCTGTTCTCTTCCCCTCTTTTTCAGGGAACAGGGTTACAGTCAGGTAATCTGAGATGTTCTCCCCTACACCATGTTTAATGTTTATGGCCTGCCCAACTCAGGAACTTAGGTATCAAAATTATACCCAAGCTTCCCAGCGGTAAATATGACTTGAGATGTCCAATTTTTAACCAGGAAACTCGTATTTACGATAATTTCAATAACATGTGAAGGCAGCATTACTCAAATACTTTACACCACTGATTAAAACAGAAAACTATTATTTACTGTAATTAAAAATACTTACCATCCCAAACCATAGTGTATAATCTGGCCTTAGTGAAAAGTAAATTTCAGAATTTTATACTATTAAATAATTAATCGGTTAATCAGTGGCTAAGCCAAGCAACATTATTACTGTTACATAATTATGGGTAGAGATTTAAACAATCCCCTTTAATAAGTACTAAATGCCCGTGTCTAACTCATTTTTGACAGTTTGTTCTACTTGTTCTACTAAGCTTGAGGAGGAGAGGTGTACTAATAGTTTTCTGAATGATCAGACTTACAGTGGTGGATGAAACTCTCAAAAAAATCACGTAGAATAATTCAAGATAAATAATTCAAATAATGTGAACTAAGTGTTGCAAACTAAGAATAAAAGCCAAGAGATAAGTTGAACCTGGCACATTGCAAAAGTTACTTTTTCATCGTTGATTTACTTTCAGCTTACCAACATTTTATAAATTGGCTAAACCAGCATTCTGGCTTCTTTCATTTACATGCTTCATTGCTATTTAAACTTCCACATTATACTGCTTTATGGATGTCAAAAATGGATTCTTGCCAGGGCACAAGAGCTCTGTTGTTAAAATCTTAAAATTTATGTCTTTTCAGAATCACAGTGTTCACTCTAATAATTATCTATGGAATCATGCAGACTCATGTGTAAGAAGGATGTAGCTAAAGCTCTATAGAGATATAAACCAGTGGGGCTTGTTTTATTTCAGATAAAACATAATTTTGAATTCTGATTAGGTCAACAGAACATGACCCTGAATATCATGACTGAATGAAATTAAGACGTTTGTCACAGTACCAGGTTGGATTAAATGGACTTAAGTTTTTATTCTAATATTACAAATGTTGCATATCTATGACACACTCTGTGTTTATATTTAATGAAAACGTCTCGGTTATGTATGGTAACCCTCGTTCCCTTAAGAAGGGAATGGAGACGCCACGTCGGGACTGATGAATAGGAATCTCACTAGAGAGGCCAATCTACTTCAAGTGAAACTAAACGAGCCAATGTACATTGGTGTGCAATCATTTGCAATAGCTGCACTGCCACGCAGCACGGGTAAAGAATGAGCTGCAGGTGCGATTGTACTTCAGTTTTTTGCTGAGGAGCCGAGCCTGTGAGCTGGCTGCCCCAGCGGGCCGTAGCAGAAGTGGCGACGGGACGTGGCGTCTCCATTCCCTCCTTCAGGGAACGAGGGTTACCACACCTAAGCGAGACGTTCCTCTTCAGTCGGTCACTCGACTCCACGTCGGGACCGACGAATAGGAATCCCTACCAAAGGGCCACAGCTGTTGACCCCATCCAGCGCCCTGTGCAAGCCGCTTGCCCCTTTTTGCCTGGAAGGACGATAGGAGAGGGCTTACACAGAGTGTATCTGTCACTGTTGCTCTGTGATAACCCATACAATGAGATTATTGGATAACACTAGGAAAGCGTGCCCTTTCTGTTAGGAAGGAGAACGCTGCGGAACCCAGATTCTTCCCCGAAAGAGTTATGTGTAGATATACATATGGACTAACCCGAAGGTTGTACTGCATTTGAAATACTGGGTGACTTAGTCCAAGGGAAAGACATGGGCCTCCGTTTAGGAGCAGGGTGTTGGAGGACTCAACAGGTTTTTCACTCTGGAGCAATAAGGGGCACACAGTAGGGCACAGCAAGCCGACAGAGCCGGGCCTCTCAGTGCTTCTACCTGTTTAGGGTGAGAACACGGGAGGAGACCGGCTCTACACGTAGGCTATAATATCTAGCGAACGTGTTAGATGTCGCCCAGCCAGCAGCTCTACAGATATCTGTCAGCGAGGCACCACGTGCCAGCACGCAGCACGAGAGGCGAGGATGCAACGCCTCTCGTGGAGTGAGCATGCAACCTGAGCGGGCATGGCACGCCTTGTGCTTGGTATGGCATCCACTATCTAGTGGGCCATCCTCTGCTTGGAGACAGCCTTTCCCTTCTGCTGGCCTCCGTAACAGACAAAGAGCTGGTCTGAGGTCCTGAGGCTTTGAGTTCTGTTCAGTCGCAGAGCGATAGTGGACATTGCACGACCCACAGCCTGGCCGGTCACCTTCGTCGCACGAAGCGTGAGGTCCGTCGCGGCATAAAGTTCCTAGAGAACTTGGGGATCATGACCACCCTCGTGCTGGTTCTTCAGTGCCTTGGCCTGATGGAACTACAACAACGCCATGGCGTGTATGGCAGAGGCGGCTTCCCCACAGGCCTTGTAAGCCTTGCCGGTTAAGTCTGACGAGTGCTTACAGGCCCAGGAAGGGAGACACGGCTCTCCCTGCCAAGTGGAGTTAGGGCACAGCTGCATAGCAACGGCCTGCTGGGGGAGGGATGTACTGTTAAATGTATTAAAAATGCATTATAGTGTTGTATTGTACTAAAAACATACTCAAGTACATTTTAATACATTTAATAGTACGTCTTTTTCACCTGGGATGTAACAAGAAATAAAGTCATATACTGTAGGTTTGAAATTATATGAATGTGAGGAAATTAAGTATTTTCATTGTGGGCCAATTAGCCTTTTGTGGATGACAGACAGTCCTTACTCATTAAAAAGGCAAGCAGTGCATGATGTTATGCACCTCAGAAAAAAATAATGTAGTAAATGTGGTAGAAAGGCATCTTATTAATAGATGGCATCTCTTCACTTATTTGTTCCAATTCCCTTCTTTCTTTATTCAATGTGGCAAGTCCATAACATGATTTTTCACACAATTTTCCATTGTCACTGAACAAATGCTTGGTTTTTCATTGCTCTTGAACAGTGGGAAAAACAGCTCCTACAACTTTGTTGTAAAACTCCAAAAGTGTGATTCATCCACAGTATATCTGTAGAGGAGCACTGATGCTGTAAGAGGAAGAGAGACAGAGAGGATGAGATCAAGGTCATCTCTGTCTAAAACGAATGAATCATGCATGTCCAGGCAACAGCAGGATGACTGCAGTACCTGACGTTCACATCCTGATGAAACCGAAGAAATGAGACGGGTGACATTTCATTGGTCATGGCATTGGCACATCTTCTGATGAAATTAAAAAAGAAGCGCTACTTAAACAAGGGGGAAGTTTCAGTGCAATTAACCTTTGAATTACACAAACCATATATCAGTTAACCATTTATGGCAACATGTTAAATTCAAAACGTCTCGTTACGTATGTAACCCTAGTTCCCTGAAGAGGTAACGAGATGCTGCGTCGAAACACTGCGGGAACGCCCCTGCGTGATTGCGTCATGAAGCACGTATGGAATCAGTCCAACGGCGAGATGGAACGCCATAGGCGGGTGACGTCATCGACCAGGAAACCATAAAGCCCCCCTGAATCACAACAGCGCTAGCTTCTGATAGGCGGAAGCAAGTCGATCACGGGCATGCCGGGAGTACGGCAGGGTGACGCAGCGTCTCGTTCCCTCTTCAGGGAACTAGGGTTACATACGTAACCGAAGCGCTGCAGGAACGCTAATACCCATAAGATATCTCCGTAATCTCCATATCTCCATAAGAGCAAATGTCCATCCGTGTGAAGTCAGAGCGCACATTCGGACGAAAGCACCTGAGCCCCTGGAGTGGAGCTGAAGTCAAGATTGTAGAACCTCATGAATGTGTGTGGTGAGGACACAAACATCACAAACATCATGTAGGGAAACTCCTGACAATAAAGCTTTAGAAGCAGCCATACTCGTAGTCGAGTGAGCTTGTACAGCCAAAGGTGAAGGTTGACCAGCCGACTCGTAAGCAAGTGAGATAGCCTCAACCACCCACTTACTCATCCTCTGCTTAGATGCAGGACACCCCTTCCTGGGTGACCCAAAACAAATGAACAGTTGTTAAGATTTCCTCCACAGGGCAGCTCTTTGGACATAAGCATCTACGGCCCTAACCGGGCAGAGCAGATTCAGTTTCTCTTGGTCTGATGTCAAAAAAGGAGGAGGACAGAAAGCCTTTAGTACTATTGGTCTATCAATATTAGTAGGGACCTTAGGAATATAGCCTGGCCTAGGATGAAGAAAGGCCTTAACCGTGCCAGGCGAGAATTCCAGGCACGAGGGAGAAAACAAGAGTGCTTGAATGTCTCCAATTCTTTTGAGAGACAAAATAGCAAGAAGAAATATAGTTTTTAGAGTAAATTATTTCTCAGAAACTTCTTCAATGGGCTCAAACGGAGCTAGGGAGAGGCCTTCTAATACAACAGCCAAATCCCATGTCGGCACCCTCGTGCGGACTGCTGGCCTCAGCCTCAAAGTGCCACGAAGGAAACGTGTTATTAACGGGTGTCTCCCCAGAGAAACTCCACTCAAAGGGACGTGGTAAGCAGCTAGTGCCGCCACGTATACCTTCAGTGTGGAGGGGGATAACCCTTCAGAGAAGCGCTCCTGCAGGAATTCCAGCACTGCACCCACCATCCAGTTAACCGGGTCCAACCATAGACAGTAAAAGAAATGGACAGAGCGACCCCATTGATTTCAACGGAGAAAATTTAAGCCCGTTAAAAGCTGATCGCCAGGCGTACTGCGCAGGCTCAAACTGAGCCTGTCACGTGAGCAACCTGTATGTCTTCTAGTAGCTGTGCCGTGTGAAATCTGAATAATTCCCTTCCGAATCTCACAGAGACAGAGAGAGTGAGTATTAGCTGTCCATGTGCTAGCAGCAGGATCAACTTTATGACTCTCTATGGGCTTCTCCCTTGACTTTATCGGACTTTATGCCTCCACGTCCCCCCGATTGCCTGCGAACTTCTCCTCCTGTCTATACGGTAATTTCTCTACTGTGCGACGGAGAGTCGATTCATTATGACGCAATCGTTAGCCTATTTTTACAAAAACTGCTTCTACAGGGCCATAATGTAAGATACAAGGTAATGGAGCCTTTTATACATTGTCGTGTTTCTTTAGAAATAAATAATGGACAAATGGAGTCTTTAGACGCCTCAGATGTAAAGTTATTCGCTGTCAAATGTCAATGGAATGCTAACAGCAGGTGAAGTTCTGCTACAATGGCGGCTCCCGCGAGGCTTCAACTTCCGGCTGATGGATTACCCCCTTGGGTCCAACAGTTGCTCTCCACACCAGGAAGTGAATAATTTCCACTTCAAGGCATATAACTTCCTTGTGGACGGAGCTCTGGAGTGGAGGATAGTCTCCACAACCTCGTTTGAGAGACCTGAACTTATGAGCTGGGCCTCCTCAGAGGCCAAGTCCACAGTTTCCACATTTCTGGGTGGGGGTGAAGGATCATCCCACTCACTTGAGAGAGTAGGTCCCTCGTGATCGGAATCTCCAGAGGAGAGCCGTCGAGGAGAGACACTAGGTCCGCAAACCATACTCGGGCCTGCCAGAACGGGGCTACCAACAGTAGACTGACCCCGTCCTGGCGAACCCTTTCCAGAACTCCTGGGAACAGAGCAATTGGGGGAAATGCGTACAGATATGACCTCGGCCACGCCTGCACCATAGCGTCCAACCACAGAGGGGCTGGATGGCTGGGAGAGTACCACAGTGGACATTGCAATGTCTCCTTCGAAGCGAAAAGGTCTACCTCGACACGACCAAAACTCTTCCACAGGAGCTCCACCACCTCAGGGTGGAGTCTCCATTTCTCGGGCCTCGGCCCCTGCCTCGGCAGGATATCTGCCCCCTAATTTATATATATATATATATATATATATATATATATATATATATATATATATATATATGACAAAACTCCTGTCTGGTATCAACTAAGGACAGACAAAAACACTTTTCAGACAATGATTCACACAGATCGCTTGCTGAAGGCACAGAAGCTAGCACTGTTGTGATTCAGGGGTGCTTTATTGTTTCATGGTCGATGACGTCACCCGCCTCGCCATTGGACTGATTCCATACGTGCTTCATGACCCAATCTCGCAGGGGCGTTCCTGCAGCGTTTCGAGGCAGCTTGAGTTCCCTTGAAAGGGAACCACATGGCACCTTGGTGAAAAGTGGAAATGGGTGTTTTTTTTCCGTTTTTTTTTTTATTGATTTGTTTTATTTTTTAATGCTGATATTAATGCCAATACTGGTTCCTATAAAGGATTAAATATTATATTAAAAAGCAATTATTAACCAAACAAACCCTATTTTTAAAAGTATTTTTTTCCAAGCATGATGATATTTAATATGAAGAAGTTTATTATGTCATCACCCATATTTCAGATCATCCGCTCATCCCCTGTGAAATAGTAAATGAACAAAATCCAGCAGAATCTTTTTTTTTTTTTTGTATGCTTGTAAAGCCCGGCTCGATCGGTCCAATGGAGGCATCCGGTCAGCCGGTGAAGGTCTCTGCGTGTTACTGTCTTTTCTTGTGGCAAAGTATTTTTGATTAAATGCAATACATTTTTCATATGTATTCTCTCGTTATTTCATTTAACTCCATAAATGAAAAGGTTTTTAATGATATCTGTGCATCATTAAATATAAGCAAACGTTTTACTAATTCCTTTTAACTCTAATGAAATTATATCAAAGTCAGTTAGAATCATCAAATGTAACAATTTATTATGTCAGGTAAATTTATCATCAGTTCAAAGATAATCAATACAAAACATCAAATGCTCTGGAATAAAGAGAAGACGAACCCGACATTAGGAAATACGTGAAGCTGAGAGTCTTGCGGACTCCCAGCCTCACAGGCTTATATGAAGTACAGAAAAGGGCCCTGATCTCTAGTTGCATTTCATTATATAGACAGACCTCATTTCATATGTAAACATGAGTTCACAGTGGAAATTTACCTTAAACACTGTCCCAGACTTACTGGGGGTAGAAGTTGATTTGCATGGGACCATTTGCTAACAGTGGGGATTTGCATTGAGCTTACACCTTCTGAGAGCAGGAGGGTTTTAACCATCCACCCTCCTTTGTGTGTATGTTATCTCTAAACTCTTAAAAACCTTATTACCTTTTGTTTTACTTATTTGGAAATGAGACATTTGTACCAGTCGCACTGAGACATTTCAAACGATACTAAACATACATAATACTCGATGATAATCATTCACATTAAAGCATTTCGATTCTTGTGTGAGTTTGAGTGATCTTCCCATGTGGGATGAGGGGGAGAAATGTAGCACGAGGGGGAGTTCAAATGTTAATTTGCTTTGTTCTCTCAGAGAGTTGCGCTATCTTCCAGTTTTTCCAGTCTTACATGCTTCATAAATCTATATTCAGTTCCTTCCTTAATGAATAAGTGCAGAATAACAGCAAATATCCTTTCAATGGCTAAAGTCATAAAGGATGTTTATGCTGCAGGGCCTTTTTCATGAGTGACAGCAGTACTTTTGCTTTACCTGAACCATTAAAGTTCAGCTTGACTCACAGGGACATATTCCAGGCCTGTCACAGTGAACACGGGAGTCGACTGGCGGGGAGGGGGGCGGGGACAGAGGAGACGCCGGATGGAGAGAGCGTGATACAGGCGAGCGGGAGCTAGTGGCTGGTAAAAGGTGCGCACCGTCTGAGATCATGAATTGGCTCCAGATGGGACCTGGCAGCCGGAAAAGGCGGAAGCGAATTGTATCGACAGGATTTGCTGGCCGGCCCCCGAACAAGGCCATTAGTGATGCTGTACAGTCACCTGGGAGAGCTCTCTCACACTGAGATTTCACTTTAGCTAAGTGTTGATTTGAACTCTCCAGCCAGGTTGAGTGCAATGGGAAGTAGACTCAGAATGTTCAGGCCATAGCCTGTATTGTTGAAGTAACAATGAGGCCTTTCCTGGAGTTTTTTTGGGGTTATGATGCCAGTAGTTGTCTTTTAGGATTGATATGAGCATGACTACACCGATAATGGTGTTTTAGCACCCTACGGCAGCATATTTTCACATATTAATTACATGAATTATTAATTACATATTAATAAATGCATCTTTTTATTTTCTGTGATGGAGCAGCCATCTTTCAACAAAGGTTTCTTTGCGAAATCTCTGTTACACTGTGCCTCATTTACAAAACAAATGCTTCGAACAAACAAATAATCCCCTGACTCGATCTAGGATGCCATTAAAATAAACCATACACTTATTTCCGATACTGGGATCCTTCTTAAGTTTGTACAGAGATGCAAATGAGCTGTTTAAACTAGACGTGTCAAAGTGAACATTCTGTCTTCCATTTGTCCTGTTGTTGAAAGACTCAAATGTGTTGACTAGGCCTATGTCAGAAACTGACTATGTGATGGGAGGAAAAATTATATGTAGATAATTTTGTATTCTGGTGCAAAGGTTTTGCATTCCCCTGAGAAGCTTTGCCTTCTCTATAGCAAAGAAAACAAAACATTTGCAAGTGAACGCAAAATATTTTTTTCCTCCAATCTCATATCTTTCCCATCACCACGTCCCTTTAGGGGCTCCGTAGTACCTAATGTAGACATCAGCAATGATTAAAATGGGTTATATTTGCTTTTGACACGACATCCAGTGTAGGCAAATATCAGCTGTTAAGTGACTGAATGCCAGTGGGTGGGGCCTATGGTGAGATGATGTATAAGGATTTGTCAATGTCTTGCGCTGGAGGCAGTCATATGCAAATTTATCTGCCCATGTGATGTCACAATTGTCGTGAGCTGGTTGCAGAAAAAAAAAGAGAAAGTTGGCAGGATCTAGATGCAGCAACTTCCTTTATTAGAAACAAACTCAAAATCTTCACAAAACAGTCTAGAATCTCAGGAACATTAACAGAACAACAAAATAAGTACTGACAACGACAGACTAGATCTAACTAATCAACTAAATAAACATCAGGTGCAAACGATAATTAAACAAGGTGGGAAAAAGGAACAAAGGAAAAAGAAAATAGAACAAAAACCAACTCATAGTAAAACGCAAACACAGATAAAACAGGGACATAACCCTGACAACAATATCAAAATGAGCCTTCATTAAATAAATGCTTTGTTTATAATGAGGAGGACGTTTTATGCTATGAAAATTCCAGGATATTTTAACGGTACAAAGGCCTCTTGTACAGTACATCAAAAGATCAATGCAACTTTGATTTCCCATGTCACTGTGCCCAGTGTTACTGTAGTATTATTTATTATAGTATGTAAGACTATATCATATTTATGCAGTAGCCTACTATTATTTTGTATTAGCTTGTTTTTTTTAATGTAATTTTAGTTTTCATTTAAATTTTGGTTTAGATTTTAGTAGTTTTATGTGCTTTTATTATTATAAAGCTTAAGGTTAATTAACTGATTGAAGTTTTTAAGTTTCAGTTCTCTTACGAGAGGTTCTCTCGTACTGCGTAATATCTCACGCTAGGGGAAAACCTCTATTCCTCGAGATATTGAAGCCAAAAAATTATCCTTAATTTTGAATTATTGCAAAACGTGTTGCAGCAGCATACAGACATAGGCAGGCGGCTCAGTGTGCCTATTAGCTGTCCTGCGGCAACTGCAGCAGCCTATCGAAAGCGGCTCTTTGGTGACGGTCCAATGGGGGCACTTCGCGCCCATTGTGTCACGCTCGCGCCCAAAGGGGCGTGGTCTAGCCCTATAAAGATAGCTCGATGGGCTGATTTCACAGATTTTTTATCTCTTCAGCGAAGCTCTGCATCGCTGGATCCTGAGTGAAGAAGCCGCGCCGTCGAGACAGCTTTCTGCGGGACGAGCCTCTGCACTGAAGTCGCTGGCCTTCACCTCGCCGCCTTTAGCCGCCGTTCCTGCTACGCTATCCGGCGTACTATATATCCTTTACTCTGCTCTATGTGTGTGTGTGTGTGTGTTCGCCCCGCGACTCACACGTCTATCATCTAAAAGAGCCGCGTCTTTTTAAAGATGCTATCCTCCTGTGGCTCGTGCCGAGCCCCACTCAGCGACGGGGACCGCCATGTGATATGCGTTTCCTGCCTGGGAGAGGATCATGCAGCTCTCGCGCTCGCCGACGGCGGCTGCCCTCACTGCGAACTATTGCCTATGGTGACTCTGAGGACTCGCCTGGCATTCTTCTCCGAGACTGCACTTCCACCCGCTACAGTGCCGCGCCGTAAAAGCGCCGTACTCAGCGGATCCCCGAGCCTTCTCCAGCCCGTGAAAGCTCGCCGGTTCGCCCGCCAGCTTCACTAGCTTCACTCGAGTCGCTCACTGACGGATAACGGCCGCCGCGCGCCGCAGCTTCCGCCGCTTCCGCCGCTTCCGCCGCTTCCGCCATAAATGACGACGAGATAGCTGCACCTGTAGAGAAGGCCAGCTGCTCTATCCTGGCGTCGGACAGTGAGGATTGGGCGAGCTCTGTGGACCTCTCCCCCCTTCTTTCCGCGAGTCGTCAGGGAAACGGGCCAGCATCAAGACTTACTTTACGTTATAAGAATGCTACCCCGCCCCCGCCCCCCGTGGGCGTGCGTCACCGGCAAAATGAGGAAAGGGTGTGTTTTAGTCCCGCCGAGGCCGGACTCCATTTCTCAAACTTTTCTGAGCTCCTCTTAGTTTGAGCGGCTGAAATTTCAATATTGCAGCAATGAGCCTGTTGTATAACACGCACACCTGCAAACAAATGCCGACACACACAAAACTGTGATGAGACTCTCTTATTTGCTTGAGCTAATGTCGTTCCCCTCTGTGGCTCAGTGGCGGAACCCATAGCCTACGCGCCTGAGACCCGTGTTTGATCCCGGCTCTCGCAGCAGATAAAAATTTAGTCTCGCCGCGGCCAGACTTCCACCGAAACTTTTCGCTCGTTCAGTTTCTAGAAAATGCGACTGTTCCAGTGTATTTAGCAGTAAACAAGCCGGTACCACCGCCCGCTTGCCTGCTCACAAATGCCGTTTCCACGGCGACCCAGAAAAACATACAAGCATTGTATTTTCTGGTATTCCGGCCACAGCCGATGGTGTTATGAGTGTACTAAAAATGCCCACAACCCAGTGCTCATTTCTACACACAAACACAGCCCGCAAAAATGCAGGGCTCGCACAAACAAAATCGCCTCGTGTCGATTGTGCACTAAATGTAGTGAACGTGCCCACGTCTCAGTGCCCACAAACACTACACACCACATGTCCCACGGTTTCTGTAAAAACGAAACCAACACACATTCAGTCAGCTCAGGCCGACGGTGTTTCCAGTGCAGGAAATGTGCCCGCTGTCCCGCGCCCATATTCACTCACAGACATGTTAAGCCCCACGGGGCTCGCCCCACTCTCTCTCCTTTAGCAAACTGCAAAGGGATTTGAGTGCGGCCAGGCTGCCCGCCGCGATCGGAGCGCCCCCCCGCCTCACACACTGTAAACACAGTGTCTGCGTTACAGCACGCCGGAGCTCCCTTGCCGTCACTATGTCACGGCCAGAGCCCAGATCTCATTCTACCTCTAGCTATTCACGCGAGAGCGTGGGCACAGCTTCCTGGGGTATCAGAATGGGTGCTGAACACTGTAAAAAGAGGCGATTCGCTACAGTTCGCTCGACGCCCCCGCCATTACATGGCGTGCCTTGAATCCACGGTGAAAACAGAAGTAGCACATCTACTTCGAGCCGAAATAGCGACACCATTGAGCAAAGGGGCGACAGAGCCCGTATCTCAAGCTCAGAGCGAAGGGGGTCTGTACAGCAGATATTTCCTGGTACCAAAGAAAGACGGGGGTCTCAGACCCATTTTAGATCTAAGACAACTGAACAGAGCGCTTATGAAACGCTGGTTCAGAATGCTCACAACCAGCAAAATCCTCGCGCAGATTTGCCAAGGGGACTGGTTTATATCGATAGATCTGAAGGACGCTTATTTCCAGATACAAATAGCGTCACATCACAGCCGATTTTTGAGATTCGCCTTCGAGGGCCAGGCATATCAATACACAGTCCTACCGTTTGGCCTGTCCCTGGCACCCCGTATATTTACGATGTGCATGGACGCGGCTCTCGCACCCCTGAAACTTCAGGGCATGCGAGTTTTTAACTATTTGGACGATTGGCTGATTCTAGCTCGATCTCATTCAGAGCTCATAGAACACAGGACCATATTACTCGAACACCTCGAGAATCTTGGTCTCACAGTCAATTTGGCGAAGAGCTCGCTGTTCCCCAGCCAGGAAATATCCTTTCTGGGCACAGAGCTGAACAATGACAGCGCGATTATCGCCAGAGCGCATACTTAACATTCAGCGCTTCACAAAATCCTTTCGTTGCGGCACTATTGTCCCGCCCAAGAGATTTCAGAAAATGCTGGGCCTCATCACCATCAGTACTCCAGCTGGGTCTGCTTCGCATGCACCCACTGCAGTGGTGGCTGAAAGCACGAGTGCCGTCTCGAACTTGGGCCTCGGTCTGTTTCGCCTCAGGGTCAATCAGAAATGCGTCGCAGCTCTGAAACCTTGGAAGGCGACCGACTGGTACCAGTCAGGTGTAAACCTGGGGACTTCCTTGAGTGTGCAGGTGGTGTCCACGGACGCCTCCACCTCGGGATGGGGAGCACTGCACGAAGGCAGACCGTTCTTCGGCCTGTGGTCAGAACGAGAGAAGCTCCTACACATCAACTGTCTAGAAATGATGGCAGTCGATCATGCGCTGAGGCGCTTCTGTCCCCGAATAAGAGGTCACCACGTCTTGGTCTGCTCGGACAACATGTCAGTGGTAGCCTACATAAATCACCAGGGTGGCGTCAGATCCCGAAACCTTTACAGGCTGACGAAACGCCTCCTGGTTTGGGCACAGCACAATTTGCGCTCTCTGAGAGCAGCACATGTGCCTGTTCACCTGAATTTGGGACCAGACAGACTGTCCAGGAACAATGTTCCAGCAGGAGAATGGTCTCTGCACCCGCAGACGATCCTCCTGCTGTGGGAGACATTCGGCAGAGACATTCTGTATGAAAAGAGAGAGATGTCAGTATTTTTCTTTCCAGCTCATTATACCTAATTACGCATTAATGTGCCACGCCCACGGAGAGCGCGCGCTATTCAAACGCAAATGATCTAAGGCAAGCCATTCAAACATGCCAACGCCCACCAGCTGGATTATAAAACACATCGTGTTTAGTAAGTATCTTGTACAGCTGTGTACACAGCGTATCCTTTCGCTGTGAGGAATAATACTATCTAACCCTGGAAAATGTACCAGAAGTGCTGGTAGTTTCATTTCGAGGAGCAACGGATCCAGCTGATGTAGTAAGTCATTTATTCTAGTGCTTTGTTCTAATCATGATATTGAATAGTGTCGGACTGTTAACCGCAAAAAGACTGTTTAAATATGAATTGCGTGTCTGTGTGTAGGCTAAATGATGAGTGAACGGCATAGGCGCGCGCGCTTTGTTTACTACAGTTATACAGCGCGTGTCTGTGCCTTGTTCATTCACTCTCGCACCTACATTAGTAAACGTTATGCTTACATGAACACATACAAACTATATTGCTATAGCCTACTAAGATGAGTAAAAATAGACTGAAATATGTTGAAATAAAATGTCTGTATAAGCAACAAACTGCAAATTCACATGTATATACTAATATATCATACACAATATATTACAGACTAAATATGAATGTTTAGACACGATTTTGTGATTAGTTTTGGATAGATTATAAAGTTTTGACTGTAAAAAAAGACTACTGTCACATTAAATAGGTACGCTTTTGTTCACCAATTTCTGCTCATAGTTAAATATACTATAGTATGATGTTTTGTCAAAAATAAAGTAGGTATATTGAATTATCAACTAAGATGTTATTATAGTGTTTGTTCCAATATTCAAACTAATGAATCCTTACCTTTTTTAATACGCATGATAAAATGTATACTTTTTTCAAAGAAATACACTTGAAATGTTGTTAAAATTGTAATTGTTGTTGTAATTGTAGCCTATTTGTAATTGGTTACAATTTCTAATTGTAAAATATGTATAGGCTATATAGATAATTTCTTTTGTCCTTGCATTCTTTGGGATCCTGTGACACACCTGTGTGAAAGGGCTAATTAATATGCAGCTCATTATGCAGCACATTATCCGGCCTTTGTCTTCTCAGGTGTGAACACGCCTCCACGCATATTGCCTTTCTAAAAAAAAGGTCTCTAATAAAATTCAAATCAGTGTATGTGTTTGTGTAAATGATTAGGCAGGATGATTTTCAGATCATTTTGAAGCAAAAATTCTAGGCAACAACACTCATTAGTCAAAAGTCTTGTGGACACATATTTAGTATGTGTTTTGTGGCCTTATTTCAGACACTTTAAGTTTTAGTTTTTTCAATAACCATGCATAAGCAATATTCTCTCAAAAATACAAACATGTTTCATAATTGTTGCTCAGAAATTCCGGTAGCCCAGTTTGTGCTATATTGAGTGAATTTACACCTTTGCCATTAACATGTTTATAAATAACTGAAAAAAGCACAAATGTCAGAGCATGTCAGAACACCTCAAGGACCCCAAAAACCCTTAGACCTCAGAGGGTTAAAGGCCTACGTATCTCGCCCATCTGTTTTCAGACAGACTTAGCAGTTTTTCGTTTCATTCGGCGGCCACACTAAGGGCCTAGCCGCCTCGAAACAGACTCTATCCAGATGGATAGTTGATACCATAGCAATGGCATACACTACAAAGGGACTGGAGTGCCCCTTGGGTGTAAGAGCACATTCCACCAGAGGCATGGCCTCATCGTGGGCGCGGTCTAGTGGGATCTCCTTACAAGATATCTGTATGGCGGCAGGCTGGGCCTCCCCGTCTACATTTATAAGGTTTTATAACCTAGAAGTTCCCGCCTTACAAGCTAAATTGCTGTCGGTTTAAAGTCAAGCACCACCTGCCCCGTCGTTCGGCGCAGAGTAGCCCTTCTTATGGATAAATTATTTAGAATGATGCTTCTAGCCTCTCTTCTCGGACTCTCTGAGTTCATGGTGACTATGCACTATATGAGCCCAGGGCACCTGCCCTTGGGACCTTGGTGTTGGATCCCCGCATGCACGGTGTTTTGCATAGTGTTCCCCTAGTGTAAGATATTACGCAGTACGAGAGAACCTCTCGTAAGAGAACGTACTCGGTTACTAACGTAACCTCAGTTCTCTCTAGAAGAGGGAACGAGTACTGTGTATCTTGCCGTGCCTGCTACGCGCTGGTTCGCTTCGGTGATGAAAAATCAGTGAAATCAGCCCATCGAGCTATCTTTATAGGGCTAGACCACGCCCCTTTGGGCGCGAGCGTGACACAATGGGCGCGAAGTGCCCCCACTGGACCATCACCAAAGGGCCGCTCTCGATAGGCTGCTGCAGTTGCCGCAGGACAGCTAATAGGCACGCTGAGCCGCCTGCCTATGTCTGTATGCTGCTGCAATGCGTTTTGCAATAATTCAAAATTAAGGATAATTTTTGGCTTCAATATCTCGAGGAAAAGAGGTTTTCCCCTAGCGTAAGATATTACGCAGTACTCGTTCCCTCTTCTAGAGAGAACTGAGGTTACGTTAGTAACCGAGTACGTTTTTAAATCTAATATTTATATTGGATTTCAGCTTTATTACAATTTTTAGTTTTGTAAAGTGTTACCAATAATTATTGTGTACTAGAATAAAAGCAATCTATCCATGGCTATTTAAAGTACTCAGGGAAAATTGTTGATTCTCACTAAAACATATAAAACAATGTGTTACTCCCCCTCATTGACTCAATAAATTTGCTTACAGGAAGCCTTGCAATTGTACATACATGAGGCTCAAGGAGATGGCTGTTTATGCCATTTCAAGATAGCGGGGCTCATATTGTTTGTTCTGTAACTTGTTCCTGAGGGAGTGTATATTTCCAGGGACAGTCTTTTCCTGACAGCGGGCAGAAAGAGCATCTGTGAATGCGGGTGTGTTGGAGACACCTCAGCACTCAGTCTTCCACCTCCTCTTGTCTGGAAGAGCATCTAAACAAGCTACAGCTCCTCTGGGGCAGGAATGTATATGTTTAAGCACAGCTCCAGTAGAAAGTGAGAGAAATCCACTTTCTTGGACAACATTTATTTACTGCTGCTTTAAGCCTGGAAGATAATGTAATTATATATATATTTCATTATTTTCTTGCATCTATTACTTTTATACGCTGTAGGCCTGTTAGACTACAAGTATTGTCAATATAAATATAGGCTATATAGTTATGTTTTGCCTTAAACGTCAACATTTCATTTTTAATATATTTGCAATGTGTGTATGTGTATTGATTACATTATAATTATGCATTTTGTTAACTACATTTGTCCTCATCACATGGATAACCAGGCAGGTTATAATTGTGCTGTGCAAAAGGATGGTAGGTCAATGTATAAGGTTAATAGCAACAATTTGCAAACCCTGAATCTATGATGCTTGTATTGTGAATCTATTATTATATGGTGAATGAGGATCACACTGAGGACAGGCTCATTTTTCAAAAGGACCGACCATTTTCCTGTTGCTCTTTCACGGGCTGTTGATGAATTGAGCCTGACTACAGGCTATACCCTCTTTTAGCTGATGTAAATGAATCACTTAGTTGAACAGGTACATGTTTTTGACATTGCGCTGTTGAGAGCAGTTCTAATCAAGCCCTCCCCTGATTCCTTGGTTTGACATCAAAATTACTTTTCTGATGGAGGAGGTCTTGTGATCAATAAATAATTTGACTTTTAAATGGCTTTATCATATGTATATAAAAGGTTTTGTAAAAGTTTTCCAAATGGATTGATGACAGAGCTTTTTCTAAATATGAATACTTACATGAGATCTTGTGTAAACCAGAAGCAAGCATGTAATGTCACATCCTCATATACTGTATATGCCACGATAAGCTCATTAAATTGGACAGAAACATATTATAAAATGAGAACTAAAGTGTAATGGATAAAGAATTAGTCACTGCATTAAAGGGTTAGTTCGCCCAAAAATGAAAATTAAGTCATTAATTACTCACCCCCATGCTGTACCAACCCCGTAAGACCTTCGTTCGTCTTCGGAACACAAATTAAGATATTTATGATCAAATCTGAGAGGTGGATGACTGCTACATAGGCTGCCTAAGGGAATGAAACTTGACGAAAAAACAAACAAAAATAACGACTTTATTCGACTATTCCTTTTCTTCCTTGTAGGCCTGAAACGAGACTTCAAGAGATTTCCACGACGCATGCGCGAGAACTTAACTGAAGTAGTTGAAGGAGATCGCAATTCTCGCGCATGCGTCGTGGAAATCTCTTGAAGTCTCATTTCAGGCCTACAAGGAAGAAAAGGAATAGTCGAATAAAGTCGTTATTTTTGTTTTATTTCCGCACAAAAAGTATTCTCGTCGCTTGATAAACTTATAGTTGAGCCACTGTTGTGACATGGAATATTTAAACATTTTCTTCATTGACTTTCTGGTCCGTCAGGTTTCATTCCCTTAGGCAGCCTATGTAGCAGTCATCCACCTCTCAGATTTAATCATAAATATCTTCATTTGTGTTCCGAAGACGAACAAAGGTCTTACGGGGTTGGTACAGCATGAGGGTGAGTAATTAATGACTTCATTTTCATTTTTGGGTGAACTAACCCTTTAATGTCAGTCCACACCTACGTTTACATAGATGGTGAGAGATTAATTTTTCTAAATCACGTGACCATGATATATTTAGTTAATACTGAATAACTCATATTTTAGACACAAAATTATGATGTTACGCTAGTTACTTTGTCCAGATAATAATATAACGGCAGTTATGTTATGTGGTTTTTCTCTGTCAATGAAAATTGTCCCAAAGAATCTCCAAGCAACACAGTATTACAATACAGTGTTTCGTTCCTAAATGAGTCAGCTGTTTTGAACATATTGGTTGAATGAATGATTCAATGACTCACTCAGAAAGATGGTCACATTTTTTGTCTCTGAATGAATCAGTTTATTTGAATGATTCAGGTGATGACAGTCTGTCAAACACACACACATAGAAGAAAAGGCCCAGTAGGCTAGGACTGTAATTTAGCACTCGAACACTGATCAATCAATTCATAGACTATATAGTTGTTTTTGTTTTTGTTTTTTTTGTTAAATAACCCATGAGCATTTGACCCTATGAGAGTATAAAAAAAATTATGTTGAATTATGGTATTCAGTATTCAGCAAAGGGATTAATGCATGAAACAGACATCGGTAAAAACACAATGTCATCTTTCCTAAATGGGGAGGGGTTATCATCTTTTGGTGCTGCAGGCAATCGGTATTTTGTTCGCATGGAACATTTGCAAAATTTTGCAAGATTTTTACAATTGCAAAATCTTTTCTTGAATGCAAATGGCCCCACAGCTCCTTGTCCATAATATTGTGGTTCGATGACTCAATCTTCATTATTCTCTTTATCATATTTGTTTAATCAGATATAAAAGACACCCTCTGAAAAACTGTAATAAAAATTGTAAAAATGTCTCAAAAGAATTTGAAAAATTACAATTCATTTTTTTATATCCATCTTTATACATTAGATAAAAATGAAATAAAAGTGATCTCTTGGTAACACCATGATTCAGTATACTCCTGTTTTTCTTCAGGCTAAATTAATGAAAGAAGATTAAAATATGACTTTAACAGCAATCATGCCTCCTTAAGATCAAGTATCTGATCATTTTTAGCTTACATAGCATGGTGGGGTAATGGATTCAAGTGTTTGGTATGAAGAAGAGCTTGTACTTGAGCTCAAATGTGAAATTGGAACACTGTCACATTTTCTTTCAAGTCAGAGACTTCTGAGTGGCTGAGGAACAGATAAAAGACACGCTACAAAAAAATGTGGGTTTTTGTAATGAATAAAGAAACATGCTAATACCATTGTCATCTGAACAGGATTTGGCTGATAGGATGTTGGCGGTTCTATGTTGATAATGTAGGGAAAATGACCTTTTAAGTACTCTTGTGACCTGAGGGGGAGATCATGGCCTTGTCTACTTTATTCTTTATTCAATTCTTACATCAAATAGCGTTTTGATGTTTGTTTACAATAATCACTGATTCATGTCAAACAAAAATAGTCATTTTTTTTATTTTTGGTTTAAATTTCAGCTTCACTCTGAAAAAACAACCAGGGTATTATTACTGCAGCCACAGAAAAAAAAATGTTGGTGTGAAATAGAGGAGAGTGTAGAAACAAATAGGGGAGCGAAGGCTGGCCCGTGTGGTCCGATCCAACAGACGAGCTACTGTAGATCAAATTGCTTAATAAGTTAATGCTGAATCTGATAGAAAGGTGTCAGAATACACAGTGCATCACAGTTTGTTGCGTATGGGGCTGCATAGCCGCAGGGCAGTCAGGTTGCCATGACCCCATGTCCACCACTGAAAGCTCCAACAGTGGGCTTGTGAGCATCAGAACTGGACCACAAAGCAATGGAAGAAGGTGAAGAACAAACAAGTCCGATCCATGGAGGTCCCACCTCACAACTTACAGGACTTAAAGGATCTGCTGCTAACATCTTGGTGCCAGATACCACAGAACACCTTCAGGGGTCTAGTGGAGTCCATGCCTCGACGGGTCAGGGCTGTTTTGGCAGTAAAAGGGGGACACTGATGTCTTGCACAGATTATTGGCGTTTATTTTATCTTTAAATCACTTAGTATTTGGAACCTGTCTCTGACTCATCATCTTTGGATCTTCATTGTAACATTATTTGGTATTGAATGAATAAGAATAAATATTATCTTTCACTTAATTGCAGAATTTGCAGATCTAAACACATTATGAATTTTATGTAAACAAAGTTCGGGAGGAGCATGTTCAGGTAATCATCCAATCAGCACAAGCAGAAGCCAGTATAAATAAAGCCTTCCCTTACCTCCTGTCTCATGACTAATTTCTCAGCACATGACTCTGCCTCTGTGCAGTCATGTCCGAATTAGAGCTCTTCCCCTCCAACGATGAATCTTTCATCACGGAGTCATCTCCACCGCAAAGCGCAGTTCCAGCGACCCTTCCTTCTCCAGCAGCCAACGACAACATCGAGCCTCCATCCTCAACCAGGGGACGTCGGCCCTCCAGATCCTCTCCGCATACTCCAAGACGCCGAAGACTCCCCTCACCACCGCCAGCGAGGAACTCTTCATCTTCATCATCATCTTCCTCCGCGCCTTCCCACCTTCCAGCTCCCCCTAACATCCCTCCCATAGGGAAGTGGACAGTTAAGGGGCTAAGACAGGCCCTAATTAATTCTGATGCAAAATTCTCCCGCAGGATGAAAAAAGCAGAATTATTTAATTTATATGTCACCTTACAATCTTTTCACCTTTCTGTTTCATCTCCAATTCCTTCGGCTCGAACGAGCACGGCTCGCCGGGCCCCGATCACTCGTCCCGCAGTACCTCCTTCCTCTCTAGCAGCGCTGGGCTCCGCCCCCGCGCCACGGCGTCACAGACCTTCCACTAGCCTGGGCCGCGCCCCGAAACCAGTCACGGATGGGCGCCAATCTCCTCCAGGTCAACTCCCCTCCTCAGCCCTTCCCATTGTGGTACCTCACACTCTAGATCCCGGCAGTTCCACTTTCTTACACGACCCCCAAACGTTTTTCTTCCCTTCTACTTCTTTCAGTTTTCCTCCTTCCCAAGTGTCAGGTGCTCACCCTAACGTGAGGTTGCCTCCATTAGCCGGTCAATCGCCGGCGCATTTCTTTCCCCTTCCATTTCCACACTATGCTCTTCCTATTCCTCCTCCTCCACCTAACCCGGGGGCCGATCTCCGCGTGAGGATGCCTCCGCAAACGGCCACAGCCCCGATTTCCCATCCCTTTAACCCTCTCCAAGTGCGTTCTCCTTTCTCTCTCTTCTCAGCCACTCCTCAACCAGCCCCTCCGAATGCAGTAGCAGCTAAACCTCCTCCAGTGACGAACAACATCAGAGCACAAATCCTAGCAGAAATTCAGGATGCTGGCACCAGAAGCAGACCCCACTCCAACTCCAGTACCTCCTTATTTTCAGCTGATCTTCCCATAAACCATCCGCTAAAATCCCTCCTGGACACGTCCATCGAATCCATCTTCCAAGCCGTTTCTCCCAGAACCCTGCAAACTTATTACACCGCATGGAAATCGTTCAAATCATTCCACCTCTCTCACAACCTGTCGTTTCCCGAATTTTCTCTTTTAACAGTTACTTCATTCATATCTCATCTTAGTATTAAAGGTCTCCAAGCCGGATCCATTAAAAGCCATCTAAGCGGCATTCAATTCTTCCATAAATTAATCCACGGTAAAACGACACCCGCAATAAATAACTCCCAAACGTCCCTTCTAGTTAAGGGAATCCAAAGATCCCGCCCCACGCGCCCAGATACCAGACAACCAATCACAAAACTCCATGTTGCTTTGAGCACATCATTCTGCACCCGCGATGCGCATACACTCACCAGATGCATCTCATCACTCCGTCTTGGATACCACTCCATCAACACCGCATATACATTAGAAGCTATGTTCATCCTAGCATTCTTCGGTTTCCTCCGCTGTTCCGAACTGACCATCACTTCCTTATTCGACCCCAATATCCATCCCACTATTTCAGATCTTCAGATCGTAGATAATGAAACCATATCATTTTTCATTAAACAAAGCAAAACGGACAGAGACAAAAGAGGTCACTTGGTTTATATTTTCAATCTACAAACTCCCATCCAACCGTACCATGCGCTTTTCAATTACCTGCAGTACAAACTTTCCTCGTCCAAATCCTCACTCGACCCTCTTTTCACTAACGACTCCAATCATCCAGCTACGAGATTCTGGTTCCAAAAGCATCTTAAAACAGTCCTCATCAAATCCGGCGTCACAGCAGAGCATTTCTCTAGCCACTCATTCTGCATCGGAGGAGCTACCACAGCCGCTCAAAAAGGTCTCTCCCAACAACAAATCAAAACCCTCGGTAGCTGGTCATCGAATGCCTTCAAAACCTATATTAGGTCTAGCCGTTTTTTCATCAGAAATGCTCACCAAGCCCTAACTAATTAATTAAATAATAATTATCACCTGCTGCGCCTCATTTCAGTTACATCCGTTTACACCCTTCCGATTACATCTGGGCTCGCCGCTTGCACGCTCGCTTAATATTCATAGGGTTCGTTTTTAATCATATGCAGACTCCCCCGTTCGCACGCAGCGATGACTCACCCGTTTGAAGGCCGGGTTCCGTCCCCCTTCCAAACGCTGGTTGAACCCTCCCGTTCGAATTGCAGTGAGAGTCTGCCCGTCTTAGTCGTCGCCGGACGACCGCGCTCGTGTCGCCAGGTGGGCTCCCCATTCGTCGGGACGTGAGGGGTCTTTCCCGTGCCCCAGCCCCCCTTCGAAGTGCCGGTCGAGCCCTCCCGACCGAGTCCAGCGGGCGCCCTCCGTCCAACCTGGCGAGGCTTACCCGTCTGATGCCGTGAGCATATAAGTTCCCGTCGGACGCAGCGAGATTCCTCCTGGGTGAACGGTTAAAACTCGTCCACAAATTCACGCTCGCATAATTCTTGCGTCAGCGAGCTGTCAGTTCAACTGCAGAATGGGCTTATCCGTCCGATACCGTGAGCATCCAAGTTCCCGTCGGTTGTTGCGAGAGCCTTCCCAGTCGAACAGGCAAGCTCGTTCCTTTCCTTTGTAAATACATACCCTTCACTTTTTTGGGGGGTTAAATTCTACGCTCGCTGTCCTCCGTTTATCTGGCATTTTGGGGAGTACTCTGGGGGTCGGGCCGAATTCTGAGCCGGAGCCCTCCCCCCGGACAGCAAGCCAAATACGCATTATAATATTACATCAGATTTCATTAACATGTAAACTCGTGAAATGAAGTTTTATGTAAACAAAGTTCGGGAGGAGCATGTTCAGGTAATCATCCAATCAGCACAAGCAGAAGCCAGTATAAATAAAGCCTTCCCTTACCTCCTGTCTCATGACTAATTTCTCAGCACCCCACCTCCACCCCTTCACCCCATATTCGGCTGGGTCCGCGCATAGATACCTATGATCTCTAAGGTTATGGGGGGAGTACTCTGGGGTCGGGCCGAATTCTGAGCTCGGAGCCCTCCCCCCGGACAGCAAGCCAAATGCGGATTATAATATTACATCAGATTTCATTAACATGTAAACTCGTGAATGTGATATTATTAAAACTCTAGAGGAGATGCATATGAAGTTACCAGTTAATAATATTTTAGACAAAGGCCTCTATTTGCTTTCCATTTAATCTCATTGCTGTCTAGGAGGAAAAATATGACACATTAATAAGGTCTCATTTGCGACGTTTCTTTGCTTATGGGTGTTTTTTTGTTTGCTAGCTCTATCAGATCTATAAACTGCCTGACATCAGCCAGTATCGAACACATTGAGCAAACATCCACCTATACAACTGCTTGAGTAATTTAGCTTAAAGATTAGAGTGCTGTCATTTTCTCATGCCTCTAAAGCTTCAAGGTATAAAAGTGATTCACATTGGTCAAGACATTGTATGGTCAGAGTCATGTCACAGAGACAGGTTGATCAATGGTAATAGCCAAAGGAACACAGATTATTCGCTTTTCAGCACACCAAAACATCCTCAATCTTCAGACCCTCTACACATTAATAACCCATATCTGAACTGGATCATATAACTAGGGGATTTGAAATCCAAACAGGGGCTGCAATACACCATTTTCTTGTCTAATTCCCAGCGACATCTCTCATTTTGTATTGTTTGTTGGTCCTCACATTGCTGACCTTTGAGCTACCGAGAAACAATACAGAAGAATTCATATTAGATTGTCTCAATCCTTTTGAAGCTGTATATAAAAAAAAACATTTTTATTTTGACAGTATATGAAAGGCCTGCCTTCAATAATGTTGGATGATTGATGTGTAGATTATTAAATCGACAAATTCTATGGGTTGAGTTTGAGAACGCAGAAACATGAACTTTCATGACGTCTCATCTGCCAAATTTATTAGAAGTAATGTAGTTTGGGAGTGTGTCAGTGGCTAATCTCAACACAGCACACAGTGAATAATGAATGCTTTTGTCATCTCTTATTCATTAAGACAAGGGGTCAGTGCTTCAGTTACTCTGTCCTGTTTTGATTCTGCCTGGACAGCTTTTCTTGTAGTTTCTGACCTTGGGAACGGAGACAAAAGTCAATGTGGCATGACACTGGCAGCTGAAAAACAACAGAAGGGAACAGAAGACACAAACAGCATTTGGCATTACTTGAAGACTTTCACATGTATTGTATTATTGGCATCCACTAAAGAGTGATGAGAAGTACAAAGCAATGTATGACTATAGAAGTGGAAGAGCTCATTAAAGTGAATGATTACATTTTTCAAGGAATAACCTAAATTGAGGTTTCCCTCTAGAGTGCCATGATGTGGATTATATTTTATATGCCTTTTAAATGCCTTTATATTTTAATATGGGCTCTGGGAATAATTTTCAGTTTTAGTTATTTTAGTTCTTAAACTAAACAAAAATAAGAAATGGTTTGTTTTTTTAATAAATATGAATTTTATATTTTATTTTAATTAAAGGTGCACTGTGTAATTTTTAGTGGCATCTCGGGTGAGGTTGTGAAATGCAACCAACAGAAGTTAAGGTGGCTGACAGGAAAATATGTCATCGTCTGAGACAGCAGATGTCACGGAATGGTCAGAACTGAGTCGAGGATACAAGAGCAGGATGTGAGATGATGTTTATTAAATAATACAAAATAAATACAAGCTTTAAACAAAAACAACCCTGAGGGGGAAAACAAGAGAGGTTTCAGGCAAAAACATGTAACACAAGGAAACAGGAAACATTGACAACGAACCAGCACAGGACTACAAACACAGGGAGGCTAAATAGGGGAACAAACAAAGGAGGGTAACGAGCAGGTCAGGTGGGACAAATTAACCAATAATCAGATAACAAGATGGGAGGGGCTAGACAATAGACAGGAGAGCACATGGCACAAGGGAAACACATGCCAAGCCATGTGCTCACAATAAACAGAACTAGAACACAAGCACATGACAAACCGGGAATGTCAGAGCTCTATCACCCACTAAGATAAAACCAGACAGAAGTGACAGAACCCTGACAGCAGAGAGTAGTACACTCGAGCAATGAAGTTTCTTTACAAAGATAAATTAAGAAATTAGGTTTACTTGATTATTCAGGGCTGATATTCATTATTGTTACTTGTTCATCATTGTGTCAGTGTTTTATTTGCTAGCTTCTTTGCATGAAGAACAGCATAGAGACGAAACGCGTTTGTCCGTTTGGGCTACTGTAGTGTAGTGTTACAAATTTATTAAATGTTATAGGTTCCAGTACAATAGTATTTAAACTGCAAAAGTTCAGCTGTGAAACTGGCCATTCCTGTTTTGTGTATTAGTCAGATTACTGAGACTATCTAATGGCTCTTGGAACTCCTGTCTCAGCAAGAGAGTCCTGCCAGTCTCGTTCTCGTGGTTCAGTTTGAATAGTTATGCTGATTGGATTAGGATTGGTATCACTCTCAGTCTAGGGCAGGTTTCCTGAACTGGTATACTTTATTTACATGCTCTCCACCCCTAAATGTATATATATATATTGTCAGGGAACATTCCCTTAGTTAGACTTGTCTTGACGTTACTGCAAGTACTAACAGCTCGTGTTTCTCAATAAAGAATTCTGCTGAAGATACAACCAGGTCTCCTGGTCTTCGCTTCTGAGTTTACAACACTTTAGAAGAAAAAAGTTCACAACAGTAGAAACATGTCGGCGCAAAAATGTATGTGTATGCTGTGTATGTAGATAGAAATGGCTCATTCTAAGGTAATACAAACATAACGGTTCATTATGTAAGGTCTTTAATACACCACTGAAAACATAGTTATGTGATATTGCATTTCTGTTAACAGATCCTCCTAAATATTACACAATGCACCTTTAAGTTAATATTTATTTCAAATAATAATTAGAAATAATAATAAATAATAATTTATAAACAATTAATAATTATTAAATTATAATTTTAGTTAACGATAATAACCCTCATTCCAATTTGATAAAATTACCATTTCATTCTGCTTTCTAAAGACTGGTCAGAAGTCATTAAATTAATTCCAATTATTATTTGATAGTAGTAGTTTTTAATAGTAAGAAAAAAAGTAGTAAATTTAAAATCTGAATATAAAATGTAATTATTTAATCTTAACCTAGTCCTACCCTAACCCTTAAGTACATGTTGTTAATTAATATTACTCTGTACTTAAATGTATAATTACACTGTAACACAGACACATTTTCGGTGTGTATTAATATTTTCCACATTTTGGAATAAAAAAGGGTCTTAACACTCCAACTTAAATATATATATTACAATGTAAAGAAATGAATGAAATAAATAACATAAAAAAATCTGATGAATTGTAAAGAAATTAACGTAAAACTTTATTTTGAGGTCAAACAAGCTAAACAAGATAACGAGGGGGTGTGGTAAATCAGAAACACCTGGGGAGACTAATAAACAAGAAAAACTACAAAGGACTACAAAACATGGCACAGAACAGGAAATAACGTACTCGGCTACTAACATAACCTCGGTTCTCTCTAGAGAGGGAACGAGTACTGCGTAATATCTTACGCTATGGGGAAAACCTCTTTTCCATGAGATATTGAAGCCAAAAATTATCCTTAATTTTGAATTAATGTAAAACGCTGTGCAGCAGCATGCAGACATAGGCAGGACGGCTCGAGCGCCTATTGGCTGCCCTGCGGCAACAGCAGCAGCCTATCGAGAGAGGCCCTGCGTGACACCATATCCAATGGGGGCATTTCGCTCCCATTTCGTCACGTCCCGCCAGAAAGGGCGTGGTCTCGCCCAATAAATATAGCTCTATAAGGCTGGTACACTGGTTTTCATCGCCGAAGCGAACCAGAGCTGTGTATGCACGGCAAGATATGCAGTACTCGTTCCCTCTCTAAAGAGAACCGAGGTTACGTTAGTAACCGAGTACGTTCTCTTACGAGAGTATCTCTCGTACTGCGTAATATCTTCCGCTATGGGGAACACAATGCAAAACGCCGTGCGTACTGGGATCCTACACCAAAGTCCCAAGGGCAGTAGCCCAGGGCTCATGTAGTGCACAATCACCATAGACTCACAGAGAGTCGGAGAAGAGAGGCTGCAAGCATCATTCCCCATGAAATAGCATCCTACAGGAGCTAGTTATGTTAACAGTGTTTCACACAGACAGGATGAACGTGTTCAGCCTGAACTGGGTAATAGTATGGGTTATTCAACACCCAAGGAGCTGTTTTATCGCTCAGTGAGCGATGCACAGGCAAAACTCAGCATCTGGGCCAGCACAGCGGGGCAGATAGCACTGAATTCTATACCGACAGAAGCTTGGCTTGTAAGGCGGGAACCTCTAGGTTATAAAACCTTATAAATGTAGACGGCGAGGCCCAGCCCGCAGCCGTACAGATATCTTGCAAGATAACCCCACTATACCACGCACACGACGAGGCCATGCCTCTCGTGGAGTGCGCTCTGACACCCAAAGGACACTGCAGGCCCTTAGAAGTGTAAGCCAGTGCTATGGCGTCGACTATCCATCTGGATAGGCTCTGTTTTGATGCGGCCAGTCCCTTGGATTGTCCGCCAAGCAAAACGAAGAGCTGCTCGGTCTGTCTGAAGACAGACGAGCGGGACACATAAGTTCTCAGTGCCCTGACAGGGAAAATGAGACTCGCATCCTCCTCCTCATCATGAACCGAGAGGGCGCACAGGGAAATAACCTGGGCCCTGAACGGTGTGTTGAGGGATTTGGGCACGTACCCGTGCCTTGGTTTGAGTATGACTTTTGAGTCATTAGGCCCAAACTCCATACATGACGCGCTTACTGAAAGCGCTTGTAAGTCCCCTATGCGCTTCACTGAAGCGAGAGCCAAAAGAAACACCGTTTTGAAAGACAGATGCTTCATGTCTGACAAATGGATTGGCTCGAACGGGGCACATTTCATGGCTTCCAAAACCGTAGAAAGGTCCCACACCAGGACTGAAGAAGGTCTGGGAGGGTTCAGCCTCCGAGCTCCCTTGAGGAATCGCACGACTAGGTCGTTTTCCCCCAGTGACTGGCCAGACACAGGTTTTGTAAACATTGCTATGGCCGCCACGTACACTTTGAGCGTGGATGGGGTCCTGCCCTTATCCAGCAGCTCTTGAAGGAAGGAGAATACTTCCATGACCCCGCAGTCTATGGGTGAAAAGCCCTGAGCTTGACATCAGAGAACACAGACCAATTCAAGGAGTAGAGCCGTCTAGTAGACGGGAACCTCGCCTGCGTGATCGTGTTTAACACTCCCTCCGGGAGGTTAGCGGGTACCCGTTGATGGCCCATGCATGTAGGGACCATAGTTGCAGGCGAGGATGCCAAATCGAGCCCTTGGCCTGAGAGAGGAGGTCTTTCCTCAACGGTATTGGCCACGGGGCAGTGCTGGTCAGCCGCATCAGGACTGGGAACCAAGTCTGGTTTGTCCAGAGCGGAGCCACAAGCAGCACTGGGAATCCGTTTTCCCTGATTCGTTCCAGCACTTGAGGCAGGAGCGAGACGGGGGGGAAAGCATAGAGGGGACAGTGGGGCCAGACGTGGGCCAGCGCGTCCTTGCTCTTGGAGAAATATTTCGGACAGTGAGCGTTCTCGTGGGACGCGAACAGGTCCACCTGCGCTCTGCCGAATGTCTCCCACAGCAGTTGGATCGAACGTTGGTCTGCGGGTGCAGCGACCATTCCCCTGCTGGGACATTGTTTCTGGACAGTCTGTCTGGTCCCAGATTCAGGTGACCAGGCACATGCACCGCTTTCAGTGAAAGCAGGTTGTGCTGAGCCCAGACCAGGAGGCATTCCGTTAGCCTGTAAAGGTTTCGGGACTTGATGCCGCCCTGGCGATTTATGTATGCCACCACTGACATGTTGTCCGATCGGACCAAGACGTGGTGACCCTTTATCTGGGGACAGAAGCGCCGTAGCGCGTTGTCGACTGCCATCATTTCCAGACAGTTTATGTGTAGGAGCTTTTCCCGTTCTGACCACTGGCCAAAGAACGGTCTGCCCTCGAGCAGCGCTCCCCATCCCGTGGACACCACCTTCACACTCGAGGGAGTCCCCAGACTCACACCTGACTGATACCAGTCGGTTATCTTCCAAGGTTCCAAAGCTGAAACGCATTTCAGATCGACCCGGTGACGAAACCGACCAGCGGTCCATGCCCTGGGCGTAACTCGCGCTTTCAGCCACAGCTGCAGTGGGCGCATGCGAAGCAGACCCAGCTGGAGCACTGAGGCAGCTGAGGCCATGAGGCCCAGCATTTTCTGAAACCTTTTGAACTGGACAATCGAGCCGCGGCGGAAGGATTTCACGGCGTGCTGAATGTCCAGTTCGCGCTCTGGCGACAGACGCGCTGTCATGGATAGCGAGTCCAGCACTGTTCCCAGAAAAGAAATGTTCTGGCTGGGAGACAGCGAGCTCTTCGCCCAATTGACTGTGAGACCCAGATTCTCGAGATGTTCGAGTAATGTGGCCCTGTGTTCTATGAGCTCTGATTGTGATCGAGCTAGAATCAGCCAATCGTCCAAGTAGTTAAAAATTTGCATGCCCTGAAGTCTCAGGGGTGTGAGAGCCGTGTCCATGCACTTCGTAAATGTACGGGGTGCCAGGGACAGGCCGAACGGCAGGACTTTGTATTGGTATGCCTGGCCCTCGAAGGCGAATCTCAAGAATTGTCTGTGACGTGACGCTATTTGTATTTGAAAATATTTGAAAGTCTTTCAGATCTATTGACATAAACCAGTCCTCCTGGCGAACTTGCACGAGGATTTTCCTGGTTGTAATCATTCTGAACTGGCGCTTCGCGAGCGCTTTGTTCAGCTGTCGCAGATCTAGAATGGGTCTGAGACCCCCGTCTTTTTTCGGTACCAGAAAATACCTGCTGTATCGCCTTCGCTTCGTACCTGCCTTCGCTCTAAGCCTGAGATAAAGGTTCTATAGCCCCTTTGCTCAGTAGTTTCGCTATCTCGGCTCGAAGTAGATGAGATACTTTTACGTCGTTTCGACTCGCGCCACGCAACGGCGGGGGTGTCGAGTGAACTGCAGCGAATAGACTCTTTTTATAGTGTTCAGCACCCATTCTGATATCCCGGGAAGCTTTGCCCACGCATCTGCGTGAATAGCTAGAGGTAGAATGAAATCTGGGCTCGGGACGCGCCATAGTGGCGGCCAGAGAGCTCCGGTGTGCTGAGAAATAGACACTGTGTTTGCAGTGTGCGAGGCGGGGGGTGCGCTGATCACAGCGGGCAGCGGGCCCGCTCAGCTTCTCTCTGACAGGTTGTGGAGAGAAAGCGAGCGGGACGAGCCCCGTGGGGTACGGCATGTCTGTGAGGGAATGTGGGCGCGGGATAGCGGGCACACTCACTGCACTGAGAACACTGTCGGCTCGCGCCGACTGAAAATGTGTTGGTTTCGTTTTTACAGAAACCGTGGGACATGCTTCGTGTAGTGTTTGTGGGCACTGTGTCGTGGGCACGTACACTTTATTTATTCCACAATCGACATGAGTCGATTTTATTTGTGCTAGCCCTGTATTGTGGCGGGCTGTGTCTGCGTGTGGGAATGGGCACTGAGACGTGGGGATTCTTACAACACTCATAACACCATCGGTCGTGGCCGGAACACCAGAAAATACACTCTTTATTGGATTTATCTGGGTAGCCGTAAAAACGGCTTTTGTGTGCAGGCAAGCGGGCAAATTGACCGGCTTGTTGACTGCTAAATACGCTGGAACAGTCACATTGCATGGAACTGGACGAGCGAAACGTTTCGGTGAAAATCCGGCCGCAGCGGGATTTGAACACCGTCGCTTTCCTAGAGAGGCTAGGAAGGCTTTGAGACCTCGGGCTTGATTTCAATCCTCGGCCGGGGCCCGCGCTGAGGGGGGCGGCGTCCAGCAGAGCGAGAGCGCGGTCTCTGTTCTCGAGCCTGGCGGCGTTGAGAAGCAGCGGCGGCGGGTGGTGCAGGTTGTGGCTGGGAGCTCCGGGCAGACGGCTGTTTAGAGCGACCTGCTGCGGAACTAGAGCGCTTCGGGAGGAAGTGCTTCATCGCCTGCGATGTCTTTTGAACCTCTTGGAATCTGTCCGCAAAATCTTTGACGGCAGATCCGAAGAGGCCAGCTGACGAAATGGGCGCGTCGAAGAATACAGAGCACTCTGCTTCAGTCATTTCAGACAGTGTCAACCACAGATGTCTCTCAGCCACGGTAAGAGAGGCCATGTTCCGCCCAATGGCCTGTGCAGCTGATTTTGTAGTGCGTAGAGCCAGGTCTGTAGCGCTTCGCAAATCCGCAATCCTGATCGACTCAGCGCCTTCCTCGTCCATTTTTCGGAGAAGGTCGGCCTGGAAGATCTGCAAGATGGCCATCGTGTGTAAAGCTGACATGGCTTGCCCGGCGGCGGTGTATGCGCGACCGTGCATGGCTGACGTCACTCGGCAGGCTTTAGATGGTAGCGCCGTCTGAGCTTGCCGTCTAGCATAGGGCGGGCAGAAATGGGAAGCTACCGCTGCTTCCACTGGGGGAAGAGAAAGGTATCCTCTGTCTTTCGCACCGTCCACAGTGGAGAATGCAGCCGAGACAGAGGTACGCACCCTGGCCGAGAGGGGGTCACCCCAGGTCCTCGCGACTTCTTCGTGAAGCTCAGGAAGAAAAGGCGCGGGCCTGGATTGTGACGGCGCGTGGTCCTTTCTGAGGAAGCATCCGTTCAGTCGGTTGCGCGCAGGCTGCGCGGGCGCCTCCCAGTCGAGGCCGAGGTTGTCGACGGCTTGAGAGAGCAGACGCATCAGCTCTGATTCAATGCCGGCTCGTTTCCCAGAAGGCTCGCGGATCGCAGCGGCGAACACACACACACACTTTGAAAAGGATATAACGCCGGAAAGCGTAGCAGGTACGGCGGCTAAAGGCGGTGATGCCGGCGACTTAAGACTCAAGGCTCGTCCCGCTGTGTGCTTTTCCTCAGACGGCGTGGCTTCTCACTCCGGATCCAGCGATGCGTGATGCTTCGCTGAAGAGATGAAAATCAGTGTACCAGCCTTATCGAGCTATATTTATAGGGCGAGACCAAGCCCTTTCTGGCGGGACATGACGAAATGGGTGCGAAATGCCCCCATTGGATATGGTGTCACGCAGCGCCTCTCTCGATAGGCTGCTGCTGCTGTTGCCGCAGGGCAGCCAATAGGCGCTCGAGCCGTCCTGCCTATGTCTGCATGCTGCTGCACAGCGTTTTACATTAATTCAAAATTAAGGATAATTTTTGGCTTCAATATCTCGTGGAAAAGAGGTTTTCCCCATAGCATAAGATATTACGCAGTACGAGAGATACTCTCGTAAGAGAACAAAAGGCCACACAGACAAGGAGAACACAAGACAGGAATCATGACAGTTACATTGTATTTACTCAAATAAGTACTGAATAATATTAATTAACCACATGTATGGAGTTACGGTTAGGGTAAGGGTTTGGTTTAGGGTTAGTTATTTGTAATTATGCCTAATTTATTACTATAGTAAGTACATGTAGTAACATGTAACTACGTCACCTTAAAATAAAGAGTTACCGATTAATATGTATGGACAATTTACGTTTGTCTGCAAAACTACTTTAAGCATCTTAAGCATAAACCTGTCATCAGAAACATGAATTCTGTTAGTGTGTGTGTGTGTGTGTGTGTGTGTGTGTGTGTGTGTGTGTGTGTGTGTGTGTGTGTGCGTGTGTGTGTGTGTGTGTGTGTGTGTGTGCGTGTGTGTGTGTGTGTGTGTGTGTGTGTGTGTGTGCGTGTGTGTGTGTGTGTGTGTGTGTGTGTGTGTGTGTGTGTGCGTGTGTGTGTGTGGGTGTGTGTGTGTGTGTGTATGTGTGGAAAATTCAGATGTCTTAATTGTGCTAATGAGTGATGGTCAAGTGTCTCTGTGTATTTGTCTGAACATAGGTGTATGTGAGTGTGTGCTGGCCTCATCCTGTCAGGGTTGGATTAGGCAGACTGAGCAAGTGTGAGATTGAAGGAGGACGTCTCAGGGGAACAGCGGAGAGAGAGAAATGCCCGAGGATCATCCCACCGTGTGGAACTGCAGCTTCTCCATCTGCCTGAGAGCTGCCACGCATACCTATTCACCCTCACCTCCACTGCCTTATTCCACTCACTCATGTGTGGAGTCTTTTATAGCTTCACTCGCACAGGATACGCAGGGATAATAGCAAATCCACGTCCAATAAACCTTGTGTGCTGAGCAGAATAAACTTTGACAAGTCTGCTAAAATCATCGCTTAAAAACATGGGCTTCATGCTCTTTTTTTTTCTCTTTTGAATGGGCCTCCATCATATTCCTGGGCCCAATTTGTGCCTTAGGTGAGATATGACCAAAAAAACGTTTTTTTTAACAAGTCTTGAGGCATAATATTTTGCTAAGCAAGAAAGGAGTTTAAATCCTGATGTAATAAATAATTTTTTTAATTATTTTATTTTCATTTTTATTTTACTGACATAGATTGCATTTTTCCTGGTAATAATATCTGGTTAACTTTACTATGAAGGTTCATTAGTTAACATTAACTAATGTTAACAAAGGTTAAAAAATACTGTAACAAATGTACTGCACATTGTTAGTTAATGCCATAACTAATGTTAATAACTTATTGTAAAGTGTTACCATTTGTTTATTTATTTATTTGTTTGTTTGTTTGGGAAATTATAGCTTTAGCTTAGGTTCTTCTACAGACTTGAATGCCATGTCAAATTTGTGACTATTTTTTAGGTCTGGCCAATCACTGCTTGACACTTGGAGTATATAAATCCTGAACTTCCTCTTTTACGTTCGCAGTTGATGACGCTGACGTTCCCCTCCATCGATCCCACTACACCCAGGTTGGTCCCTATCCATCTGTTGGGGGTAGGCTCCGCCCCTGCTTTCATAATTCAGGCAGGACCAGCCGAATCTGCATCCCCGAGGATTTGGACCAAGGATGGGGTCTATACGCCAAAGAACTTTCCTATGCAACTAGACATGAATCATTGCTCTCTACCATTAATCCTTTATGGAATAAATACCATGTAAACTTTTACTGTGCCCTCTGAGTCTTTCTGGTAGAAGTTGCATACAAAATCCACACACAAAAAAAAAAAAAATGGAAGGGCACATTCACTGGCATAGTGCTTCTGCTTTAAAAGAAATGCACAAGGTTGACCTTTTGGTTGTAGATTGGGTTGTTTTTCCTGTTGCCTCTATAGATCGTCTCTAAAAACTGAGATGGTGATGTGAGGCAAAGCCTTTGAACTTGCACAAACATTAGGAGTATGAAAATACTCCATTACGTTAAGAGGGTCCCAGAACAGTGGCCCTCTCTTTTTTTTAATTGGCCTTGATGAAAGTGACTTTTATCTGGCCTCACCATCACAGATTTAAGCGGTTTAGATTTTTACCTCTTTGATACCACTGACTCCTGTGATCTGCCGGACGTGCCTTGCTTCTCATTCTGGTGCTTTTGTCTGAGATTGAATGGGGCTGGTGCTCCCTAAGCCAAAATCACAGTGAATGTAAGATGTACATGGATATGTTCAATGCTTTCGCTTTGTTGTTCCCTTTTAATCAGTTTATTTCTTTTCTTTCTGAATCTGGATGCCTTCATATAGTTGATATTTCAGGATTAGGTTAACATTTAGTATTTCTTCCTCATTAAAATATTTAACAAATAAAGCTACTTTTGAAAAAGATGTTCAGCTAAATAAAATGAAAACTCCAGCCCAATAAAAGCCTGAGATCACATGACCAGCCATACTATTCACTTTTTCTCTGTAATCTGCCTGTAACTGGATACGTTTTACTTGTGGACTAAATTAATCATAATTGTGAATTGCATCATATTACAAAAAAAGAAAGAAAAAAAGAAATACAACAGACCCCCCCATGGAGCATCCACATAGACTCTATGCATTTTGGTTTGCTTATGTCTGGCCTGTTCATTTAATTTGGTTTGCTTTCTCATTCAAACTATATGTGAGAATTATTAATGAATATAATTAAGCATTCCTTCCTTTTTTCTTTTTTCTCCTCCAACAATCCTAATCTAAGCTGCATGAAGCTGCCTGAAAGGCTGCGGGCTGATTATATTAATAAACTAATTATGTAGGAAAGCTCCCATAAACCAACAATGATTATTCTTCTGTCTAATAAAGCCTGACTCAAGGCTAACCATCTATAACCATGCTATATTTTTATTGAAATGAAGTCTGCCCTGATCAGCAATGGTTTCCTTTATCCTCTGCGTATTATTGTGAATATTATTTAGCTGTCTGTTGTTATTGAAGGGATGCTGGAGGCTCATGCTATGATAATGCAATAATGCTACAGTGGCAGTTGCTATATATATTACATATAACTATTACAACCACCCAGACTTTTTTATAGTGAATTAAAAAGGCAGTAATGAATTGTCATTACTGCAGCGAGAGAGCGACCAAGGAATGATCGTAAAATCATCCTGAAAATCAAAATGGATAAAAAGCCTTCATGGTAATTTATATTCTAATCACAATGCACTTAGCATATTTCTCAGGAAGGTAAAAAACACACACACAGATCCACAAACAAATACAGACCGAATGGATTTTCAATACTTGACAGACAGGAAACAGAATATGTTACATTAAACTGCTCTCCATCTCCCATTGCCGTCACCAGTTTCCACCCTTTTAACATTCCATGCAGCATCCTTGTCTTTGACAAGACTCTTCACCTCGATTTCTGTTTTCCTTATGAATTGAAGGATTAGCGATCACTCTTGCACTACCACTCTGCCAGTTTTATTTTAGAATTGCCCAGAGCAAACAGCTACATTGCCATGCCACTGGCTTGCATCAGTCACTTACGTGATGGATACAGTGCCTCATGTTAACTGACGTGCTGGAAGAGAATTATATATTTTTTAATATAGATAAATCTATCCCCCACCGTTCAGTACTGTTCTGTACTGTTCCATTATATAGCTACACAGGAACAAATGAGTATCACAATATTAAAGTGCCCCTATTATGCTATTTCAAAGTTTCCTAATGTTGTTTTGGAGTCTCCTACAACAGGTTTACATGCATCAAAGGTAAAAAAACTGTTTAATTTTCTCATAATATAGCCTACATGTGCACATCACCACATTTTCAATGATTCTCAAACGACTCATCAGATGAATCAATCTCTCTAAATCCCTCCTTTCCGGAAGCTACTCTGCTCTGATTGGCCAGACAGCTCAGTCTGCTGTGATTGGTCTACAGTGTACAGCGCGCATGTCGAAAACAAAAACGCCCATTGCCATAACCAAGGGGGTAATCCACCATCCGGAAACTGAAGTCTGCCTGGGGGCCGCCATTGGCTAGCAAGCCTTCACCTGCTGTTAGCATTCCATTGACTCCCATTCATTTTGGCATCACTTTGACAGCGAATAACTTTACATCTGAGGTGTTGAAAGACTCCATTTGTCCATTGTTTTTTTCTAAAGAAACACGACAATGTATAAAGGCTCCATTATCTTGTATCTTACGTTATGGCCCCGTAGAAGCAGTTTTTGTAAAAATAGTTTCTGTTATTGAATGTTATGGTTACCATTGTGGTGAAGAGTAGCGCTATCAATTGCGATTTTTCACTTTGATACATTTTAATATGTTCAATAACCCCTAATCACAATTTATCATTGACACTAATTTCACAGATCAGCAAGGAGCAGGTGTGCATGTGTCGAATGTGTGCATCCTGAGCTATAATGGAAATTGTATGTTGGGTCAATGTAACTCAATTTAATTAAAACAGCAATCCCTTATTTTATGTTCCATAAAACTGATTGAAGTAGACTACAAGAACAAAATTAGAATTTGTAGGTAGAAAATCCTTGGCTCTTCATTTGGGTGCACCTTTTGTTATCTTCCCGGTCAAAAGTGACCGGACACTAAAAATTAAACTTCCTCCATCCCAGTAAAACCAATGCAATTTATTTTTGTTCTATAATATTTTTTCTTTTTCATTTTGTATGTTGAGAGAATTTGATGTTGCTTATTAATATTTATGCAATATGTATGGTCCATTTTTGCCATTAAAAATAATTAAAATTACTTTTTAAAAGATTTCTTCAATTATTGCAGTATTTCAGATTAATATAGAGGCCTTTTAACCTCTTCCACTCTAAGGCATATTTTGGAATTCCGCCTGAATTTAACACACCCAAGTTTAAATATTCACTCTAGACACATACAGTGTAGGAAATTTAAAAAGCTAGTGTCATTGTACAGAAAACCCTTCAGATTTATTAAATCAGATTGCAAAACTTCATAAATAGCATTGTATGCTTTTAAAATATTACGATAAACATAAAAAAAATAGGACTTTTATTTTATTTTTTTATAGAATCCATTTTTTTGAAGTCAGATTAGCGCCATCTGTTGATAGAAAATTAAATAAAACATGTTATTTCATAGGTTTACCACTAGATGCCTGTATAGCTCTCTATGGAGAGGCTTGTAAATTCTCCAGTTGTTTTTGGACCAAATTACTTACTTTTAAGATGTGAATTTTGAATGTATTTTTTAGAAATTCTCAAATAATACTTTTTGCCAAGGTTTATAAACATTTTTTAAATACGTTTGATGTGAAGTGTACACGTTTTTGCATTATTACTAAAGTCAAACCTGAATACAGAGAAAGCATTTTGTTACAGGTAACATTACAAATCAATAAAACAAAAACAAATATAAACAGTAATGCTTTATCAAAGCTTATTATTATTTATATTATTATTATTAAACATTATATTAATTATTATTTTAATAATTGTAATAATTATTATATTAATTATATATATATATATATATATATTTATATATGTTATGTTTTTCACTATTGATGTTTTAGAGTGTCACCCCTTCATAGCCGAGCACTTTTTTTCTGCATCGTGGCCGATTGGTTTTGCATTTGTCAATTTCCTATTCATTTCCTATGGTCGGTCATTTTTGACCGAAGAGCACAAAAGGTACTTTTTTTTTACGACCACTTAGCCTGCTCGAATCATGTCTTACATTTTTTTGTGTGTTTACATACCTAATGCCATAAAAGTCACCAAGTTCCCTGAGTAGGGAACGGAGACGTTACGTCGGATGACGGAGAATGGGGGTTTCGCCTAGAAAGCCAGTCCTCTTCGAGTATTAAAAAACGAGCCAATGGCAAGGAAATGACATGGGTCTGCGGAATTTAAATAGCGTATCCCCGCCTCACCACGTGGGTATAAAGGGAGGATGCGGACGCAAACGCAGCTATGTTTTTCGCTTCGGAGCCAAGATAATCTCTTCACTCCACAAGCCAAATCCTGAGTATTTTCAGTGACTACATCTCTTTGAGACGAGCGAACTCTCTGGTGTTGGTGTGACGGCGGTATCCAGCGAGTTTCATATTGCCTGCGATCTGAGCAGTGGTCTGCCGGTCTGTGTGTCTCTCCCTGGTCGCTTCAACACCCGCAGAGTTTTTTCCTCTCACTAAAAGAGCGTGCACGCGGCACGTCTTTTTAAAGACGCGTCTTTCTAAAGACGTTCTGCCCGTGTATTTCTGAGTGCGGTATTCTGATAGATTCAGCTGTTGGGCGCGAGCGCTGTTTGGCTTGTCTGGGCTTTGATCACGCTCAGACAGTGCTCGTGGGTGTGTCACGTTCTCTCAGTGGGAACTTGACCATCGCAATGTATACGGTCGAGACTCCGTGAGCTCAATAGAGTGAGAGTCCCCTCATCCACCACCCGATCTATTTTTCTCCACGTGAGATAATACTTCGGCTGGTGGCCAGGGTGACTAAGACGTCAGGTCTGGAACTAAACCGACGAAAAATCCTCGGTCCACACCCCGTCTTTCACGTTGCAACCCATTTGGTCCCGAGTGGGTTCTCATTCGGTCCACCAGCTGATGAAATCATGTTTATCGCCGCATCACAAGGTGAGCTGGAGTCCTCTGGAGATGGCTCGTCTGTGCTGCTGTCCTCGGATGTGCTAGCATAGCGAGCTTGATTCAGAATTCACAGCTATGCTTTCCCGGGCTGCCACGAGTATCGGGTTTGTGTGGAAAATTCTGCCATATCCCGAGCACTTGAGGCTGATGATTGGTTTTTGGGGGTGGCGAACCCAAATCCTTTCTACCCGGATGTGCATGAAGAGGCCATGAGATCGTGGAAGTCTCCTTTGACTTTTCGCGACTGCTCAGCGGCCTCTTCCGCCTTCTCTGCCCTCGTAGAGGCCGCAGTCTACGGTACACTGGGGTTCCCCCCTGTGGAGTGTTCTGTGGCAACACTTAGGTGTCCCCACGGCGCCTCGACCTGGCGTGGCAACCCTAAGCACCCCTCCAATGCCTGTAGGTTCTTGTCTACTCCGGTGGCGGGGACCTATAGAGCTGCGGGGCAGGCTGCCACCTCACTGTGTGTTATTGCCATCCTTCTGGGTGTTCAATGACATGCACGAGGGGAGGGCTGATTCAGGGCTCATCCTTGAGCTGCCTGCCGTCACCGACCTTGCTCTACGAGCGACGAAGGTGACCGCACGCTCCCTGAGTCAGATGATGTCCACATGTGTGGTCAGACATTTCTGGCTTAACCTGGTTGATGTGCGCGAGGCTGAGTGAACCAATTTCCTCAACTTCCCCATATCCCAGGCTGGCCTCTTCGGCGGCGCGGTCGAGAACTCTGCCCAACAGTTCTCGGCCGCCCAGAAGTGGACTGTGGCTTTTTTCTGACCCTGCGGCTTCTGCTGCCAATCAGCCGGCGGCTCAGACGCTTCAGTCCGCTTGCCGTCGAATGCGCCCTCCTGCGACTTCCGCCCCCTCCCGCCCGGCCCCAGCAGCACCGGGCCGGGCCGTGGAGGTGGTCGCAGGGAGGTGCCCCTGCCCGTACCAGCCCCGCAGCCCCGCTGTACGCCATGCTATGTGGCGCTCCCGTTACGGGCAGCTCAGATATGGCTTGCAGTTCTTCAGGGAGTGGTTGCAGGCCCACTCCTTCCCCCGGTGGAGGGCTGGGGGAGAATCTTTTAAACAAAGACCTGCATCCCATCTCTGAGCACACAGAGCCGGACGGCAGTGCGCGACACCCCCGAGCCTCGCCACTCTCGTTCCCCTCTGTCTCTGAGGGTGCGGATGACAGTGCGTGCCGTCTCCGGACCACACCACTCTCGTCCCCCTCTATCGCCAGACCCCGGCAGAGCAGACCCCCGCGGAACGCTGGTCCTTCCCTGGTCTCCTCTGTCAGGACGCGGAGCATGACTGTGCACGCGCACAGGGTCGCTATGCCACCCTCGCCTGTGCCAGTCACTCCGCTCCGCTGCCCCTCCGGGGGGGACGCCTGTGGCTCGGATGATTCCACTGCATCAGTTTTTGGTGGCTTGGTTAGAGCTCCCCAATCTGTCCCGTTGGGTCGCCCGAATGATCAGGCTCGGCTATGCGATTCAGTTCGCACTGTCTCCTCCCCGCTTCAGGGGAGTCTGCTTTACTGTGGTCGGTGGCTATGCCCCGATCATAAGAGCGGAGGTTGCCACCTTGCTGGCGAAGGGTGCAATCGAGGCTGTCCCTCCAGCCGAGGTGGAGTCAGGGTTTTACAGCCCGTACTTCATTGTCCCCAAGAAAACCGGTGGGTTACGGCCGATCCTGGACCTGGGCGTCCTGAACCGCACCCTTCACAGGCTGCCGTTCAAGATGCTTATGGCCAAACACATTTTCGAATGTGTTCGGCCCCAGGATTGGTTTGCAGCGATAGACCTGAAGGACGCCTACTTCATGTCTCCATTTTACCTCGACACAGACCGTTTCTTCGGTTTGCTTTCGAGGAGCAGGCATACCAGTACGCGGTTCTCCCATTCGGGCTGGCTCTGTCACAGAGACCTAGTGCTCCGGCACCTAGCCCGTCTGGGCCTTCGGGTCAACTGGGAGAAGAGTAAACTTTGCCTCGTGCAGAGGATCTCTTTTCTCGGTATGGAGATAGACTCGGTCGCCATGTCCGCGCAGCTTACGAGCGAGCGCGCACACTCACTGCTGACTTGTCTTCGACAGTTCGAGGGCAAGAGTGCGGTCCCACTGAAACCTTTTCAGAGGCTCCTGGGGCATATGGCATCCGCAGCCGCGACAACGCCACTCGGATTGCTTCATATGAGACCGCTTCAGCTGTGGCTTCGCGATCGAGTCCCGAGGTGGGCATGGCATCGCGGTACGCTCAGAGTTCTAATAACTCCGACCTGCCGTCAGACCTTCACCCCGTGGCGGAACCTCAGCTTTCTACGGGCCGGGGTTCCCCTAGAACGAGTTTCCAGGCATGTTGTTGTCTCCACAGATGCCTCTGCCACGGGCTGGGGCGCCATGTGCAATGGACATGCAGCCGCAGGCTCCTGGACAGGACCCCAGCGCCTCATGCATGTCAATTGCCTCAAGTTGCTGGCAGTACGCCTTGCCCTGCACCGCTTCCATGCGTTGCTCCAGGGTCAACACGTACTAGTCCGTTCAGACAATACCGCGACTGTAGCGTACATCAACCATCAAGGTGGTCTACGCTCCCGCCGTATGTCGCAACTCGCACGCCACCTCCTCTTATGGAGTCAGAAGCACCTGAGGTCCCTTCGTGCTATTTATATTCCTGGAGTGCGGAACCTTGCAGCCGACGAGCTGTCACGGCTCCGACCTACCTCTGGCGAATGGCGACTCCATCCCCAGTCGGTCCAGCTGATATGGGACCAGTTCGGGGACGCACAGATAGATCTGTTTGCCTCCCACGACTCATCCCATTGCGCCCTGTATTACTCCCTGTCCGAGGGCACGCTCGGCACGGATGCACTGGCGCACAGCTGGCCGCAGGGCCCACGCAAGTATGCGCTTCCCTCAGTGAGCCTTCTCGCACGGACTCTGTGCAAGATCAGGGAGGACGAGGAGCAGGCTATCTTTGTCGCCCCATACTGGCCCACCAAGACCTGGTTCTCCGAACTGATACTCCTCGCGACAGCACCTCCTTGGCCAATTCCTCTGAGGAAGGACCTCCTTTCTCAGAGACGGAGCACCCTATGGCACCCTCGTCCCGATCTTTGGAGACTCCACGTGTGGCTCCTGGACGGGACGAGGCAGGTTTGAGTACCCTGCCACCTGCAGTGGCGGCTACCATCACTTCCGCTAGAGCGTTGTCCACGAGACACGTCTACGCGTTGAAGTGGAACCTCTTCGTCAACTGGTGCTCTTCTCGCCGAGAAGACCCCAGGAGATGCTCGATCAGTGTCGTGCTTTCCTTCCTGCAAGACGGGTTGGAGCGAAGGCTGTCTCCCTCCATCGTGAAGGTGTATGTGGCCGCTATCGCCGCTTATCACGAAGCAGTTGAAGGTAAGTCTCTTGGAAAGCACGACCTGATCATCAGGTTCCAGAGAGGAGCGAGGAGACTGAATCCTCCTCGCTCTCCTCTCGTTCCCTCTTGGGACCTCTCAGTGGTCTTAAATGCCCTGCAGAGGGCTCCCTTTGAGCCTCTGCAATCAGTTGAGATTAAGCTTCTGTCAATGAAGACAGCGCTCCTGGTTGCACTGGCTTCCATCAAGAGGGTAGGGGACCTGCACGCCTTCTCCGTTGACGAAGCGTGCCTGGAGTTGGGGCTGGCTCTCTCTCACATGATCCTGAGACCCCGGCTCGGATATGTGCCCAAGGTTCCTACCACTCCCTTCCGGGACCAGGTGGTGAACCTGCAAGCGCTGCCCCGGGAGGAGGCAGACCCAGCCTTGGCACTGCTCTGTCCAGTACGCGCCCTCCGTGCTTACGTAGACAGGACGCAGTGTTTCAGGACCTCAGACCAGCTCTTTGTCTGTTATGGTGGGAAGCTGAAGGGAAAGGCTCTCTCCAAGCAAAGGTTGTCTCACTGGATAGTGGACGCCATTGCCTTGGCATACCAGCAGCAAGGTCGACCGTGCCCCCTTGGTGTGACCGCCCACTCCACCCGGAATGTGGCGTCCTCTTGGGCTCTAGCGCATGGCACCTCGCTAACAGACATCTGCAGAGCTGCAGGCTGGGCGACACCTAACACATTCGCCAGATTTTACAATCTCCGAGTGGAGCCAGTCTCCACCCATGTACTGTCTTTTTCAAGCTAACATGGGAGCTGTTCAGGTGTCTTCGCTTGCTCGCCATTCCACTCCACTGAGTGGATACGTGCGATATTTCCTCAGGCAGTCTTCCCCTCTGAAGCCCTGAGTTCCTCCAGCACTGTTGATGCTAGCGCCAGTGTCTATTGCCTGTGCGTCGGCTAGGTGCCTCCGTGTGCATGGTTCCTCCCCTGAGTAACCCCCACATGAGTATTTCCACTGTAAGCCTCCTTTGAGCATGTGTCTTTCCCTTGGCAAGCCACCTTGCCACTCCTGGAGTTGAAATTCTAGCCACCCTACGGGTTGGTACTCCAGTGTTCCCCCATATGTAGCCCCCAGGGGCCATATGTGTTTTCGTAAGTCCTCCCTATGGGTAGGCATACTGCGGCATATCTCCTCTGAGATATGCTCCCCAGTGTACCTTGGTATCCCTGTGCTAGTAGGACTCCTCGTCCGTGCTTAGTTCACGACAGGGGTTTAGACTTCCGCAGGGCACTGGAAGACAGCTGTGAAGGTGGCGTGATTTCACGGGAACCCCCATTCTCCGTCATCCGACGTAACTCGGAGTGACTACGAAAGGGAACGTCTCGGTTACGGATGTAACCCTCGTTCCCTGAGTAGGGAACGGAGACGTTACGTCTCCCTGCCACTTCCGCTGTACCGCTGGGTAGACGCCTGAGTTCAGTCTCGGCTCCTCAGCGAAGACATAGCTGCGTTTGCGTCCGCATCCTCCCTTTATACCCACGTGGTGAGGCGGGGATACGCTATGCAAATTCCGCAGACCCATAGCATTTCCTTGCCATTGGCTCGTTTTTTAATACTCGAAGAGGACTGGCTTTCTAGGCGAAACCCCCATTCACCGTCATCCGACGTAACGTCTCCGTTCCCTACTCAGGGAACGAGGGTTACATCTGTAACCGAGACGTTTCGTAACATTCCGATGAAGCTTTGCTTTTAAAAAAAATTCAAAACAGAAAATGTTTCGGTCAGAAATGACCGAAGAGCACCTGCAACAACTGCACATGTTCACTTTTTACAGTGCACAATGTATAAATCTCAACCTTCAAATAAGCAGAACACCATTTGTTTAATAGAGAATGAAGAGTAACTATAAAATTATAACAAATAACAATAAAATGTACATCAATGTACAAAAAAAATATCAATAAAAAATTCCCTGAATATAACAGAAACATTTGCAAAATAACGGCCATTAACACAAACCACAAGAATTTAAAAATCTGTTAAAGTAAATCTGCAGTGCACCATGGGACGTGTTAAGTGAGACCATACTACTTTTATTTTACGAATGCAAACATGACACAGAACACTAAGATACTTTCAGTGTATATTTTTGTATATGAAACAAAATTACATTCCATATTCATAGTACATTTTAGTCATGAATGCGAGAGCTAGAAATATTTATAAGGGTTATTCAATATTCTCTTAACTTTGGTGGGGACATACTTAAATCATGCTACATACTCAGTGTTTTCTACATTCCACTCTGCTTGACAGCCTACTGCCCTTGTGCTTTGGAAAACCTCCATGAATATGGATTTCCCCCATGCACTTCACAAACTTCAGCCCTCAAAGACAACACACCCTGATGTCTGCACATTACCACATTATCTGTCCCCGGATTGCACTTTCTCCCTTTAACCCCTTCATTATATTGGTTTTATAATAAAAATAAAAGCCTCTCGGTGCAAATTGCACACAGAAAAAAATGGTAAGAAACAAAGAAACAAAAACAATTTCAGATGTTGGAGGTTATGAGAATTAATTTCTGTATTTTTGCTGCTCATAGTGTTTCTAATGTGTTTTGTTATAAGCTCTCTACTGAGTGGTTTAATCATCCCATCCATCCCGTGAGTCACTGTAGCCAGGGCACAGTAGGGCATCACGGCATTAGTAAGCCTGCGTTTTAACCCAGAGATGCTGCAGCGAATTCACAGGAAATTATTTTTAGCACCATCCCAGTTTATTGACATGCAGCGCAATGACTTTTTAAACTTATTTTACCGTACTTACTTTTACTTACTTTACTGTGACCTTGTGTATGATTTCTTTTCACCATTCATTGTTTGTCTTTCTGACCTGAATGCATGCAATTGATGGTTTCCATCAATCCTAATATATATATATATATACTGTAAAAAAAGTTGCTGCCTTAAAGAGTTAGTTCACCCAAAAATGAAAATTAAGTCATTAAATACTTACCTCCATGCTGTACCAACCCCGTAAGACCTTTGTTCGTCTTCGGGACACAAATGAAGATATTTTTGATTAAATGTGACAGCTGGATCACTCCTCCATAGGCTCCCTAAGGGAATGAATCCTGACGGCCAAGAAAGTCAATGAAGAAAATGTTTAAATATTCCATGTCACAACAGTGGCTCAACTATAGGTTTATCAAGCGACGAGAATACTTTTTGTGCGGAAATAAAACAAAAATAACGACTTTATTCGACTATTCCTTTTCTTCCTTGTAGGCCTGAAACGAGACTTCAAGAGATTTCCACGACGCATGCGCGAGAATTGCGATCTCCTTCAACTACTTCAGTTAAGTTCTCGCGCATGCGCGTCGTGGAAATCTCTTGAAGTCTCGTTTCAGGCCTACAAGGAAGAAAAGGAATAGTCGAATAAAGTCGATATTTTTATTTGTTTTTTCGCACAAAAAGTATTCTCGTCGCTTGATAAACTTATAGTTGAGCCACTGTTGTGACATGGAATATATAAACATTTTCTTCATTGACTTTCTGGGCCGTCAGGATTCATTCCCTTAGGGAGCCTATGGAGGAGTGATCCAGCTGTCACATTTAATCAAAAATATCTTCATTTGTGTTCCGAAGACGAACGAAGGTCTTACGGGGTTGGTACAGCATGGGGGTGAGTAATTAATGACTTAATTTTCATTTTTGGGTGAACTAACCCTTTAAATTTTTAAGTACAATCAACTTTGATATTTAAGTCATTTCAATTAATTAATTAATTAATTATTTAAAAAAAAATCTTATATGCATATATTTATTTTATACATATATATTTTTTGTATTTATTTATTGTATTCCCTTGAGCCTAAACAAAGCTTCTCGCAACATTTTGATGGCATGGCTTGATTTAAAAAATGGTAGACAACAGATATACATCCGAAACAGATACAAATAGATACAAATATTGATATTTTCACACAACCTGTGTAAGGTTTCAGGGGTATAGGAGTTTAGTGACTGACAGAGAACACGATGCTCAGTTTAAAAGACCCCATTTGCATCCACAACAAGATTCTACTTGATAATTAAGCAGCTGCTCACAGCAGGGAGACCCTGATAAGCATTTTGATGGATGTGATGTAATCAACCAGATTTTGCATACATATATATGCAACTGTAGATGACAGGTTTCTGTGTGTAAACCGGCATGGAGCATGAAGTTGAAATGTTATGAAAGATTTTTAACCAAAAATAGTCTGAGATTTCTAGACCTGTTTGACTTCACTTAAGTCAAACCCCATCACACTATAGTTGTGATTTTTACTTTTATGTCATTTGGTAGATTTGCAAGATCATGCATTAGTTAATTGTACATTATTCCTAAATAATCCTGGCTGTAACATTTAGCTAATTTTGGCATTAACCCTCATTAGTACTGTAATTCTGTTTACATACTGCCTTTATCACAGCTCTCAAGCTCACATATACTTCACCCAGTCTGCTGGTTTGTTTTCGTCTGTTTGTTGTTTGCCTGTTCTGTTTTAGCTTTAGCTTATGCAGCTGAGATCCATCTGACTGACAATAACAAAGGACACACAGGACTTTGACCATAAAGAGGATCTTCAAACAGACAGATCAAGCTCAGTATATGATGGCTGTAGCGTTTGAAGTACACATGGGAGAGCAACACCAATGAGGCGTGGTTTGTAGGGGGAGCCCGCTGGATAAAAGATACACTCGCTCCTTTCAGAAAAGCAGGCTTTATTTCTTTTCCAAAATTATGTTTCCAATACTGATGTCTGTGGTAACTCTTTTATAAAGGGAATTCCTTATTTCTTATTCTCTAACATCTGAACACTTCAGTGAGAATGTTAAATACTGATCATTCTACACATTACTCCCATAACGGTACACTGGATGGCCAAAAAGTATGCAGACACCCAAACACTACACCCATATGTGCTTGTTGAACATTTGAAACAATTCCACCACCATGAACATCAGTCGGGAGTTGATTCTACCTTACAACAGCTTCCTTACACTAGATGGTGCAACATGGCTGTGAGGATTTGCTCCCATTCAGACAAAAGCAGATGTTGGGCGTATGGACGGGGGCTGGCTCGCAGTCGTCATTCCAGTCCATCCCAAATGTCTTCAGTGGACTCTTTTAACAACTTCCATCTTTCCAAGCTGAAGTCATCATGGCTGTGTGCATTATGCACCTCTTAGTGAAAGGTGTAAAAAATTCGACTTAGTCACAAAATGCACAACAATGCAGGTGCTTTTCGAAAAGACTTAACTAATCTTGGCCTGTCACTATAAGTGTCTAAATACTGTACTTTTGGCCATGTTTTGCATTTACTTTTACTTTCCCCCAAAAAACTTGTATACAGCCTGCAAAATTTATGCTTTTGCATTCGCAAACAAAGCACTCGAGTCGCTTCATAAAACTGAGGTTAAACCACTATAGTCACATGGATTACTTTATTTATGTCTTTCTTACTGCTCTGGACCTTGAATTTGGTAGTTGCATAGCTCCCAATGGAGGGACAGAAAGCTCTCTGATTTCATCAAAAAGATCTTCATTTGTGTTCCGAAGATGAACGAAGGTCTCTCGGGTGTGGAACGACATGAGGGTGAATTAATGACAGAATCTTCATTTTTAACTAACCCTTTAACACTGCCAACGTGGGCTAATACGCAACTAATATTCCAATGTTATGTCTGATGTCATGCGTCACAGTTTCTGGGTCCATCAAAACGCATCAATCCATGAAGAAATTTTAACATCAATGGAAACACTGTACAAAAGGTTCTTTATAGAAAAAAATATCTTCTGTTATTTAGGCCTATATGCAAAAGTGGTTCTTTTAGGAACTCTTCACTGAAAAGTTCTTTGGGGAACCAAAAAATGGTTCTTACTGTATATGGCATCATGTGAAAACCCCCTTTTGGAAACTTGAAGAGCAAAAGCAAACAACAAATAGTGCTCATACACATTCACGGTGTACTGTATTACCAAATACCAAAAACCTTTATTTCCATACCAAAAGCTTGGATGGCCAGACAGCGATTTATCTTTATTGAATCTTGGTGTCTGGGATGCCGTGAGCCCGGAGACTGTAGTGTACACTGTGAGTTTATAAAAGCTTAGCTTAAATGTGTGATATGAATAAACAGTGCTCATAAACGCTGTTGAGATTATAGTCTCAAATAAAACGAGTAAAGGCTTGGGCCTGGAAATATTATTCTTTACATTCACACCATAACAAGTGGATATTCATAAATCTTTATGTTTGTTGTCTAGAGAGAGTTCTGTATTTGCAATGCAGAGTTATCATCTTCAAAACAACTTAATAAAATGAAACATGGCTAACTGAAAATTTAGTGGAACAAAACTGAGTCAATATTGCAGATAAATGAAAATAAAGTAAAAAGCTAAAGACCATGTCAGACTGCTCTACCATTGAGATGGTGGTTTTCTGGTCTAGTGACACTGAGGTCTTCAACGGCGCTTTCAAAGCAGCAGATCGACAGTGCTATTGATTTCCTGATTAATGCAGCACACTGCTATGGGGACCGTGTGCTAAAGGCACTGTTTTCATTTGTGCATGATATCTGGATTGCTGAATCCACAGAATCGAATAGCTCTGTTGGTACTTTCATTCACAAACTTTTGCCCAGCTCGTTAATTAACCCTAACATCATGAATTAGTTAGCAGATTAAATCTACTCTATCAATGATATAAATGAAGATGAGATTCATCATCGTCCACAAGTAACGATTTGCAATCAGAATATACCTTGTTATAGAATTTGTTTTATATGTCGAACAACAATATCTTAACTTATGTTAGTTGGTGATGCATTAAGAGCAGTGGGTTATACATTTTCTTGTTTTGTTTCATATAAAGATCTTTTTTTTTCTGTTCAGCTTGCCAATCAACTTAACAGACTTTATAATAGTCCATCACCACTGGGACTTTTCACTGTTTGTATCACTTCTAGTGTTTCAGGTTACACCGTCGCTCCAGTAGACTGTGGCGACAAATGAGTCTTTATGAGGGAGTCACTGATTCATTTAGGAACGAATCACTACCGTTTGTTGTTGTTTGGAGACACACGAGTGTGCTTTCTTTTGGATTTTTTTTCCGTTGACGTAGCAAAAATAGAGAACGCAACTGCAACATTGCATCTAAAATGTAAGTTAGCCTACTCAATATTAGCCTCTGGTTTATTGAGCTGTTACAGTTGTGCTGTTGGTCTGAATATTTTATTTTTGAGATACTGTAACTTTTAAATCTCATATCCTTAGCTTTCTTAGTTCACAATGTCTTTTGCATTAATATACAGCATGCCAGACACTTTACACTGTTCATATTGCAGTGTAGGCTACAACTTATGTAACATGTTTTGGTAGGTGCGTTTGTCACAAAGTAATTATTTATTCAGAATAAGTAGGCTAGCCTACCTACACAAGAGAGTGTGATTTCAGGCAGCATTTTTCTTGTTCGAGAAGCCGTCGGATATGCGTCACAATCACTGATCTATATAATGACTGGATAGCTCATGACGTTCTAAACTGCCTCCAGGCAGTGAAGCCACCGGAAGTGTTCGAGCGGCCATCTTACGATTCCCTACCAGCAGAGGGCTCCAACGGCCGTTATGCAGAGATCGGTAGCTCCGACGGCACTTTTAAAGTCCCCGTGAACCGTAAGTTGCAAACGAGTTTTCTCCAGTGTTGTGACGTATTTCCGAGAGAAACGGAATAATAAATGAGGCAAAATAGTGGACGTGGCTTTTTTTCCAACTAGCACCTGATTGGATCTAGAAAAGTAGGTGTTTTCATTCCCCCTGTCTACTGTCAGTTGGAGGGGCGTGATTACGGATGTTAAGCAGACAGCCAAACCGTCAAACCTACGTCATCAGGGAAGGTCCTCCAATGCAGAGGGGAGGGGAAATTTCAGATTTTGATTAAAGATTACAAAGCCAAAAAATTTTTTTGTGTGGATTGACTTGCATGGATGAATTGTTCACCACAAAACGATCAATTTAGGCAAACAAAGTAAGTATGGTCAATTTTGAATTCATGGGGACTTTAAGATGACTCGCTGTGCATCAACAAGTGTAAAACGAAGATCACAAAAGAATCTTGAAAAACTGCTCACAGGTTGTACTTTAAGCCCATATATAGTCATTTATATGTACAATTGTCGCTATTTCCGTGTTGTTTAAAAAAAAAAGATAGCCTGCTATGTTCTTTCCTAGCCTACATTCTTTCACAGGCGTATTCAAGTTTAAACCCAATAAACGTATTATTCAATGCATTACTTCTTACAAATTTTATTAAATGCATTTATTTCATATTTTCATGTCAATCCGTGTTCAGTTTGACCACGAATCATGCGCTGTCACTTTAATTCAGCGTCTGCAGCACAAACGAACTCTGCACGCACCGCACCGCACCGCACTTGGACGGGCATCCGCGTGCAGTGAAAGCTCCAACCTGTTGACATGGGTATGGTAAAAAAATATGCACTGCGAGTAGGCCTATGCTATGTGTAAACCCCTTATTTACACTGCACACATCTGCGGCGCATTACGGCTCCGACAATGTTTTATTCCTACTTTCACGCGGTGTCAACTCACACCAGGAGCATTTCCACGTGATTTGCGGGCGCGATCAGCTCCGGTAGCCGTGTGGCGCCGCAGACGTGTGCAGTCAGTGTAAATAAGGGGTAAATAAGAGGTGAAACAGGAATACAATAACCCATACAATTTGTATTATCCTGGACATGTTCTTGCTAACTAATCAAATACTTGAACAGACTACTGATCTATCTGTAAAACACAATCAGAAAGAGCTCAATTTTAAGTTCACAATTCACATATACTTAATTTTTAGTAAGCAGGAATAATTTCCGACTTTAAACAAATACCCATTTAAATGCTTAGGATGTTTGCGTTGTAAGACTGTTCAGGGAGACTTTAGATTTAAGGTGTCTCGTTATGCAATGTTTTCTTAGTCAAATCATACAATTTCCTATTGATTCAATAGAACGCGTGAGCTCACTAGGGAATCACAATATGGCGGCGCGGTGGCTTCACTGTTTATGACGTCATGAGCTATCCAGTCATTCTATATCGGTCTTTGTCAGATGACGTCACACTCGTGATACACGAAGTGCATTATGGGCGCGGCCGCCATTTGTAAGGTATCGATGCTGGGGTATTCTATTGTTGGAGAATTGTTTTTTTTTTCATTCTTTTTTCAAACTAAACCATCCTTAACATGACACTATCATCATCATCAATACAGCAACCCTATCTTTGCTGTTACTAACTTTACAGGATTTATTTACATTCGTACCGAAGGATACATTAACTTGGTGAAATGTCCGCGGGCTTTAAGAGATTTAGCCTATAGATTTCAAATTGTTCACTGGTAACGTTATATGCACTTATACCATAAACAAGATAGTTGACAATGCCCAAGTATGAGGATGAGAAAGCAATGCGGGATCAGCACTTCAACTTACTGCAGTCAGCTGAGCTCATATATGGATCTACGTTCTGAATGGATGACAATTTCTCCAAATAACGGTACCTGCCATATTTATCGAGTTTATTGCGGTACGGCATTTTCTCAGTTTTCTTGTGCTTATCCAGTTTTGCGAGTTATTTACTTGTTATCTCTACTCTCGTAATCTCTTCAATGTTCACAGTCAGTAGCTATACCTCAAAAATGGCGCCGCGGTGACGTCACACACAACAAACCCATGTGTCTGACAAAGACCGATAGATCAGTGGTCACAATAGGGAAGAAATGACTTTCGCAACTTCTGCTTCCTTTCGACTTAAAGGAGTAAACTAATATTGCTGTTGTAAATATTTCTATTTCCATGTAATATGTTACAGAAAACATTTGTCCTACTATGTAACAGTTTAGCCAGGCCTATGTAACAACTAGCCTCAGATTCTTTAATATCATGAACACTGTAAACTATGACCAGTGCAGGTTAAACAACCCATATTTCAGGCATCTGTGGCGATGCCGCAGGGCTGCGTTGTCTTTGAGGGAATGAATGCTAGGGTGGATGGGAGATGGTGTGCTGGGAATGTTTTACATGCAGGAGTCGGAGAGGGTCTGCATAAGGATATTGATTAGCTACTGCTGGGATCACCGGGCAATGAGCATATCTCTGTCCAACAATGTAATCATCCAAACACCAATTGTAATTCACTAGATGCTACAGCCACATCAAAATGAGCCGCGTAATGGAGTCGGGGAGGGGGGCTGACAGACGCTGAATGCATTTTGCCCTCAGATGTCCTTCAGCTCATTACAGTCACATAGCACATAAGTGTATGCTCCTATAATGCTAAACTAATAGCGAAAACATACTCATTAAGTTCATGAATTTTAAAACCGCAACAACAACTGTAACAAAAAACAAACATGTAAAATATGGTATTTACACAAAGCTGTTTGATTATTTTATTTTTGTAATATTTAGGAATTATATAGTGAATGTTATCATATTTGATTAAATGTATAGATCAGTCATAAATACTGCAAATATTCGGTCATCATTTACTCATCCTCATGTCATTCCAAACCTGTATGAACAAAAAAGTAGTTTTTTAAAATCATAACTTTTTAGATTGTTTTTTATTCCAGTTTGAAACACCAGTCTGAATTCATTAAATTAACTGATCCGGTTCTTGAGTTCAACTCACTCATTCAGTGATCCGGACACAGAGCAACTCACTGGAGATTATGACTATTAACAATAATAAACAACAAAAAAAATCAATTAAAATAAGTCATAACACAAGAGTCGTATGGACACTTTTTGTTTTGGTGCTTTTGATTCCTTTTTGGGACTGAAAGATCAAGACCCATTCATTGTATTTGCATGGAAAAGAGTAGCCAGTACATTATTCAGAGTTTATCCTTTTGATTTTAAAGGGTTATTTCACAGAAAATGAAAATTCTTTCGTCATTTACTCACCCTCAAGTTGTTCTAAATCTGTTTGAATTTAGAAAAGAAGATATTTTTAAGAATGTCTGTGACCAAAGAGTTGATGGGCCCCATTGACTTCCATAGTATTTTTTGGAAGTGAACAGGTCCATCAACTGTTTGGTTACCCATATTCTTCCAAATATCGTCTTGTTCAGCAGAGGAAAGAAACTTGAGGGTGAGAAAATGATGACAGAATTTTCATTTTTGGTTGAAATAAGTGTATAATCTTCACCAGTAATTACAGAGAAGTGCATAAATTAAAAAAAATATTATTATGACTATGCCAATGGAATCATTTGACCTCTGAAATGTGTGTGGTGAAAAAGAAGAGATGCTTGCCTGCATCAGCTCAATTGATCCCTTGACAGGCATCACCTAACAACAAGTCAATCCAAAAAAGTTGCAGGCAGCGGCGGGTTGTCAATACTCAATCAAGAAATGCCTTCTGGTGGTTAATGCTCAGGCTTGATCCTGGATAATAATGATATCCAGCTTCAGGTGAGGGCGAGGTTGTGAAGGTCTATCCTCCATGGGTGTCCTGGATTGGCGGCAGGAATTAATCCTCTGCACCTGCACTTTGCCGACTGCCTTGTGAAACACAAAGTGTGGATTATATGTCCAATGTTTGGACAAGGGGAAATGATTTCAAGGCATGAAACAGGACGGAACTTTGCATGTTTAAAATTATAAGAGAAAAGTGTTGGCTGGAGAAGAAAGGCCGTAATTATATTTTGCTGATAAATGGGAGGAGTGTTGGCAAAACCCACTGGCATGCATGCATAAGATGTTTTGTTCAATTATCCTGTCCTGGTAACTGAAAAGCGGACAAAACAGACCAGTATGTTCTCAAAGACTATAGTGATTGAACTATGTGCAACAACTGCTTTTGTTGTTTTTAGCTTCTATGTGTTTTCTGACTGTGTAGTCAAGCGAAGCTAATCGTCTTCAGCATATTTCCCCTTTTTTTTGCCCAATACCAAATCAAGAAGGCATTTGGCACCAAGAAACCCCTTTTTTATATGATCATCAAATGGCTCTGTTTCAGTAAAACGGTGCCTCTGTTAGTCAGGCTTGTCAAAGAAAAGTAAACAAACCTGAAACACAGCTGTTCAAACTCACATAGAAATACACAAAGTGAACAGAGCAAAACAAACCACCAACACAGATGCTGGAAAGCAGAGATTGGTCTAGAAGTGTTTTTTTTGTTTTGTTTTTTGGATAGATAAATTGTCACAATTTAAAATTAAACGTAGTCATATAAAATAATCCTAAAGAATTTAATAGTATTAAAAATCTATAAAAGTTTAAAATGAATGTAATATTTCATAGCTGCCTCCTATTTGCGTTAACTCATGAAATTATTTGCATGGTTTTCTATTTATTCTCGCTAACTCTTTGTTGTTATAAAAAGTGAGTTATCAGCTGCTTGTGCGACAAAACCATTTATTGTGGTGCTTCTTCTGCTGCCTTTTAGCACTAAAAGGAAGTCACATTCACCACAATGCAATGTTGAACTAGACAGCCGTGAATTAAAGGTGCTGTTCCTATAGGTACCATATTGATCGAATGGTTAAGTATGCAAAACATCGGTTATACTTTGACAAGAAAAACATCACAGTATAAGAACTGGCTCTGTGATTAATAGTTTGTCCACAGAAATATGCCAGCATGACAAAGTGAGTATGGTTTTACCCATGAACACTGGAGATCTGAGCTGAGCGTGAAGTGTCTGTATGATATGTGTGAACATGTGAACACACCATGTTTACTGCAAAAATGTTTTATTTACCGTGTGGGTATATGTGCGTACAATACATTCACATTTAATGGGAACATGTATGTGCAAATATATGAACACAATAAAGGATAAAACTTGATGAATATTATATTACATGTAATGCTATTTTTGTCTTCATTTCTAAATATTTGTATATGTTTAGCGGTTGTGAAGTAATTGACCCTTCCCAGGGAGTTTGATTGACAGGTGATCTGACCAATCATAATCCGCCGAATCCGCCATTTTTGTCCGACAAAGCAGTCAGGAGAGTTATAAGTTTAACGTTGGAGGATTGGAACTTGAAAAAAAAAACACAGTGTACTGACGTCTTTCTGCAGTTAAAACAACATTCATTCTTATGTTTATTCATGTTTATTTGATGCTATAAATTAACTAGAAGGAAGAGAGGATCAGTTCATGAGCAGCTTTAACTGAGGCTCTACAGCGATCTGTCAGATACATTAAAGAGCCACAAAACCGTATTTATTGTTTAAATTTCTTTAAAAATTTGAAAGTTGAGATTTTGTTTCATATCAATGGTAACCTGGTCTGTCCTGTCTGTCAGCGTGTTGTCAGTGTCCTCTCTGCTCCGCTATGTATTTTTCACTGCATGAGAACATGATGGTGTGTGAGAGCGGCGTGGCTTGTCGAACATAGCAACAGTAACTAAAGGGGGCAGGTCTTTGGGAATGGTCAATTACTAATTCAAAATAAGTACCTACTCAAGAGAATATGCGATTTTCGACGGAGCCATTGCCTGATAGGGCAGCGAGGCAACAAGTCAGCTGGACGCAGCCCTGGTGTCTAGCATGTTTATCATTGGTTGTCATGGTTTCTCATTGTTTCATTGATTTCACACACCTGTTCCTCGTTTTGATCCTTTTTATTAGTTTTGTATATCATGCCCTGAGTTTCATTCACTTATTGTCTGCCGTTGGTTGTGCCTAGCACGCTGTTACGTGGCTTTTCTCTTCTTGTTGTTGGATTACTCTCTTTTGTTTTGTTTAATAAATTGCACAGTGCATTTTTAGATCCACCTCACCTCATCTTTATCCTCAGCCAGAACTTTACATATTCATTCAGCAAACACTCTAGAAAATAAAACAAAAAATAATCACACTCGTCTAATAATTTGCCAGTGAATGTGAGTTGCAACTGAAATGCTATCACTAATCTTGGGGATGTCGCTAAAGCTGTTGTTAAGTGGCATGAACTCCATTGTACCAGGGTTGATTATTTTACTAAATTTAACCTGCTAAATTAAATCCGAAATGTCATTGAGATCTGTTAAAATGGTCCATTGTAATAAACCATTGTGTTCTGTTAAAATGGTCCATTATAATAAACCATTGTGTTCTGTGTAAAAACATCCCATCAGGAAGCATTGGTCTGGAAGTGTAAAATTGCAAAAACAAGAAAAAGCTTTTGCACACTTGGGTGTGAAAAAATGAGTCATATTTACTTTGCACCTTAAAATAGAAGGATTCATCTAGATCTAAGATATTTCCTGCCTTTTTTTTACTGTGATGTACTTCCATGTGATCCCATGATTCCTCATCCCAGGGCCATAGAGTGTATCTTCATCTCATTAGGGAGCAGAGCTGTGTCATCTTTGTGGGATGAGATCAGAGCTTGGCCTCTGCAGCGCTGATGCTGCTTCATCTCCTCACCCAGGTGGCATTAAAATCAACCAGATCCCTGAGAAGGCCTGCAGATTTAACCTCCGCTCATCTGCTGCTCAGGAAGCCATTGATTCTGAAGCTCAGCATGGGTAATGAGAAACATGATCCCATATTCTCTTTGTATGCTTTTGCCATCTTTCTGTGTGGATGTGGATCTTTCAGAGTTCTGATGCAGAATCAGCACATTTGTGGTTGAAATGAAACAGAACGGACCTTTTCTACCACATTGTGACACATCAGAGTAAAACAGATTATCGAAAAAAATGTTGGGTGGGTAGTGGGTACTTGGTTCTATCCATTTGTTGTTCCTTGTATGGAGGCAGATCTAAATGAACGGGTGAAGGTCTCTGCGCGGCTTTCGGTTTGGCAAAGTAATTTAATTCCATTTACGCTTTTATCGGATCCATTTTATCACGACCTCGAATTTAGGTAAGATTGCCCAATTGGTTATTAGTCAATTATATAATAGTTTAGCAATACATTTGATTATACTTTTTAACTCTTTACTTTATATTTTATTCGTTCATTAGGAAGCTACGTCCCTCAGAGAGTCTCGCGCCGGCCGTTTACGCGGATCTCACGGTCACAAACTCGCCAGTGTGATAGATAACCAGAGGTTATGGCTAAAGCGATTCAACAGTGCCTCATACACGCTTATTGTTAAAAAGTACCTATATAGCTCTCTACAGTCGCATATATAACACCTTAGTTAAAGCCCAAACAATATCCAGAGGTTATGACTAGTACATGAAGATAATGCTGCTTTAACGCTTGCTATTACCTTAATAGTATTTTTATCTAGCCCCCTATTTGCGACTGCAACAACTTAGTTAAAATCAAGCAGTTAGTCAGGAATCTAGAATCCCACCAGATGTGCCTCACGCTCCATCTACTCTGGGACCTAGTATGTACTTAACCCTGGACGCAGATTTGCGGAAACATAAGACTTCACTTAATCTACTTGAGAAAATAATTTCAGAGTAATTCAGAATAAAATCAAATGTAATTCCATTTCATAATCAATTTAAAGATACAAAACAAAACATCAAATGCTCTGGAATAAAGAGAGAAGATGCGAACCTGACATTATAAAATACATGATGCATACACTCCGCATCACAGGCTAATTTGAGTTACAAATCGCAGCGAGCCTTCTTCAGCATCTCCCTAAATACTCAGACCAAGGCAGAAACCTCTTTTCAAATGTAAACATCAGTTCACAGTGGGAATTTTCATTAATCACCGTCCCAAACTTACTGGGGACAGAAGGTGATTTACATGGGGGCACACCCACAGCAGTTAACAAGATATCTCCACACCTTATTACCTTTCTGGTTTACTTCTGTGGGAATGAGACCTTTGTACCAGTCGCACTGAGACATTTCAAATGATACCAAACATGTATAATACTGTATGATAATTGTTCATATTTAACCATATACTGTAGATTTTTGGGTGAATTCAGGTAGGGATGGGTGAAGGGAATGATGTGTAAATTAGGAGGTGATCAACTCAAGTGTGATCGTGTCTCGAATGGGGATGGTAATATAGCGAGAGAGTTCAAATGTTAATTTCCTTTGTTTTCTCAGAGAGTAGCCCTCTCTTCCAGTTCTTCCCGTTTCTCCAATCTTACAGAAGTCTGACTAACGTCAACAGAGAATCTGTTGTTTTACCAGGAGATTGAGTTATGACATTTTAATTTAACATTACAATCCCCAAAAAAAAAAAAAAAAAAAACATGGATGAAGTGTTCAAAATAAAATCAGTAAGATGCATTTAGATAATATACAGGATGAATAGTGTGAATTTCCATTTCATGTCGACCCAAATTGACTGGATTAAAGGGGTCATGAACTGAGAAATAAAATTGTCCTTGTCACGATCTAAATAATGCTATAAATCTACATATAATTCTATAATCAAGACTTTTCATGATTAGTTAACCTTGAGAGCTGTAATAGTAAACGTGCTTAAAGTTTTCGAGAGAGTTCCACATGTAATACAAGCTGTTTCCAGCCTGATCTCACAGCAATTCGTACATATTTTACAAGGTGTCTAATTTATATGAATTTGTTAGAGCTTTGCTAAAAATGCCTACCCCTTACTCCGCCCCTATACCTACCTGTCACTGGGGTTTAGACAAATCGTATGAATTCATATGTGTGAATGATGAGGTCGTTCTGTTACTGAGAATGCCAAAACCGCAATAAAGTAATCTTTATTACTGTCCTACAAGCATCAACCCCAATTAAACACTCCTGAACCACCTTATCAAGGCCTTCAGGATTGATAGAAACTTCCAGTTTCCAGATGATGCATGTATTGATAAGTGATAAATGATGCACACACATCCATCCGTAACCGATCCTACTCGACCCGCTCTGGGGTGCGTTTCCCGAAAGCATCGTTAGCCAACTATGGTCGCAATTTCCATTGAACTCTATTGGTAACGACGGAACTTGCGACCATAGTTGGCTAACGATGCTTTCGGGAAACGCACCCCTGAGCAGGATTCGAACCGCAGTCTCCGGCATGGGAAGAGGGTGCGCTAACAAGGACACTAAAGACCGCAGCCTCTTGAGACCAGGGGAGTGAGGCTACACATCTCTCATTGTCTTATGTCCATTACACTCACTCCCCTAAACCTCACTCCCATCTGGGTCACAGCACCAAATGTAACTGGTCCTACTCGACCCGTTCCGAGCAGGATTCGGCCCCCGGCCTCTTGAGGCCAGGGGGTGAGGTTTACACGCACAGCTCTTACTGGCCTACGTCTGTTACACATCCATCCATCCATCCGGATGGATAGCAAGATTAGCAACAAACAAGTTTTGTGTTGGTGTTTGTTGCAAGAACCTATTTAATGAGACATTAGAATTTAAGAAATTATTCCACGATTCTTGTAGTTTCAGAAGATCAATAATCATTATCCCCGTGTAACTGCATTGTGACCCACAAACATCCAGGACTCACCTGATGCTGATGTGCATTATTTAAAAGATAGCTGAGGAGAATAAACAGACTGAATGCATGACAAGCCACTCCAATCAGAAGCCTGTAATAGGCCCCTAGAGGCTTTACCTTGCAAAAAAGATTTTCTCTGCTTACCCTTCCCAGCTCTGATAACATGCTGTTTTCAAAAACTTGACCTTGAGCATTCAGGCGTAACCAGTCAAATCGCAGTGCTTCAGTCCAGTTGGGTAACGTTTTATCTCAGGATGAGCCTCTAATAAATATTTGAAACGTTGTGGCGACCACAGTCCAAACTGTGTGGCTGTTTTTCCGAGTGTTTGTTGCTGAATACAAGAAGTTCACTTTGTGCTGTATGACTATAATGGGAACAGGCATAAAGCAGGGATGTATATGACTAAAGAACAGCCCAGAGCCTTTTGGGTATGCAATTGTCCTCTTTTAATTTCTTCTTAATTGCAAAGTGACTTGTCACACTAATTGCCGTTAATATCTGATGGAATATATCTAAAGTAGTTTTTAATGTTTATGATTTAAAATAGGTGCATAAATGATATGCTATTGCGCACTGGTTCTAAAGCTTTAAATTCTTTTGAGACGATTGTGATGCATGCAGATCCTGAAATGTTTGAAGTGTTCAAACTCTTCACTCTCTCTTTTTAAGCAGGTCAAAATTCCCGGTAAAGAAGTATAAATAAATAAATAAAATAATGAATGTACTAATGGATAAACAGCCCATAAATAAATACATTTTCACACTGGGTCGAAGAAAAGATGATAGACGGGTAGAATACTTGTTCAAAGTATTTTTGTCTTTTGGGGAAGTTGCGGAGAGGCAGTTTCCCTGAGAACAGCTCAGTCATAAATTATTGTGAAATACCGTCAATCTGTCAACCCGCCGTATTGGAAATGTTTTTTTTTATTTTTATATTGTTTTCAAAAGTATCTCATTACGGACTATTATCATATCTGTCACATTTCTAGCCCAATTGCTCAGCTATTCAGAGATTCAGAATAATTGTCACCACTCTATAATGGAGAAACACACAACATATTATGATCAGACACAACAATGACATGTCAGTCATTGAACCGATGACACAGGCAGCACCACATACAAATATAAATGTAAAATCCAAATATATCCTAAAAGTAAAAACAATGATTAGAGGGAAATGGTCATTTCTGCCTTTTAAGCTGACTCTCTGCAAGAGAAGCCAACCACATTTGGCTTAGTCTCATGTAGGATTAACACAGGTGTGCAGGAGTCATTGTGAGTTTTCATTAAAATGTGTGTCATCTCCCCCACCACCCCCCTTTCTTCTCTAGCTTGCCCTGTTGTAACCATATGGACCCCATACAGAGACCCATTGGGAGAGTGGATTAACTTCCAGAAGAGAAAGAGAGAGAATCTGCTTCATGTATTTTCTGCAGTATACTTGCAATCATCACTCAGTAATGTGTGCTTCACTGAGAGATCACAGACTGATTCATTTCCACTGCAAAACAGGATATTTAATATGTACTTCACAATACACTCTATTGAAGGACATGCACATTGAGGTACACACTTTAAAAATAGAGGTTTCAAAGGTTTTTTTTTGTTGGTTTTTTTTTTGCGCGAGTGCCAGAGGAGGACTATTTTTGGCAGCCCAAAGGATAGTTCACCCAAAAGTGAAAAGTCTCTCATCATTTACTCACCCCCGAGTTGTTTCAAACCTATATGAATTTCTTTCTTCTGCTGAACACAAAAGAATATATTTTGAAGAATGTCGGTAACCAAATCAATCCATAGTTGTTGTTTTTTTCCACTATGGATACTATGGAACTGTTTGGTTACCCATATTCTTGAAAATACCATTTGTGTTCAGCAGAAGAAAGAAATGCATATAGGTTTCGAACAACTTGAGGGTGAGTAAATGATGACAGAATAACATTTTTAGGTGAACTATTCCTTTAAAATAACCTGGGTTTTTGTTTCTTAGTGAAAAACATTTTATTGATCTAAAGTATCTTTTCCACCATAAAGAATCTCTTGTGCAATGGAAAGGTAATATGGATGTTATTCATTGAACCATCTGCCAATAAAGAACCTTTCATTTTAAAATAGTCAGTAAACATAGTCATATAGTCAGGCCAACATCAGTGATATATTACATTGGATTGTGCTTGGATTCATCTAATCTTCTTTTTGGACATTGCACTTAAAATCTTTGCATGCTTCTACATTTTTGAAATTGCCGAAATTTCCATAAAAAAAAAACAGTATCCCAACATCTGACTTGCCATGTCTAGAGAACAAACAGATTGCACATAAAAAAATCTGTAATTTGATCTTGTTTTATAGAAAGAAAAAATCCCAAATTCTTTAAACACAATAAATTGACTATATAAGATAATAATTCAAGAAATAATTCATTATATTCTGGTCTTAAGTATATTTTTTTTACCTAGAAAAACATTTCTTATTTTTCCTCTTGTAAAAGTAAACTCCACTACATTTTATGCTTAATCAGTGCAGTTGTGGAATATAGTTGTATCAAATCATCCTGTTCTTGGTGAGTGGCATTTTGCTTAAAAGGGGGAAATATAAAATCTCCCACTTGACTTTTGCCCAAATTCACCTTTCTTATTATAGTGGATTTTAGTTGATTCCAAAGATTGCCATTATCTCAGAAGCAAATAGGATCATCAGTGACCTGCCAGAATATGCCGTCCCAACACCACTCTCATTCGGGCACCTGTCATTGAGGTACCAATCCTCTCAGACCTAATCAATCAAGCTGCTGGGATAGACACTAAAGAACAGCTCTCAGCAGAAACACTGAGACAGGCACTGTCACTGCCATTTACACACAGTCTAAAGAAATCAAATAAGCTTAGCAAAAAATGTGTAATTATAGCTATAAAACATTGATCTGCAAATAACAAATACTAATATAGTTGATTGTGATTTAATCTCCTTGATTAATGTTTGTTCACATTTGACAGAACAGTTTAAGTTATTCCAACAAATTTACTTTCTTATTTTTTTAAAATTCCGTGATGTTGTGAGTAAGTTGTAACAATCTAACCCATTAAACAGGCATTGCAGTAAAACAATTATAAACACAATGCAATTTCTCAAAACAGCAAAAATGTAATAGTTGACTTGTAAAATCATATTGCTTTTGCTGACTAATTTTGTAAACAATAAATTGTATACATTTATTACATTTAAAACACGTAACATTTTTCTCCAACAACGCATTCGTCCTTAAACTTTCAGTTAAATCTCCCTTTATGTCTCATCTCTATGCCGTTGTGGTATACTGTATAGTAAGTTTATGATATTGAAATTTTAGGTTGAGGTTATTTCACAAAAATTACTGATTAAGAGGGTTTTCATTAAAAAAAACTGCGAAATAAAACACATTTATGTATTTGGACTTTGGAATCAAACTACGGAGCCCCCCAGTCCCACTTTGTCAAAAAAATTAATTATAACTATCTCGTGGCCTCAAGATAAGTATCTTGTGGCCTCAAGATAGTATCTCGTGGCCTCAAGATAGTAACTCGTGGCCTCAAGATCTTGATCAAGATACTATCTTGAGGCCACGAGATACTATCTTGAGGCCACGAGATACTATCTTGAGGCCACGAGTTACTATCTTGAGGCCACGAGATACTTATCTTGAGGCCACGAGATAGTTATAATTATTTTTTTTTTGACAAAGTGGGACTAGGGGGGCTCCGTATCAAACCCTTATAGTTACACAAATATAACTGTTGACACTGTCCTGTGTAACAGCTAGCCCTGGGTCTCTCTCTCTCTCTCTCTCTCTCTCTCTCTCTCTCTCTCTCTCTCTCGACTGGTTTTCCTTTTGTTGAATTTTGTTGAAATATTTTTGGGTGTACATGCACTAAAAATTATAAAATGACTTACTTTTAAAGTTGCATGTGTTGGGAATGAGCATGGAGTTTTGTATTGATGGTGACAATCATGTGCAGGTATGTGCCACAGTTTATGTGTGTGGAATCTAAACTGCAATATGCAGTGCTGTGTTCTGGAAAGATGGGTCACAAACAGGTTTTGACATTTTCTAAAACTAGTGGACACAGCCATGCAATTTTAATGCATTGTGTTGCCGTAGGGAGTCATATATTATTGAAATATTTCTGTGGACTTCCCTCTTGTTGAAAATGGCAAATTTGACAAAAAATGGTTGGAGATAGCTACCATTTTAAAACTGATGAAGCTGTCGGTAGTTACTTCATTACGCTTTGATTCATTTGTATGGTTTTTATATTCTTAACTGAAAGATTAATGCAAGCAGATATTTTTAGATTTGTTTTAGTTTTATCTTTGTGTAGTCTTTCCTCTACATGTCAAAATAGCTTCCAAATGGTTTTCGTTTCAATATAACGTAATCTATTGGTGTGTGTGATTTGTTTTTGATTCATTCATTCATGATTCTGCTGTGGCATGTGTCATTGCGCTTCTGATGCCGATGTCATGATTCTGTGCAAAATTTCATTCCAAGTTTGTAATCACATTCCTAGTGAAAACAAATAAATAAAGTTTTGCCTTCGGGCTATTCCTGAATAACGAGACCCTGTTTTAATCTACCCACCTGCTGATATGCTTTCTGTGATTATACACGTTCATAAATATTTAACTATTTTTTCCTTGGCTCCACTGGTGTCAAAATAATTGATTTGACAAGTTGCAAAATAGTTGAGCTAGCTTTATTCATAGTGTCACAGTTGGTGACAGCATAGACTTGATCTATTTTTGCACGGGTTCCAGTTACGTTACTAATGATCATTAAAATTGACGTTTTAAAATCGATTACTATTTAAGTGGGAGCCGTCCTATTAAATGTGATATTACAGATCGCATTTCAACGTACATTTTTAGAGAGGTTCATTGTGATACTTTTTTAATTGCCACACTGTCATTAATGTGGATAGTTCAGCCAAAAATAAATGGGTAATTCACCACTGGCAAAATGGGCTTTTAATAAAACTTGGCTGCCTATGTGGTGGAAAGGCAAAAAAAAGAAGGAAATTGGTGCTACCTGATTAAAACAGAAAAAAACCCATTGTCTTTTTGCCAACTAAGTAAGAAACTTTAACACCCATAATGCACTGGTCATTCCCAGTCTGCTCCTATTGGATAGGTTTGACCAGAGTGAATTTCTGCTTTGCTTGATTATACTTCTTTGCAAATTTTTAGTCACAATGGTCTCAATTGTATTGTTTCTGGTGCAAGATTTCAAATAGTAAACATTTAGCGGAAGTGGGTTATTTTCGGTTTCCAGTGAAAGATCCAGCACGTTGTAGGCAGTGGCTAAGGGGGCGTTTACATGACGAACGTTTTCAACTAAAAACAGAAGACTATTTATGCGTTTTGGCCGTTCATTTACACGACAACGGTATTTTGGTGGCCTGAAAACGCAAACTTTTGAAAAAGGGTCTCAAAGTGCAAGTTTTTGAAAACGACACCTTATCTCCGTGTAAACTACAAAAGCAAATCTGTGAAAATGGTGAAGTCATGCTCATGCGTAGGCTATTAGTCTATAGGCTTTTTTTAAATTAAAGGTTCCTTACAACAGACTGAAGGATGATATATGTTTTCGAAGCCTTTGTGTTCAAAGGTTTTGACATTTTCTTAAAGGTAGTAAAAGGGACTTTATATCAGGTGAACAGGAGAACATTCTAAAATTGGGATTGCAGTGAATGTTACTGGCTTTGTGAAGATGAAAGTAATAATACAGTATTATCAGGATTAACATCCTGTTGCTTTTCTTCCTAATTAACTAATTAACAGCAGTTACATTCAGTTTTTTTTCTCCTCCGTTTGGCCGAAAACTGATTGTATCAAGTTTGAAGAGGATTCTACAGATTGTGCGTAGCTGTTTTCTCCATATTTACGATCCTTTGCAGCATAAAGGGTACGTTTACACTTCAACGATGTGCTAAAAATGGAAACGTTTTTTTTTTTTCTACAGATGACAACGTTATCAAAATGATCCCTGTTCACACGGATTTGTGAAAACGACTAATAACGCTGCATTATTATGCAAACAAGTAGTTGGCGATGTCACTTTTTAAAGGACTACGCACCCGCGCACATACACATTCTTTTACAACAGTGCACTCAAGCCGAACGCACATGCCTATAAACACAAATTACTTAAGGTATAATGTTTTGTCCGATTTTCATTCTAAGGATGTTAATCCTTATAATACTGTATTATTCGGTACAACCAGAAGCGCTGCGCAGTTACACTACGTGAACTAACTCGAGGCCAACAGAGAAGGAAATGAATAGTTGAATAAAGTATTTTTGTTTTTGTTTTTTTGCGCACAAAAAGTATTCTCGTCGCTTGATAAACTTAAGATTGAGCCACTCACTTGGACTATTTTAACGATGTATTTAATAACTTTTCTGGGTCGGCAAGTTTCGATCCCTTAGAAGCCTATGGAGGAGTGATCCAGTTCTCAGATTTAATAAAAAATATCTTAGTTTGTGTTTCGAAGATGACAAAAGTCTTACGGGGTTGGAACAACATGAGGGTGAGTAATTACTGACAGAATTTTCGTTTTGGGCTGAACTAACCCTTTAAAGAGTAGATAAAGTATGATACAGTTTTCAGTGATGAACCTACAATAAACTAGGAATACAAATGACTAGGAATTTCTCTGGCTGCGTAACACGGAGAAAGAGTAAACATCGTTCATTTAAACGACATTGTAACAATACAAAGCGAGTTCGCTGAACTTACACTTTAAATCAACTCACCAATCATGTCACATTTCACAGTGATCTTCGTGTGTCGAGCCACCTGTAATGTGTTTATGTGAAGTCAAAGAAGTAATAAAGCAGTCACAATATGTGCATGTGATTACAACCTGATGGAAAATCATCTCACAGAAGTGTGTGATGGGGTTTTAAGCACATGGGTAATGAGAGTAGAGGCCGTGATATGGCAGAGGTAGACGAGGGTGGGCGAGCGCAGCAGTACTCATGCTTCCATCTGCTCCTTCTCATCGCAGCTTGCTCTGCAGCGGGCTCAACGGGCCCCAGGAGCATTTGGAACGGGGCCCAGGGTCTGCCTCCAACATCGCTGGCAATTACTGGATAAACACATTTGAATTAGTGCCTGTATTTGGACACTGTGGTGTTGTCATATCAGCTGCTGTCGGCTGTCAACAAACAGTCCATGGAAACGGCTGTTCAAACAATGGAGAGGCGAGAGGCATGGCTAGACCGTAAAATCTGTTGAAAGTTCCTTGAAATATTTCAGCCACGTGTTGTGTAAATGTTTAAATAAGATTGGCAGGGCATATGGAGATGGAGAAATGATTTTTTTTCTGGATTGGGGGATGTTATGAATGCAACGTCCTTCGATGACATGATACTGGACATGATGCGAGGACTCTGCATGCTAGAATAGTCGTATTCCACTAATTGAATAATAAATTCACATTTCCTGAGATCTGAGTGTTGTTCATGAGGCGTACACATTTTTGGGCACAGCTCACATTTCATTACTCAAGACAAACAATCACACAACTTCATTTATAATTAAGTACATTCAAAATATGATGCACAATTATCTTTAAAGTATTTTTATAAAAAAAAGGAACAATTTTGGTTTACTTGTTTCTTCTTTCCCCTTGACTTTGTCCATGGATCAGCTTCGCGCCACCTCCACCTTTGGCCCCTAGTGACTGTGAAGAATGAGTAAATCGAGCAGATGACACGATTAAACCAGAACCAGTGGGTTTTACAGAAGACATCTGAACACCCTCATCACCCCCAACACACACACATTTACTTAGCTAAATGACGATATATTATTATAAGCAAATTATAAATATTGTACCCGTAACCCTGTTTTTTGTTTATACTAAAAAATTGCATTTAAAAAAAAAAGCTTTACAGTATATGTGTGTATGTGTGTATGTGTGTGTATATATATATATATATACGGATATGGATATAAAACGGATATATTTTTGTGTGTGTGAATCTGCAGGAAGAGGTCAGGGGCCGTATTCACAAAGAATTTTAAGGCTAAAAGTAGCTCCTAACTGGCGAATTTAGGAGCAACTCCTAAAAATAATGGGCGTGTCACTCCTAACTTTAGGACTCCTAATTTTTTTGACTAAGAGTAATTCACGAAGCATTTTAGCCCTAAAAGTAGCACCTAAGCCTGGGACAGCTTAAAAGAAGTCGAGAGGACTCCTAACTCACTAAGACCTATTCACAAACCGCTTTTTGTGGCATGTCGCGTTGCGATGTTTTGAAATGCGAATGCGGCGGCTAGGAGCTTCCAATCGCGAGGGAACAATTTTGCATTGTAGGCATAGGGATGCAACAACGCCACCAACAACAACCAAAACTAGGCTACTCACTGCATGTAAACTAATTGTAACGTTTCATTGTGAATCAAATTAAAATGTTCTTCTCTTTGCAAACGTATAGGCAGAGGAATATAGTGACAGATTAATTCAATATTGTTGCAAAGATATTGCATCAATCCATATGTTTCGTTAGGCTGCTAGGCTATTTGTTTTTCCTTACTCTTTATTCATTTAGGCTATTAATTCAGTTATTCATCATCTTCCGTCCTTCGCACTACTTGTGTAGCGCACGCATTCTCAGACCTGTCACCTGTCACTCATCATCGTAGGTGGAGGTGTTTGGAATCATTCCCGCGTTACAATCATCAGCCAATCAAGGTGGTCACTTCAGTCAAGCTCGTGCATGAGTAATGACGTCATCCATAGCAACGAAGACTCACTCTTAGTTTAGGAGTTGTCATTTTTCTTTACTAAGAGTAGGTCTGAAAGGCGTTGTGAATAACCTTTAAGAGAAAACTCCTAGCTAAAATCTTTTAGTGCGATTTAGGAGTACTCCTAGTGGTAAGATAAAATGCTAATACGGCCCCAGATACGTAACTAAAACTATACGTAAAAATTCCACAAACATTTATTTATTTTGTCTTTTATATAATTCTATTATACCCTGTGATCTAAAATAATCGCCGTAGTTATATGGGACACTGCACAGCATTGTTCTTTCTGTGACAATGCCATCTATGCATTACCCTTCACAGCAATCAGTTAAGACAAGAAGAAATCTATATTTAGATATCCTGTTACAAAAATAAAAAGTAGTGAGCAGTGTTGGGGAAAGTTACTTTTAAAAGTAATATATTATTGCGCTACTCCCTTACAAAAGAACTAATTGCGTTAGTCACCTTTTTATGGAAAGTAATGAGTTACAGTACTTTCACGTTATATTTTCTCTCCTGGGCTGTGCTTGCTTGTTTGTTTTTAATAGCAAATTTAAAATTTGGGCAAATGTAAATGCCCTTTCATACCAAAGGTGAATTGAATAAGCCTCAAATGTGATGTTTATCTAAAGCCATTTTTGCTTAATATGCTTAGTATGGTTGAGTCAGATCATCGATGGACAGCAGCAAAGACATATTGGTTAATAAAGCGAGATTAAATACACAAAGTATATTTAACATATTTAATTATAGCAGGTTATATAATACTGATGTGAGATGAGTAAACGCATGCTCCCATAGAGCTACAATATCCATCATGTTCACACAGCGCACACAACGCCTCTCTTGCCTCAACCTGCAGTCAATAAATGGGAATACAAATGAACTTGTGTTACTTATTTGAAAAAGTAACTCAGATATTGTGTTGTAAATTTAAAAGTAATGCATTACTTTACTAGTTATGTGACAAAAGTATTCTGATCACGGAACTCACGTAATGTGTAACCCCCAACACTGGTAGTGAGATAAAAATGCAGTCCAGGGGCCGTATTCACAAAGCATTTTATCTTACCACTAGGAGTACTCCTAAATCGCACTAAAAGATTTTAGCTAGGAGTTTTCTCTTAAAGGTTATTCACAACGCCTTTCAGACCTACTCTTAGTAAAGAAAAATGAGTACTCCTAAACTAAGAGTGATGCTGCGTCCCAATTCGCATACTATCCGTCCTAAATAGTATTCGAAAATAGAATTAGTACGTCCCAAATCGTAGTATGTTGAAATGAGTGTTCCAAAGAGACCCGGACAGGGGCGGACTGGCCATCTGTGTGATCTGGAGAATCACAGAACGGCCGGTACTCCGGCCCACCGCCCGCCACACACGCAGTCACAGACATCCCAAGTCTCCGGGAGTCTCCCGCATATTGATAGCGGCTCCCTAATGCCCGCAAATTAGTTAAAATCTCCCGGAATCTAGAGCGAGCAAGCATGCGTAGCGCGCGCATGGCAGAGAGAGGGAGCGAGCTAGAGACCTTGCTAGTGTGTGCATGAAAGGACCCAACCAATCAATTGTCAGTGCGGGCGGGCTTTTATCTCTACTACTCCCGAACCGAATTAATCAGAAATTACTTTGCAAGTTACTTGCTAGGGATGATGTTAGGAAGTGATATTCAGCTTGCTACATTTTTAATGATTACAGTAGTTAAAACAGCTAAACTTCAACATTTTAATAGTAGTAGCTAATATTAAGGAATATGTTGTGCTTTTACTTTTAAAAAAGTTGGTAACATTACAACTAATGCTTACAAACTTTGAAGATTTTGAATACAGAAGTTACATTTGTAATGGTGTAGCCTATTTTCATTTAGATGTGGTATTATTATTTGTGCAGTAGCTAAGATTAATTACTCCATAAATTAATTAATATTATTAAGTAAGAAATTCATTTTAAGACAGCATGGAATAGATTGTGTAATATACTGTTAGCTATAATTTGGATAGTATAGTTTCATGAGCCACAATTAAAGTCTTGTGACACTCATGCCAGGCGGCAGGCGCTATTGTTGTTGTTGTCGAGTTTCCGCGCGCCGATTGCTTTGGGCCGGGCCTAGTCAAAGTCCAGGGCCGTTTTTTAGTCCCAGTCCGTCCCTGGACCCGGATCTACTATATCCGGTCAGAATCCGAAGTGCAGATCGTTGCGCACTCTAACGGCTGATATTGCCCACAACCCATCGCGCGCTGGACGAGGATTCGGTTAGAACTACAAACACGACTGAAAAGTGTTCAAAAACTACAGACATGGAGGACGCGCGAGTCCGACGGTTATGTAGAGAGGTTTAGATAAAGGGGTTTGAGTGATTAATGATCAGTATCTAACCTCACGAAAATGTATTTATTCAATGTTGTCCACATTATATTGCATCTGCAGCATTGTGGACTTTGGCAAAGATACGTTTAGCCATTAACTTTTAAATGCATTATTATATTCAAATTCCAAACACATGAGTTGAGTCTCGGCATGAAAGCCCCATGACTGGCAGATGAACGTGTGACAACAATTCTCTCCGAAATGGTAAGAAGTTATATTAGATTGAATGGAGGAATTTAACTGTGACGAGATGATTGACAGGGCAGTTTACGGTGACAGGATGTACGCGACAGAGCTGTCCGTTAAAGATGGCGAAGTAGTATGTCCCAAAGCTTGCCTACTCTTTTGCTACACACTCAAAAGTATGTACTTTTTCTTCACAAAAAGAGTACATACTTTTAGGGCGTAGTATAAGTAGGCGAATTGGGACGCAGCATGAGTCTTCGTTGCTATGGATGACGTCATTACTCATGCACGAGCTTGACTGAAGTGACCACCTTGATTGGCTGATGATTGTAACGCGGGAATGATTCCAAACACCTCCACCTACGATGATGAGTGACAGGTGACAGGTCTGAGAATGCGTGCGCTACACAAGTAGTGCGAAGGACGGAAGATGATGAATAACTGAATTAATAGCCTAAATGAATAAAGAGTAAGGAAAAACAAATAGCCTAGCAGCCTAACGAAACATATGGATTGATGCAATATCTTTGCAACAATATTGAATTAATCTGTCACTATATTCCTCTGCCTATACGTTTGCAAAGAGAAGAACATTTTAATTTGATTCACAATGAAACGTTACAATTAGTTTACATGCAGTGAGTAGCCTAGTTTTGGTTGTTGTTGGTGGCGTTGTTGCATCCCTATGCCTACAATGCAAAATTGTTCCCTCGCGATTGGAAGCTCCTAGCCGCCGCATTCGCATTTCAAAACATCGCAACGCGAAATGCCACAAAAAGCGGTTTGTGAATAGGTCTTAGTGAGTTAGGAGTCCTCTCGACTTCTTTTAAGCTGTCCCAGGCTTAGGTGCTACTTTTAGGGCTAAAATGCTTCGTGAATTACTCTTAGTCAAAAAAATTAGGAGTCCTAAAGTTAGGAGTGACACGCCCATTATTTTTAGGAGTTGCTCCTAAATTCGCCAGTTAGGAGCTACTTTTAGCCTTAAAATTCTTTGTGAATACGGCCCCTGATCTTAATTCATCTGTCTAGATGAGTCCCCCCCTTTAGATGATTAAGAAAAAAGTTTGTGGTTAGGCACTAGGCAGTCCACCATATGTGCACTGACAGACAAGTTCACTGTGAGCATAATAAATTATAGAGCAAGGGACAGGGGTGTGTGGGTACAAGAGACAGTGTTGACGCTGATGTCAAAAAACATCAGTAAAAATGACAAGTCCAGGCTTCTGACCTGCAACAATGACACCTGAGCTTCTAATCGGAAGGTACAGCTCTCCCCTCTGTTCAACTCAGACAGACATGGGACAATTCAATTATTTATTGAATGCAAAGGTGCTCTACAGTCTTTTCTAAAAAAAAAAAAATTCTAAACTCAAAGTAATAAATAAATGTAATGTAATATTATATGTATGTAATATATATATATATATATATATATATATATATGTATATATATATATATGTAATATATGTAATATATATATATCGTCGCTGTCCGATGAAAACCGCGTATGTCCATTTTGCCGATTTTTTTATTTTTTGATGGATTAAATGTCCAGATTCATTTCCGTATACAGTATGCTTCACATTATCTAAATGACCAATGCAAAGTTGTGAAATCATGTCATCTGATTTCCACGCATATCCATTTGCTGTCAAAGTTGTCAATCACGCCGCGTATCTCCCGCCCTGTGGAGGCATCTCGCCGGTCTCGGGAAGTTCGTCTCTGGAAGCTCAGCATTGGATAGCCGAATAGCTAACACTGTGAGGTAAAGTATCAGCAAACGTTTGTTTTTGACAACTGTTCTCAAGTTTATTATATATTCACAACTGTTATTTACCGGTAAATGGTCTAGATGAAGTAATTGTCCACAGGCTTACTTAGTTCTTCACAGATTAGCTTGCTTGCTAGTATGTAAATAGACTTGGTCTCATTGATAAGATTTATACTTTTTTTTTTTAGTCAAACTGATCAAATTATAGCGGAGCAGAGGGATGATTTATAACGACAACTTTTGATGAATTTATGAGAAATCTACAGACGCAAACAGACAAAGTGTAGTAAAAGAAAGACCTAAATGTGTATTTCAGACTTTTTTTCACCACAAGTCTGAAAGAAGACATGTTATTGAAGACAAATATCCCAAAATCTCAAAATTGACTGGTGAAAAAAAAACGATGTTTTTGCCTGCCGTGTCTCGCCTTAATAAACTGAGCGTAGCCTATTCATCTGTTATCTGAAACGCGACTTGGTCATTCTAATTAATGATCGGAAGAACGCGTATCGACCACCGTTACTGTAAAATATGCACGTATGTCCATTTAAACTCGATTTTGGTCAAATGTGGATTATATCATTACACGGGCAAGAATATGGTTACATTTAAAGATGCCATACCAAGTATTACAACGCTACGTTCAACTGCTGTGAAACTACGGTGTTTTTTTCACTTCCTGAAAAGTAACCGTTTTGGACATACGTGAGTTTCATCGGGCAGCGACGATATATACACTGTATATATGTCATCTATGCCTAGTTCTATCATGAAACTTTAGATGGTGCAGGCTCATGGGTCCTTAACGCAAGCTGATGATAACTACGTGGTTCAAGCTGATTGGTTCATGTCTCGTCTGCAGCCAATGAGCTTGCTGCTCAACATTTAAAAAGCTGGTTACCATTCACTATAGCAGTTTGCAACTTGCTTTCAGAGTTAATCTGAAACCCCCCACCTTCCCCAGCTCCACCTGTATCTGCAATGGGTAATTGATATATATACTATTTGTGCAGCAGCAGTATGTTTTACATGCTCACAGCAGTGTATCGGCTTAATTGGCAGTTGCGAGTCCCTTTACTTGGTCTGAAGCAGCAGCAGCAATTCAGCAGCAGTACTTCAGAAACAATAGGGACTAGCAACAGCTGATGATGCAACGGTGAACAGAAGTACATTGTTAGCTGCCTTACCCAAATAATATTTGGATCAGTTAATCGGGTTAACTTGATGTAGCTACATTAACATTACAACCAATTACTCGGTTCATCCCGTGAACACTCAATATTGGTTATTAAGTAATTAATAGAAATGTACATTTCCGGGGCATGGGAAATGTCTTTCTTGAGCAGGTAGTCAAGATCTATGATTAGTGACTCCAGATATGAGACAACTTTACGTGTGACATGAAAAAGACTTTATTAACTAGACTAAACATTTAAACTACTCTAAAACACCGTAATTCCTCAAATAAAAACCGGTATTCAAATAAACGCCGGGCCTCTGATAGTGGCCGGGTGCGTGATCAACGCAGACAAATAAAGGCCGGTCTCAAATTAAGGCTGGGGGAAAATTAGTGTGGATAATCTCCTAAATGCCTTTCATTGAAGAGATGTTACACCTGTCCACTTCATGGGTGTTCTGTGATCTGATCGTGAAAAGACCACGTATAAATGCCATCCGAAGCGCATTCGAGACAATTTAAATCCGATCGCTCAAACCACTTCTTCAGGAGGAGATCTGACACGAGATTCCAGACGAAACTGCACAAGTGTAAATCAAATGCATCTGATTGTTGAAACCACGTATCTAAATTTTACTCCTCACAAAAACGCTAAAAAATAAAAGTGTGAGAGCGTGTCACAGGCTATGTAATGTTATAGCAAGATGTGACAACGCTACTGCAACACGCATCAGGGCAGCTGAGCATCTATTCATAAAGCCAACGTGCAAACTATTGCAAATTAAAGTGAAAGTAAGGCGCAGACAATTCTCCTCATCATAAAAAGTAAAGAAACGAAATGATCTTACCAGGGTTGTTGCCACTCTTTCTTATTGCGGTCTTTTGATTTAGAAATTAGCTGATCTATAAAATGCAGCTCATATCTGTTGCTTTCGGTGACGTGCACTCCATTAAATCTGTATATAGCGTGGGAATTGAAGATTTATATCCGTTTTGCGAAAACGCATTTGTGAGCAGATTTAAATAGAATTGTTTTGATAAATCAGATAGCTTTCCGATCTGAGAAAACACATGAAGTGGCCAGGTGCCAATCACGTTCATCGTAACGTACAGCCAATAGATGGTAGTAGACAATAGATGTAACACAGATATAATTTAGTGCTGCTAGTGTAACGGTCTTTTCAACAACTTTATTGAAAACGAAATACACATATGACCCGAGGGATGCATATGGGGAATCACTGGGGTGTCCAGCCGCAGGTGGAATATTTCAACCCCAGGGGTGGCAAGGTGGCTTGCCAAGGGAAAGACACATGCTCAAAAGAGGCTTACAGCAGAAATACACATGTGGGGGTAGCTCAGAGGAGGTACCATGCACACGGGAGGCACCTAGCCGACGCGCAGGCAACAGACACTGGCGCCGACGTCAGAAGTGCTGGAGGAACTCAGGGCTTTCGGGGAAGCTCACCTGAGGAGAATATCGCACGTATCCAGTCCGTGGAGTGGAATGGCAAGCAAGCGAAGACACCTGAGCGGGTCCAGTACTAGCTGGTTGAAGCGAGTACATGAGAGGACACTGGCTCTACTCGGAGATTGTAGAATCTAGCGAATGTGTTGGGTGTCGCCCAGCCTGCAGCTCTGCAGATGTCTGTTAGTGAGGCACCATGCGCTAGAGACCAAGAGGACGCCACACTCCGGGTGGAGTGGGCAGTCACACCAAGGGGGCACGGTCGACCTTGCTGTTGGTAAGCCAAAGCAATGGCGTCCACTATCCAGTGAGACAACCTTTGCTTGGAGAGAGCCTTTCCCTTCAGTCTCCCACCATAACAGACAAAGAGCTGGTCTGAGGTCCTGAAACACTGCGTTCGGTCTACATAGATGTGGAGAGCACGTACTGGACAGAGCAGTGCCAAGGCTGGGTCTGCCTCCTCCGGGGGCAGCGCTTGCAGGTTCACCACCTGGTCCCGGAAGGGAGTGGTAGGAACCTTGGGCACATATCCAGGCCGGGGTCTCAGGATCACGTGAGAGTAAGCCGGCCCGAATTCCAGGCACGCTTCGTCAACGGAGAATGCGTGCAGGTCCTCTACCCTCTTAATGGAGGCCAATGCAGTCAGAAGTGCTGTCTTCATTGACAGGAAGTTAAGCTCAACCGACTGCAAAGGCTCGAAGGGAGCACTCCGCAGGGCAGTTAGCACCACTGCGAGGTCCCAAGAGGGTACGAGAGGAGGGCGAGGAGGATTCAGTCTCCTCGCTCCTCTCAGGAACCTGACGATCAGGTCGTGCTTCTCTACGGACTTCCCTTCTATAAGGTTGTGCTGTGCGGCAATAGCGGCGACATAGACCTTGAGGGTGGAGGGAGACAGCCTTCGCTCCAACCCATCTTGAAGAAAGGAAAGCACGACACTGATCGAACATCTCCTGGGGTCTTCTCGGTGAGAAGAACACCAGCTGACGAAGAGGTTCCACTTCAACGCGTAGAGGAGTCTCGTGGATGAAGCTCTAGCGGAAGTGATGGTAGCCACCACCGCTGGTGGTAGGGTACTCAAACCTGCCTCGTCCCGTCCAGGAGCCACACGTGGAGGTTCAGAAGATCGGGACGAGGGTGCCATAGGGTGCCCCGTCCCTGAGAAAGGAGGTCCTTCCTCAGGGGAATCGGCCAAGGAGGTGCTGTCGCGAGGAGTACAAGTCCGGGGAACCAGGTCCTGGCGGGCCAGTATGGCGCGACCAAAATGACCTGCTCCTCGTCCTCCCTGACCTTGCGCAGGGTCTGCGCAAGAAGGCTCACTGGGGGAAACGCATATTTGCGTGCCCTCGGTCAGGGAATAAAACTGGGCGCAATGGGTCGAGTCGTGAGAGGCAAACAGATCTATCTGTGCGTCCCCGAACTGGTCCCAAATCAGATGGACCGACTGGGGATGGAGTCGCCATTCTCCAGGGAGGGGCTGAAGCCGTGAGAGCTCGTCGGCTGCACAGTTCAGAGCTCCGGGGATATAAATGGCACGAAGCGGCCTCAGATGCTTCTGACTCCATAAGAGGAGGTGGCGGGCGAGTTGCGACATACGGCGGGAGCGCAGACCACCCTGACGGTTGATGTACGCTACAGTCGCGGTATTGTCTGAACGGACTAGTACATACTGGCCCCTGAGCACGGCTCGGAAGCGGCGCAGGGCGAGCTGTACAGCCAGCAACTCGAGGCAATTGATGTGCCATAAGCGGTGGGGTCCTGTCCAGGAGCCCGCGGCAGCACGTCCGTTGCACATGGCGCCCCAGCCCGTGGCAGAGGCATCTGTCGTTACAACAACATGACGCGAAGCTCGTTCCAGAGGCACTCCGGCCCGTAGAAAACTGATGTTCGACCACGGGGTGAAGGTCTGACGGCAGGTCGGAGTAACTGGTACTCGGAGGGTGCCGTGATGCCATGCCCACCTCGGGACTCGGTTGCGAAGCCACAGCTGAAGCATTCTCATATGAAGCAATCCGAGCGGCATCGCCGCGGCTGCAGATGCCATATGCCCCAGGAGCCTCTGAAAAAGTTTCAGTGGAACCGCACTCTTGCCCTCGAACTGTCTCAGGCAAGTCAGCAGTGACTGCGCGCGCTCGCTCGTAAGCTGCGTGGACATGGCGACCGAGTCGATGTTCATACCGGGAAAAGAGATCCTCTACACGGGGCAAAGTTACTCTTCTCCCAGTTGACCCGAAGGCCCAGACGGGCTAAGTGCCGGAGCACTAAGTCCCTGTGTTCGCAAACCTGGTCTCGAGAGTCAGCTAGGATCAGCAAGTCGTCGAGATAGTTCAGGATGCGAACCCCGTGTTCCCAAAGGGGAACAAGGGCTGCCTCGACAACCTTCGTGAAGACGCGAGGAGAAAGGGCTAGCCCGAATGGGAGACCTGCGTACTGATATGCCTGCCCCTCAAAAGCAAACCGTAGGAACGGTCTGTGTCGAGGGGGAATGGAGACATGAAAGTAGGCGTCCTTCAGGTCGATCGCTGCAAACCAATCGTGGGGCCGCACACATTCGAAAATGCGTTTGGCAGTGAGCATCTTGAACGGCATCCTGTGAAGGGAGCGGTTCAGCACGCGCAGGTCGAGGATTGGCTGTAACCCACCGGTTTTCTTCGGGACAATGAAGTACGGGCTGTAGAAGCCAGACCTCATTTGGGCTGGAGGGACAGTCTCGATCACACCCTTCGCCAGCAGGGTAGCAACCTCCGCTCTCATGATAGGGGCACTGCCACCGACCATAGTGGAGCGGACTCCCCTGCACGGGGAGGAGACCGCGCGAACTGAATCACGTAGCCGAGCCTGATCGTTTGTGCGACCCAGCGGGACAGGTTGGGAAGCTCTAGCCAGGCTCCCAAGAACTGTACCAGCGGGGTCACCCGAACCACAGACTTCCCGTCGGTGGGGCAGCGAGGCGGTATGACTGGCCCGGACGTGGACGGCATAGCGGCCCTGTGTGGGGGCACAGTCATAGACCGCGTCCTGACAGAGGAGACCAGGGAAGGACGAACGTTCCACGGGGGTCTGCTCTGCCAGGGGTCTGGCGACAGAGGAGGATGAGAGCGGCACGGTCCGGGGATGGCGCGCACTGTCATCCGGCTCTGGGACAGAGGAGGACGAGGGGTGCACGGCCCGGGGGCGGCGCACCATGTCGTCCGAGAACTCTGTGTGCTCAGAAACGGGAGAGTCGGTTCTTTCTGAATAAGGATTCTTCCCCGGCCCTCCACCAGGGAAAGGAGTGGCCCTGCTACCAGCTCCTGGAAAGAACTGAGTCCCATCTCTGAGGAGCCCATATCAAGAGTGCCGCTTAACCCGGCGTATAGCGGGGGGCGGGGCTGGAGAGGGCTGTGGCGTCCCCCTGCGGCTTCCAGAGCCAGCCCGGGTGAACGGGCGGGGTGGGAGCCGCAGGAGGGCACCTTCGGCGGTGGGCAGACTGAGGGATCAGCTCGGACGGCGGGGCCGTCGGGGCAGAATAAGCCTCAGTCTGCTCGTGGGCGGTTGAGAACTGTTGGGCAAAGCCCTCAACCGCACCGCCGAAGAGGCCCGACCTGGGATATGGGGGTGTCAAGCAGATGGGTCCGCCCAACATCCTGCACATCGGGTAGGTTCAGCCACAGGATGGTGTACAGCACCTGACCCAGGGAGCGTACGGCCACTTTCGTCGCTCGGAGAGCAAGGTCAGTGGCGGCGCGCAGCTCATTGAAGAGCCCTGGGTCAGTCCCGCCCTCGTGCATGTCCGTGAGCATCTGGGTCTGGTAGACCAGCAGAATGGCCATGGCATGCAGTGAGGCGGCTGCCTGTCCTGTAGCGCTATAGGAATTCGCCACAAGTGTAGACGAAAAACTACAGGCTTCGGACGGGTGCTTAGGATCGCGCCGAGAGGAAGCACTCTGAGGACACAGTAGCATCGCAACAGAGCGTTCAACCAGGGGACCCCAGTGTACCCATGGGCAGCGGCCCCCGTCTAGGGAAGGAAGGGCGAAGGAGATCAACGAGGGATCGATGGAAGACATGGGGGTCTTCGAGGATTTCGAGATCTCCTGATGCACATCCGGGAAAAAAGGTATTGGAGTGGACGCTGACAGGAGTCAGCGGCCACACCCAAAAACCAATCGCCCTGGAAAGCATGGCCGTCATCTCAGGATCTGACTCGACAAATGCCATATGCACACCCGAAAGTGGCAGCACTGTCAAATCTTCACTTCCTGAAAATTATAGCCCGCCCTGTGATGCTGCGATGGACAACAGATCCGATTCTGGAGCGTCAAGGGAAACCCGCGGGGCATCCGAAAATAGACCCGGGGAATCCCCTGAACACTCGCGGGTTGCGTCACTGAAGAGGGGGGCGTGGTCCACGGACAAACAGTCGGCGGATTTGTTCCACACACACACACTCTCAGGTCACCCTGGCCACCAGACGAAGTAGCACCTCACGTGGAGAGAGTTAGATCGGGGTGTGGATGAGGGGACTCTCTCTCTAACGAGATCATTGAGTCTCGACCGTAATGACGCGATGATCACGTTCCCGCGGGGAGAACGTGAGTCATCAACAAACGCTGCTCTAGCGTGATGAAGCCCAAGCACGCAGAGCAGAGAATGTGCCCATCAAAATCGGAAATGAGTCGACCGCAACCATAAATGCACGGGCGAGCCGTCTTTAACTCTCTGAGGTCGGCTATCGCGCCGGCGCGATAGTCTCGCTTTTTTCTTATCAGTGCAAAAGAAACTCAAAATACTCTGTTGATTTTGATCTTACATATTAAGTGTTGTACATCATTAGATCCTAAAAAGTGTCTATTTTTTTGTGGATACTCACAATAAAAACAAAGTGTTGTGCTTTTCGCCAAAATAAAGAAAAACAAACATGATGCGCGTTCTGCCTTCTCTCTGTCAGTGAAGTCCATTCTGAAACGCGTCCTATGATTATTTTTAATTCCGCAAATACTTGTCATACAGGCACGAGTGTTTTTCCATAATGAAGCTTGAACTCTCTTCTTTTAAATGAATGAATTTATATAAAAAAAATAATATTCTCAGCTTATGTAATCTGTATGAAAAGTGAGAGATGTCAGTATTTTTCTTTCCAGCTCATTACACCTAATTACGCGTTAATGTGCCACGCCCACGGAGAGCGCGCGCTATTCAAACGCAAATGATCTTAGACAAGCCGTTCAAACATGCCAACGCCCACCAGCTGGATTATAAAACACATTGTGTTTAGTAAGTATCTTGTACAGCTGTGTACACAGCGTATCCTTTCGCTGTGAGGAATACTATCTAACCCTGGAGTGCTGGTAGTTTCATTTCGAGGAGCAACGGATCCAGCTGATGTAGTAAGTCATTTATTCTAGTGCTTTGTTCTAATCGTGATATTGAATTTGTCGGACTGTAAACCGCAAAAAGACTGTTTAAATATGAATTGCGTGTCTGTGTGTAGGCTAAATGATGAGTGAATGGCATAGGCGCGCGCGCTTTGTTTACTACAGTTATACAGCGCGTGCCTTGTTCATTCACTCTCGCACCTACATTAGTAAACGTTATGTTTACATGAACAACACATACAAACTATATTGCTATAGCCTACTAAGATGAGTAAAAATAGACTGAAATATGTTGAAATAAAATGTCTGTATAAGCAACAAGCTGCAAATTCCCATGTATATACTAATATATCATACACAACATATTACAGACTAAATATGAATGTTTAGACACGATTTTGTGATTAGTTTTGGATAGATTATAAAGTTTTGACTGTAAAAAAAGACTACTGTCACATTAAATAGGTACGCTTTTGTTCACCAATTTCTGCTCATAGTTATATATACTATAGTATGATGTTTTGTCAAAAATAAAGTAGGGTATATTGAATTATCAACTAAGATGTTATTATAGTGTTTGTTCCAATATTCAAACTAATGAATCCTTACCTTTTTTAATACGCATGATAAAATGTATACTTTTTACAAAGAAATACACTTGAAATATTGTTAAAATTGTAATTGTTGTTGTAATTGTAACCTATTTGTAATTGGTTACAATTTCTAACTGTAAAATATGTATAGGCTATATAGATAATTTCTTTTGTCCTTGCATTCTTTGGGATCCTGTGACACACCTGTGTGAAAGGGCTAATTAATATGCAGCTCATTATGCGGCACATTATCCGGCCTTTGTCTTCTCAGGTGTGAACACGCCTCCACGCATATTGCCTTTCCAAACCAAAGGTCTCTAATAAAATTTAAATCAGTGTATGTGTTTGTATAAATTATTAGGCAGGATGATTTATAGATCATTTTGAAGCAAAAATTCTAGGCAACAACACTCATTAGTCAAAAGTCTTGTGGACACATATTTAGTATGTGTTTTGTGGCCTTATTTCAGACACTTTAAGTTTTAGTTTTTTCAATAACCATGCATAAGCAATATTCTCTCAAAAATACAAACATGTTTCATAATTGTTGCTGAGAAATTCCGGTAGCCCAGTTTGTGCTATATTGAGTGAATTTACACCTTTGCTATTAACATGTTTATAAATAACTGAAAAAAGCACAAATGTCAGAGCATGTCAGAACACCTCAAGGACCCCAAAAACCCTTAGACCTCAGAGGGTTAAAAAGACGGCTCGCCGAGCTCTTTTGTGAGAGGAGGAAAAAACTCCGCGATGTTGAAGCGAGCAGGGAGAAACACACACATTGGCAGATCACTGCACAGATCAGCAGGCAATGTGAACTCGCTGCAGATCGCCGTCACACCAACACCGGAGAGAGTGGCTCGTCAGAAATGGCTGTGGAGTGAAGAGATACTCTTGGCTCCGAAGCGAAAACATACTGCTTTGCTGGCGCTTCCTCTCTTTATACCCACGAGGTGGGGCGGAGTTGCACCATGCAAATTCTGCAGACCCATGGCATTTCTTTGCCATTGGCTCGTTTTGTATTACTCGAAGCTGATAGGCTTTCTAAGCGAAACCCCCATTCGTCATTATCCGACAGAACTCGGAGTGACAACAAAAGGGAACCATCAGTTTAGTTCTAACACGCCCTTCTTGAAAAGGGGTAAGGATACTTAATGTATCAAATAATGAGACTAAGATTGATACTTGCATGTCTCGTCCATTTGCATTAAACTGTCCTGATGCAATTTGTTGAGGCTCCAGTTGATCTTTGCTGATGTGGTCTTGATGAGAGAGAACCAGTGGTAGTCAAAGGATCTTTGGTGAATGGAAAGACAAGGCCGCAGCCTGGCGCAAGCTTGGGAGTCCTTGAGGGACTTCTAGTTCAGCCTCATCTTCACGTTAGGACTTCTCAGGAAGGACCAAGAAAGTAAGAGAGCCAGAGGCCAAAAGGACCAGAGAGGACAAGCGAAGAGACTAATGGTGTGTTCACACCAAACGCGAATTTAATTATTTGCGCGAGTGGATTACATACAAAGTCAATGCAAAGACGCAAATAGACGCATAATTCGGTTTGGTAGGAGTTTTTACGACCCTAGCAGGGCATTTGAATGTTTAATTTCATTGAGCCATTTAATTTCATTACGAAAAGAATCGACGAGATTCTTATAATACCAATGCATCATAAAGTTAGCAAAATGTAATGTAAATGAACAAATGGGGGACGAAGATTGGATTTTATAGAGACTAAACATGCTACACATATGATTTTGGTGACCCATAGTATGCAAGTCATGTTTCAGACCAAAATAGTTTAGAAGAGAGAATGAAACATAGGCCAAACCACATAAAAAAAAAAATATGAGATGGAAAATTGGATACATGTTAAGACATTCACCACATGGTAATATATAGGATTAAAAGGGTTAATTTCTTCTCAGCAAGAATTAGGAGACAATTCCCTGCACATTCTTTTGGGTCGTAAAACTCTTATCAGTCTTAAGGTGTCAAGTAACAGGACAATGGGTTCTGACAGTGTTGACTTCATTTGTGGGGGAAGTTTCATAGAACTTTGTTGGGAGAGTGAGTTTGTTGGATTATTCATTAACTATAATGAATAATTTGTGTGTCTCTGATTGGTCCAGACGCTACACAGCTATTCTCCCTTATTAGACGGTTACAGTAGAATGTCATGAAGTAGCAGTTAAAGTCACGCATGCGCCATAGAAAGCCAGCCCAGAACACCGTTGCCGTTCAATCAGCAGCTGTTGCAATCACAGAATACGATAGAGCTTGTGTTTTAAGGCAAAACACAAGCTTGAATAAATAATTCACTAAAAACGCAATGCGAGTCTCTATTTGTTATGATTGTGCAAGGAGATGAACCCAAAACAGACAGAGTGCAACGAACAGGGGGTTTATTGGAACAAAACAGGAAAACAAAACCCACGAGGGGGCAAAACACGACTAGGACAAGGAATGGATGGCAGACTAGACTATGACTCAAATAAACGTTCACAAAGACAAGATTCTACACTAAGTACTCACGGGTAAGATATGGCAAGGTATAGCAACAGACAGATTCGACAACATTCAGCATAAATTAGGCAATGAACCGACACAAGACAGCAAACACAAGGGGATTAAATACCAAGAAAATAACAAGGGGAACAGGTGAGGCTAACAAGGCAATCATGACTAAACAAGGATAACAAGGGGGCGGGGTTACAAGATGAGACAAGCACATGGCCCAAACAACAGACCATGCGCTTGTACATAAAACATGGGTCTGTCATGATCCTGCCACAATACTAGAAGAATACAAGGACATGATGGCAGAATCATGACAGAACCCCCCGCTTAAGGAGCGGCTTCCAGACGCTCAAAGGGACACTAAGCACAAGACAAGACGGAACGAGACAGACAAAAACCAACAAAACATGGAAAACACCAATAACAGCATACATGAATAAATAATAACAGGGTTGGGATGGAATAATAAAAACATCAAACATGGCAGGGGAGGTGGAGGAATAACAGAGTTCATGGGGGGTGGTCCAGGGTGGATGGGTGTGCTGGGGGTCTTAGGTCCACGGGATGAGGGCGGGGAACGAAGAATCCGGGCAGGCTTGGAGGAAGACACACGAGGACGAGACTTGGGCAAAACAGTCCGGGGTTTCGTGGTGACAGGGGGAACAGTCCGGGGACTAGTGGCGACAGGGGAAACAGTACAGGGACTAGTGGCGACAGGGACGAACGGGGAAACAGTCCGGGGATGAGACATGACAGAGGAGACAGGGGAAACAAACGGATGACCGGAGACAGCGGGGACTGCAGCAGCAGGTAGTGGAACGGAGACAAGGGGATTATCAGGCGGAAGGGGGGCGGGAACAGGAACAGAGCTCCCTGAGGTAGACCCAGAATCAACGCTCCAGAACTCTGATTCGGTGACCGCCATAGGCTCTGAAACTGTACCCTCAGCGGCAGGCTCGGATGCAGCGTTCTCGGCGGCAGGGTCGGGTGCAGCGCTCTCGGCGGCAGGCTCAGGTGCAGCGCTCTCAGCGGCAGGCTCGGGGACTGAGGGCAAGACAGGACGGACAGGGACTTCGAGGATCTTGACTAGACACGACAAATAATCAGACAGGGTCCTGGCAGCTATGATGACAGGCATTTCATGTTGTGACGAAACAGCCTGCAAAACTGCATCAGCCGCTCGATCGGCCGTGGCTCTCATGGCAGGCATCACTGCATCAGATCTCGCCCCCTCAACCACGGGCTCAGGAATCGTGCTTCCAACAGCAGATTCAGGACAAGCGTTCACAGATTCCGCCTCAGGAACAGCGGTCGTGGCTGCAGACTCTGGAACACCACTTAGCGTTGCAGCTTCCGGAACAGCGCTCTCAGCCGCAGACTCTGGAACAACGCTTATAGTTGCAGCCTCAGGAACAGCGGTCGTGGCTGCAGTCTCTGGAACAGCGATTACTGTTGCAGCCTCAGGAACAGCGGTCACGGCTGCAGATTCAGGAACAGCGCTTACAGTCGCAACTTCATTAACAGCACTCACGGCAGCAGACTCAGGAGAAGATGGCGATGGGAAACGGGAAGCTCCCTTCTTTCTCCTCTTTCTCTTTGGCCGCGGGGCAATGATCACAGCAGGGCTCGCGATCGGCTGGCCGGGCTCAACGGAAGACGAAACGGGAACAGGGAAGACCATCTCTGGTTGGGTGAGCTCAGAAGAAGATGACTCCGAGGGGGAATCCCAAGAAACCCATCTTCCTCGTTTACCACGGAGGTCAGCGGGTGTGGAAGACGCCTCTGGAGTCGAAACGAGGTGAGCCTGGTTCTCTAGCGTGACCACCGCTAAGACGCGACCCTCCAGGATCACGGGCAGCATGCCGGGTGAAGACGACATGGGAGCCTGCGAATCCTTCCTTGACAAGCAGGCCACCATATCCAGGAACGGGCGGCGAACCAGACTCTCCCGTTCAGCCAGAGAAGGCAGAACGTTTAGGCCCGCAATGAGGTAGCAATTTACTAGAATCTCAGGCAAGAAAAACCGCCTCTCCTCCGCGACCCGGGGGTACTGTCTCAAGGTCCGCTCACCCTGGGAAGGAAATGGAAGCTTTCCATTCCTGGAATCGGAAATCGCCTCCTGCCACCAATGCACAAGATCATCAGGATGATCGTCAGGCATACTGTCTGCTGGGTTCTGTTGTGGTCGGTTCATTCTGTTATGATTGTGCAAGGAGATGAACCCAAAACAGACAGAGTGCAACGAACAGGGGGTTTATTGGAACAAAACAAGAAAACAAAACCCACGAGGGAGCAAAACACGACAAGGAATGGATGGCAGACTAGACTAGACAATGACTCAAATAAACGTTCACAAAGACAAGACTCTACACGAAGTACTCACGGGTAAGATATGGCAAGGTATAGCAACAGACAGCTTCAACAACATTCAGCATAAATTAGGCAATGAACCGACACAAGACAGCAAACACAAGGGGGTTAAATACCAAGAAACTAACAAGGGGAACAGGTGACGCTAACAAGGCAATCATGACTAAACAAGGATAACAAGGGGGCGGGGTTACAAGACGAGACACCACAAGCACATGGCGCAAACAACAGACCATGCGCTTGTACATAAAACATGGGTCTGTCATGATCCTGCCACAATACTAGAAGAATACAAGGACATGATGGCAGAATCATGACACTATTCTCTCATCTCTTATGTAATCAGCTGGGGTTTCTTTATTAGCTCTGTTTTGGATTGATAGTTTGAATTAATTCTCTTACTGGATCATTGGACTGAAAATTGGATCATTGGACTGAAAAAAAGTGGCTTAAAGGGGCGATCACACTACAGATTTCATTCCATTGACTTCCATTCATACGCATGTGAATGTGAAAAGTTTATATATCTAAATATATAAGGCTTGACATTTACTTTTTTGCTCACCAGCCACTCTGGCTAGTGGTTTTCCAAAGTTACTAGCCACTCAGCATTTTAATTGACCACAATTTTGACATCGATTCCGTGAGGAAAAACTGCCATATAGAAATGTTTTATATTATCTCATAATTTGGCAGCAGGTATATTAGGCTATTGTCACTTTAAGACCTGACGCAAGGATCCATTACTGTTACACATGGGTTTTCTTTCTCAACTGTTTGTGTTCACTTAAAACATAATTGATCTAAGATCAGCATTTTGACTGTTTAAGCGCAATAAGCAGCGGAAAAATATCTCAATTTAGTACTGAGAGGAGTTATGTGCACAAAATCGTTGAAAGCGTTTCAGATGTTTCAGTATCGATACCTGTCGAAAAATCTATATTTTTGACAACACTACATTGGACTTAGTTTATTATTTCAGATGCCTTTTTACAAGACTAAAATTGAAAAATATATATATTTTATATAAAATTCAAGTGGCTAGTAGAAGTGACTGCGTTACACGCCACTGCTGAAACCCGGGTGTTAATGCCAAGCCCTGTATATAGCCTATATATTAATGGAGAGTGAGTCAGGGAAACAAAGGTTACTCACTTTTCATATATCTGTATAATAAAGTTATTGTTTTCCAGATTGTCATCAGACCAGAGTTGCCATGACGACAAAGTGGGATGGTGTGGTGAATGTCACCTTTGCTGTCTAAGCTCTCATGTCTGGAGCTCAGGTCTGTGTGTGTGTGTGTATATGTCGAGCTCTTGAGTGTGTGTGACGGGGCACGGAGGGTGGCCCCCTGGGGCCCTGCTGCCCTGACGGCCCTGCCACAGCTGCACTCAGGTGAAACCGACGTGGTGGCAGCAGCATGAAAGCTCCAAAAAACAGAAAGAAAACGTTTCTCCAAGATCAAAGGCTGAACTCTGTTTCATGCTAACCAAATAGCTTGTGTTGTATCTAGATGGGGCGCTGTAGTAAAAATAACCAGAGCTCTTCTAAGGGTTACAACTATATCACTGACTGTAATACAATTTGTTTTTCAATGGTTTGCACAAGATTTTCGGTGCTGGCAAACTTATAGGCCATCATAGAGTGAATCAGTTTGTTTGATAATGCTTTTTTTTTTTAATGAACTTTTAACTAAATTAAAATTTGGAGAAAAACATGCTGTCATTTCAAAGCTGTTTGTGTTTTTCTTCACTTTTATCATATGGATTCACATGAATTAGACTCACTTCTGCAGTGTGAAAAAAAAACATCCCATATAAATAATGCTGAAAAACGAACTAATTAAACAAATGTTCATGATAATTGTATTGTAAATATAATTTTGGGGTTTACTTGCTATTTAAAACAAGCTTTTATATAACAATATACTATATACTGACTTTATTAAAGCCACAGACCACCAACAAAATAAGGTTCATTGGATTGTACTTTACAATACGGTTTACTTTGTTCACAGTTTGTTAATGCATTAGATATAATGTGAACTAACATTGAACTACTGTATACTTTTCTTGGTAAATCTTAATTTCTACAGGCACTCGCACATTTTTACATTTTCAAGTTGTTAGTTTATGTATTATAAACAAACATGATTTTAACAATGAACAATAGAATATTTTTGAACTTATATAAAATATTGAAGGGGACATATGAAAATCTGACTTTTTCCATGTTTAAGTGCTATAATCGGGTCCTCTGTGCAACCCAGAAAATGTGAAAAAGGCCAACCCAGTAACTTTGTTTTGGTAAGCCTTTCTCTGCACGCATGTGAAAAAATACTTGCAGAGAATGTGAGTCGCTCAAATTTTGCTCCACTAGTGATGTATGGGGATCTTATGATAATACAGGTGTTATTGGTGTTTACTGGTGTTTACTTTCATAGACAACCGACTGTGTTTATGTGAACTTTGTGTGTTTTTGACATAACCTTGTGTGTATTTGACGGTTTAAACACAACAAAAAATGTAAAAGAGAATTTAGTTTAAGGCTCCTTCTGACATCCAGCTTTCTGTGTGCGTGCGCTCAGAAAACGATAAAACTGCTTTAAAACACATTGAAAAAATCAACTTTAATGATGAAGAAGAACTGGACTATACATGAGAGTGATCGCGATATAGATAATAATCAAAACCTTGTAGATGTCTTGTTAGTATTTGGCAGAGAATCTGATTCAGTCAGGAACTGATCTGGAGAGGGGGCAACGCGCATCAGCTCATTTGCATTTAAAGGCACATGGACGACAACAGCCCGTTTTTTAATGGAATCAGAAATGGGTATTTACCTCTTGGATTTATAAATCATCTGTGAAGTATTTTTAGCTAAAACTTCGCAGACACATTCTAGGGACTCCAATACAGCTTGTAAAAAGGGGCATAGGTCCCCTTTAAGCTGGATTAATGTTGTAAAAATTAGTTCATTATTAGTTCACGATAAATGCATTAATCAATGTTAATAAATTGAACCTTTAAAGTGTCACTGTTGGATAAACTTAGGCTCACACTTTTTGTTTTGTGATCTAGTACTATTGACCCACTTCCCAGCATGCACTGGGGCATGAACCCCCGTGTTGTTGCTGATTTTGTTGTCAGGTTTAGTAACTTTCTCTAATATTGTGACCTCAAAATGAGTTTAATTCTCTATACTTAAAATTAGTTCGTTGATTGTTACCCTTGCCTGCGGCAATTTAACACAGTGTATACAGTAGGTGACAGGTGTTGTGATGTTCCTTATTAGTTTAAGACCAGAATCTCTTTGCTTATATTTCTTAATTTAAGATTGCATTAAATAAATATTTTTCATTGGGGTTAAGCTATTGCAGCTTCCAACGGTTCTTCCAACAATCAGTTGTTTTATCTAAATGGGTAGGCCTAATTGTTGGCCAGTTTTAGGTAGTCAAATTCACTCAAAACATTTACTTAAAATAATCTAAACGGTTACCTATATTTTTCACTAACAGCTGTTTTTTTTTTGTGTGTTTTATAGACATTTATACATATTAGGACTCATCAAAAGCTGCTCTCTGCGCTATTAAAGGCTATTGTTTAAGGGAATACATTTGTGTCACTTTTGATGTGAGGCGGGAAATAGATTATGCATTATCTCAGGCCCTTTGGGTGTACTAGTCCATCTCGGCATTCGTTAAGGCTGGACCCTGCAGACCTGCTGGGTTATGCTCTGCAATGTGTGGCCAGTATCTCTGACAGGTCATTATTGGCCATCATGCTGAGTGACGGACTGCAAGGACCTAGCATGCATTCATTTCTTTTGCCTTTATTGAGGAAGAAAAGCTGCTTTCTCAGGTTTCCTCAGACTGATCAGAGAGAAGCAAAACGAAGTACGCTGTGTTCAAAATATCACAAGGATTTGTGCTGATGCGTGAGATACAACTGTAGTCCATTACTGGACACACAGCTTAAGAGTATCAGTGGTGTTGTTTTAGTTAAAGTTGAACTATTGTACCTTCAATTTTTATATTTATATTTCATTTTATATTTTTATTTATTTTACTGTTTTTTATGTACAATTTCACTGCTTTTAAAGTATGTGGGGTGAGTGACTGGAATTTGGAATTGTAAATTATATTATAGTTCTTAATGATGAATAATACTCTATCTAAAGATTTTGCATATATGGATAAATGAGAAATAAAATTTTTGCAACAGGAGACAGGATGAAACCATGTAAAAAATGACAATAGTATTAACTTGCATGCAGCTTTTTTATTTAAATAGCATAATTTAAAGTTTTGAGTCTGCGTGAATGGCCATAAACGGGTCTTCTTCCGTGTTGCTGATTCTGAAGGAAGCACGCCCATCTCCTCCAACCGATACCTGTTTCCCAGTACATCTGCCACTTTCCTTCTGACCAGAGATCACATCACAGTAGGTGCCTCCTGGCAGGCCGGTGTTCAGGGTAACATTCAGCTCCCTAAAGCAAAAGTGTATTTTATAGATTATATGCTGCTGATAGCAGTGACAGTAGCTACATCCACAACACACACGCAGATTTAAATACAACATATCTCTCTCAACAAAAATACAAACTAAAATCTCTCATACTGTACCTTTCTTTAAAGAACAAATTCTTACCAGTCGTCATTGTTGATGACAATAAACCCTCGATTACCACGGCTGAAAGAGATCTGGTTGCTTCCATTGTCCCACCAGTTGGAGACTGACTGTCCATTTACAACATTACGGAAGCCCACCATGTTTCTGTGGAGAAATGTTAGTTTGCATCGTACATTCCCAGCCCTTACTTTATAATCTTACTTCATAAGTATAATGATTGTAAATTCTGAAGTACACTACAGTTAAAATGTTGGTATCAGATTTTGTTAATGTTTTTTAAAAGAAGTCTCTTATGTTAATCAAAGCTGCATTTATTTGATGAAAAATACAGTAATACTTTGAAATATTATTACAATTTAAAATTAGTTAATAAAATATTATAATTTATTATTATTGTTTTCTATGTTTAATATATATTTAATATAATTTAATACTGTGATAAAATCATTCTAATATGCTGATTTGGTGTTAAACATTTTTTTATTATTATTATAAAAGTTGAAAACAGTTGTGCAGCTTCATTTTATTTTGGAAACCGTGATGTATTTTTTTTCAGGATCCTTTGATAAATAGGAAGTTCAAAAGAACAGCATTTTTTTTTTTAAATAGAAACCTTTTGAAACAATGATTTTACTGTTACTTATGGTAATGCATCCTTGCTGATTTAAAAAAAAAATCATACTGCCCCAAGCTTTTGTATGTAAGCAAGAATAAGACATTCTTGAAACTATAGGAACTCACTTGATCTGACGCCATCTGTGCTCACAAACCCAGCCGTTTCCACAGGTAGAGTCAGAGTTGATGGTAACAGGTTTGGTGGATCCATCACCATTACTGGGAGGTCCTATCCAGTCGTTTTTGTCCTGAGCAATGAAAAAGTGAACAATTATGAATTCTTACAAGACATATTAGCATTTGTTTTCTCACTTGACTAGCCTTAAACATCTACCTGTCCATTCACAATGTTGCGGTCCCACCGATAGCTGGACATTACTCTGGTAAATCCGTACGGGTGGGCCAACATAAAGGCTACAGCCATTTTGTAAAGTCTAGAAAGAGAAGGATTATAACAGGTGAAAGGAAATTTGATATTTTAATGTGTCATGCATATGCTGCTTTGTAAATGAAAATCATACAAAGTTGTACCTGGCATCCCAGAATGTCACAATAGATGCACCTCCAGCACCATGTCCTCTCTGGTTATCGTGATTGTCAGTAAACACTACAGCTTTATCAGAAGCCATGAAGCCCCAGCCCTCACCCCAGTTCCTGAAACAAAAAGCTTAATCTGTTTTAGGTTGCAAGAAACAATAAATACAACAGGGTGACAAAACAAAGCTGAGACCCTTAGAAAATGTTTGAATTAACAATAAAGAATATTTATGCAATATCACACTCACTTCTTGTTCTGTTTTATTGTTCAGAGCAAGAAGTTAACATTGAGTATCTTACATTTTAGACACAATATTATCAGTTACTTTTTTAGTACACCATAGTAAATATTTCAACAACAAAAAAAGACGTGTCTCTGGGCAACAGCAGTGGTGCTTCATTCCTGAATGAGTGGATTGAATGAAGTGACTAAGTGAATAATTCAATTTCTCACTAATAAAATGGTCACGCATTTCATTCCTGAAAAAATCAGCGTTTTGAATGAATCGTTTGAATGAATCATTCAGTTTCTCACTTAAAATAAACTGTTGCTGCGTCTCAATTCGCCTACTTATACTACACCCTAAAAGTATGTACTCTCTTTGTGAAGAAAAAGTAGATACTTTTGATTGTGTAGCAGAAGAGTAGACAAGCTTTAGGACATACTATCAGATCATACAACTGCGTCTTTAACGTGTGCTCTCTGTCGCATCCTGTCACAGTAAACTGGCATGTCAATCATCTTATCAAAGATAAAATCCTCCTCATTTCATTTAATTTCCTACCGTATCGGAGAGAAATGCTGTAGCACGTTGATCTGCAGTTGCGGGTCGCAGAGAACTCTCCTTTTATTAATGCATAATGATGCATTTAAAAGTTAATGGCCAAACGGATCTTTATAAAAGTCCACATTGTTATTGCAGATGAAAAAATACCACGGATAACATTAAATAATCTTTTTTTTTATCAGGTTAAACTTAGATTAGTCACTCAAACCTCTCACCGTCGGTCGCGCATATCCGCCATGTTTTGTCGTTTTTTTAACACTTTTTACTCATGTTTGTAGTTCCCTCTCCAAAGCGCAAAAGGGTTGTGGGCAATATTAGCCTTTAGAGTGTGCACGGATCCACACTTCGAAAATCCACCGGCAATAGTTGACCATCCAGGGACTTCTGGCATACTCTTTTCAACATACTATGCTTAGGGACACCCTTATTTTAATCTCACATACTGTTTAGGATGGATGGTATGGACATTGAGATGCAGGGCCTCACTTATTTAGTTTCTGAATGAATCAGTATATTAAAGGAATTGGTTGAGTGAATGATTGAATTGCTTACTCAAAAACATTCACTTGTTTTGTCTCTGAATGAATCAAGAGTCTTGAACGAATGGGTGGAGTGAATTATTAAATTGCTTAATCATAAAAACAGTCACTTGTTTCATTCCTGAATGAATCGTTTGTTCATGAGTGTTTTGAATGAATCAGTTGAATTAATAAATCAGTGATCCACACATACAGTTACAACGCATTCTCATCCTTTGGTGTCATATAGGTGACGCCATATGACATTTCGTTGAAATCTTACGCACATGGCATCCTTTAGCGTCAATATAACACGCACTGTTTGGGTAGGTTTAGGTCTGGGGTAGGGTTACGGTTATGACGCCTCGGGATCTGCGTCTCATATTGACGCTAAACGATGCCATGTGCGTCGGATTTAGACGAGCGTCACCTGTATGACGCCTTGGGTTCTGCGTCTCATAAAGGATGCTAAAGGATGCCATGTGCGTAAGATTTCGACGAAATGTACAAAGCGTCACATGTATGACGCCAAAGAATGAGAACGGGCTCACAGTTACTAGACTCAATCAGACACCTACTTGCGTAACCTTCAGAAAGAGTCAGTGAAAAATTCACGCCACTAGACTGTTTGTCTGGAATGTGCAAAGTAGAGTGATACAGACAGCGACAAGTCCCAGTGCTGTTGTACTGTGTGTTTGGAACTTTGTTTGACCAATCAAATGGAGGACTGTTGTATAATTAATAGCAATGCAGATCCACAGCTTTGCTTACTTGAGGAAGGATAGTTTTTCTCCATTCCATTTGCGGATGACATTTCCCAGCTTGGCACCGTACTTGAACTCAGTCACCCTTCCAATTCCATTGTATTCATTTGATGTAATGGGCTCTCCACCTAGATCAATAACCTAATAACATACCCAATAACAAGTAAATCGCTATTAAATATGTTGCTACCTTTACACTGATGTTCCTTTTGGAAATTAATGGAAATACCTCTTGGAAGATAAAAGGTTTGGAGCCAGAGGGAAACCACTTCGTGTTCAGATTGCGAAGACGGCCATAGACAGCAGAAAGATCACCAGGCCACATGTGCTTGCAAGCGTCCACTCTGAATCCAGCCACTCCCATGTCAATCAGCTTGTTCATGAAGTCGGCCGTCTTACCACGCACATAGTCCTTCTCCAAAGCCAAGTCCAGAAGACCAACCAGACGACAGTTTCTCACCTGCCATCATTACAGTGCTCAGATTTGTAACACCAAGACAACAAGAGATCACACTGCACAATAAATCAGAGGTTGAAATGAACACTTAGACATCAAATCATCTCATACTTGGTTGACATCCTGGTAGTTCTCGATGTTTCCACTGCCAGTTTTGCATTTGCCATCATTGAAGTCTAAGTTTGAGTATGGAACTGTGGGGAAGTCCTTGTTGTTGGCATTGAAATATGAACCACAGCTTGAGTGGGTACCAGATCCACCACCCGCTCCACACATGTGGTTGATGACTGCATCAACGTAGATGTACACCTACAAAAACAAACCGACATGAATTTTCCATGAGAATAATACAGCAATAGGCTAGTTGTGCTCTATTGGAAAATTATAGCTGCATTTACCCCGACATTGTTGCACCTAGTGATCATGTCTCTCAGCTCATTTTCATTTCCTGATCTGGAACACAGGTTGTAACCGATTGGCTGATATCTCTGCCACCAAGGGTGCCAGGGGTTTGTGACAACAATGCTCTCACTCGGAGGGGAGATCTGAAATGGGAAAAATTGATATTTTGTTATTACTATTATATATTTTTACTTATAAAGCACAATAAATGATCAACTCCAAATGAACTCTTTGCAGTATTAACTTCAATGATGTGTTCAAAAATACCTGAACTCCACCAAAGCCATTTGGTCCGAGGTAGCGCTCACACTCCGCTGCGATATCGGCCCAGCGCCACTCAAACAGGTGGACTATGGCAGTTCTTCCACTTTTAGTGTTTGGGTTGAACTGAGCGAGGCTCAGCCCGATCAGGGTTGCCAAGATAAGAAGCTTCATCCTTTCCTAGTTCAGAGAAAAGCCTTTAACAAAACCTAGGCTCATGTGCAGTTTATATACAAAATGACATTTTTCCTCTGGCCAATCAGGGACCTCAAAGGTTGGAGAAAGCCACTTTGAACTGCAGGTGAAAAACATTGACTATTTCCCATGGTACAAACTAAAAATACAGACTTCTTTAAATAACCTTATCAGCATAAACATAGTTATAAAACACTTTTTTGGGTAAGGACTGAAAAATAACTTTGGCAAACTTGACACCACAAGGTTGAGACTGTAAACTGTAAGTTTTTCCATTCAGAATGATCACACTGATTTTTACTTTTATTGTATAATGTGTTATGAATAAAATGGACTTAATGGAAAAAGGAGCAGAACAGGTTTGGCTGGCAGTAGGAAAAAAAACATCATGGAATCACGTTATGCAATTGAGCTAGTTATGTAATGAGCTAGTTTTTTTTACAAATATTACGAGAAAATAAATACATAGTTTATCTTTAATCATTATGACTTAAACGATCAATAACTCTTACTGACATTAATAACAATTTCTTAGTGTTTAATAACCAGAATAAACAAAAAAATAAATAAAATATTCTAGCATTTTCTGAAAAGTGCTTAACTTTTATCGCCGACTGCTCTTAATTTCTTTAATTATATAATTCACTACTACAATTATTTAAAGAAGAAAGTGTAATCCTTATTACTTACAATGTAAATTGCTAAAAAAATAAATAAACCATGCAAAACATAACGTAAATTACACACCAATTTTCTTAAATTACGAAAATTTTGAAGACGTAGGCTATTTCTAACTCTACATTACAAATATACTACTTGTAAGTTAAAATAAATATAAAACCGCACGCACCCCTAACACTTGGATGAATCTGTCCAGAAGATACTGAAGTGAACATGCCATGTGACAGGTATGGAAGCTTATTCCGCCACTGAATAAAAAAAAATTATAAAAAAAGGTAATTGCGACTTTTTGTCTCACAATTCTGACTTTTTTCTCATTTTCTCTTATTTTTCCTCAAAATTGGAACTTGAAATTGAGAGGAAAAAGTCTTTATATTACACAATTCTGATTTTATGACTCACATATGGGAGATTGTTGTTCTTGCACCAGGCCTCAAGCAATGTCCCCTCAACGTTATCTAAGGGAACCAAGGGTGCGTCAGTAACCGGAGCTTTTTTATCATTATTTCATATTTCTCTATTGATTTTTTATTTGATTTAAAACATTATCTCATAACTTTATTTATTCCAGTGTAATTGCGTTCATGCCACCTCTTAATTGCATTCAGCAGCATTAATACATCTATGCGGTTTGTGCCACTGAAATGTAAAAATGCCTTTGGTTGATACTGATTGAATTTTTATTGAAATTATTTATTTAGTTTACGAATTTATTTATTTAATTACCCATTTATTGCTTTATTTATAATAATAATAATTAAATGAATGGAACTTTCAGAATTTGACAAAACTTGACATTTAGGTTTAGAAACACTTTGTCTTTATAAAGGGAAAAAAAAAATTCACCTGAAAATCAGTTTAAGGGGACAAATATTGTCCCTTAATGGAAAAGGTGCAACTGCAGTCTGGAAGAGAGGCGGTTTCTTCTTTTTTTTCCCTGATGAGCCCTATAACTGTATTGCCTTCTACAAACTTAATAATGTTACTGTTCTTGTGTTTGGCGATGCAGTTGTAGTAGGTCAGAAAGCTGTGCTGGTGGGATGATTTCATAGATCTGCAATTCACCAGTGTTGAGTATGACAGGCGGGAAGTTCTGCTAAATAAGTTCCTCCCAAACTTTTGTTTAGAACTCCATTAGTGTCTAATTACTGTCATCATCAGCAGCATATCATTCATACTATTCACTTAGGGAGCTGACAGAGACTCTAAACATTGGCTTGCCAGAGACACATGCTTACTTCAGAAAAAGCAACCAGGAAAAAGACCTGAAAAAGTATGTTTAATAATTATGCAAAGGCATTCTTGAGTATCATCTTCTGAGATGGCATTGGAGTGAATGATAATAATAAAAATAATATCATTACTATTAATGATAATAATAATAATAATAATAATAATAATAATAATAATAATGAAAGTAATTTTTATTAAATACTGCTGTATAATTAAATTATTATATTATTACTAAAAAAGTATTATATTATTAAGTAACAACACTTGTTTATATTGCAAACATTAATAATTATTTAAAGTGCCATTTCATTTATTTCAAATGAAAAAACATTTACTTTATGTACTGGGAACAGTAGGCAAGTACATTATCTTAACTTGAATAAAGGTGAAGCCATTATTCAAGAGAATATTTACATTATCTTTATGATAAATGACATATTGTGACATTATGACATTATCATAAAAGTCATCTTGACATTATTCCATCTTTTTTAGAGCGATTGCTATAAATTTGCTGTGTGTTGATTTGCAATGTGTCATTCACAATTTATATTTCAAATAAATAACTCTTGCTGTCAGAATGTGAGACAGTCCACCAGCGCCACCATGAGACAGGAGATGGGGTTACAGACTGCATAACACATCTTGAAGTTATCTTAAAGACATATCAGAATATGCTTACTGAACCATTTCATTTGATTACACATCTGTGAACTTTAAATCCAGTTCAAACGTATGAATGAGAGTCTGCAGTGAGCAAGTTAATGACTAGATGGCATTTAGATGAGGACGATGTCTACAAACTCTGTAAACACCTATTAGTTTGAATCACACAACAGCATCCATCAGTCAAGTGTTTGTTGCGAGATGATGGTATGTATATTGAAATGAGTCCAGGACTGTCAGCAAGTTCTTTTATGTTGTCCCAACATTTTTGATAATTTACAGCAGTCATTTAAGGGTCAGTGTGTTCCCTATATATTCACAGAGACAATGTGTAATGCTGTTTTTCAGTTTAGAGAGGATTAAATGATTATTTATAAATGATTAGGGCACACTGATATTATAATATGACTTTGTTTTTGGTAAAACTGCTAAAGGGTTGATGTTATACTTTATATGATCTGTTTGACAAAGTTATGTAGCATTACAGTATGGCAAAACAATTAAATCATTCTATTTGTCATAAGACAGGTGGTAAATCTTTGTTATTGAGGGGAATTTGCCAGAAAGGGGCTGAAGCATGTGCTGGTGGATGGAAAGTTATCCACAAACGTACAGATGGAATCAATTTAATGATCTCGTCCATAGTTGTCAGCGGGAAACGCTAGCAGAAGGACGTAACTGAGAGGAACATTCCTCTCTTTTTCTCTCTGTCTTGTCTAAATATTTGAGCACACTATTGATGAGGAAGTATCGGTTTCTTGCATTTAACTTTCTTATAACACCTAAGTTCATACTAGACAACATTGTGGCTCTGCATTTCTTTTTTTCTTCTCTTTCTCTCTCTGTCCTGGAATTGTGTGTATTGTTATTAAACAACCCTAAAACAAAATTAATACAGCCATTTTGTAAAATACCTGGAACTTGCTGTCAGCAAATTGACTGAATAAAGAAATCTAAACGCATTAACTTTCACCTAGTTTTCAAACTCTTAAACAAAGTGATTAATGACAATTATCCCACATTAAAAGGTACTAAAAAACATAAGTCTTACAATATATCACACATTAAAGAACTGAAAGTACAAAAAGTTTGTGTTTAATGAAACCAGAACAAGTCTACACTAGTTACATGGAAATAATTGAACCCATCTTGCTTTAACTGACTAGTGTCCTTCCAGACCGTATGCGATTTTTGCTCTGACTACTTTTGCCAACAGTTGTCAGAAATGCTTAAGAACTGCAACCAAAATGTGTATCTTACAAATCCAGTGCATTCATATTTTGACAATAGGAGTGTTAGTTGGTTTCGAGAGGAAATGGTGTCTGGAGCGAACAGAAGCTGACCAGATGATTCAGTGGCTGTGGAATTTATTTGTTTTTGATTGTGGATACAGTTCACAGTGTGTTCACAGTTTTGCCCCTTTTTGGTCCAACTTTCTGTCTTCGGCTGGCCCCATTCCCCTCAAACACACTGCCATAACAGTAGCCAAAAGAGGTTTCTGTCAGAAGCACTGGCACTGGCACTGGTGTTCAGTCTGCTCCAGTACTGGGACAAAAAAAGAGACTCGCTTAGTACAGACAACTCAGCCTTACGTAGTCTTCAATCTTTCTGCTCTGTACTTTTAAACTGCGTGGTTAGCAGTTCCTATAAATGCCTTTTCCAGAGGTTGTATTTGAGCTTGCAATTCTTGTTCTTTCCTCTTTTACATCTCACTCCCTCTTCCTGAGTTCTTCTTTTTTAACTAAAATAAGATACTATTCATTTCATTTATTCAATGTGGCTCAAAGAAAGATCCATGTAAAATCCTGTGTGTAAGGAAAATGAACCTTATTTCTTAAACTGAGGGGGGTGGGGTATAAAGTAGGGTGCTACAAAATTTCTCTCTAAATGGAAATTTTTATCACTCTGTGCCTTGTTTACTAGGCATCCCTTGATAGCATGATGAACGAATGGCTGTAGCGTGAATCTGGCACTGGCATGAAGGTTATGGTCAGTCTGAGGCATGCTAGGGCTGCATGGCATTAAATGGTCATCTGGTAACCTGAAAATATGTGGTATTTCACAGCCACTTTTATGTAAACTCTCAAAATGATGCTCGTGGAATAGGATACTTAAAAGCAAAATTGTCAAGAAATACATCTTTCAGTTTATTTGTCTTACATCACTGGAATTTCTTTTTTCTTGTTTCAGTCAAAAATCGAACAAACTTTACGTAAAAGGGTTTATGCTTACATTGAGTCTGAACCACTTAAAAAACGTCATATAATTATTTTATTATGACAGGTAAGTGATAATAATTGGCTTGGCTTGCTTGAGAAAGGAAAACAAACTTAAAGGTGCCGGGGTTACTAAAGAATTAATTCAGTTTTAAGTAAATTTATCTTGATTTAAGGATGTTCAGATATATTGTTTTGCATTGATCTGTTACAGTAATATAAGTGAATAATATATATATATATATATATATATATATATATATATATATATATATATATATATTTATATATATATATATATATATATATTTATATATATATATATATATATATATTTATATATATATATATATATATATATATATATATATATATATATATATATATATATATATTATTCACTTATATTACTGTATATATATATATATATTTGAAATCAATTTTAATATAATTTAGTTATGTTATATTATGCTTCATTTACTTTTGGCCACCAAAAAAACCCAATGTGTGTGTGAGTGTGTATGTGTGTGTGTATTCAACCATATTTTGGAGACAAATTGTACCCATAAGTGAGATAAATCTGACAAAATCTCCTTTTGGAGGTGTCCTCATTAAAAAAAAAATAAAATAAATAAAAAAAAACGGTATAAAATTAAGTAAATTTTTTTTTTTTTTAAATGCAGAAAGTTTTCTGTTACGGTTAGATTATAGTGTTTACAGTAAAACTATCTGTATATAAAAAACATAGAAGACTATGGATTGTCCCCATTTAGAGAGCTTAGTAACCCAACATGTGTGTTCGTGTGTGCGTTTGTGTGTGTGTGTGTGTGTGTGTGTGTGAGAGAGAGAGAGAGAGAGTAAAAGAAAGAGAGAGAGAGGGAGAGTGTGCGCACTGTGTGTGTGTGTGTGTGCGTGTGTGTGTGTGTGTGTGTTTTAGTGAGCAAGTCTGTAACTGTCTGAACAATCCAGGAAGTTAACTCTGGCATGAGGCCACACACAATTTTGATGGATGCTCTTGCAGATTTAAATTAGGAGATACAGAGATGTGAGAAGGAGGTACAGTTGGAAACAGAGCTTACATTGGCTCTGCAGTCAGACAGGGACTCCAAGCCCCACAAAAACAACCCAAATTTCCCTCTCCATTTGATCTTACAGAAGAAAAAGTACCTGAGAAAAAATACACAGAAGGCGTCTGTTGATGATGACATGGTTGAAATGTGGCTTATTAATCCTGTCTTTGAAACACCGCACTTGAACATTCTTCACTGTCCATCAACTCTTTCCACTAGAGGACACTCCACACAATCAAATGCCATATCATAATGAAAGTGAACAGAAACAGAACTTTTCAAGAAGTGATCTTTAGTTATTTAACATTTACAACAGACAATAAAAATAAGGCTATAATTCTACTAAAGAAAAAAACAGATGCTGCATCCAAAATCACATACCATGTAGCCTAGATATTACATTTGGTTTGAAACTTACTTCACGACAGTTAAAAATTATGTTTGATATAGAATGAATGTGTGTAGTTTAAACGAAATTTGGACATACTACACCCGCCATCTTGTCATTGTCATGTGACTCCTGAAGTGTCAACAAGTCTTTCACCTGTGAAGGCCTCCTTCCCTTCCCTTTACCTCTGTACTTGGCGTTTTTGAAGTTTACGCGGAGATGATAACGTTTTTCACATTTTTTCAATGCTTGCACCTTGGAAACATATTTCAAGGTTTGTGTTCTCGAGCCCCCAGGCACTGTTGTTGTGCGAATGAGCAGGCCGGAGCACATTGAGGGTTTTCTGTCTGAATGGTGTTGTGTAAGCGGCCCCTAAGTTAATAACTAATGATCTTTGGAACGGAAGTGAATCAATCGAAACTAACTTTAGCTGGACAATAACTTTATTCTGAGCTGCTGTAAAGCCAAAACAATCTGTTACTTTAATTTCCTATTATCACTGTAAAGCTGCTTTGAAACAATCTATATTGTTAAATAAAGACTTGACTTGAATTGACTTCAAGCGTCAGTTGCGTCGCTTCACTTCTAGGGTGACCACTTTGCCATTGCTCTGTTGCAGGACAGTAGATGTGATTTTGTGGGACACATGTGAGAGAGATAAATTTACTACTATCATACTACGTAAATATTTATTTACATTAGTTGGAAAGCCATTTGCAGGACCTATTCTACTAAATATAACGAACTGAATAAATCTCTAGTGTACGTAAAAATCACATTTTATTCTAAAATAAATTTCCTAGTGACTTGGTTTATTTTATTTTATTATAGACTATGCAAACAATAAATGCGTTTTACCGGATTTATGTTCGGGATAATATTTAACTTGTATGCTTTTGTTAGATCTGGCAGGTTTAATCAGGATGTTATCCAGTACGTGTCTAGAAGGAGTCCTGGCTGGTGTAGCTATATTTAATGAGTTTTGAACACTGGTTCCTTTGCTTCGTCCATGCATCAGCAGAAACATCCCTCTGTTCAAATGCGTTGGTTGGTTATTTTCCCCGCTCTAGCAATATGACAGCTGCTCAAATGGAAAATAACATCGTTTTACTATTACATTTCTTATTGTAATTGTATTGTAATTTCAGGAAATAAATCAAATAATACAGACATAATTGTGATGTGGGACACTGATTGCATTTTGCAGGACAAAGCTCCCAATTTCGGGACTGCTCTCCCGTGGCCTCATAAAGTGTCTATTGTATGCACACTTCAGAATCTCGCCGGAAGTAGGTAATCTAGGTACTATTTGCCTACTGCTTTATGAATATGAAGTCGGACACTACTCAGGTCGCATACTGTTTTTCACCTATACTATATAGTATGGAAGTAGGCATATTCAGATTGACTCAGTTTGTGCTCAAAAACCCTCTTTCCCACTGACTCGGATTCGGATATGGTCACTAAGTTGACACTTGACAGACTTCAGCTCTTGCCAGGCTCTTGGGAGGTGTTTCCCAGTCTGTGCCAAGCAGTCTTTAGCTTGGCACCAGTCTCTAACCCTCATTTAGATTGGCCAGACCATTTTGCGTGTCTTCACTGACACACTGAACCACTGCTCCCCCTGACATTATGCATTTTTCATGACTACAGGGTTCCCAGGCATATTTAAGACTTTAAGACTAAACCAACCACATGTGTGCAATCTTTGTCAAGGCATTCATTGACCCACTGGCTTCGTGATTGTCCATCGCAGGGATTTTGAAACTGTATAAGCACTGCCTTACATCCAAGACCATCATTAAGCAAGTGTTGCACATATTTGAAGCAAGCTTGACAAAGCCACAGTAGACTGGAATATGGTTCTGTGGTTTCATACTACTAACTGAAGCTTCTACTCTGTGGCATCATGCCACCAATTACACTGGTTTAATTGCAGGCTGTCGAAAAAGCATGCGCTGCTGCAGGAAAAGCAGAACATTCATCACTCGAAAGCTTTTTCTGAAAAACTCTATGTGATGAAAGTGCACTTGAAAAGGTTTTTTTGCAGTGTATATGGACTAACTTATAAATTTTTACATTAAGAAAAAATTATGTTATATTTTTTATTGACTACTATTTAACAGTAATATATACACTAATGTTCAAAAGTTTGGGGTCTGTAATATTTTTTTATGTTTTTTTTTTTTTTTACATAAGTCTCTCATTTATATCTCAAAATGTAATTTTTCCTGTGATAAAAGCTGAATTTTCAGCATCATTATTCCAGTCTTCAGTGTCACATGATCCTTCAGAAATCTTACTAATATGCTGATTTGGTGCTCAAGAAAAATGTAGGCCTATTATTATTATTTTATTGTTGAAAACAGTGTTGTTGCCTTTTTTATTATTTCTTTGGAAACCATGATTTTTTTGTATTCTTTGATGAATAAGAAGTAAAAATTATAATAAAATATTTATTTGCATTGAATTCGAAGTGGTGCAGACAGCATTACCCAGCATTTTCAGCTTTTTGCGAGTAAATTAAAAAATGGTAAGACTAAAACATCAATGTACGTTATATAATTGTATATCCTCCCAAAAGCGGACCCACCTTTCTAAGGTACAGTACTGTAAAAATCCGGGTGCCTATGGAAACACTGACACTGCTGGGAAAAGCTGATTCCACATGAGGGGATGTGTCCCCTTGCTTTTTAACTGCTTCCAGAAATGCTACAAGAGCCTCTGAATGCTGTCACACTTTTAAAATCCATAACATCCATAGTACATTTATTTGATCAGAGCTGTGTCCCATCTGACACTTGTCAGCAAATTGTTGGCATGGCAGCAGGCCAATTCCCTTTCAAGGGAACTCGCGCTGCGTCGATGACGTTTTGGGAACGCCCCCGCGTGATTACGTCTGAAGCACGTATGTCAACTAGTCCAATGGAAAGAATGAGTGTCACGTGCAGGTGACGTCATGACCAGGAAAGGATAAAAGCACCTCCGGTGCAACCGGCGCTAGCTTTTGTGCCTCAGCAAAGGGCTGCATGTCAAACTGTCTGTATTATTTATTGTTTGCCTGTCACATCCTATCTAAAGTATGGCGAAACAGTTATTCAAGTCGTGTGCTTCTTCCTGCCCTCGTTTCCTTACGGGTGGGGATACACACGGACTTTGTGTAATGTGTTTGGGAGTGGAGCATGCTATGTCAGCCTTCGAGGGGGCTGAATGTAAGCATTGTGAACTCTTACCGCTGCGCATGCTCCGCTCATGCCTGTCACTGTTTGATGAAAGTGGTCAGGCTCGCGAACCTCAGGGTGCAGAACCCGCTGCTGCCGAGGCAGCATGGAGAGCGCATTCCTGGGATTCGCAAATGGCTCTCTCGGCAGGGTCAGAGACGGGCTCTGCCTTATCTCCTCCCTTACCCCGGGGATTCCTGTGCTCTCTTGCCGGTGTCACATAGGCTAAAACAACAAACAAACTTAGTGTTCATATATATTTAATAATAATTTTTTAACCAGAAAAAATCTAAAATGTATTCCCAAAATCGTGCAGCCCTATAGTTTCTCTTAATATCAGCATGTTCACAGGTGTTTATTATTAATTTGTTTTACAGGGACCAGATGCCACTGATGAGTCCTGTTGACTTCAACATTCACAGGAGACTGTACATGAACATGGTAAAATGATAAATCAAACACCTTGGAAATGACAGGTATGTACTATGTTTCAGGAATGGCACAAAGTTGTTCAAAAGTCTTGTGAAGAAATAATTAGTATGGGGTTCATGACCTTATTTCAGTGACAATTTTTTTTTCACAAACCACGCATAAACGTCATTATCTCAACACTACAAACTTTTACATACATGCTGCTGACATATTATTGTAGCAGAGTTTGTGCTGAATACAGTGTAATAAGACTTTAGCCATGAAAATGTCACAAGTAACAGAAATATACACAAATGTCAGAGCATGTCAGAACATCTCCAGGACCCAGAAAACACCTCAGACCCCAGAGGGTTAACGAAAGAGCAATAAACGATAAAGCAAGTGTACTCGCCCGACAGAGAATCGGGGTTTTACAGCCGCTATTTTATTGTTCCAAAAAAGAATGGGGGGGCTGCGTTTTATCTTTTTCTTACCCCATTTTAGATCTTCGTTTGTTGAATCGTGCAGTCAAGAAACTCAAGTTCAAGATGCTCACACTCAAACAGATCGTGACTCAAATCAGATCCGAGGACTGGTTTGTCACGATAGATCTAAAAGACGCATACTTCCGTGTCTCCATCCTCCCTCAGCACAGGAAGTTCCTGAGGTTTTCTTTCAGGGGCAAAGAATCCCAATATCGGATACTTCCATTCGGTCTAGCTCCATCACCCCACACGTTCACAAAGTGTGTAGATGCAGCTCAGGCTGCAGGGCATACGCATTCTGAACTACATCGACGACTGGCTGATTCTGGCGGAATCAGAGCAGTTAGCGGTTCGGCATCTAGATGTCGTCCTCGCTCACATGAAGAAATTGGGGTTGAGACTCAATGCCAAGAAGAGTGTGCTTTCTCCACTACAGAGAACCCCTTTCCTTGGTGTGGTATGGGATTCAGTCAAAATGTGAGCTGTCCTTTCACCCGCTCGTGTAGCTGTTATCCTCACAGCCATGAAGGAGCTAAAGCTAGGACAGTCAGGCACTTTGAAACAGTTCGAGAGACTGTTAGGCCTCATGGCAGCAGCATCCAATGTGATACATCCTGGCCAAATTTGCCCATTGGCCTCTGTCCATCATGGCCTCCTAATCATCCCCATATATATATAAGTGTAATATATATATATATATATATATATTACACTTACTTAATATATATATTACACTTATATATATATATCCCCATATATATATATATATATATATATATATATATATATAAGTGGTATAAATATATATACATATATATATATATATATATATATGTATATATATATATATACCAATTGGCATCATCACTATGTCTCCTCTCCACCAGTAAGCTGGTGTGTGGTGGGCGTTCTGGCGCAATATGGCTGCCGTCGCATCATCCAGGTGGATGCTGCACATTGGTGGTGGTTGAGGAGATTCCCCCTTCTATGTAAAGCGCTTTGAGTGCCGAGAAAAGCGCTATATAAATGTAATGAATTATTATTATTATTATTATACCCTTTAGCCTGCTGTACATGAGACCTTTGCAGTGATGGCTTAGGACCAGAGGGTTCTCCCCGAGGGAAACCCACTTCGTATGATCAAGATCACACGGCGGTGTCTCCACGCCTTGATGATATGGAGGAAACCTTGGTTCCTATCCCAGGGTCCGGTGCTGGGAGCTCTTTGCCATCGAGTTATCGAGCTATCTCGACAAATGCTTCCCTTACCGGCTGGGGATCGGTAATGGAAGGTCGCTCAGCTCAGGGTCTGTGGAGGAGTCATCGTCTTTCTTGGCACATAAACTGCCTGGAGATGATGGCAGTCTTCAATGCGTTGAGACATTTCCTCCCAGACCTGCGGGGCCATCATGTGCTTGTCCGTACAGACAACACATCGGTGGTCTCTTACATAAATCATCAGGGAGGTCTGCGTTCGCGTCCACTCTGCAAACTGGCGCACCAGATCCTCCTGTGGTCCCTAGGGAAAATACACTCTCTGAGGGCAGTGTATATCCCAGGGTGCCAGAATATAGGAGCAAACACCCTGTCGAGGCAGGGGCTGAGGCCAGGGGATTGGAGACTCCACCCCGAGGCGGTGGAGCAAATTTGGGAATTTTACAGCCAAGCAGAAGTGGATCTGCTCCAATAAGTCTACTCCTAGTAACACCACGCTGGCCGAGTCGACTTTGGTTTGAGGACCTAATTCATCTCCTCAACGGCCCTCCCTTGGAGATCCCGATCAGGAGAGACCTTCTGTCTCAGGCAGGGGGCACAATACTTCACCCCTGGCCAGAGATTTGGAAACTATGGGTTTGGCCTCTGAGGGGGCCTAACTTATAGAGGGTGGTCTCTCAACTGAGGTTGTTGAGACCATCCTAAGCTCCAGAGCTCCAGCTACGAGGAAATTATATGCGCTAAAGTGGAGAGTTTTCACTTCTTGGTGTCACCAGCATCAGTGGGATCCAGTTAACTGTTCAGTTAGTACAGTACTTGAGTTTCTACAAGATCAGCTTTTCACGCCCTGGTGGGTAGTACATCATTGGGTCGAGACCCCCTGATCATACGTTTCCTTCGTGGCACCTTGAGGCTGAGGCCTGCAACTCGCACTAGAATGCCGGCTTGGGACCTGGCAATAGTTTTGGAAGAACTTTCAGGGGTTCCATTCGAGCCCCTAGAGTCAGTTTCAGAGAAATTTCTGACATTCAAGACTATCTGTCTTCTAGCTATTTCGTCCCTCAAAAGAGTCGGAGACCTTCAGGCCTTTTCGGTTTCTCCCGCCTGCCTTGAGTTTGCACCCGGGATGGTCAAGCCATTCTTATACCGTAAACAGGGTCTGTCCTCCTCCGTTTGCTTCTTCTGACCAAGAAAAACTGAATCTCTTGTGTCCAGTGCGAGCACTGGATACTTATGTCCACAGGGCTGTCCCATGGAGAAAATCAGATCAGTTGTTTGTTTGCTTTGGATCTCCTAAGAAGGGTTTTCCAGCCTCTAAGCAGACAATCAGCAAGTGGATAGTTGAGGCTATCTCTCTTGCCTGTGAGTCCTCTGGCCAGCCGTTCCCTTTGGTAGTCAGAGCTCATTCTACTAGGGGTATGGTAGCCTCTAAAGCCTTATTATCAGGGGTTTCCCTTCAAGAGGTTTGTGATGCGGCAGGGTGGTCCTCGCTGCTCACATTCATGAGGTTTTATAGCCTGGACCTGGATGCTGCCCCAGGGTCTCAGGTGCTTTTTAATTAGATTGCCGACAGTTTTCATACAGGCAATTGCAAGTATGGGGTATTGGGTATTCTCGTTCCCAAAGCACCATCGACGCAGCGCGAGTTCCCTCGAAAGGGAACGTCTCAGGTTACGTCTGTAACCCTAGTTCCCTGAAAAGGGAACGAGACGCTGCGTCGCCCTGCCATACTTCCTGCATCCCTGTGATTTGACTTTGCTTCAGCTCTCGAAGCTGGCGCCGGTTGCACCGGATGTGTTTTTATCCTTTCCTGGTCATGGCGTCACCTGCCCGTGATGCTCATTCTTTCCATTGGACTAGTTGACATACATGCTTCAGACGTAATCACGCGGGGGCATTCCCAAAGCGTCAATCGATGCAGCGCGAGTTCCCTTGAAAGGAAATTATACGTATTATATATAATATACATATTTTACATTAACATATTATAGATCAGAATTTCTGCTATGTTTCAAATCAACATGCCCCTTCCAATGGCACAACTCGCCAAGTTGTGTATGTATCATATTAAACTCAGAGATTCCCACTTGAAAATACAACTTTGCTTGGTCATTCATGTGCTCGCAACTCGTAAATCCAATATTTCCAACTCCACATGAAGGGCTCATTGGAAACCACTGGCAGCATTGGTGTAATTGGGAAATGCAGCCCGGAGAGTTTGTTAATAGCTTGTTAGGTTAGTGTTTAGTACACAACTAATGATTTCCATTACACGAGAGTAGATGTTAAAACTTCATGCTGATTTGTACTCGGCTTTCGCCAAGATAAGCACAAACTAAGACGTAGCTTTACAGTAACCTATGCTTCTCCATCCATTTACGCTTCTTTCCATATGGTGATGTGAATCTCCTTCTGTCCGGCGTTAACGGCTGCAGTGTACTTGGCGCGTCAGCACACACAACGCCTTCAACTACAGTGTGGTCTCGAGTGGACCAGCACGACAACCGTCTGGATTAATAATAATAATAATAATAAGTTTTATTTATATAGCGCCTTTCCAGAGCTCAAGGACGCTTTACAATAGACAAGCAACGATAAAGGCAGAGGACAAAGACAGCAGACAAAACAACAGCATGTAGATAGAGTGTAGGTACAGAAAATGAGAAGGTTAGGTAGGCAGCATCCAGCAGAAAATTACAGTACAACTTAGGAGTTATGACATTCAGCAAATAAGTGAGTTTTGAGCATGGATTTGAATTCAGAGATAGTGTTAACAGAACAGAGTGATCGGGGTAGAGAGTTCCATATTTTGGGTGCTACAACACTGAATGCTCTGCCCCCCATCGAAACAAGGCGATGCCGAAGGACGACGAGAAGGTTAGAGTCGGAGGATCGTACAGAGCGAGTCGGTGCGTAGGGGTGAAGCAGATTACAGAGATAGGGGGGAGCCAAGCCGTGCAGAGATTTAAAAGTGAGAAGGAGAATTTTGAATTTAATATGGTAAGCCACAGGAAGCCAGTGAAGATCATGCAAAATTGGGGTGATATGTGCAGAACGCTTGGTGTGGGTGAGTAATCTGGCAGCAGAGTTTTGAATGTATTGCAATTTGGAAATGGAGCTAGCAGGAAGGCCGATAAAAAGTGCATTGCAATAATCGAGACGTGATGTGATAAATGCATGGATGACAGTTTCAGCGTCTGAGATACTGATGAAGGGACGGAGTTGAGCGATGCGGCGTAGATTAAAAAATGCTGATTTAGTGATAGAATTAATGTGAGAATGGAAAGATAGAGAGGAGTCAAAGATTACACCAAGACTTTTAACAGTACTAGATGGTTTGATGTGAGAGCCAGCGAACTCACAGGTGAAGTTAGTAGGAATTTTGTTAGTGAGTGACGGAGGATTGGTAAAATTAATCTCAGTTTTGTCCATGTTAAGTTTTAAAAAATTTGAATGAAGCCAATCTTTTATTTCGTGCACACAAGCAGAGATTTTGTCAGTTGTGATAGATAGAGTCGATGTACAGGTAGTATATAATTGAATGTCGTCAGCGTAAAAATGATAATTAAAACCATGACGGCGGAGGATCTGACCAAGAGGTATTATATAAATTATGAATAGTAATGGCCCTAAAACGGATCCCTGTGGGACACCTTGCTTCAGGGGGACAGTAGGTGAGCGAAAATCCTGAACTGAAATGAAGAACTGTCTATCAGAGAGATAGGAAGAAAACCAAGACAGAGCAGCACCAGAAATACCCACATCCAAAAGGCGAGAAATGAGTAGTTGATGGGAGACAGTATCAAAGGCAGAGCTGAGGTCCAGCAGCAGGAGCATAGACAGAGAACCAGAATCACCAGAGAGAAGCAGATCACTGAGTACCTTAACTAGTGCAGTTTCGGTACTATGTAGAGGGCGAAAACCAGATTGAAGAGGATCAAAAAGATTATTTTCGACTAGAAAAGACTGAAGCTGGGAGGCAACAGTACTTTCTAGTAATTTAGCTATGAAGGGTAGATTTGAAATAGGACCATAGTTAGATAATACTGAGGGATCAATGTTGGTTTTTTTAAGAACAGGGGTAACAGCAGCAATTTTGAGTGGCAGAGGGAATGAAGCAGAGGTAAGAGATGCATTGATGAAGTGAGAAATAGGTGCAGAGATAACTGAATGGCAGAGTTTCAGAAGAGGAGTAGGAGCAGGGTCAAGATGGCAAGATGAAGGGTTGGATTTCAAGATTAATTTAGAGACAGAAAAAGGAGTAGTCAGAGAAAAGTGAGACAGGGACTGTCCAGATTGGTTCGGCAGATAACTAATATTTGCAGCATCATTAGAGAGGCACTGGTTTACGGCATCTGTCTTTTCTAGCAGGTGAGTCATGAATGAACTACAGAGTTTATCAGAAGCTAGAGTAACAGGATTTGGAGGTTTGGTGAGTTTGTTTATTGTGCTAAATAATGCTTTTGTTCTGTTACTTGATTTATTAATTGTGGCAGATACAAAACTAGAACGAGCCAAGCTCAGGGCCGATTTGTAATGTTTGACATGTTCAATAAAAGCTAAATAGTGAACAGTCAGGCCAGTTTTTCTGTAGTGACGCTCAAGCCGTCTACCAGTGGTCTTTAAGATACGAAGTTCAGGAGTGTACCAAGGAGAAGAATGTGTGGAAGGGACACTTCTGGTCTTAACAGGAGCGTGCTTATCTAAGATATCCGAGATTATAGAGTGATAGTTAGATAATATCAGGGAGGGAGAAGAGATATCAAAGACATCAGATAGACTAGAAGATGCAATGGAGGTACAAAATAATTCAGTATCAACAGCTTTGAGATTGCGGTAGGATATAACAGTTGTTGAACATTTCTTACGCATAGGCAGGCTGAAACTAAAATCAATAAATTTATGATCAGAAATACCAGTGTCAGTAGAAGAGATGGTAGAGATATTGGCTCTCGATGTACAGATCAAATCAAGGGTATGACCACGTGTATGAGTTGGAAAATTTACATGCTGAGTAAGATTAAAACATTCAAAGATAGAAAGTAACTGATTGGTGTTAGAGCAGACAGCATCAACATGAATATTAAAGTCACCAAGCAGTAGAATGGGAAATGACAATGAGCAGGCGAGGGTCAACAGTTCACTGAGTTCAGAGAAGAAGTTGGACAGGACCTTGGGAGGTCGATAGAGCAGGATAATTATGATAGAGTCAGCCTTCAAAACCATGTACTCAAATGTATTGGTTTCGTGAAAGTCAAGTTGCTTGATTCGGAGGTTATCACGGTGGATGATAGCGAGACCACCCCCTTTACCATGGAGTCGAGGTCTAAACCGATACTTATATCCATCTGGCGTAAGTAGATTTAACTGTAGAAAATCTTCAGGAACTTGCCAAGTTTCAGTGAGAAGAAAAATGTCAAGCTTATTGTCAGTGATCATTTCATTGAGATAAGGGGCTTTGTCCGAAATTGATCGACAGTTCAAAAGTGCAAAGTGATGATGCAAAAGATTCGAATTAAATGTATGTTGCTGAGCACTATCAGTGAGATAGATCAGAGGGTGCTGAATAGTGGGACCGGCAGGCAATTGTCTAGGTATGGACAATATTCTATTGTTGGTCCAGATGCATGGTGGAGCATCAGGTTTGGAACAAAAAGTACTCATGAGTGTGCGCCGCGAACGGTGTATGTATCTTGAACGACGGAGAATCCCTAGTCTCTGACAGTAATCATACGTCCTCGGATCAAGACGCGGGCGGCAGTTCAATGCCCTGAGTTGTGATGGTAGATATTCAATATCCATCACGGATGCTGATTATAAACCACACGTAGTCTGTTATTATTAAAAACTGTATACTATATAGTATACTTCGCAATTTTTGAAAGAAATTTCCATTACTGGTCAATGTGATCTGGCTGCCAAATAAAAGAAAGATGCAGATCAAGTATTTAATGTGGAATGAATCTGGACTGGTTCAGGAAATGCAATGAGGAATGTTGTCTTATCAATGGCCAGATGAGTATCAGAAAGTAATCAGAAAAACTGTATCAAATATATGAGAAAATGACTCTCAAGCTATTGATGCAATTGGAGCTCTGTGGATCACCAGGAATGCAAATGGAAACAAAGCTTTGACCACGTTGGTAAATACCATAATGGAAAACCTGTGCGATTTCTTTCCAGTCCGACTGTTCCATCATGGTATTGGAACCAGATGCTTAAGGACAAGTAAAGTGTCAGCTGATGAATTTGGGAGGACACCGGGGATCTCCTGTCCCAAGTGTGGGCATGAGGTAGAAGCACCTTCATTATCCTCATTTCATTAGTTGCTGCAATAGGCTCAATAACAGATCTTAACAGTGATATGTGTGTGTGTGTGTGTGTGTGTGTGTGTGTGTGTGTGTGTGTGTGTGTGTGTGTGTATGTATGTGTGTTGTACTTGTTTATCTTAGTCACAGCATCATCTGTAATCTTTTTAGTTGTTTTTAATCTCTCCCATCAAGTCCCATGATACTTTTATTAAATGTTATGATAGTTTTTTTTTTCCAGTTCTATGTCAAATATCCAGCATTCCGCAGTTGTTTGATTTTTGCTGATGGACATTCTGTCTTTTCTCTCTGGGATGACCAGTCACCATTCCTTTCATTTTCCTTCCACTGAAAGTGATATGATTACGGTGCAGCTAATCCAGTGCATGTGTTTTTCCAAACCCTTTGGCCAGAGCTGCCTCTTTGGTCTTTAGCTTGGTTTACAGCAATAATTGAAAAGAAAATCAAACCAATATGTTCCTAATTTACGATCTCTGGTGCAGCGAGAAAGTGGCATCTTTAAGTTTTCCCCACCCCTGTATCTTATTGGCATTCTTCTTAAAATACATTTTTTGTGTGTGTAAACAGATGTTGAAAGTATCTTGATGTGACAATTCACAGTTCTCAAATCAAGCAAAGCATGAGATATAAATGCAAGAATTATGACAGCAATAATAACAATAAATGTAAACCATATTTATTGCTTTATATTTATAGCTGTTATTTATTTTTGTAATAAAAAGCATAATGCTTAAGAGCATTTCTTTTAATCTCTCTCTCTCTCTTTTTGGTGATGGCACAACACTGCGAAATGTAAATAAATCATAACAACATTTCATTTCATTGTGATAATGATAGACATTTTAATCCAGTTGCACATTCCATTTAAAAAAAATTATTTATTTCATTATTTTTAGATAGAGTCAGGTCATCAGTAAAAGTGGGACAGTGTTTATATCCAATTGTAATGATCCACCGAACCCAAGTGCAGTTCATTTATCAATTAAACAAAACAAAACATGGCATGAAGCAAAAGCACGAAACAAAAGCCATGACATGACGCTTACCGACAGAGATTACATAAAAACAAAAATTGACAAGAACATATGGAAAACATGAGGGCTTAAATACACAAACTAATGACAAGAGACACCTGTAAACAATGAACAGACGATTAACCAATGACAGGACTCATGGCAGGATCACATGACAAACAGGGAATCATATGACAGACATGGAACATGACATGAACAAACCAAAATGTGACAGACAAGACCAAATCGTGACACGATTTGTGCAGTTTTCTTTTATTAAAAGTGATACAATTTTGAATTTTGTGACCCTGGTTAAAAAAAAAACTATTATTGATTAAGTTGGTTTGTTTTTAGTTTTTGTTTTTGGAACATGGTAGCTGGTTTGTACCTGGTCCAAGGAGCACCAGCCCTAGAGACTATTCTCCTGCTTTTCAGTTTTATATTCCAAGAAAACCTCTAGTTTCAAAGGAGATCGCAAGAATATCTCAAACTGTGCCCAGATTCGTCAAGAATCTGCAATCAAAAGTCATACAGAACACAAATATTTATCATTAAAGTCACATGATAAATGTTAGGCCTACATAATTTCACAAGAAAATTTTACAGAAAAACTTCAACAGACCCTCAAATAATTAAATGCAATTTTGCAACAAACATACTTCTTTTTTAATTGACCATACATTATCAAAAATCTAGTTTTTGTGGGTGTTGTATATTACTTTTAAGTTTATTATTAGGCAGAGCTTTATATTAAAAAAATCTGCCATGGTTTCGATTTTCCTCCCTGCTACTCTGAACGATGTCTGAAACTATTCCTAGAACTTCTCATGTTTCTCTTAAGATGAATCACTTGTTGTATTCCTAATTTGTAAGTCACTTTGGAAGTGTCTGCTAAATGAATAAATGTAAAATGTAAATGCCGTTCTTTTTGCCACTTGATTTTCCCACATGTTTAGTGAGATCAGCTGAAGATTCAGGATGATATCAGGCTAATGAAAACTTTTTTTCCAAATCACAAAGACCTTTGTGTTAATTATTAAGGACAGCTACATTTTATTGCCCCCTAATATTTGCAATTGATCACGAAATTTATGTGTTTAGCTTTCCCTGATGTACTATTCGCTGAGCTCACATTTCAATAATCACTTCCACTCTAATGGCAACACTGAAAGATCTTTAAACTAGAAACTAGCAATAAAGTATTAAATCTAGAAAACTTTCTCTAGAAGTCTTTGAATTTGCAGAACTTATACTGGCCATTCTTGAACTTCCTGTTTAGTCTGTAGAAGTCCCTGAGTGAATGGAGAGTTTAGAGGGTATGGGATAATGTGTTTTCCAGAGCACCTACCTAGTCTGCATTAGAGCCTGCAGTGTAACCCCAAGTATGTACTTTGTTTACTTTTTTCCAGAGATCTTGCTGTTTCCAATTTCCAATCGTTTTTTTTTAAGCAGCATAGTGATTCAAATTAATCAGCTTATCCAGATTGAGATATTGCTATTATATATAGATAGATTTAAGGTTTGTCTCTTGTGATGTTCTTAGTCATTTGTAAAGCATGTCCCAAGTGTGATCCTTGGTTCATCTCCTTCAATGGCTTTCCCTGTGTATCCGCACCTAAGAAAACAGATAATACTGACCAGTGCTAACAGATGCAGAGAGTTATCTATCTCTTACAGTCACTGATGTCAGTGAATTGACTCTATTGTTTCTCATAGTTGTTTAAACAAGTCGTGTGATCATTTTAAAATGAAGAGCACTGGGAATAGCACTGCTGTAATTAATGTACCGACGTGCTGTGAACACATGCAGAGAATCTGGTGCTAATTATACAATTCACACTGATTTATCGTAAGCCATTTTCTCATTGAATATTTTGTCATGCTTTTCATTTCTCATCAGCTTAGAACGTAAGATTTATAGAATGATTGTTTGTACACTATGCTGTATTTCTGAGTTACAAATCATAACAAGGACAGCAACACATTGTATGTATTTCAAAGGGAATATATTCAAAACAAAAGGCTTCAGATCACTGATGACATTGCTAGATTAAACCTCAGTGAAAACAGTGCTAATAAAGAACATGTAGAGACACTAAAACCACAACTTCACCCTTGTAGGCTTACGGTAAAAAGAAAAAAAAATTGATTCCCATAGCATTTTGTTATCAAAGAACAACTTTATATAGTTTTTTTTTCTGACAAAACACAATACAGTACAGCAATACAGTATGTTTGATTCAGTAGATTCACTGATTAAAACTATGGGTTTCTACAAGTATACAGCACATGCAGGGCCGTCGCCAGAACATATAGAATGGGGGGGCACACTTTTTATGATCTACAAAACAGTCACAAAAACATCCCCTATTTAGTCTAATATAACTGAAATAGACCAAATTCTATATTTAAACAACACCAAAACACAAAATATTAAGTTTCTGATCATAGCCGGAGGGTGAACCAACACGCGCTTCCCCTTTAAAAACATTTTAGGCTATATGCAGGATTTGGCATGGCAGAAAGCTCGCAAAGAGCGCCTATTTTATTATCTTTAAAAAGCGGTTATACAACTTCATCGCGATCTCACAAAGTTCCTAGGCTATCAGTAAAGCTGATACACAATAATGCCTTAGTTACATAGCCTAACTGCTTATAACGAGAGGATTTGCACGCGCGCATATCTAATCCAGTCACCGCTCAAAACAGCGGAGTTTAGCCAATATTCTTTTATTACGGAGAAAACTGATCCTAGACCAGCATTTATGGACAACTTTTCCCTCTACAAGCAATCAGAAGTAGGCCTATATGGAAGCTTGTTTTCGCCACGGAATAAAAAAAATTAAAAGATAATTGCGACTTTTTATCTCACAATTCTCACATGGATTTCTCTCAATTGACCGTTCGCAAAGACCCGCCCCCCCTTAGTTACTGTCGTTATGTCGGACAAGCTACGCTGCTCTCACACACACACACACCATGTTCTCACGCAGTGAAAAATACATCGCGGACTGACAACACGCTGACAGACAGGACAGACCAGGTTACTTTTGATATTAAACATATTAAACAAAGTCTCACCTTTCAAATTTGGTAACGTTAATTTTTTTTAAAGAAATTTAAACAATAAATACCGTTTTCTGGCTCTTTAATGTGTCGTGACAGATCGCTGTAGAGCATCAGTTAAAGCTGCTCGTGATCCGATCATCTCATCCTTCTAGTTCATTTATAGCATCAAATAAACATGAATGAACATAACAAGGAATGTTTTTTAACCGCAGAAAGGCATCAGTACATTCCGTTTTTCAAGTTCAAATCCTCCCATGTTAATCTACTAACTCTCCTGACTGCTTTGTCGGACAAAATGGCGGATGGCGAAGTATGATTGGTCAGATCACCTGTCAATTAAGCTCCCTGCGAAGTGTCAATTCACAATTCTGACTTTATAACACGCAAATGTGACCGTATATCACTCAACTCTGACATAACTTGCCATTTTGATTTTATATCACGCAATTCTGAGAAAAATTACCTTTTTTTTAACGTGGAAACAGTAGGCTGTTTTCAGCAGGCAAATGAATCAGAAAATTCGACAAGCCCGCTTGGCCAGGGGAAGGTAAGCCTTGCGCAGAGCCTTACACGCTCCGACTAATCTTCATATTTCTGAAGAGAATGTGTTATTTAAAGTTACAGAGATTAGTGCACCTGTGTGCTATGCTGCTGACGACATTTCGTTATGTAATACGTGGATACGTTTTTTTGCTCTCAATAGTAAGTTTGCTCAATGGCCATATGATTAGGGGGGCACGTTGTGTCATCTGGGGGGGCACGGCCCCCTAATGCCCCCCTTGGCGACGGGCCTGAGCACATGCAATTATTCAGTTACTGAACAACATAAGTGGCAAAAGATGAAACCAAAAAGCCATACAAAAGCTTTCAACAAAAGCCTTACACTTGTACATATTTTAAAGAATTTAATATTAAATTAATTCCTTACCACAAAAACAGATTTTAATCAGTTCATAAGACTCTGTTTTGAGTAGAACATCTAGGGCTACGTATGTAATGCCAGTTCCCTGAGAAAGGGGACGAGACGCTGAGTCAGCATAACCCGGTGTCTGAGGCATGTGTACAAACCTTTTTGCTCTTCTCCCCAGGAACTCGTTCCTGGAAAAGGCACAAATTATTTATGAGGAGCTGAAGAGACTGAAAAAAGGGGGCGAGAGCTTGGGCCTCAGCCATGCTCAACCATTCTCCTCTTTCTTTGCCACACCCACAGCGCACCCATCTGTGTATGGCTTTCTCCTATTGTGCCGCTTTCATCTTCTGCCCTTCTCCCCAGGAACGAGTTCCTGGAAAGCGCGTAGACGACTTAGGTGGAGCCTGAACCCAGCGACGGATATACTTCCAGAAGGCAGCCGACTGCATTCTTGCCTCTCTAAACCTGTCCACCACCATCTCAACGGCAGTACCAATCAGACCAGAGGGCAAGACAGGGGCATTAAGGAGGAAAGCTTTATCTAACTCCTTGATCCCTGACAAATGAAGCGAGAGATGTCTCTCCGTTGCCACTAGCAGCCATAGACCGGCCAATAGAGCGGGCCACCTGCTTGGTGGCACGGAGAGCTAGATCTGTGGCTATACACAGTTCAGAGGTCGCCTCAGGAAAGGTCTTTGAGCAAATCTTCCTGGTAAGCTTGCAATACTGCCATAGTTGTCAGAGCTCCACCAGTCTGCCCAGCTGCTGCATACTCTCTGCCCACCAACCTCAATGTTGTCTGACTTGATTTAGAGGGCAAAACGGGAGCCTTCAGTGAGGAGGATGTCCCCGTGGAAAGGTAATTCGCTAAATTCCATTCCACCCAAGGCATCCACTCATAACCCTGCTGGCTCAGCCCCTCTACATTTGAATAACTAGAAGCTGAACCACACGGGCAGAGTATGTCTCCATGCACCTGATACCTAAGTGTGCAGGTCTGGGAGAAAAGGAAGTCTCATCGGAGCTGCACACTTGTGCATCTAAATGACCTTCCGCAGTATCTTGCATTGAGCCGGAAAAGTTTAAACTCAATCTGGCTGTGGCACAAGTCATAAGTTTCACCAGCTCATCGTATTCAGTGGTTTGCTGCATTGAGCAGGAAACAGCTCTATTAAATATATCCATTTCTACTGACACCACGTCTATAATATCAGAATCTCAGACAAGCCATGAGTCCTCGCTTTCCGTTGAAGAAACCGCTGAGCGAGCTTCCACTTCTGTAACAAAGACAATGGAGCTCCTTTACCAGCTCCATCTGAGATTCCCATGATTCCCTGCCTCAGCAACGCAGAGCTAGAGCCAATTAATGCATCCAGTCCTCTCGAGGGCTGAACGCGCATGCTCTCAGACAAATAACACACGGCTCATGACTATGGAGGAACACAGTGCTTTAACCCCTTTACGTTGGTGCCCTTCGTATACACTGGGGTGCACCTTGCGACATCATCGCACTGCGTCAGCCATTGTATGGCGTGTTTGTAGACATGCCTCGGACACTATAGGTTCCACAAGAGCGGATCCCGATAGCGTGAGCAGCTGATGCAGTTTAGAAGTTCCCTCAAAAGGGAACATTGAATTTGAGCTAGTGGCAGGGATTTTGATCCATCTGCAGGGATGAGCAAACTCGGTCCTGGAGGCCCACTGTCCTGCAGAGTTTAGATCCAAACATGATAAAACTCACCTGCCTGTAGCCTTCTAGTAATCCTGAAGACAATGATAAGCTGTTTCAGGTGTTTCAGGAGTTGGAGCTAAACTCTGCAGGACAGTGGCCCTCCAGGACAGAGTTTGCCAATACCTGATCTAGTGATTTAAATATATTTTAATCAGTTCGCAAAAAGGATAGATGAAAAATATGATTCAGTGCATTGAGGAGCAACTTGTTCATTTGACAGTTTTTCCAAAAACACATGAAAAACCACTATTTTTAACAAATATTTGAAGATTTTTATTGGAGGCTTAGTACATAGTCTGTAAAGTTACATTTCAATTGTCAAAACTTTGCAATAATTGCCGTACTGTACCATACAATGCATTACTGTAAAATGGGAAAAATGTGTATGTGCAAGTATGAAAATACAGTATGAATGCACTACATCCTTTGATCAAGTAGATTTGAATAAATAAATAAATGGATTATATTAAGCAGCTGGTTATTCTTCAGCAATGAAATGTGTGCTTGGACACATTCCAGAGACTTGTGGTTGGGTCAGTCTTCCATAACCTACCGCACACCCTTACTGTAAGTTCTGCCTACCTCACTGATTTCAGCTAATGTCAGAGAATGGTAAATCTACTTGATTTTTCTCAACCAGCAGGATGCCACAGCACTAACATCCAGATGAGGATGAATCGCCAGTCTAATTTCAGGCCAAGACAGAAGTCAAGACAAAACCTCAAAAGCCAAGATGTAAGCAACGAAGAACAAGAAACATCGAGGTCAAGGTCTGACTAAAATCAAAAAGTTTGGAGCAGCGAACAGACCGAGGTCAGAGTAGTTGACTCATGCCTCAAAACTCCTGGTCGATCAACATAAATTCATTTCAACTGCTTTTGAAGAACAAACATCTAAAATGTCTGGCATGAGAGCGTACTTCTTTTGGGTTAAATTTGAACTGTAAGTTATAGGCTACTAGTCAAACAAATTGAAAGGTTCGGGATGTCTAAAAACAACAAAAGTGAAGGTCATTCACTTACAATTATAGAATAATTACATAATGCATGGTATAACTTGGATGTATGCACACTGAATTCTTAATCACATGGTTTATAAATAAATGAGTGATACAAATGTGGATCCTGCTGACAATTGTATGTTCTGAACTGAATAAAAATGTCTGTAATTTTTTTCTTGAACTCTTCTGCCGGTCTCAATAAAGGGGTCAGCGTATGTTTGTAGGTTTTTCTATCTTCTTCTTCTTTATTATTTCAGGAAAAACTGAATGAAAAGAAAAAAAGGAAGAAGAAAATTATACATTAAGAATTCACATAATTAGCATTTACAAACATTTGGGTAGATGTATTATCCATCTGAAAACCAGACAGAATGGTCTGGCAATGGTTACTCAAACAGCTATTGTGGGAAAGAAATGAATGCTGACTGCATAAGGTAGTGTTATCTATCTGACACATGGAAATCTTTCCATGTTCCAACCCTCATTACTATATACAAAGTCTTTTCTTAAAGTAAAACAAGAGTTTGAACCCTGAACCCGTCTTAGTGAATATACTCTCATTGTATGCAGCATTTTAAAAGAAGATATACTACATGATGAAGAAGTTTCTTTGTCTCAGTTGCTTTTATTGTTTCCCTCTGCATTCTCAAAAATAATTTATTGCGGGATAACACATAATGATGGTTAATGTGTTCTGAATTTCAGTAACAATAATGGCTGTTATGTTGTCAATTATGCATTAAACATTATACTGTGGAGAAAGAAACTGACTGCTGGAGTGCATAGACACCACCTGTCCAATGACTTTTAAAAAATAATTATTTTCAGACATCTGTGCCACAGCATGCCCATAAGCAGACTCTTTCAAGATCGTTTCTTGAAAGAATTCCGAGTTGGCCATGAAGTCTCATCTGTAGTTCTCATTCATGTGGATGGTATCTTTTCTGTCTATCACTGCTTCTTGAGGAATTTTAAATGGGCTACCTCAGGCCAACCTTTAAAATAATGGGGTTTTTTTTCTAAGCAAATTTTTTCTGGTTTGATTGCAATACCTGGACGTGCCATCACACCTAATGTTATTCCAGCTTTTTAGGCTAGTGGAGCAACATGGCATTTCATCAGGTCTGCAGTGGAAATAACAGACAGGACAAAGAATACACTATGTAAATAAATACATATAAAACATATATATTTCCAAATGGTAATCTACAAATGTGAGAAGTGACGAAATAAAGTAAGTTGTTAAATGCTATGAAGATAGTCCTTATCCAGTCCTCTGTCACTGATTCAGGATGCAGGATGACAATCCAGGGGTGACTCTCTCTGGTAAAGCGCTGTTCCATCACCATCATCCCGGTGTTGTGTGATCCGTCAGATACACCTTTGCTCTAAGCTTTCCGGGGAACAGTGTCAAACTTTTGAAGCTCTCATCAAAATAGTGGGCGGATCTTTCCAAGACTAGTGATTTTCCCGTGTTCATTTCTTTTTCCTCACGGGTCAGGTTTAGTCCACACGTCCAACCCTCCTAAAGACTTGAGCTCTTCAGGGAACAAATGGGTTTCCTTTTTTTTTCATGAGAGCCCGTTTACCTTCAGTCTGAGAGACTGCTGGGCGGAGGGACTAAGAAGTTTGTTTTCGACGAAAACCAATTGATTTTTATTTTTATTTTATTTTTTTGCTCATGGCAGTGCAGAAATAAATAACAGTAATCTGGATTGTGGAATAGGAACGAATTTAAAATAAGACACAGTTGAGGGCGCCGGTCATGGATAAGGAAAGGTGGTCCACGAGATGGAAAACGAAAAAGTGGCTCAGGAACACCGTTTTAAGTGCAATCTTCAGTCTGACTTTTGTCCTACAGGCAACACATGTGAGAGCAGGTAAGGAAAGGTTGACGAGCATCGTCGCGAGCTAAGTGATGCCATCCTCAGTATAGACTGTGTAGCTATAAATGTAAGTGACTTAAACAGTTTGAGTGCATTTCAGCGTCAAAATATAATTAAAACACCGTATATACCGGCTATATATTGCGAAATGTATTGGCTGCATCTCAAAAACTGCTGAGCTGCCTACCTAGGCAGCATTTTTGGGTATCATAGACGCGTTTCGAGGTAAAAACGCATTTGTAAACCTGAATGCTGATAAAGAGTATTTAAAATGATATTTTTAGGTGGTATAATGCCCAAAATGTTTGATGAGAAAAAAGTTGATGAGAATAAAAACTAACTCGTTGAGTAGTTGGGTGAAATCAGTGGCGTTGTGATGATAATTGCATTATCTTCGACATGTCCAGTATTTGATGTTTATTTTGAAAAATATTTAGATTTTATTATTTATAGATGTACTTCTAGTAGCCTACATTGATGCAGCAATTGGAATTAGGCATGGAAGAGTCTATCAAGACTTTTATTTCAAGGTGTGCAGCCTACAGGTATCAGATTGGTATGGTATGCCAGAAAAAAAAAAAAATTTAGTAAAATTTCTATATACCCAGTTAATTAATATCATTGGTGACATTGATTTTCAAAGTTTTACATATAGAAAACAAATTTAATGTAGGCTTTTTCACTGAATAGAATGATTTAGTAAATAGCAGAATGTAGTCTTCCCTAATTTGGTAACTATTATAGTTGACCAGTTCATGAGACAGCATTCATGGAACTGCACTACCCTGCACACACCAGCGAGGCACTCGAGTGCCCAGAATTAGATTGTGAAATTGTATTACTCAGACTGAGAGAGATACCGTTTCTCCACACTATCCCAGTCCACACTAAAGACCGGTCTACTGTCAGAAAGCTACTGTAGAGGTGCTCTCTGATTTTGACACATTGTCTCCTTTTAAAGTGGACACTTGAGTATTTTAATTAAAGTGACCCTATCCATAATTTATACATTTATGTCCTCTTGTATATCCTGCTCTAAAAAAAAATTTAAATCAAAATTCAGGCATTATATCCTTCTACCTCACCCGTGAGGATCGCAAATAGTTTTTATACATTGTCTTTCTAATAGTAAAGGGCCTGGTCTCTCCTACTATAAGGAAATCCAAAATAACAATTACCCTGTAAGTGATAAATAGTATATTCCTTTGTTGTTGTTCTGATGGCCATTTCAGATATGTAACATACCTCTTTCAAAATGGCTGCTTGATAATGTCTTCACCACATTGCACATCTGCAGGCTAATTTTGGAGGTGGGGGTATTTTAAAGTGAGCTTTCACATTTTTGGTTTAATAATAATCTTGACCACAACTGCATTCCATGCATGAAAGCTACCTTTTGGCTCTTGTTTTCTGGATTGTTTATTTGAACTGAAATCCATATAAGACATCTCTTACAGCAGTTCACAAAGTCCACATGAGATATTGGCCACACCCACTGAGATATCCAATGATTCAACCAATGAGGATGTAGGGCCTTTTTTTGCATTTGATGTTTGTCATAGTACGGATAGGGATGATGTCAAGTGCTTGGACATTTCATTGCTTGTTGGATCAGATTGAATGTTATGATTTTTCTTGACTGGGGAGTAGATGTCATGTCTCTTGTGTATTTTGACATTTCTGCCAGATTTCTTCAAGGTTTTTAGTAATTTCAGAGGCTGATTTACACAGACGATAAAATATTTTCTGCAAAATTCTTTTGTCATATTTTATTGTGAAAAGTCTGCCGTGTCATTATCCATGACACTGCCCCTTCCCCAAGTAGAATAAATGGAAAATACAAAGAATAAAAATCATCCAGCACTTTTAATCGTGGATGTGCATTAGGAGCAATGTGCTTATTTGCTGCATTAATGGCTTTTGGATACTGACATTTTTTAAGCGCTTCTGTGAGGGGGGGGGGGGGGTATATTCCGGCCAATTCTCCACATCTGGAATATATGAGGCCTTTAGGTATGCAGTAATGCTGAGACATTCTGAAGAGCACAAAGAGATCTTTAGTTTAGAGTTTAGAAAAAAAAAAAAAAACAGTAGCACTGCAAGAGGCTCGTAAGACTTACAGATTATTACCCTCTCCTTTAAGAGTTGGATGAGTTTTACTCAGACTTTTTTTTTACATCTCGTTTAGAATGATAATGCTGAGGGCTGCCCTTTGTTTTGTCAGTGGGGGTTACGCTGAATGGAAACTCTTAACAGACTGATTTGACAAAGCTACATTAGGGCCTGACCACATCATTAAGCTCACAAACGTGCACGGATGTAGACATGCTGCGCTTTATTGTGTGCAGCTGTTTTAAAATTATCAAGAAAATCAGGATGTTCCAGGCAAATATTTCAGATTTTTTTTTGTAATAAACATTAATAAAATCTTTAATAATTCCTATATGGGCCACTATTAAAAAATATGAAGCATCCTGCACATACACTACTGTTCAAAAGTTTGGGGTCATAAGATTTGTTCATGTTTTTGAAAGAAGTCTTCTCACCAAGGCTGCATGGTGTTATTTTTAATGCAATTATTTTTAATATAGATTTTAAAATATAATTGAATAAGTTGTTTTAGCAGCTATTACTCAAGCAATACTCATGTAGTGTCACATTATCCTTCAGAAATCATTCAAATATGCTGAGTTGGTGCTCAATAAACCATTCTCATTATCAATGTTGAAAACAGTTGTGCTGCTTAATATTTTAGTGGAAACCATATTTTTTTCAGGATTATTTCATCAATAGAAAGTTTAAAAGAACAGCATTTATTTAAAAAAAAACTAAATATTTTATATGTATTTACATTCACTCTACATAAATGTAATGCATCATTGCTAAATAAAATTATTAATTTCATAAAAAAATAAAATCTTACTGAGCTCAAACCTTTGACCAAAAATAGTCTCTTTATCTCAGAGTAGAAGTTTGTGTTTTCAGTGCATTAGGACTTAGTTGGTGGTACATTGAGGCAAAGTTATCTGTAGGCTGTGCCATGCCGACACCATAATGTGTTCAGCATGTTCAGTAACCCTAAAAAAGCACCACCCTTCAGCTCCTGGCCACATATGTGGAACAGGAACCACCGCATCAGCACTTCCTGCACGCGCTTACCATATGGTTACAGAAAATAATGGGGAAAAAGGTCAAATTTAACTTAAATTTAACTTTTTTTACAGAAAGTATAAAGAGAAGAAATTTAATAATATTTTTGTTCTGCTTTTGACCTTAAAATGAAATAAAATATAATTAAATGTAACTGTGACGACCAAGTGTCTGAGTGACTTTTCCACTGTCTATTTTTAACAAACGCAGCTCATCGTCCTACAGTGGTTTTACTGGTTTTTATTGTGCTTTACACACAGTGTTATAGGGCTAATCTATCAAAAAATACTTCAGTATGATTCTTCTAAAGTGCTTTACCAGGCTTAGTTGAGGGGAACAGGGTGGAAAATGAGCCCTTTTGTGATGTCAAAGCATATGAAAATAAAACCCTGATTTGAATCCAACACTAAGGAGTCCAGAGAGAGAGTAATGAGTCTTAGCAAATAGTCATTCTTGTTTGTATGGTTTATTGTTTTTAGCCCTTTGAACGGGATACTTCCTGTCTGCTGCCTGACCAGCAGACAAATATGTCTATTTGACCTGACTCAGAAGTTTTTGTAGTCTTTGGTAGCGGGGGAGTAAGAATAGGAGTGTTTATGTGCTAGTCATCCATTCAGCCTCTGTTCCTATTCCCTTAAACCTCTTGAGATTCAGAGACTTCACACAACTCGGCATCCTCAACCACAACGTTCGCAGTGGTGATGACAAACAGATGCGTCTTAGGGACTCAAAGTTGTGTACGGATAATGATGGATGTTAGTAACCCGGCTGATACTCTTATCTCCCTGACCTCGCTTACATCCTCATTCATCAGTCTCGAGTGAGGCCGGAACTTTTCCTTTTCAAGGCATCAAAGACGAAGTCTAAAAGACTCAAGCAGAGCCATAAATCAGTGTGACATTTCAGTGCTGCTCAGAGTCCACTTTACAGTACCAGCCTCTAAATTGCCATATTAATCAAATCATAAATCTCTCAGCCTGTTTAAGCATTAGTATAGATTTGTTAAGGATCATTAGAAATTGGCCATTTGTGGGGTGCAGGCTGAGTGAAACCAGAACCTTTCATATTTGACATTGGCAGTAGCAACATAATAAAGTGTAGTACCTGACATATTGGTGGAGTTGAACTGCTTGTAAAGTTTGGGTCGTGCTGAGCTGCCATAACCGTAGAGGAGCATTGACCAGCACCAGTGACTTTAACTCCTGGAATGTTTGGCTTTGTAAATGGATCTGCATGTAGGGGGGGCAATTATCCCTACTGGATACTTCTTCACATCTTTACTGCTGTTCTGCTTGGGTTTCTTTTAAAAGTACAATTGCTTCATTGACGGTCACAGCACATGCAATGGCAGGGAATTATGTACAGTAAAAGTGTCAGTCAGAGTTAGCTTTGTTGCGAAATGACACGTGTGGCACCAAGTGGAGAATTTGATGGGAATTTGTTTGTTCGTATCAACAAATGGCAAGATGTGGCCCATAAATGTCCTCACTTGTTGAACGATAATTGACTGTAGATATGGTGACTCCACACTGTGGTCATTATTCAAGGCAGGATACAGATAAGTAAGCCTGTTGCATAAGGGAAAGCAGTCTAATTGAGGTTAACAATATGTATTTAAAACTGGCTTCTTGTTTTTAAACTTGGAAAGTGTAATAAAATTACATAATAACCCAACTGTACTTGGAAGCAATTGTGAAAAATAAATGGATGTTTTTATCTGAGAACAGTGGTTCCCTTTCAGTCGGTCCTATTTGTCAGTCACCGACGCGAACCCCCCCATCTGTGACAATTTAAACGTATCTTTGGATAGTGCGGCTTAATCTTTCCCACGTTGTTTTTGTAATATTTTTGTATCCATTGACCGACACTAAAGCGTTATTGTTGCTGTAGACTTTTCCTCATTTCTCATACAGACATTTGCTAACAGAATTATGCCTTCAGTTAAATTAGAAAAACAAATGGAAATAACTGTACAAATAATGTAGTAACACTTTACAATAAGGTTCATTAGGTAACATGTAATAACCATGAGCAATACATTTGTTACTGTATTTGTTAATCTTTGTTAACGTTAGTTAATAAAAATACAGTCATTCATTGTTTGTTCATGTTAGTTCACATTGCATTAACTAATGTTAAGATTTTAATAGTGTATTAGTAAATGTTGAAATTAACATTTACAAAGATTAAAAATTCTGTATAGGTGCAGTTCATTATTAGTTCATGCTAACTAATGTTAACTAATGAACCTTATTGTAAAGTGTTACCAATATTGTTTTGGTTTGATGTTTCAAAGCTACTGATGCTAATAATGTTTGTATACCAATGAAATTACGAAAATGACAAACGCTTTGATCATAGCACTCAACGTTCTACCTCACAGCTGAACCCGTGGATGTGCTCAAGGTCTTAGACTTTAAAAGTTCACCTGAAGGAGTGAAGAAAACACAAGGCTTCTGCACCATCCGAAGAGGATCCAAACCAGATGTGGCCTACCGAGTGGACAAACAAGCTCAACTCAGCTCCCCAACCAAGCAGCTCTTCCCAGGTACATGATTTATGCTAATCTGTACTCTCATCTCTTACTTTTAAATAGAGTACCTGTTCTGGCTGGGCAAGGCTGTGAATCAAATGTAATTGGTTTTCTCTTGCAAAATGACATTTTAAGTTGTTTATTTTTTCTCTTTGAAATGCATCCAACAGGAAGGACATAATGTAGCTTGACCGTCTCAGTTAAATGCATTTGGACTGTTTACAATGCAGAAGTCTGATGCCCAGACCTTGATGAAGGAATTAAAGGCATATTTATTGTTCTAAGGAAGAGTGGATTAAGAAAGAGAGAAAGCTCTTTGGCTACTGTTTTAACAACATAGGCTGATAAAATGTATCTGTAAAATAACGGTAAATACTGGCAGCAGAGTCACCAGCAGTCTACTGTAATTCTAACGTATGAATACTGTGAAATTACTCTACAGCTTATTACCATAAAAATGAAATACAGTATTTTACAGTATTTTTATTTTATTCTACAGTAAAATACTGGCAGCAGAGTTGCCAGCAATATACTGTAATTCTATGGTATTAATACTTTATAATTTATATTTAATAATTTACTGTAAAAAAAAACAAAACATGCAGTACATTTCTGTGATTATTTCAATCTAAAAAATGGAGGTAAAAACAATCCAATTTGGGTCATTTTGGCAACACAGCTCTAGGTCAAAAGGGCAACCCCAAAATAGGTTGGAAATTAAAATCACATAAAATTACTACAGTAAAAACACAGGCAACGGTAATAGGCTAATAAAAAAGTGAACATTTATTAAGCAAGAACACCCAAAATGAAGGTAGGCCTGTTCCTGTCATAAGCGCCTCGAACACGGATAGGAGACTTGAACTCAAACTCTTGTGAAACAAGAACCCGTTCAGCGCCATTATTCTATGGCTTCAAAAATGCACTAGCCCACAATGCATTGTGTACTACAGTACAAAAACGTAATACAGTAGATTAGTGTTGAAAATGGGCTGTAAATTAACAGCAGTTGCTTACCGTGAAGAATATTGCCCACATGCCCAGAATACATTGTTTTCTACTGCACATTACTGTTTTAATGGAAAACAGAATGTTACTGTCAGAATTTGGCCTTTTTTTTAAAAGCAGTTTTCTTCAGTGATGTTCGATTCACTGCATTTTCCAGTTGAAATGAATACAGGTGGCAGTAAAACACCAAAGATGTGCTCAGTCGCTCACTGAGGACAAGTCTTCTGAAAACTAAAAGAGGATGTAAAAAGATATATAAAAAGAAGCTAAAATGGCACCGTTGCTTTAGCAAATGTGTCTTATCTTACGTTTACCCTTGTTAATACTTTCAGTTAGGTTTAGTGTAGATGGTACATTATTTTCAAATGCCATAGAGCATGAACATTTTGGCAACATTCACCAGAGATTTCATTTCCCAACCAATATAATAAAACAGCGCAAAAAGTGTTTGAAAGTTTCATGTAATTTGCAAAAAAGTAATGTAATATCATATCGCTGAAATTTTGCCGCTGACACATTTTCCCAATGAGCCTGGGTTGGTTTTGACCAGAGTGTTTCTTGCTAATCATCCATGACTAGCTAAACAAAGAATAAGTGAAAAGATCTAAACTGCTGCTAACTGGTGCTAACTGTAGCCTTAGCCCTATAACAGAGGCTAGTACTGTATGTTGTTTGCAGCATAACACAGATGATGAACTATTACTTTTCTATTAAAAAACTATTAAAATTTGACATAGTAACACTAATCAATAAAAAACAATGTGCCATATGTCCCCTGCATGGTAAGCACAGTTTTGAGTAAAGTTTTTACTAATGGGATGTTGACAATCTCTCATTATTTTCTCAGTTTATAACAACAACATCATATACATTTACAAGTTTAGTCCTATTAAGTTGGACCCTCTGTTCTCTGTGTGTTGGGTATCTGCCAAATTGGCCAGACCGCAAAGGGTAACTGAGGCACAAAATAGCAGGACATTAAATTAACAATTCTTTTTTTTGTGATTTTTGGCTGAAATAAAATGGCCTCCAAACCCTATGGTTTTAGGACTGGAAATTTCAGCTAAATAGTATGTTGGCAAGAAAAAAAAAATATCCCTCAAGTTTGGCAAAGAGAACAGCACTTCAGATATAGATAGTTTGCGATTTATTTCCACCCTATTGCTCATACAACCCATTTGATTGTAAATATGTTATGTCACCTGACCCCTTGTGAAGTTAACATGCCAACAGAAAAGACAAACTGTTTCATACTTCGTTAAACTACCCTCAACAAACGATCTTGGGTAGGGGTTGTTGTAAAAGGGCCATTGCAGATTACAAGGCCTGTTTAGATCACACTACACTGTCTGATAGTCTTAGCTCATCTCTGCAACAGAAAGGAAGACAAGCATATGAATCATCAATAACAGCTGATGTTTAACCCACAATGTCTTTCCTGTATCTTCAGGAGGAGTATTCCCTCAAGATTTCTCCATCCTTATGACTATCAAGCCAAAGGCAGGAATACAGTCCTTCCTTTTGTCGGTATACAACGAGCAGGGCATCCAGCAGCTGGGTGTGGAGGTGGGCCGCTCGCCGATCTTCCTGTATGAGGATCAGCATGGGAAACCCGCTCCTGAGGATTACCCCCTTTTCCGCGCAATCAACCTCGCAGATGGAAAGCAAGTTGACTCTTTATTTGTATTTTTTTAAGTGTTTATTAATGGGCCTTAGCGTGTGTGTGTGTGTGTGTGTGTGTGTGTTTAACAAGCTGTAGTACAGTTTTCATCAACTGGCCGTTGAATGTGTTTGGATTGGTTATGCAATTTGCGTATGAAGTTTTCCTAATAGCTAGTTTAGTCCACTTTGTTTATTATTGGTACTATTTTCCATCTGCCTATTCATGTATTTATCTATATAGATATAATTAAAGTAGGAAAATTGTGTGATGTTAATATTCAGCCATATGCAACCAATCAAGCAAAGCAAACATTTACTTGAAAAGGATACGAGAACGGCAGTAAGCTTCTGTGCTTTTGATAAGCCACATTGATATTTACATGTGATGAAACAATGGTGTATTTTCACAATTCATGTAATAAAGACCGTTTTTCATTTCATTGAAAACAAATGGTATTAAACAAAAACAGCTTTTGAATATTTATAAATGAGTCAACATGAGAGACAGTGTTGAGAAAATGTGCATGGACAGAGAGAGTGCTGATTGTCTTTTCCTTTAAAATATTTTATTTAGAAACATCCTGTACTAACACAAACCTCCCTCAATGGCAGGCAGTTGTTTTTTTTAAATGTATAAAGACCCAAACATGCGTTTTAGCATGCAAGTGAAAGCAGACAATAGTTTATGCTACAAACTAAACAATCACAATCTTCATGGCTCTTGTTTGTTGTATTGGTGTACAGGTGGCACCGTGTGGCTATTAGCATCGAAAAGAAGACCGTTACAATGATTGTGGACTGTAAGAAGAAGATCTCTAAACCACTCAGCAGAAGTGACCACTCAATCATTAACACAGATGGCATCGCTGTCTTCGGCACCAGAATCCTGGACGAGGAAGTTTTTGAGGCAAGCAAAGCTGTCTTATAAAAACCCTGGTAGATACCGTCCATTCCTGTTATGATGTGTGGAACAGTGTAGGCCAAGGATAAACTCTCTGAAAAATGCTACAACATCTGTGACTAGGGTGATACCCTTTCAGAAGGAACACCTTGTACATTTATTTAACCATATTATTATCTTTTGAAAGTACCGCCCCAGTGACAGCTGTTGTTCCAGGATACTCACACTGTTTAGTGTGACTCGAGTTCGTATGAAATGCTGGAAATTGCCAAATGATTTGATTTACTGCAGTGTCAAATTATGTTTGTGAAGAGATGAAGCACATAATTTTCACTTATGAATGATAGGGCATGTCAGTGGGTTTTATTTGTCCATAGAACATTAAAAGATGCTGAATACTTGTCAGAGTTTTTGAACCTGTACATTTGAAGTTTACATATTTGGCAAATTTTTGAATATTTGTAGAGCTGTTGAAACTAGTAGGAGTGGCTTATTAACACTGTGACCTGCTGTGACATTTAAGAGAATTAGACTAGGTGGTTTTCTATAAAAGGAACAGTTTTTCTTTCCCATAGAAAAGACGTTAATATCTCAATAGTTTATCCTCAACAGCAATCTGATTAAATGAAGGCTTTTCCTTACGTCTTATATTTCTGCATTTGGCAGATGCTTTTATCCAAGGGGCGGATTGGCCATCGGGAATACCGGGAACAATCCCGAACGGCCGGTCCATTTCAGGCCGAAGACCGGCCGGTGGTCAAAGAGTTTTTTTTTTTTTTAATGATACTTTCAATCTGAGGGGGGATATGGGCGGCCCCTCCCAACTTGGACTGATCCTCGTTTTTTCTGACATCCGATTGGCTCAAACTAGGCGCCATTCAAAGGAGTTTACTTTTGGTCATGTTTGGCGGGTTTGTGTGAATGCAATGCAACAGAGACGGACGGTAAAAATGGCGAAAAGAAGTTCTACGGAAGCGTATTGCATTCACTTGAAGAAGAAAAAATCTACTCTGTTTTTCTGAATTAACGAGTTAATTATCTCAGAATTACGAGATAATTTTTCATGGGAAAAAAAGTTTTTGCTCTGTTTTTCTGAATTAACGAGTTAATTTTTCATGGGAAAAAAGTTTTTGCTCTGTTTTTCTGAATTAACGAGTTAATTATCTCAGAATTACGAGATCATTTTTCATGGAAAAAAATGTTTTTGCTCTGTTTTTCTGAATTAACGAGTTAATTTTTCATGGAAAAAAAAGTTTTTGCTCTGTTTTTCTGAATTAACGAGATCCTTCAAAATCCTGCCAGGAGCTCTATTTTAGCTGGATTGCATGGAAGTAAACATGTCCCGCCTTTCAAATGTAATCCGGTTTTATTTTACGTTGGCCGTAGGGAGATACTGCTGTCTTTAAGTAATATAAATGGCATTGTTATCATGGCATCGAAAATTGATGGCCGGCCGCGGGAGCGCGCGCAGCGTGTTAAAGATGTATCGCCCATTCTCTTTACGAATGCAGTTGCTTTTATGTGGATCAAACAGACATAACGTGCAAATAAACATCACTCACCCAGTACTTTTTACCTATTAAAACACCTGTAAATGGCCAATACAACCATTATACTGGAGTATTTCAGCTGCTAAAAAGTTATTGAACTCTCTACTTATTTATTGGAAGGTTATTTCTGCCCTGAAATTAGTTGATTATATTCATGAGGGTTAAATCTGACTGATTATAACTCACCTACTACTTTTTACCTATTAAAATACCTGTAAAGGGCCAATACAACCATTATAATGCAGTATTTCACCTGCCAAAAAGTGATTGAAGCCTCTACTTATTGATTGAAAGGTTATTTCTGCCCTGAAATTAGTTGATTATATTCATGAGGGTTAAATCTGACTGAGTATGTATAATCTTATCTGATTATACATACCTTTACAGGTATGTTAATAGGTAAAAAGTACTGGGTGAGTTATAATTAGTCAGATTTAACCCTCATGAATATAAGTAACAAATTTCAGTGCAGAAATAACCTTTCAATCAATAAGTAGAGACTTCGATCACTTATGGCTGGTGAAATACTGCATTATAATGGTTGTATTGGCCCTTTACAGGTATTTTAATAGGTAAAAAGTAGAAGGTGAGTTATAATCAGTCAGATTTAACCCTCATGAATATAATCAACTAATTTCAGGGCAGAAATAACCTTCCAATAAATAAGTAGAGAGTTCAATAACTTTTTAGCAGCTGAAATACTCCAGTATAATGGTTGTATTGGCCATTTACAGGTGTTTTAATAGGTAAAAAGTACTGGGTGAGTGATGTTTATTTGCACGTTATGTCTGTTTGATCCACATAAAAGCAACTGCATTCGTAAAGAGAATGGGCGATACATCTTTAACACGCTGCGCGCGCTCACGCGGCCGGCCATCAATTTTCGATGCCATGATAACAATGCCATTTATATTACTTAAAGACAGCAGTATCTCCCTACGGCCAACGTAAAATAAAACCGTATTAAATTTGAAAGGCGGGACATGTTTACTTCCATGCAATCCAGCTAAAATAGAGCTCCTGGCAGGATTTTGAAGGATCTCGTTAATTCAGAAAAACAGAGCAAAAACTTTTTTTTTCCATGAAAAATTAACTCGTTAATTCAGAAAAACAGAGCAAAAACATTTTTTTCCATGAAAAATTATCTCGTAATTCTGAGATAATTAACTCGTTAATTCAGAAAAACAGAGCAAAAACTTTTTTTTCCATGAAAAATTAACTCGTTAATTCAGAAAAACAGAGCAAAAACTTTTTTTCCCATGAAAAATTATCTCGTAATTCTGAGATAATTAACTCGTTAATTCAGAAAAACAGAGTAGATTTTTTTTCTTCAAGTGAATGCAATACGCTTCCGTACAGTTCAGAGACGGAACGGACTATTTTCTTTAGTCGAAGCAATACAATCGTTTTTAAATAAATAAACTGTTTTTTAAATCAACATTTTGTGTGAAATTATTGATTTATTTGGTAGGTAGCCATGTAATAAGTGGGATAATGTATAGTGTTGGAGAGGGACAGGTTGATGATGACCCCTGCAGTCATATTGATGAGGAGGGAGAGAAGGGGGAGGAAGGAAAGCAGCAAGAGAAAGAAGAGCAGGAGGATGAGGAGAATGGAACCAGTACAAAAACAATGACAGGTACAGGGGCAGAGTGCAGGCCGGGGTACAAGGCAATCATATTATGCAGGTAGAAAATGTATTATTCTTAGTCATATTTATTACTGATGATCTTCTCAGCTGTACAATCAGTAAGCAGAGGCAGAGTAAGCTGAGCCAGGAAGAGTTGAGGACACTCACACACAAACAAATCTCTATTTTATGGGACTGCATTGTAGTTTTTGAGTATCTGAGTGGGTATTTGTAACTATTTTGTCACTCCGACTGACTGTACACGACACGCTGGTAGTTAGCAGTATACTGTGACTTATGTGTTCGAGATAGGGTTTGCTGACCTGGTTGTGTTCAGTGCAGTGGTCTTCAGTGTAATCTGATTCTCTTTATAACATAAAAACACTATTAGAATTAAAATAACTGCAAAAAAATCCTTCTGCTCGTGCACCTAGGGCACTCGCGTAAAAGGCCTCTCCATCTTAAAGTCCCGGGGTGAATTTCAGTCCCAGTACGTCCCTGTCCAAGGCACACATTTTACGATTTCTTTCTTACCCTGGGGACTGAATCCATGACGGCATTGTTAAAGCTATGCTCTACTGTTTGAGCAACAGGAATACATCCACTACTTCTAAGATTTTTCTCCTGAGGATGTTTTAAACCATCCTCAGATTTCCCAAGATATCAAAGCCAGAGATTTTAATATGAACTTGTCATTTTATCTGAGCTAGATGTTACCTAGATGTTAAAGGGATACTTCAGGATTTAGCATTACGCTTTGTATTAGTAGAAAACCTGTAGTATTTTTCGAATTTCATGCTTTCCACCCTCATATCCCCCTGAGACGAGAGATTTATGTATTTTTTGTCTGGAAAAAATCCTCCGATGATGCAAAAATCGTCAATTTGGCGTCATCGGAGGATTTTTTGGCCAGAGGCTAAAGACTACAGTCAGTAGTAGGGGCTGTCCCGCATGTTCTCAACCCGCCCATAGAGGGTGGGATCTCACTCACAGAATGTACACATAGTGTCAGCCATCTTCTTTTGTAAGCTAAGCTAGCAGGCTCTTGTCCTGTGGAGAAACCTGAGTAGTAGGGGTTACCATCCTCTTTTTCCCGGACATGTCCGGCCGTCAATGTCCGGGATTCAGTTTTTGCTTTCTGCAGTCGCGATTCATTGTTTACATGCACAGCTTTTGGTTCAATCTAACTGAATTCATTCCTATTGGTGAATCTGAATATAGTGTTTACATGAACGCTAAACAAGTGATCGGTTGATGTGCGTTTTAACATTAATATTGCTAGGAAAATTCCCGCTCCTCCGTGAGAGATACGAGACCGGTGCGTCTCACAGGTGTCGCTCATCGGTAATCACGCCACCGGCCTTGCGCCGTTCTCCCGCGTCCCGCGGCCCTAGCCTCGTCCTGCTCGCTACAGTAAACATAATTAATGGCGACTGTAGAACGCAAAAAGCCGAATCCCGGACATTTTGGGCAATCTCGAAACACATTTTCAGGCAGACTCATCACGGAGACTCACTAGTAGCCTAGACTTGTTGTTTAACTACTGCGCTCTGTTACGGTAGCCGTGGCCTCCTAGGGCAGCGAAGCAAGTGCATTCTGAGAGTTGTTGTCTTTCATCCACATAAGTAAAAAATACATTTTCTGGCTTTTCTCAGTCTAGAAAGCTCCAAATTCAAAAATAATTTCACATCTCTTCTACATAAATTACCCATTTTAAATACACATTCATCTTTCCAGAGGTGAAGTATCCCTTTAAGGCTCTGTACTCTCACTGTATGTCAATTGTTGTCTCATTTTAATTTTGCCTAAGGGATTTTTTGAGAAACATCTGAGGCAAAATTTATACTTGCTAAATAAATGCAACATAACTATCCTGAGGTATAAAAGAGCAATAGTAAAAAAACATTTGCGTGAAGATACAACTCAGTGGAAGTACAGTACTGTAACACCACATACTCAACAAAATTCACAAATACTTCTTCAAGTATTCCATTCACATTTCTCTTTGCTGTACAGCAATGCATCAATCCTGAGTAATTCGGTACGCCCGATTGCGAGACAATATCTGCAGAGTCTGTCTTTGATGTGAGCTGAAGGAATGCTGTCCAATAAGAACAGCAAGCTAAATGTTTGCCTCAGGTTAGAGATGTCGTACAGCACAGAAATCTTTTGAAATTCTGATCCCATTTATTCCTCTTCCCTGCTTGTCCCAGTGTTAGTCAGAGGGTTGTGATGAGCCTGCAACATATATAGCCTGAGAGGTAAATCTGCCATAGTTAATGGGCTCATTTTCAGCAATCACTTAGTATTTCATCTCTCAATTCTTCCACCCACTGTACGGTTGCTCGTAATGTTGGAAACTATTTCAAATATTGCTGCCCAATGGTAAACACAGATGTTTCAATCAAGGGAGTTGCTTTTCATACATTATGATGAAAGCGATGAACTGTCAAAAGCATTGCTAATAGGGTTTATCACTGTTTTCTGTTTGCTTTGTTTTATGTCAAACATAAAATGCAAGTTTGGATATTTTGGTGTGTGTAAAACAAAATATATGAGCATTTGCCCAAATTGCCCATTTGCAGATAGATTCATTAAATGGCTTACAAGGAAGTTATAAGTTATAAGGAAGGAAGTATTAGTACACCCGGGACACCCCGGGTGTGTATCGCAGTAATGACATTTGTGGATTTTCAGTTTGTTGATGTACTAAACTTTCCTCTAGATGGAGAGAGTATTTGCACATGCTTATGCTTAATAACATTTAAGTTGTGTTTGTTTGTTTTTGTGTTTGTTTTGGAAGAGAGCTTAAGGTCACAACCTACACACTAGGCAGCCATATAAGAAATACATTTATATTAAACAGCCCAAAGAAGGAAATCTGATGACTTCTGTGATAATCACTGATTTGACTTCTGGAAAATTTCTGCTTTGGACTGGCAAACATTATGATTTTTACTCACAAAGAAAAAATGTACCCACTTTGAGAAAACCATAATATACTATCCCAGGGTGTCAGGATTATGTTATGTTTAGTTGTTCCTGTGTTCCTGTTTTCCCTCTCTGTCTCCATGGTTACTCATTATGTGCTCATTGGTTGCTATAGATACTGACTAGTGTCACCTGTGTTTCATTTAGCTCCAATTGTTTTCCCTGTGTATTTATAGCCCTCAGTTTGTGTTCTCAGTTATCCATTCTTATAAGGGATTGTTCTGCTCCTGCATGTGGATAATCTCTTGAATCTTTGTTGTTTTGCTTTATTGTTTATTAAAGTTTTACTGCTGCATTTAGATCCTGCCTCAAATTCTTTCTTGCTGCAACCCACATGACAGAAGTACTTACCAAAAATTATGGATCTAGCAGTAGTTTCTCTTCAGCCAGACGACATACTGTTCTCCCTCTGCCAAAATGGACAGGCTATTGAGAGTTATGAGGAAGAGTTTCGCACCTTGATGACAGCTTTTGGAGCGGACTGGACGAGAACATTAAACTACTGATGTTAGGAGGAGATTGCAGCTGGACCCTGGCAGAGTACATTAACGTTGATCTATGGTTGACTTGGTCCTCTTTTACAGTGGGAGAAATATAATCCCCTAGTCCAGCCCCTCCTTACACCTGCCACAGTCCCATAGACAGTGCCAATGCCCACCACGGACTTAAAGCCGGAACCCACCGCAGACCCAGAGCCAGCCAAGTCTGACCAAGTGTGTGAGCCAGTACCCATGTCCGTTCCAGTGGGTATAATGGTGGAGTTGGACTGTCTGGAGTGGCTTATTGTCATCAAGCCAGGTCCCACCTTTGTTCCTGCCCTTGTCTGGATGTCCTGGTCCCGTCTGGAGTCCTTCCTTCTCCGCTGGTCCCGTCAAACCTTCATCCCGTTCCACCCAGCTCCGTGTCTTCTTTGTTGCCGCTCAAGTCTATTTTGTCTCCCAGCACCAGCTTCTGTTTTGTCAACAAGCACCAAGTCTTCGTGGTCACTAATGGTCCCACCCAGCCTCCCACTCCTTTCGCCTCTGCTGATCTCATCCAGTTCCTCTGCTCCACCTCTGCTGGCTCCCTTCAGCTCCTCCTTTGATGGCTCCCCTCGACTGCTCGGATCAGCCTTAGGCTTCTCGGTCTCTAGCTCCTCCTTAGTGTGTTGATGCCCTGGGTGCACATCGAGCCTCTGAGCCCTGGACTCCACATTGGCCAGTCGGCCCATCACCTCCACCTTGGTGTCATGCCCCCTCGGCTCCACTGTGGTAGTTCATCCCTCAGGCTCTGCTGGGCTCCCTCGTTCCTCCGGCTCCACCTTGGTCAGTCATCACCCTGGTTGCGCCGCAGACTTCCAGGCCTCCGGCTACGCCTCATCCCTCCACCCTTTTGGCTCCACAGGACTCTTCCTTCCCTCTGGCTCTACTGTTGTCATCACTCCCACCAGCTCCACCTAAGTTTGCAGAGTCCTCATCTCCACATCGATCCAGCGGTTCCGCTTTGGCCCTTCTTTCCATCGTTGTCGCCCTGGGTCTTCATTTCATCAGCTCTGTCTGAGTCTCTACCTCTCCTGGCTGCACCTCAGTCAGTCAGGCTCCTAGCACTACCCTGGCTCCTCCCTCCTTCAGTTCCACCGTGGGCCTTCATTCTGATGGCTCTGTTCAAGGTAAATCCCTTCCTCCTTCTGCCATTGTCTCCACTCTGGCTCCTCCCTCCATCCTTTCCTCTCTGGCTTCTCCCTCCTCATTGGTGTCTCCTCATCCTCCTCCAGAACCCCCTCTTCCCTCCTCCGTTGGACTTTGTTTTCTGTTTATGGTGCGAGGACGCGCCTTCCGGGAGGGGGAGGTAATATCACGATTATGTTCTGTTTAGTTGTTCCTGTTTTCCTTTTCTGTCTCCTTGGTTACTTATTATGTGCTCATTGGTTGCTATAGTTAGTGACTAGTGTCACCTGCGTTTCATTTAGCTCCCTTTGTTTTCCTTGTGTATTAATAGCCCTCAGTTTGTGTTATCAGTTGTCCATTCTCGTCTGTGTTAAGTGTAGGGCCTGGAACATTGCATTGACGTAATTGATTACATAAATTACTCAATTTGCATGAAATGCATTGATTTTTCACGTGTTTATGTTCCCCAATGATGGCAATCCCAGGCATGCTGAAAATCAGCCGATATTACAGAAATATCTGGCCCAATCTAAAATGTGTGAATTTTTTAAACAGCTGTTGGTTATTTAAAATATCTGATGGATGAACTTGCGCCTCGATTGGAATCATTTATTTAATTACGCAGTGTCAGTTGTGGTAAAACTTCACGGTTTTATTGAAACTGCCATGTTTGATAGTGTCGTTATGGTTTCCGCTATGGTGAGTTAGTTAGTTAGAATGCGGTTGTGACTTCAACTGTTTGATCATACAATGAACATATTCGAGCAGCTACTTAAATCTCCTGAATGAACAAATTATTTCAGGATTCACACTTGTAAGCAATTTCTTCTGTGAACACAGCCATATTAAACACCTTTCCTAATTAGGCCTATACTGCATAAATCTTATCTTTTAAAATAATATCATTAGGTAGAAGTTCATACATATTGGTAAATGATTGGTTAATATTTATTGGTAAATTAACCAAAGGATGAATAGGCTATTCAAAAAACAAACAATAGATTAACCGGGGGGAAAATCGTTAGATTAACCAATCAAAAAATAATATAGTAAAATAATAATCAATCAAATAATCAATAGATGCATTGATTGAAAAAATAATCGTTCTTTTAATAAGTCGTTATTCTGCTCCAGCGTGTTGATGATCTCCTGGGTGATTATTATTTAGCTTTATTGTTTAAAATTAGACAAATTAAAGTTTTACTGCTGTATTTAGATCCTGTCTCAATCTTTGTCTTGCTGCAACCCACCGTGAAATAGGGTGGGTTTATTTTTGAAATTCAGTTTCATGTTAAAAACTTGAATATAATATACAACAAAGCTCCAAAGAACATTTCCACTGGACATTTTCCAGGAAAAATTGCTCCAATAACGCGGCATGTTTTCACACTATATGGAGTAACAATAGAAAGTATCATAGGTTTTTCAGCAAAATGTAAAATAAGTAAAACAATCTTGGAAAATGGTACAGCAAAAATATAAAAGGTAAACAACAAAAACCATTGTTAATAGAATAGCAATTAATAAACTGAATAAATTAATCACGTTTAAAACAATTCACAGCTTGCCTTAAGAAATGCGTGACAACCTACTCCTATCTTTCTTGAAAAAATAATTTATGAAAAATACCCTTGTCCTGGGAATATAGGTCAACGCTTCATATAAATACGTATATTATAATCTATCTTCAACATATATTTGACTCTGTTCAGTATGGTTTTATTGTGTTCTAATTTAACTTGCTTACACAACAGCTATTGCAAAAATATTATGATATTGTAAGTTTAGTTTAGAGTAATGAATTCACAAAATAACTCTAATAAATAAAAGTTTTTAGCTAGGGGTTTGAAACAAACAAAACCACTGCTAGAGAAAACACATTTGTGTAATTTTACATTTGACTCCACCTTATAGTTAACTGGGATACATGCCTTGAGAAAACTAGTCACCATATACAATAGGGCTATAGTATAAAGTCATTAAATCTTCTCATCAGAACTTCTCTAGACTGTTCAGATAGCATTTTGAGGAGATTCGCTATGCACATGTTCTTTTACCGAAGTTCTTTGCAAGGACTGTCTGTGAAGTGGGAGGTATATCTTGTCACTCTTGGCCAAGCAAGTAGCAAAGCTTAGCCAGCCCTGTGAGATATGGCACAGATTTAGCGATTTCTGGCTAGAAGTCCAGCATGTTATAAGTATTCCAAATTAGTGTTCCTTCGAGGACATGTGTTAGACATTTAGTGGATGGAAAAATCAAGCTGAATAACTGATCAAGAACAGAACATTTAGTTTTCAGATTATGACTGGGTGTTTCGCTTTATTTTTGAGATTTTTAGGACGTGTGGTCATCTTTTTGTTGAATTTAATATCTTTTTGCACCTAATAACAAATAGGTTATTTGAGATCCACCTACATGATCAAGCTTTTCACACCGGGTATTTTTAGTGTCTTTTCTGCAGGTTAAGCCGGTTGCACACTGTGCGATTTTGGCCACGATTTGGCCGTCTGAGACAAATTTGGCAACTTCTAAAAGATTCCTCTAAACCTAAAATCAGAAGTCTTTGATCGTTAGTTTGACATGATCACCGACAGCCGTTTAATGATAGTTGCGATCAAATTTGACCTCCAACAAAATTCTGGCAGTGTCAGAAGATTTGACTCACAGTCCTGCAGTGTGACTTCTCAAATTGCCTTTTTATGACAAGCCATGACCAAAATTAACGTCAGAGATTTCTTTGTAGCCACCATTTCAATCCCGCATGTAATGCAGCTCACATCACCGAACGTGTCATTGATTGATGATGTAAAACTCCGGACAAGTTTTCTTGCGTGCGTCGGTTAACGCGTACAGTCTGACATTAATGACAACTGATATCTTACAGTGTGACATGGCTTACAGCGAGGATCATGTTCGTACAGTCTGACAAGCAACAATCATAAAGGACTATTATAAATCGCACAGTGTGCACCCGGCTTTACATTGTTACGCCAGTGTGGTGACAAATGACTATCTTTATGAGTGAGTCAATGAATCATTCATTCAACCAATTCATTCAGGAATTAAACACCAGCTACAACTGTGTTGCTCAAAGAATCACCTTTTGGATTTGTTTGGAACTATTTTCATTGAAGGTAATTAGCAATGCTGTGCCTTAATTGTAAGTTAGTTCATATTAAATTGTTATTTATTGTACACTTTTAAAAATTAGGTCACTGTTTGACATGCTTGTATTGTTGCTACTGATCTTTGAATTCAAGTTACGCATAGATCATTGTTTTAGTAGTACTCATGCACATTTGTAGAGACAAGTTAATACATTTAACGATTTGTAGACTGCGAAGGATTGTTCAGGAAGTCTTGACAACAGTCATTATTTTTGCAATTCTGTTTTGTAATGCTAGAGGTGCAGAAACACATTTCAGCTACATTTTTGTGAGAGCTTTTTATGGTGTTGGAGATGAGCTAGGTCTGAACCTACAGCTTACTTCATGATGGAGGCGCATCTGTGTTTCTAGCCTTTGCAGATAGCTTAAGCAGGTGCAAACCTGAAACTGTGACTGAAAGGAAAATATGATCATATGCGCTATGACTTGGTCGAGGTTTCACAGCTATTTAAAATATATTGTGTCCAGCTTGGTGTTTTGTAACCAAAATCACAAGAGGGGCAACTTAAAACCACATTTTTTTTGCACTTATCTGTCTATTTGAAGATTCTTTAATCACTTTTTGTGTTCCACTAAAAATAAAAAACAGCATACGAGTGTGTAACTGAAGGCAGATATCTTTCATAACCAGTTAGCTCTATGCTAAGTTAGTAGCTTGCCAAGCATGAAATGAATGAAGTGAATTTCATTTCATAATTATTAGCTTGATTGAATTAAATGATTTTAAATTTTTAAGAATAGTTTGCCTCACTTTTGATCGGACCATCTATTTCAAGTTATCCTGTGTTTAATGGTTTAATTGGTATAACTGGTAGGCCTAAAACTAGACTTATTCATCCTCCTGTCACCAGACCTCCTGTGGAAATACTGGTCCAACTGTTCATCACAAAGGCTATCATTTCCTCAAAGATGTTATTGTATGTGGTTACACGTTTGGTCTCTCTTTCTCTCTCTCTCTCTCTCTCTCTCTCTCTCTCTCTCTCTCTCTCTCTCTCTCTCTCTCTCTCTCTCTCTCTCTCTCTCTCTCTCTCTCTCTCTCTCTCTCTCTCTCAAAAAAAATATCTTTCTATGTATCCTCTTCTCCCCTGACTGGCCCCTGTCTGTGTCTTGCTCACTGCTGGGAAACATATTTTACTGTTTAACAGCTCCCAGTAGAGTGATAAGGTAACATTTGAGACCTGCTTCAAGGCTCTGCATCGGCTGCTGTTTGGAGGATTGCGCTGGAATGGGGCAAGCGAGTCGGGGGTGGGGTGTATTAAAGCTTGAACAATCGTTTGATTTTTGGTTTTGCCTTAGTACACTAGTGCTATTCAAAGTGTGCATGGAATCTGTCTGCCTGTGTATAAAATTATTTTTTTTCCCCAGCTCTTGCCACAGAGACTGTCTGCATTTCATGAAAATGTGAAATAAGATCTGGGGGGCATTAGATACTCCACGATTTCTGCATTTGACAGTCAATTGCTGTTTATGCTCCTTTCAAACAATCTGCATTTTCCATGATATCATTCCAGTCTGTATTTTTCTCTGAGTCTTTCCAACCCTCTTTGCTGAATATCTAGGTTAAAGTGTCAGGAGGGATAACTACTGACTCCAGGCCTTAGAAATATGCTGGATTGTCCTTTGTGACTTTCATTAGAACAGTGGATATCAACCTTTTTGACTGCAAATTCCCCCATTGTCCACAACAATATTTAAAGCCCGCACAATTTGAAGCCACCCACTCACAGTTTCTACCCAATAAAATATTTTATAGCTTGAGATAACTAAAAAGATGTATATTCTTTATATAACCATACTAAAAATGACCTAAGAAATAATATAAATACATTTTAAATAATTTTGTCATCTTTAGGCACTTTGAAAGTTTGTTGAGGCCCTAGTGGGCCCAGACCCTCTCGTTGAGAACCACTTCACTAGAAGTTAAAATGCTCTAACTGGGTAGTTGACAAATTAAATGTACCTTGAACTAGTAACAAATTAGGTACAGTATTATGTTCTAGTTTGACCTCCTCTGATATGGCATGGATTTTCTAACAGGGACATACACATAACTTCACAAAAACACTCCTACTATTGCATAGTTCTTCCAAACTCACCTAATAGTTGAATATTAAAATAGGTTAGTATAGTGCCGGAGGCTCGAAGACTCGTTTTTTTTTTTTTTTTCAATAAATGGTCTTAAAATGGTCTACTTTGCATTGTCAATTTCATTTGACCAGTGTTCATTCCCCTAGTCTGTTGTCTACTGCGACAGAGAGGTCACATGTCAGGTCATAGTGACTGTCAGGAATACCTGGAGTTCCTCAGGTTATAATTACGAAGTGCTGACAGTGTTATTATCATACACACTTAGGTAACCTTTGGTCGGATTCAGTCTCAGTGCACACATAATGAACCAAACTTTCTTCTCTGGTCTTGACCTCTGACATTTAAAGCACACAGTCCTCTCCTCAAACAGCAGAATAGGGCATTAACACTTCATCGGGTAAGGGTGATGATGAGACTAGGTGGATCTCATGTGTTAAACTCATTTTATAGAGTTACTCCGTTAAGTTGTGTCATGCTGTTAGTGGAAATCACTTGGAAACCTTTTTCTTTGAACACATTTTTGGAGATTGGAAACCCAGTAGCCCATCCTATATTTTCTATATGTATGTTGCTTTTATTTTAAATGATTAATCCATGCATGTATATATTTTTCTGCCTTTTTTGCCTTATAGTAGCCTCTTTGGGGATGTATGCCGAATTTCTCCAGTCATTTTGTTCGGATAAACCAAGACCTGCCTTGAATTGCAGAGTAATAAAGAAGTTGAATAAATAAAGTTGCAGATATGTTGATCTGAAATCAGCTGAACAGTGTTTTTTCCCCCTCAATTTCCATTACTGCTGCACCTTTGAGGCAGAGATACTGTAACTTACATTTCATATACTGCAAACATCAGTAGCTATAATGAGTTAAAGGTGCAATGTGTACAAATTTTGAGTATCTATTAACAGAAATGCAAAATGACATCCATAACTATGTGTTCAGTGGTGTATAAAGAACTTATTTAATAAACCGTAATGTTTTTATTACCTTAGAATGAGACATTTATATCTACATAACCGCGGGCACCCCCTTCTGTGAAGGTCGCCATATTGTGACGTCATGTTTCTACCGTAGCCGACAGCGAACAAACAGGGTTACAGAGCGCGTTTCGTCACTACCTTGAAAGAGAAGCAGCAGAAAGCTAGAAGCTATAGCCATAGACACCGTGAGTAGTGACTTTTCCCTTGTCAGTGGTGTAAAATATGTAGTTGGATTGTTTCATGTAACTTAGTTCTTCTCCCTCGCTGTATTATGGGTTTGCTATGTGGGGAGAAATGGGCTGGTTACGTTTGTGAGACAATCAGCTGATTACTATTATTATATTATATATTAAGACCCTTGATCCTCACCTGACTATGCTTTGTAAACTTTATCCATGATGTGGTTTATAATGGACTGTGGTACAGAAACAGTGACAATGTTACACACTCTTGGCTTACTCTGGCTATTCTCTGCTGTCTCAGACGACAATATGTTTGTCCCGTTTTAGCCACCGTAGCTTCTTCGAAAGGGAGGGGTGAGCAGTGGGCTGAGCCCTTAGTGAAACTCGCAACCGAACCCGCTAGATGTCGCTAAAAAACACACTGCACCTTTAAATTTGCTGAAATTTAAAGAACATGCCAGGCTTCAGTGTTAGTGCAGGTCATTAGGTTGAAGTGATCTGAATTGTCTTATATAAAAGTGCTTCATAGCTGTGGCACTCTTGAGAATAATATTATTAACGCAGCAGGATAGAAGAATGTCATAGGTTGTTGTCATAATTACAGGAAGATTACGAGAAGCAGGTGAAGCTTTTAAGAATGGATTGGTTGATGCCGTAGTTTTAGATTCTTTGTTTTGTCCTTTCTGTTTACATTAACATTTTGTTAGATGGCCATTTTGATTAAGAAGTGTGTTTGCCACCTGTCTGTCAGTCAGCGATCAGTACTGCTACAGAAAGACATCGTTACACCTTTTCTTTTTGTTTTTTTTACATCTTAGACTTGTTACCAACGTATCTCTAGTCTGGATTGTATTCGATTTGGTTTTAATGTTCTTCATTCTAAGCCCGAACAGACTTAATAGAGCGTGTAACTAATACATTTAGAGATTTTGTGAAGACTAGTGACGCACATGAAGAAAATCAAACCAGAACAAGTTGCTGGTGAGGATTTTGATACTGATCTGTTGTTGGACGGTTTTGACTTCTTGTTCAATGTTCAATATCCAGAATCTGAAATTAGTTCACTGTACTGTACAAGGAGTTTTTCTCTTTGAAAAGAATGTGTCTGTTAGGAATTAATGCAGTGCTCTGCAGTGATTGTAAGACAGGGCAATCCCAATGGATACTGAAGTATTCAAAGTAGATTTATATCTCCCTGTTTCCGCCAGTGTTTAGTCCAGAGCCATGCTAGTATATATTATCTGGGTTCTCAGTAGTGAGGAAGAAGACGTGTCAGACGCTTCGAAAAACAACTCCCATCCAATGATGGAGAGTCACTGGATGGAATAAGCTGAAAAAAGGAGATGTGTTTGACTAGAGATTGATGTCAATAGTTGGCCAGCACATTTTTGAATTCATGTTGAACTAGATCAGGTGTGTGAATGGTTTGACTATGTTTGAATGGGGTCACTGAATATCAATGTGTCGGCCAAACCTCACTTGCTGTTCAGCGTATCGAGATTGTCATGCACTTTTTTTAAGGAGACACCAGTGGTTTTTTTTAGGATTATTTTATCCAATCTAGTTTTCATAATATTTTGAATTAGCTTTCATATATATATATTTAGTTTTCGTTTGATAATTTAATTTTAGTTTCACTTTCAGTCATTTTATTTTGTGCTTTTGTCATTTGTATTGGTTATATACAGTATATATACAGTACATATGAAGACTTCAGATGCAAAAGCCTCTAAGTGTCATCTGAAATTTTCTTCTAAAATGAGCATTTTTTAGCTCGTATATTTAAGTTCAGCAATTTCACTTCAATGACAATTAATAGGTAATTGTCGTTGCCATTAAAGTGAAATAACTGAACATAAACATACAAGCTTGATAAAAATGATCATTCTGGAAGACAATTTCAGATGGCACTTTGCATCTGTATGTGACAATAATAAGAACACTGTCCCGCACGCACACTGTTGACTTTACTCTTTTATTTTATTCATTCAAAGCAAACAACGCGTTTCGCATATAGCGTCCTCAGGTTTGCAGGTGAGCGAACCTAAGAACGCTATATGCGAACAGATTTGTTTGCTTTGAATGAATAAAATAAAAGAGTAAAGTCAACAGTGTGCGTGCGGTACAGTGTTCTTATTATTGTCATTTAAATTTGTTCCTGATCTACCTGCACCTACCAGGCTGTGCATGGAGCTTGGGTTAAATTGGAATATATTTACATATAACATTTGTAATTTTGAAAAAAATAAGAATGTTTATTACGATACTAAATATGTTTAACCGAATAAGTTATCACATTTACAGAATTTAATAATACTACTGTTTCAATCTAAAGAATCTTCTAAAGAATGTCTTGAGCCAGAAATAATAATAATAAACTTCTACTGTCTCCTTTAAGATAGATGGAATGGATAGTGGGTAAAAAAGGATACACTTTTAACTTATAAAGTAAAAAGTGTTCCAGATAATATTTGAAAAATGTGGTTCAGTACAATAACAATGTAAACATAATTTAGTTAATATAGGAAGCAACATGTTTGGATAGCATTCTTTTATAAATTTTCTTGCACATCATAAATGGATATTTAGCCATGAAAATATGTTACTGTCTTTATATTTTAGGAATAGGGTCATTCAGGAATTTGAATTTGGAGTGACATAGGGGCGGGTAGATGATGACAAAATTTTCAATTTAAGCCAAATAACCTGCGTAAAGTGCAACTCAATTGGAATGACCAAATTAAGACCTGTGAATGTGAAATATGGCAAAGCTTTCATTTTCAAATATACAGTTGATTTTTAAAAACGTGTGTCAGCTGCTTCTAACTGTGAGATGTTTGTTGCACAGAGGGATGTCAGAGCTCTCCAGCACATACAAGGATTTATTGGTCATGCTTGCAGGAAGCATCCTTTTTGTACCATAAAATGTCTTCCAGCGCCTTAAGCTCCCACAGATGTAGACCCTGTAATTTTAATGTCGTCTGCATGTTAGCGTTCTCCTCCCCAGGCCACCCCGCTTGAATCGACTTTACATGCCAATCAAATCAAAGAAATCTGCTCTTCTCTGACTTACTTACCTATTTATGATGCATTATGTCTGGCTTTGGCATTACTGGTCCGAGCGGTCTGTTCTGGGGGTCAGCTGAGGTATTCTGCAGTCTCTACAGAAGTAGTTTACATTCTCAGCAAAGTCAGACAGTTCCCGCTTGAAGAATTCTTTGGGTTCAGCTCGTGCACATAGCTGTTTGGCCTTTGTGGGAGAGGGGATCTTATTTCCTTTCCCCAAGTTTTCATGAAAAACAGAAGGCTTCAGATATTTCAGCACATCAGCATGGGCACTGGTTATTTTTCTTGCCATTCCTCAGTCATTAGCGCAGGACCGCTCTGTGAAATGTGACTTATGTTGAAGCACTTTCACTTTTTTTGAATGGGACGCAGATTAGTGGCCCTTCCGGTGTGTGCTCACACAGTGCTGAACCGAGCACTTTCGTTTTCATTGTTTTTTCAGCTGAGCAGCGCGTTGGCCTTCTTCCTGTCTGTGAGCGACTTTTCAGAGGCTAGCTGGGAAAGAAGATCATGGCAGAACGAGGGCTAATGCTCAATACCCTGCAGCTACGTTCGATGTTATCACACATATAGGTCTCTGTGGCATTTGGCCACATGCTTTTTTGATTGAGTACATTATCAAGAGAAGGACTCTCTCTGGCAAGCAGCTGTGCTTTTTTTTTTTTTTTGAGGATTAGGACTCGTGGTTTTGAATATATTTCTTCTGTTTGTCCTTCTGTCTGTCTCTCTGTCTGTCTGTTTATCTATCAATCTATCTGTCTATCTGTATATCTATCTATCTATATCTCTATATGTCTGTCTGTCTGTCTATGTTTATTGATTGATCAATCTGTTTGTCAATCAGTCTATCTATCTATCTATCTATCTATCTATCTATCTATCTATCTGTCTGTCTGTCTGTCTGTCTGTCTGTCTGTCTGTCTGTCTGTCTGTCTGTCTGTCTGTCTGTCTGTCTGTCTGTCTGTCTGTCTGTCTGTAAATCAGTCTGTCTGTCTCTCTGTCTCTCTGTTTATTGATCTATCTGTCCGTTTCTCTGTCTGTCTCACTCAAACAAACACATAGCATTTTCACAAGGTGGAATAAAAATGACATATATCAAATTTATGTATCGATATTCAGAATATTTCTGATAATTGTCTATGTGCTGTCATTCAGGGGGACATCCAGCAGCTTCTTTTGGTGGCGGACCCTCGTGCAGCCTACGATTACTGTGAACACTACAGCCCTGACTGTGAAACCCCCCATCAGGACACACCACAGGCCCAGGAGCCCGAGGAGGAGGTCAGTGTGTGTGTGTGTGTGTGTGTGTGTGTGTGCATGCGTTTGGTTTTGTGATGATGTATTGATAGATTATATATGGTCTACACCCGCAGCTTCTGTCTGGGGCTCTCTAAGACCTGGATTCAAAAACATGGCATATTTAAACAAAAACAAAAAAATATTAATCAGAATTTAGTAGGGATGTGCACACGTTATTGCCTAGTTCGGTTTTTATTCTAGTCAACTAGTAAAAACACTGTTTAAACTTTTCAAATAGTTTTTCGTTGGTATTTTTTTTTCTCATATCCACATTGACATCTATATATAAAATACTTTCCCAATGAATCTCTCCTCTAAATATCACTGTCCTAATTGCATTGGCTGGCACTGTGGACACTTGACGTCGAGGATATGAGAGGTCATAGCTTGTGCTTTCAAGCACAGCCAGGTGTAACAATACTTTTTTATTGCCATATTTGGAAGAATAGTCATACTTGGTAGAATCATGCATCTCATGATGAGAATCTCATTTTATAGTGGAAAGTGTGAAACACTGAGAGTAAAAGTATGTAAAATGTATTTTAAGTATTGATATTTAATATTGTTCATTATTTTATATTTTTAATTTAATAAAAATAGTTTTTTTTTTTTAAATTGGCTTATTTTAAAACTGTTACTGGTGATGTAACAGTTATTAAACAAAATGTAAATCTACATTTAAAAAAATGTAGATTTACTTACACATACACACACTTACACATAAAAAAATTGGAATATTACTATTAGTAAATATGTGAATACTTACTAATAGTAATATTCCTATTTTATGTGTTATATCACTCAACTAAAAATGTATTTGAAATGTCATTCACTATTATTTAGTGTGTTATTGTGGTAAAAAAATGTTTTATTAGAGCTGCAGGTCTGTACAAATTGTCCTTTATAAAATCTATTGTGATGAATCACAAGTGTGATCTAGAGGGATTAAACTATCCTGCTAATCCCAAATTGAAACAGTGTGGTTTGTCTGGTTTGTCGATATTTTGCTTTTTCGGTGCATCAGTGTTTTCCAATAATATTTCACTGAATAACCAATGAGCTCACAGTGGAAACTATTCCCCCCCCCCCCCCCCCCCCCCCTGCCACAGAGTCTGAGCCCACTTTTGAGTGGCGTGGAAATAATTTTTTCTTTAATGACTCCTGCATGCTTGCTGGGAAAGTCTAGTTTCTCCCTCCACAGCTTGCTCTGGAATACCTGGAAAAGTTATGTCTCTCAGCTGTTAAAGAACTCCTGATTGTAAAAGGATGATAAATCATTATAACTGCTGCTTGGGGTATTGAGAACTACGCCACAACAGGGGATGGAAAATGTAGCTTCATGTATCGTGGAGAACGCCAGAGCAAAACCAATGGACAAATTAGTGAATTAATACAGAATGGTAAAAACAAATTACATAACTATATAGTCAGCTTTTTAAAAACAGATGAAATATAGCTTTATAATCCGTGTTACCTTAAGTGCTATAACTCATCCCAGCTTCAGCAATCTAACATCTATATCTACATTAGGAAGAGCTTTTAGACGGAGGTCCGTTGTATTCCCCTGCAAGGAGCTCCCCTGCGCCGTACCAAATGCTTTAAGACACGTGTGGGAAACGGGGACACGTTTTTAATGGCCCAGGATGATGTATGCCTTTCATCCAGCTCGCTGGCTACAGCCAGGGCAGGCTCCAAGCCTGGCAAGACCCTTTAATGCCGTAAACTGACTCGCTGCTAGATATTTCTTCCTTTTAGCTTCTTTTCTGTAGCCAGTGGAAAGCAGCCAGTCCACCAGGCCTCAGTTCTTTTTTTCCCCCTGTTATTTTTATTAGCTCAGCTGATGCATTGGGACTTAATTTCATTCCTCTCTGATGGACAAAGGCACATCACAGAATGCCTGTTAACTTAATCTGTTTTACCTCACCTTATGCGTGTGGACCTTATTACAATCATAGAGGAAAACAAGCTCACAATTGCAAGCGTGTGTTTATAATTGTTTGTTTATAAATGCCATTTAATTATTGGGAAGGACTTAACAATAGCTCTTTGTTGAAATGCTAAATTGACTGCCATTTAAGTACATTCAACTTTCAAAACGTTTTGTGTGCAAGTGGCTTGGGAGTGTTACATTTAATAAGTACACTTTATGAGAAGCAGAATTACCCAATAAATTAATTATAAATTGCAACATACCATGTGTGACATACGAATATACTGTACCATGTGCACTGTTTAACTTTACACAACAAAATGAAATGTTAAAAACCAGAACAGGTCTTTTACATTAACACTACGTTCTTGTCATGTCTAAGAGGTGCTTCCATAAAGATTATAAAATGATACTTCAGACTCTGATTGGATAAATTCTGATTGAAATAATTAATTTCAAGTCGTTGCTTATTAAGTATAAACACGTCTGTTTTCATGTGCCAAATTTCTGTTCCTCAGCTATTTTAAACTGTATGTAATGATGAACTACATCACTTGTAGTATTTTTTTTTTTTTTTTTTGTAAAATTATTAAAAATTCTCTTTATTGAATATTGAAAATTTAGCTATTAGATTGCTAAAAACCAGTTGACTGATATGGCAGGTGCCTCAAATTTTAGCAAGATAAACTATAGTATTAGCAGGCAGGTTGCTCTCATTATCTATCTTTAAGGGTGTTCACACTTGTAGTTCGGTTGTCTTGGTTCTTTTGGTCCAGACTCCAAGATACATTTAGTCCTGGTTTGCTTTGTGTTCACACTGTCATTTTTAAGACCAAACTTAAAGATACAAAAAATAAAAGGCTTTAAGATGTATATATTTTGCGAAGGAGCCTAAATATGCTCGTTGTATGTGTGTACATGATGGTATTTTTTTTACTATCGAAGAACTAGTGAAGATCTTGTAAAATGTGTAAAGGAGTCCAAACAGAGGCAGGAATTCCTCTGTCACACACAAATGAAGATTTGTGCATTTGCTCATATTTGCGCTGTTTATCTGTCTCTTTTTTTCTCTAAGTACATTGAACTGTTAATCATTGCTTACATTGATTGGATACTGTGTGTAAAAATGGATTTATGCAGAAATTCATTCTGCTCATGTTTCATGTACTCAAAGCATTTAATCTGGGCTTTTTGTACCATATGCTTTGGATAAAAAAAAGTGCCATGTAAGACATCAATACATTCAAAGTAATTTGATATTATTGATTTGATGTTTTAAACAGATGGGGAAGTTTTCTTTTATTAAAAATTAAAGTTCCTAAATATTTGAACTACAAAAGATGTATGTAGTTCACTGATCACCCATCATGTAAATGGCTTTAACAAGAACATTTTGCATGATTTTAAGTTCTTATCAATTTGTATTTTGTGTGAAATACCATTAATATATCATACAATTCATCTTCCCTTTAGCATACAGTGACCCCAAAAAGTATTTGAACACTTAAGCCAAACTTGTGTAATGTATGAACACCGTTGCATTATCTAGCAATATGTATATATATATATATATATATATATCAAAGAAATATAGAGCAAACTTTTTTCAAGCAAAACATATTCACACGAAAAAGTGTTACAGGTTGAAAATGACAAAACAATAGATATATTGTTGTAAATTAGGGCAACTGCAAAAAAGAAATGCCCCTTGTTTTGATATTTTGTCTGCGAAGTTTACACATTTTTGTTATCAGTTATTCAAAAAGTGTTCAAATACGTTCCGAGGCCTCTAAACTGTACAACATAGGGACTTGAATCTTAAGATCCGAGTCTTTCTTTCTAACATGCATCCATCTCTCTCTCAGTACAATACTGAATACACGGATTATAATGAGTTCTATGACTACACAGAAGAAGGGACTCCCACTGAAAATCCCACTGACAACGTCCAAACTGAGACCAAGGTAAACACACACATCTGTATGGCCCAGGTGAATGTCAATCACTGTGGGATTTTCTTCAGCCCACCCATTGTCACACTGTGTGGTCTATGATTTAATACGCTCTACTGTTCTGTTGCCCTCATTCAATTTGCCTTTCTCTCTTCTCAAATGCCATCACTTTCATCCATACTTTCACTCAAATGCACCTGCACGTATTATTGAGAAAATTTTGTACTGTGTCAATAATAGTCTGTAATACTGTCACATAATAACTAATACTTGTCAGGGTTATCTGGTTAGGTTTAATTTTAGTTTTCATCACATGGTTTGTGTTTTCACCTTGTTTGTCGTCATGGTTGTTAATTTGATTCTTTACTAAGTTCAGGTGTGTGTCATTGTGTTCAGGTGTTCACGTCTCCATTATCCTCTCACTATTTAAGTTCAGTTCAGTTTTGTGTTCATGATCGGTCTCGGATGTGTAGTTGCTTTGGAGTTACCTCGTTGGATTATCCAGTTGGATCATTAAAGCCTGTTAACTTTCATCATCGTCTTCTTTGTGTGTTTAATATCTCCCTCACAACCCTTGACAATAATACTGTCAAAGAGAAAAAATAAATGTAGCTGTTTTTTCTTGACACATTAGAAAGGCAGCACAAAACATTATATCCTATTATCAATTTCTGATGATAAATCTTGCTCTGAGGTGAAAGTAAAAAGCGATTTCTTTTTTATTTGTGGACAGTTTGATTTCTTTCAAAGTGATTTAAACCGTCCATTATGTTGAAGATTAAAGTTACAGCTATTATTTACTTGCAAATCCAACTTTTACTTGCAGTTGAACACTGTTCATATTTCCAAATTCAGATATAAACAACTAAGAATAAGCGTTTAAAAAAAGAAGAATAAATAAACATTCACATGTGAATTGATTGATGTGAATTTCTTGTGTGATGTTTACTCATAGCCCAGCACTGCTGACACGGGTGACTACTATGTTGAGCAGGACTATGGCACTGAAGCTCCTTCCATTCCAGCCAATGAGGTAACGATCTGCATACGTTTTATTTTCCATTGTCTATTTTAAGAGGGATTCAATTCAAATATCTTTCTTTTGGCGCAGGTGATAAATGAAATCGGATTTGCTGACTTTAGTAAACTATTTTGCACCTTATTTTCTGATAAATTAAAGTAATTGTTATATATCATATTGATGCTAAAAGAGATGCCAACTCAACTTGAGGTAATTTATTTTGGTTTGTCTTAACTGACTGGCTGTACATTAGTCTGATTTTTACGGTCACACAATCAAATCCAACCCTTAATTTAATAAGTATGTTCAACTGAAAGTATTGATTTATGTTATTTCCAAAGTTTGATGATTGTCACATTCTGTTCTAAGATATCACATGAATGAAATCTAAATGAGGAACATCCAGCTTTAACCAGAACAGCATGTCTTGCATTTAGCGATGGCCAAATGTCTGCTTCAAATGATACACCTACATTGATTGACGCAGCTTCATAAAGCACGCCTGGTGTACAATACAAAGGCTGGGATTAACTGGAGAAATGTTAATTCCTTGCGTTCAATGCATCAAGGCCCCTGGGTGAGGAAGACTGTCAGACTTGACGCCAAAATAGCTTTCCAGTAGAAAAAAAAAACTGTCCAAATTGTTTCATTCTTAGTGGAAGGCACGGGATGTACAGATTGAGATGAGGCACCAGTGCAGCCTTATCACATGCAAGGCTAGTGTGGTTTGCAGTTAACCGAACTGATTCTGATTTTTTTTTTTATAATCTTTTTTAAAATAATTGGATAAATATGCTAGCAATAATACCTAAACATTTATCAAGGATTTTTTTTTGGAAGATATTGGACGTTTTCGTTTCTATTCACTGCAGTGGCAAAAATCTTGAATGTTGTTTCACCAAGATTCACTTAGTGTTCAAACACTTTTTGACACTTCTAAAGAAGGTCCAAAAGAATGAGGGTCATTGCATTAGATAAGTAAATATAAAATGAGTGCCATCTGCAAACAAATAATGCTTTTCTGAGAAATATCAGGTGTTTTAGTGATTTTTAGTGGATGCATGCAGTCTGTCATGTGGTCGTGTTGCCATATACTGTGGTCTTCAGTTTGAACATTGTCTATTTTTTATAAATATTATATTATATATTGAACAGACATTAGACCAAATACACAATGTCCAAACCTGCTCCTGGAGGGTCACTGTACTGCAGAGTTCAGCTCTAACTTGCCTCAATAAACCTGCATAGAAGTTTCTAGTGTTAGGGGGAGTAACAGTTTTAGACCCAGGACCAGAGAAGATGAAAGAAGACCAGGAGTCGTGAAGTTAAATCAAAGAGTAAAATTTACTGAAGAATAGTTTGCAGTTTAATTGGTAGAGCCAGCGTCAAAGTCTCACGAGGAGGTCGCAAGCTAACTCTTCCTTACATAAAAATCGTACACCAGTTATACTGTTTTCAAGGGCATACATTACATAAACATTCACTTCTGATTGGCTCAGAGGACATAAACTCTAAACAATGATACATAGATAGACGGGTACGCCGATATCGAACAAGATAGCTGTCATCCAAGTCACGAAGCTCCAGTAATGACCTCGGAGGGGCCATCGAAAAGCGTCATGAGACCAGCCACCCTGTGTCTTGAGACCTGCAACATACTGATAAAACCTTCCATCCTCAGAGAGAAGAAATAACAATTACTTTATTTCTTGAGAGATATATGTATTAAAGAAGTACAATTTTGGAAACAAATCATAGAACCATACAGAAATGTACCCCTGTCCGTTAATGGGGCCAGAAGAGAAACCTAATCATATGATGAGGGTTCTCTTTAGGCTCAACACACTCATTAGTTTATTAACTCCATACATACAAACCAAAAGCCTGTATTTACTGTTCTGGCTCAGGGCCACAGAAGATTAGTCACAGACATCATAAGACATTCATGACTTGTATGCCCAGTAGGAGCTTGATTAACTGGTTCATGTGTGTTTCACGGGTTCACACTTAAATATAATTAGATGGAGTAAAGCTTTATTCATATCTGGGGTGCTGTCCGGGGGGAAGGCTCCGAGCTCGGGATGTGGCCCGAACCCAGAGTACTCCCCGGGTTGGAATAGTTAGAACTAAAAGTGTGGAAAAGGGGTGGTGGAGGGATATTGATAAACTGTCAACGAACAGAGGCTAGTCTGCTGTATATATATATATATATATATATATATATATATATATATATATATATATATATATATATACCTCTTATCATTGATTAACTGAATGTTCTCCACTCATGGTAATTATGTTAATTATCTGAACGTGCTCCTCCCAAACTTTGTTAATAAAACATAATTTAATTGGAGTTGGAGCTAAACTCTATAGGAAAATGTCCCTCCAAGAGCAGGATTGGACACCCCTTGTCAGAACCAAAATTATCCCATTTAAAATTATGCTTGCCAGTGCAATTTTACCTGTAGAGCTTCATTAAAGAGTTCATTAGTTTGATTTGGTGTGTTTATTGACCGTCTTCCCTGTTCCCTTTATTCGTTGACCTCCTGCCTACCCTGTCTTGGCAGAATCCTTTGCCAAAAGAGGACATTGTTGACGACTACATTACAGGGATAGAAGAAGTTGGAGTGGATCCCACCATTGCCACCAATGACAATGTGGAAATTATGGAGTCCAAAAACACTAATGAAGCCGAAACCCAGGACTTTAAGGAATACGACATTAACGCATATGATGCAAAAGAGTTAGACCCCAGCAATTATGACGATTCATTCTATGACTACAATACTAATGGTGCCAAACCCACTGGATCCACCTACGAGGATGAGTTCGGACCGGGCCGACCTGCTGAAACGCAGGTCACGGAGAGTAATGTGAGTTGACTTCTCCCTTATTTTTGCTGGAATCAAGTCGATTGTGTAGCAAGCAATTGTCTAGCATTGTTTTTTTATTTTATGTTATTGTGACCTCATAATTGTGCTTCTAATGCTCCTAATACTAATACTAGAAATAATGGATATTTAATTGACTACATTTCAGTATGTCTGCTAACACAGCAGCATGTGAAAGTCTCTCAATTGTTGCCGTTTTGCTTGTGGTGTGTGGGAGACAGGAAATGAAATGTTAGCAGTGTGATTGCAGTGTTGATCTGATATAACTTGAGACTTATTTTCACAGTTTAACACAAGAACTCGTTCACACAGACACTTGCACACAAGCACACACTGACCACAGTGGCTTTGTGCTCTTTGCTTCATTCCTGGAGAGAAATATCATCCTGGTTCACAAACAATAAACACACACACTGCTGAATTTATTGGATGATGCTTGTGTTAAATGGCTGTAAACATATTGTCAAATTGCTTTCTCTGTGGGTCTTATAAGTTATAAGTGGACGACATTATAGGAAAAGATGGAGTTCACACTTGATTTCTAAACATCCTCACAGTAGTGACTGAGCATGTTCACCACTTAGCTTTATAGAGTGGTGCAGACCATTTTGGGAATTAGCTGTAGTGCTTAATGTAGTGTTTTACAGTTGTTTGGTCTACAAGAGAAGTACTTCCTCTGTCATTAAATTTCAGTTTGTTTTTGCCTCTGTTGTAGGTTGGTGGAGGCTATGGTGGTGAGAAGGGGCAAAAAGGTGAACCTGCAGTCATTGAGCCGGTAGGGAAACTCTCTGCATGAGGCTTTTACAATTTTGTACCAAATGAAATGCAACTATAATAACGCATCAGATTTCCCCCTCTCAATATGGTGTCAGTTCATGATATGGTAGGCTGCTAATCGTTGTATATAAAATGTTATATGAAGCAAAATATAATTAAATATTTAAATATAAATGCATTACTGCTCAATTTTAGGGTTGGTAAGATTTTTATGTTTTAAGTTTTTGAAAAAAGTTTCTAATGCTCACTAAGGCTGCATTTATATGATCAAGAATATGTTAAAAAAAATATTGTCAAAAATGATTGTCAAATACTTTTTAAAATGATCCTTTCTGTTTGAATATTAGGAGTGTCGCCGACTAAATATTCTCATAGTCGAATCAGAATCGTCAAGTCTTGCCTATAGTCGAGTAATGGTCGAATCGTGTGTGGGGGGGAGGGGGCGGGTCTTTAACATTTTAAAGCCGCGATGTACAGAACATCACACAAAGATTTAGAATAAAATGTATAAAAACATTTCGGATCAATAAAACTAAGAAATAACATAAATAACTGCAGAAAGGCCACACTGCAGACTCAATTAAATCGGCTAAATTGCCTGTGCGAGCAGGCTAAGGACCGCGCAACATCGATGCACCGAAAAAAATAAACAATTAATTTACAGAACTAAATTAGAACAGAATATACCTTTCTAATCAATAAAAATACAGAACGAAATAAGTCAGAATCAAGTCACAACATACAGAACAAATGTGTGCAAAATGCCAAGTGCAGGGAACAGATATTCAAAACACAAGCCACAAATAGTTAAATTAGATAACCCTGAGTGATCTAAAATGAAAAAACCAAAGTATAGCCAGAATTGTCAACTTTGTCTTTTTAACTGCAGAAACAACAATAAACGCTAAACTGGAGTGGCAGTCTTTTTAGCTAAACATGTTCACAGCATTCAAAAATCAAATAGAGAGCTAGAAAAGATAGTCCCTCCCCTCCGCTTCCGGCTAATGGGACCTTATTTCGGAAAAAATATGCATGGTAGTCAATGGCGAGAGACAACTTATCTTTTTATTCTGTCTGAACTGTGCCCTGAATTACACATATGATGTTTGTCAATTTAAAAGATAATTATGAAAGTCAAGAAAGTCGCAGTTTGTCATAAAACAGAAGAGTAACATTTCGCTTTATGTGAAAATCGCTCAATGAACCACATCTCCAGGAAAAGGGACAAAGAGGAAGATCCGTTGCTCGTATGTGTGCAGTCTGGTACAAAACACTCAGGCATGACGGCGTAAAGTTACAATTATAACGTAAGACTATGGAAAAAATGACAGACGTTAGCTTCAGTAAAGTTAGCTTCATTCACTGAGAGAAAATGTGCGCCTTTGGGGTTTGTAGTCTTTGTAATTACGTATTTTCACAGTCTTATACCCCAACAGTTTTACATCAAACTGCGACTTTCTTGACTTTAAAATGTATCTTTTAAATTGACAAAGATCATATGTGTAATTCAGGGCACAATTCAAACGAGATCAAAATATTTGTTGTCTCTCGCCATTGACTACCATATAATATGTTTCCGAAATAAGGTTCCATGGTGGTCGACCGGAAGGGGAAGGACTTAGGCTCTCTATTAGAACCGGCTGAAATGTTTTGAAATCACTTGTACCCATACCTGATCGAGAAACAAAATCCAGTCTTTTACTCTGTCTGTGTCCGTTTGAGTCTTTTCAAATTGTGTGCGCGGATAAAATACATTCTAAAACTCTTAACGTGAAAAACGTTTAACGGCTTAATGTCCTAAGACAGTTATATTTAAAGATCAAATTCTGTACACACCTTATTAATAAAGCATACTACATTGCCTACAGAAAAGCAGATGAGCCCAGAATATAAACACAACGTGTTTAATTACACGTTAAGCATTTTCCTTCCATAGAAAAACGTTATTATAAAGAAAACACTTCGTGACTTTCTATAGGAGGAATGCGTTGCGTTCATATTCTGGATTCATCTGCTTATCTGCAAATAGTTTGGTTTCTTAATAAGGTGTGTGTTGTGTACATGCGTAAAATGGCCCTTTAAGTGTTTTAAAAGCTTTTTTCACGTTAAGCGTTTTAGAATGTCCCGAGGAAAACCAACTTGTTAACGTTGGCCGGCAGAAGAGCGATCACGGTTTTCCTGATGCTAAATCCAGCCTTGGAGAATATCCTTTCTGATGGTGTGCATCCACACTTTAGATTTTCTTATCCCAGACATTTTCTCTGTCGGTCTTTGACTCTGTCGGTCACGGATCGAAAGTAAAACTTAAATCTGTCACAGGGGTGATTGGATTAATCCACGCGCGCTAAAGATATTTATTAAACGCTTCTTTCTTTGCACATTTTCCTCCTATCGAAGCATCAAATCTTCGACTATTCGGGGTCACCCCTATTGAATATATTTAAAAATACAATTTATTTCTTGAATGGCAAAGTTGAATTTTAAGCATCATTACTTCAGTCTTCAGTGTCACATGATCCTTCAGAAATTCTTCTAATATGCGGATTTGTTGCGCAAACATTTTTATTATCAATGTTGAAAGCAGTTGTGCTGCTTAATATTTTTTTTTTAGAAACCATAATATTTCATGATTCGTTGATGAATAGAAAGTTCAAAAGTTTTATTTTACTTTATTTATTTTATTTATTGGAACTGCTTTTGTAATATGGCAAAGTAGTCTTGCCTCCCACCCAATTATTCATTGTACGGGAATGGTAAGATGGTAGTAGTAGGAAAGAAGATTTTTACATTAATACTTTCAAATGTCAACGTATTATTAATCAGATTCTTGACAGCAGTTGCATCATTCACTTTTCTTTAATAGTGGAAAACAGGAGATCTGTTCAGTTGAACTAATGAGCCACATCTATGGGTTCCTCTTCGTTCATCACTGATTTTCTTTTTTATTTCTGCGCTGCTCACACTGTGATATTTACGGCCTTCCCAGCATGCTACCCTACTCATGTTTTTCTTCTTCTCTCTTCTTCGATTCTATTCAGGGGATGCTTGTAGAGGGACCCCCAGGACCATCAGGGCCCGCCGTGAGTATCACATTTTTTCCACTCTCTTCACACATGGAGAAACTCCATAGGAAAAAACACGTTATGGAAAATGTCAGCGTGGAGTTGGCGTAAGTGTTTCTATGTATGTTACATTACATTTGCATGTCTTTTTTTCAGGGCCTCCCCGGCACTCCTGGTATACAAGGCTCCCCGGGCCTCCACGGAGATCCTGGTGACAGAGTAAGTTGACGTTTCTCAGAAAATCCTCCCTAATCTGTTTTACTCATAATGCTTTGTGTGGTGTTAAGACACCTCGTTGATGTAGATACACCAGTTATAGGTAACAGCAGCCCTGGCAGAACTTTTCACAGCCCCTTTTCACTTTATTAGAAAAGTTAGTAGCTTTTGACTTCCACATAAAGACAATGGTAAAGTTTGCATTGAGAGAATAAGCTAATGACAAGCAGCATGTCTTAACTATGTGAACGAGCAGTGTGTATTTGAAAGACCTGGGAGACCACATTGAAACCAGATCTGTCTATAAATCCTCACACTAATAACACTTCCAGAGGAGCAGCAGACCTTATAACCTCACATATACATTAACACATACTCATTCTCCCGTTGATCCTTATGTCCGGTGCTGTTCGCACCATTTTTCAGGATTGTAAATGCTCAATGTAGATTATTGCACAGAGAATAGCTGTCCTCCATACAAACAAACAGCTGGACTTTTTTTCCTCTTTACGGTGGTGGAGCTTGGCCTCCTCTTCTCCACCTCCCGCAGAGTTAACCCTTCCAATGCATTCTGGGAAGGGCACTCCCACCTTCACTGTCCTGCATCTCCCAGCACAAAGAGATTTTTTGTCCGTGAGGGAAAGCGATTTCCCAGTCTCACTTTGATGTCCATCAGCTCCTTCTCATATGAAGCCAAACTCTGTAGACGAAAATACATAATTAACAACGATGGCCACTTCCCTTGATGGCCTGACCCTTTTACACCACACATTCTCCTTAATCTATGTACGGAAGCACATGTGTGCTAGGTGTATTGCGTGTTTCACAATACGCACACACGCACTCGTACAATTATACCGTCATATGGGAACAATTTAAAATGAGCCGTCTACAAGAGGAGCGTGACATGGCTGCTAAAGAGATCTCTTCACAAAACTACCGTAGCAGCATTCCACTGTAATGTGTGTGGATGCGTTATAGTCCTCCCCGCTTTCCTTGTGGGGTGTCATTTTCATTACGAGCACACACACAAATAAACAACGCAATGAAAGGAACTATAAACTACACAAAACACACATAAACCTCCGTATAAATATAAAGCGAAATAAAGTGTATTTTTATAGGATAATGACCGGGCTTTAGCACATTAGCTATTTTTGATTTTGGGTGTAAGGAACGCTGCAGAAATCTCCTGCAGTTTAGGTGCAATTTGTGAAAGAGCATTTTTCTCTAAACAGTTCAGTCAAGCTTTTGTGATTTTTGTTTATGTGAACTGTTTAGGGATTTTGAGTAGATTTAGGTTACCTAACCGACAATTTAAAATGATCCTACAGTATTTTTCATTTGCTTGTGTGTATTTTAAACTTCAAAGAAACCGCCCTGATGCTCTTTCCATGCCTGTAGTTTTCTTTTTTGTCCAGCCATTTACACGTTCGTTTCCCACACGCTTTATGCCTCATTTCCTTCTACTCTCCCTCCTTCTTTTCTCTCTCTCTTCTTCTCGCAGGGTCCTCCTGGTCGTCCCGGTTTGCCAGGCGCAGATGGAGCTCCTGGGCCCTCTGGCACCATCCTTATGTTGCCGGTAAGCTTCTCCAACCCATACATTTCCAATGATTTTGATTGAGGACAAGATTTCCCAGCCCTTAATCTTAGAGAAACCACCAAACTTATCTCAGATCAGATGCAAATGGACACTTCCTCTAGCATTAGACAAATTACTGTCATTGTAAACATCCAAGAGGGTTATGAATTGTTACAGCTGTGAAGAGCCCCAACCCCACCCAGTAACCCCACTGCACTCGCGCTACACCCAGCCGTCTACAGTAACTCTACACAAACTGGCACTTTGCAGCCCAGATGCAAACCCATAATGACAAGACTGACGAAGCCACTTTATGTTGTAGCAACTCCAGTGGCTCCTCTAAATTCCAGCATGCAGTAAAAGCACTGAAATAAACTTGCGATGTCTGTGTTTGTGGATGTTTCCCTGACAGTTCCGCGCTGGTGGAGAATCTTCAAAGGGTCCAGTGGTGACGGCACAAGAAGCACAGGCCCAAGCCATCCTCGCCCAGGCCCGGGTGTGTACCCTTGTTCATGTTGCCTTGAATGATTTTTTTATTATTCATTTTTTTTGGGCTAAAACAAGTTTGTAGGTGCAGAGAATGTATATGAGCAAGTTTAAAGCGACTGTTAAAACCAAAGCAGGTTTATAGCTCTCATAACACTCGGAAATGTACCAGTTGCCAGTAATACAACGTATGTACTCTACTGCAGTTAATGTCAGCTTTGCAATCCTTTTTTTTTTTTTTTTTTGGCCCTGCAGTTGACTATGCGGGGACCACCTGGTCCAATGGGATTGACAGGACGCTCCGGCCCCGTGGTAAGTGTCCCATCTCTAACTGACATACATAAAAATGCTCAATATTTAGGAAAACAATTAAATGCAATTAAATTATGCATTTTCAGCAAAATAAAACAATGTTAATCCATTATATTACTGAATAGTACCACAAGTTTTGTATTATTATTATTATTATCATTATTTTTACAAAATGTAGCTTTTTACCTAACGTTCATTCATTCATTCATTCATACAACAAGAAATAAAGATACTTATACAAAGCAATATATATTTATATAAAAAAACATATATGAAATAAATTGCATGAATGAATGATGTTATATTAAAAATAAAATGTTTTTAATCAGTTAAAGGGTTAGTTCACCCAAAAACGAAAATTAAGTCATTAATTACTCACCCCCATGCTGTACCAACCCCGTAAGCCCTTCGTTCGTCTTCGTTTGTGTTCCGAAGACGAACGAAGGTCTTACGGGGTTGGTACAGCATGGGGGTGAGTAATTAATGACTTAATTTTCATTTTTGGGTGAACTAACCCTTTAATGTGTCTGTGACAGTCTGAATCTGGATTTTTGTACATCTGATTATAGTTTACGGATATTATTCATGTAGTCGTAACAGTAAGTGATTTAATTAAACGATTTTACAAACTTTGTAAAAAATATATTGCACACAATGAAATTAAGTTGTGAACAAAAATTGTGACGCTTGTTAAGTTAAATACATTTTATGTATTTATTATTTTGAATATAGATGAGGAACACAGATGAGCCGCCTGCTGCTTAAATAAACATCATCTAAAAGCCACATGCATGCCAAGATTTACATTCAGAAATGTCTCTTTTTCTTTTCCCGTATCTTCCTTTTGAACCCAACTTCCTCCAGTTGACATCATCACACAAACACTGATAGGAACATATGTTACATTCATCTTGCTGTGATTTATGACCAGAAAATGAACAGTTATTCTGTGCTGATGTGCTTTCAGGCTGTCTCTGCTGTTTATTTTCACATTCCTTTCTCAAATTTCTTTTGTCATTCTTGTGTTGCTGTATTTCATCCGCTTGAGATGAATCATTCCAGGAATGCCCATAGAATTTCTCTCATTCTTTTCTACAGCTGCCTCCAAATCAAATGCCCTTTAAAAGCAATGGCAGAGGAATGTGTTTGGGTTGCCAGCGTGTGACCCAAACACAGCTCCGCGCATATGATATTGGTGTTTAGAAAGGTGTGTGAGACGTAAAACTCATCTGTATGTGTTTCAGGGTGGTCCTGGTGCAAATGGTGCTAAAGGGGAAAGTGGAGATCCTGGCCCACAGGTGACTTTCTCTTTAGAGTCCTGGTTTAACTACTTTCATTCATGTAATTCTGATTTACAGTAGAATGATGGTCTGAGTATTCCTGAGACATTATCATTTTTCTAGTGTTTAATTGACCAAACAGTAATATTGTGAAGTATTGTTACAATTAAAAATAACTGTTTTCTGATGTAACACATTTTTAAACACCTGTGATGGTAAAGCTGAATTTTCAGCATCATTACTCCAGTCGTCAGTGTCACATGATCTTTCAGAAATCATTTTGATGCTCAAGAAACATTTCTTATTATTATCAATGTTGAAAAAAGTTGTGTTGCTTAATATTTCAGTGGACAGTGACTGACAAAAGAACAGGATTTATTTAAAACAGAAATATTGTAACATTTTAAATGTCTTTACGGTCACTGTTGATCATTTTAATTTTAATTTTCCAAACTGCTGAACGGTAGTGTACTTGTCACCTTGGGTTGAGGGCAATGTGTTGTTATACAATACGCCCATTACATAATCATATAATCACTTTGTTTCATCATTTATTTAATGTGTTTTCTGAAAAATATGATTAAAATTCAGTTTTTGGATAATTAAAGGTATATTTAAGATGCGCTACATTGTAGCATATATTGTAGTTGTGGAAAGCATGTGTCATGCTTATCAGAGTGCTTTCAGCCCACTCAAATTATGTTTTTAAAAACATCAAAATACTGCTTTTAAACAAGAAATAAACCAAATTGCTTCAGTGGAATCCAGTTGTAGTCATTATTTGTTGCGGATAAATGAACAGAGATTCGGGTGTTGCGTCAGAGATTTGCTCTGCCTTGGATCCCACAGGTGTGGCCGCCATAAACTTTAACGCTTTCAAAACAATTAGCTTGCTCCTTTTCGATGTATAGCTTATATGCAATTGAATGCAAAATATGTTGGGGGATAAACACTTGTCGGCAGTTAAATAGCACTTTCGAGTGTAAAAAACATATGCGCCTCTACTCTGGAGCACAGAGTCTCAGTCAGCTGATGGTGAGGAAAACGTTTTGAACTTTAAGTGTTACTTTTACATAAAAATAACGCTTTTGGCAAACAGTTCAAAAGTAATTATGTCACAGTTAGGGTTTTTTTTCACTTGCCATTTATCAGTAGACGCTTTCATTACAGAATTTTATGTGGTTTTTTTTTTGTTTTTTTTTAAGGGGCCAAGAGGACTTCAAGGCCCTACTGGATCACCTGGAAAATCAGGCAAGAGGGTAAGAATTGGAAAAATCTGCTCATGCTGTCATTTCGTCTCTGGTCTGCCACACGACATGACATTAGAGTTGAAAAGGCAAAAAGGTGACATATACATAATACATCTACAATACTGCTGCTGAAGTACTCTGGCAAAGTGAAGCTGAAAGGCTTTACGCAAGTAGCCCACTGTTCGTTCTCCAACCATGCACCAGATTTTCCGTGAAACTGTCTGTGTCTATTAGCCTTGACCTTAATTTACCTGTTTCAGCTTAACAGAATGACAGATGTCCATTGGATTCGCATCCACATCTGCCAGTTTTAGTGCCAAACGTTTCTCACATTCTCCTTTGACACAGTTTATTCACAGTTTCGTTATAAATGAGTCAAATTGCCACAATAACTCGGGACTCAAACGTGCTGTAGACTCAACACACCTTATTTAGGTTGTCTTTGGGTGTATTCGCTCACTTCACTTCATCTCCTGTCTCGCATCGAGTCTGCAGTTGTTTAAAACATATGTTAAGCACATTAACATGCTCGTAGCACATAGCATCAGGCTGATGATGCGACCCGGTTTTACAGGGCCGAAATGGAGCCGATGGAGCCAGAGGAATTCCTGGAGAATCAGGAGCCAAGGTAAGATCATCTCTGAATCCACTTTAACACAGTTAGCACTTGTGGTTTCGGAACTGCTTCTTCAATATTGATCAGTGTTTGTTTCTGTGTGTATGTCATATAATTATTGATTTTGAATGAATGAGTTAATTTGTACCCGTTAAATTTAAAATAATAATAAACAACAATTATAATGCAATTAATGCAACATTTATTTATTATAAAGGAATTATATGATGATTAAAAGTTAAAGTTAAAATTAAAAGTTGTGGTACGATTAATCATGTTCTCTAAATGATAAACAAAAACTGATAATATGCAGTTTAGGCCTAAAATAGCTTTCAAATATAATGTTTAATGGCTGTAATTATTCATTTTATCATCGTAGATTAAAAATAGAGATTTTTTTAGGTATCTGATACTTAAGTAAAACTACTTGGTAAACATGAAACAAATGTATAATTAAATATCTTTTTAAAGCATACCTTTTTAGTTATACTTTTAGTATAATTATGTTTATAATAAATCATATTCATGACTACAAATTTTTATTTGACAGTTCGAGTTTTTAGAAAATCATCAGAACAGAAATAAATAACATTTAGAATATTTGTACATAAGTGCACTAAAACATTGTTAACTTTGACAGCTCTATTTTTATTCTCATTGCGATTGCTGTCTAACAGGGGGACCGAGGATTTGATGGGCTTCCTGGCTTACCTGGTGATAAGGGACACAGAGTAAGTGCTGAGCTATTCTTAAGAAACCTCATACTTAGTTTCCCATCATTGATGTAATAGCTGAACTGAAACCGAATCGTTCTAGACAGCAGAACGCAAGCCTGACCACCACCCGTGAGAAAAAAATGTCTTTGAATGCTCAATTATCAAACTTCCAGCTTGTCTTAAACAGCGCTTTATGATTATGGGAACAATTCTTGCCTGGTTTCCTTTTATTCCTCAGCAGCAGTTTTCCTACAGAAATCTACTGTATTTAGTTAACTCCACTTGAAAAGCTTCTTGGCGGCTCCTGCCAAGACCAAGACCAAGACTTGTACATTATAAAAATGTTCCATGTCTGCCTCTGTACATTTTGTTTAGCATGCTGACAGTCATAGTGGCAGGAGAAGTTGACCTCATTATAGTGGCAAGGGGGGCTGTTTGGCGTGCTAGTGCTCCTCTGGCAAATGAAGGCTAGGCACAGCAGAGTGTGGCTTGCTTGGCCTGGGCTGGTGTAGTGAAAGAGGCCCGCAGATCACAGGGAGTTGTATATATTTCCAGCCTGAGTGCTGTCCTCCTAATCCTGCCCTGGGTAATTACAGGCCCCGCTATGTTATATCCTCTTCTTATGGATGCAGTCTTATAAATAGTGGTCATGAGCCCTAACAATGCACTGAGCCAAAAACGGGCAGGCGGGCAGGGACGGTAATAATACATTTACTCTTTTTCTCTCTCTGTCATTTCATCTCTTTCGTTTTCTTTCAGGGTGAGATAGGTCCCATCGGCCTACCAGGCCCTCCAGGAGAGGACGGACCAAGGGTACGTTTGTCCAAGTGACACACCAATATCTAATTTTTTATTTTTATTCGTATGTACTTACACTGGGCTGCAGCGCTGTTGGCAAGTGTGTTTGTGCTCTTGTCTGCAGGGCGAGGATGGTGAGATCGGACAGAGGGGAATGCCAGGAGAAAGTGTAAGCATCTCCATTTTGACTTTGAACTTTTGTATTCATTTCTCATATTTTCCTTCAAATGATTTGAATGTTTTCATGTGAACTAATCAAGGCTTAGTAGACATAATGTTTGAAGCTTTAACCCTGTTTTTGTATCACACTGTAGGAATTATGACTGTTATCCAATATAATAACTTAGCTTCTGTTTTCTTCTGGCAAAAAATACATAAATACATTGTAGAAAAATACAATCAAACAAATACTAAGTCCATATACTACCATTCAAAATTTCAGTCGGATTTTAGTACGTTTTTTTCTTGAAAGTAATTAATAATTTTATTCTGTAATGAAATAAGTTTTCTATTTTAAAGCTGCAGTCCGTAGCTTTTTTTGGGTTAAAAATGATCCAAAATACATATTTGAGAAAATACATAACCAGCCAGAACAAAAGTGTTCAACGCTATCTGCTTGGCGTAGCTCGATTCAAAACGGTAAGCTTGTAATAATGTTTTAAATTCCAGTGGTACTGGTGGATTTCCGCGGGAGATTCGAGCATGTGTTTGCGTCATTACGTCACATATGCACACATAAAGAAGGAGTCTCAGCTAGTATAAGCTATATTGCGTGTGAGGATGTTGGAGGTGGAGATTTTTAACCTTTTCTCACAGCACTTGATATAATTAAACTTATCAATTTGATGGCGGATCCAGAAAGATTCAAACGACAATCACCAGTGTAGGGATGCAGCGATTACCGGATTTCACAATTAACCGCGCTTTAAAACGTCACGGTTAATTAATCGTAAAGACTACACACACCGAGTGTTCTGCACTGAACGGAACTTTTGCACCTAACACAAAACGAAAACAAAGTTACACCAGCGGTGCACCAGCTTAATGCCGTGCTCGTCAACCACTATGTCAGAGGGACTAGCAGCGACGCTCTATTTCCACCGAAAAAACGCCTTAAGGGCCTGTTCACAGATCGCGTCTTTTGCGCGCTCAAGTTCGTTATTTCAAATGTAGGCGCGCGGCATGCGCGCTCATAAGGGAAGCGACGCGCTCGTTTTTTCCAAGCGCGTCCGCATTGAGATCAAAAAAAAATCTCTACTTTTTATAATGCTGCAAGCGCACCTTAGGTCAAGTGACAAGAACCAACACAGCAACGACAGACTCCTCCGGAGCGCAACCGCCATAGCGCTTTGGAAAAAGGAGAACGCGGCGTGCAACTTTCAGCTTTCAGTGCAACGTAAAAAAATAACAACAAAAAACAGCGGAATGTTTTGGTTACGCAAGTCTGTGGAAAACATAATGTGACGTGCTCTCAAGAGTTTCAGTCAGTGAACATTTAACTTAATATCCTATTGCTTTCTCCTGTAATTGGCTTTGTAGTTTTAATATGCCCGGTGTAAAACACTAACATAAGATCAGGGCCGCGTAGACTTCTAGGACTACCAATTAACTGCATTTCAGTTATTAATAACACTGCATGAGAGATGTTCTCAGTTTCTTTCTATAATTTTTACTTAAACTTCAACGAGATTATAATAGATGATTTTCTAAAGGCACATGTAAAATTTGGATTAATAATTTAAAAAAGAGTATTAAAATAAGTACAATAATATTGGAGTGGATAACATTTGGACTATATTTGTTTCCTTTTAAAATAAATACATAGTTAATATTTAGCTTACATGTAATTCAATAGAGCCAAATTCTTTGTTTATTCTTATTTTCATTAGGATTTATTATCCCTTTATTTGTTTTTAAGTCAAATACCAACAAGATATTGTTTTCATGTTATCAAGTTTTCTACTTGAAAATAAATTTAGAACAAACTAAACACTTAATCGTTTTGTGATCTATTTCAATCAAAGAGCCCTGCAGCCATTGACTTAATTTGTTATTTTTAAAAGAAAAATGCTGGATGTTTACAAAGCACTTCTCTTTAATACCAAAGGAAGAGATTGATTATTGTTTGTCATTTTATAATTTTGTACTGTGCTGTGGCAAATAACACATTAAAATCTAGTGTTGAGTGTTCATGTGATATTATACATATAGTGTTGTGAAATTAATTGATGCATAATAATCGTGATAATCGTTAAATCGTGATTATTTCTCAGACAATAATCGTACTTACAAAATCTATAATCGTTGCATCCCTACACCAGTGACAACAGATTCACCCGTTGTAAAATACAAAAGACTTCGGAGTGGCTAACTTACAGAAAAAAAGAGACTGCAACCGGGCCCATGCGAAAACAAGGATACATATCGGAAGGACATTACATGTAGTCACGCAATGCTGACATTATTAACATTAACAAGTTGAGAACAAAGTATAATTTGCACGGTATAATAAGCGATTTTTAGATTTAATCAGTGCGATTTACCGCAATGTCAGAACCAGAGCAAAAGTGGATGTTACTTACTTGTTCAGATTACATTTTCCGGTGAAAATTATTATGTTAGTCAAACTTCCAAAAAGAATAATCTGTGCTTCTGAATGCCAGGATCAACACCGGCGTGGTGATTGACAGCCTTACAGTCTCCTCAATGTGTTCATCCGCGCTGTGCCTTATCGAACTACAACTCACGTAAAGTTGATAATTCCGCGAATGACTGCAATTGCAGATTTCAATCAGAGATGGCGACAAAGAGGAAAAAATGCGGACTGCAGCTTTAAATAATGTCTAGTAATCAATGAATCCTTGATGTATCGGGTTCCACAATAATTTTAAGCAGCAAAACTGTTTTCACATAGATACCAAATCATCATATCAGAAGGATTTCTGAAAGATCATGTGACACTGAACACTGGAGTATTGTGCTTAAAACTCAGCTTTGACATGCCAGGAATAAATTACAATTTAAAATACATTTAAATAGAAAGCAGCCATTTTAAATAGTAATAATATTTGACAATATTACTGTTTTTACTGTATTTTTAAACAATTAAATGCAGCCTTGGTGAGAATAAGAGATTTCTTCCAAAAACAATAAAAAAAAAAAATACTGATGGTACTCTATAACGCTGAGACCCCAAAGACAAGTAATATTACATTTTTTTATAATCCAATTAGGAAAAGTCATGAAGTATCAACTTGATACTATCTACATTAAGTATGTTTTTGAGACTTTGTGGATCTCTAAGAAAAGAAAATGAAGGTTAATCACCTCACTTTATGCCTAACTATAATCTCTCTTCCTGAGGTGCGCCCCACCCTGCTCTTTCCACCTCAAATCTCAGTATTTGTTGCGCATTGCTCATTGAGGTAATGGCTATGTAAAGAAAGGGAGTGCTGCAGTTTTCTATTTTCTCCCTCTCTCTTTCTTTCTCTGTTTCTCACGACACACTAATGGTCTCACACATTTTACTCACTCTTTGACTAAATACTCCATCAGCAGAGATCTAACAAATAACAGAATCAGCCCTGAAGAAGTGGAATCTAATTGGATCGAGTCCCACAGATGATTCAGTGAACCTTTGGGTCGATAGCAAAAACCTAATTTGCCTTTGTTTCTGTTTTACATAGTTGCCTCTAAACCATTTGAAATGAAGTAATAAACAATAAATGTTAGGGTTTCCTTTCTTAAACCTCATGTTCTGTTCTGACTGTAAAAATAATAATTAATCTGTATCTTCCCTTTACATTATTTTAATATGTGTCTCTGACTTAAAGGTGCAGTATGTTATTTCTCAAAGTCATTGCTGAACATTGTTGATATTTGAAATCAACCCAAACAAATACACCCCTCTCTTCCTTGCTCCGCCTCCAAAGCTCACCCTCCAATCCTAACCGCCCTTCTCCGGGTCGGTCTCGAAACTCGATCGCGGGCACTGCGAGGCGGGTGCACTAACAAGGACGCTAAACAGTAAACACTGCATTCTCTGCAGTCATCAGCCTGCACAACTCTCACTAGCTGGCATCCTTTACACACGCAATGCAAGAGTGGATGTCTATTTATCGTAGCAAAATAACGCTTCACGAAAAAAATAAAGCAAAGATGATGAAGAAACGACAAGGAAGCACAAAAAATTAACATACATACACACGAGTAAATACAAACAAGAGTTTGTTGTTCCAGACAAACAATGGCATTACTCGCGTATGGAGTGGAACCTCCGCATCTGTTTTCAGGCCTTCCTGCTTAGCTCTCTTCAGCGCTTTTCTAATATTTACACTGGAAAATGAAGGGTATTGATTAGGGTTTTACCCGTGATATTCTTATGACCTTTTTTCTTTTGTAATGTCTGTCAGCCATCTCTATTTCTGCAGTCTTTCTTCAAATCTCCCTCTTGCTCGTTCTCTCTCCTCCACCGTCATACTCCCCCTAATGCTGATTGGCTACACATTTGTTGTTGTGTCTGGTTCTGTCGGTCGGACCAACTTTCAAACAGCTTTTTTCAAATATCGCTTACCCCGCCTTTACTCATAACACAGTATGCAGATATTATTGAAGCTTGAACCAGTCTAGATCACAAAGTAGACACTTAAAACATGTGACGGACTAAAACAATGACTGAATAAAATAAGCGCTAAACCAAAAATAGGTTACAATTTATTTTGACGGCCCACTTCAGACATTTTCTTTATAGTTCTCGTTCTTGGTGTGAATGGACCTTTAGTCTATAACTACAATAACCATCATGTTGACAGCACACACAACGGCTCTGCACTTACTCGCGATTTCTCTCAACATGGGGACAGGAGAGGTGTCAGTCAATAAATGAGAAAACAAAGTAACTTTCTTAACTTATTTAAAAAAGTAACAATTTTTGTTGTAAATTTAAAAGCAATGCATCACTTTACTAGTTACTTGAAAAAAAGTAATCTGATTATGTAAACCCATGTCCTCCAACACTTCTTGCTGTAACTCAAAATACAACAAACACGTAGAAGAGGGTCCATGCTCCATGTTCTATACACCAAGGGATCTTTGATCTGAAAAAGGTTGAAGACCTCTTGTATTCAGTATAATGGTCTAATGAATTCTAACGACATTTTTGTTGATCATTAGGGTCCAAGAGGACTGCTGGGCCCCAGAGGATCTGCTGGGACCGCTGGACAGCGTGTATGTACCACCAAATTACTTCCTTAATTACTGTACATCTATCCATATAGTTTTAAAGTCACAACTAGACACTGCTGTTTTATACAAATGCAGGGTCTTCCTGGATTGGATGGACCACCTGGCCCTAAAGGAAATATGGTAAGGATTTCCTCTCCCCTTCTTTAATAGTGTGGTTCTCACAGAATAGAGAGCCGCCTATGGGCTTTAGGCCTCATGAAGGAGTTTCTTGGTTAATTGTTGTTTGTTACTGACAACATCTGACCTCTCTGAAACATATCTGTTGTCCTGAGCTAGGGTCACATCTAAATAAGACTATTAGATAAGAGAAGCACAGTAGGCCTGGCTGGAGAGAGCTAATGTCACCATTACTGTAGCTGCAGGAGGGTGATCAGAATGTGCTGAAATTAAGAAGATATGAAGTATGCCACTAAAATATGCAAGGATTCATCTAGAGATGCAAGAGCTGTGTTCCAAATCACCCCCTATAACCTCGTTCACTTGTCTCTACATTAGTCCACTAATGTAATTCACTTGAGGAAGTAAATGAAAACGAGTGGGTGAATTCAGACACTGAGTGTGCCGGAAGGGCTGGCGCTTTTGCATAGTTTTTGCTTGCTGTATAAAAATCATTTGAACCTTAGCAAACTGGCTGCTCCAATAGTAATGGAAATATTTATTTTAAACTCTATCATGGAAACTATCTATAAACCTTAAACAATTTAATAATCAATTAAAAAAGAATGTATACCTGTATGATATTACACTGTACCTACATTTGACCAGCGGTTTGAAAAATGGATGGATGGATGGACCTTCTGGCGAGACAGGGAGTTAATTTGGCACGCGACTCTCACAGTGCATTATGGGTGTTCTCTAGCCGCTGATCATACATCAGTTGTACTTTCATTATTGCGGTGCATAATGGGATTGAATGAGTCCACTCAATAACGTCCACTATGGTTTCAGACACCACTGCAAGTGACTGTTCCCACAAATAAAAAGTGCCCTATTTAAGGGTATTGGGGGCGATTTCGAGCACAGCCAATGTTTTCACCATGATTCTGTTAGTTTCTTTTTCAGTTGTTCACAAATTGTGGTCTGTGAAGGATTGGAGTTGGTGGATGGATGGGCTAATTAAAAATGAAATAAATAATCATCATAACAGTGCCTTAACTGATTGTGTTAACATTAATTTCATGATTAGGTGTTCCTGTTGTCTCGCTTCATTAACGTAGCTGACAGTTATGCATCATTACAAGTATAGTATTAGTGTTTGGTCCAATTTCATAGCAAATCAACTAATTTAGGTTGCACTGAAGTTAATTTCAGTCAAATAAAATCAAAAAAAAAATTGGTTACACTTTATTCTGATGGTCCACTTTAGACACTCTACTAACTATAAGTAACTTGTAAACTACATATCAACTAACTCTCATTAGAGTATTAATAGACTGTTCAGGGTTAGTAGAATAAGTTGACATATAGTTAGTAGAATGTCTAAAGTGGACAATCAAAATAAAGTGTTACCAAATTTTTAATTTTATTTTAACAGCTTTTCTTTCACTCAAGGTCTCACTTTAAAGATACAATATGTAACCTTTTTCGCCACAAGAGGGCGCAGTTTCTAACAACAACAAAGGCGTATGTTTATGACGCAGTGACGAGCTGAATGATGGGACTTGATGTCAAGCTGATGGATCTAATAATGTTTATGGATGAGTGAAAACACTCATGTTTTTTAACATTACAGTGGTGTGAAGCAGGTCGCGATTGCTAAAGAGACAGATATCACACGCGAGTCCCGCAGATATAAAGGAATAAGGACATTTAATTCTACAGAACTACACGCAAGTGCTGGATTACTCACACAGGACAGTTTATTAGACGAAATAAACTTGTGAGGTAACGCAGCGCTGTTTCACTTGGTCTAACGTTACACTATCACACTAAACAGCATTTAAATGTGTGTTGAAAGTTATACGTGGAGCTCTCGGCATCTCAAAAACGCCCCGCTGATATTGATCCTCATTTTAGTCCTCCTTGTTTGTCCCAAAGTCTGCTTGCCATGGTTTATGTTTGAACGAAACAAGAACTTTGTGCCGCTAAACGTCACGCATGACGCGTTGTCCAAGTCTGTCGCCATGGTTACATCATGGCTATGGCATTTCGAGCGGAAACTGAGGATAGCGCGGATATTGCGTCATTGACAGGCGACATTTGTTGGCCGGGACTGCCACTTATTTAAAATTGGAATTTCTCTGAAATAAAAAAATCTTTGGAGACTTTTGGGATATTGTAAGTACACAACTGCAGAAAATATATCACACTGTGCAAGTGATTTTTGGATATTTTATTACACAATTATTACATATTGGACCTTTAACTACAACCGCCTTTCTTACTGTATGCAGTTTGTTATAAAAAAAAATGACCCATCTCCGTGTCTCTTCCTCTTTCTCAGTGGTTTAAAGCTGCTATAATCGATTTTATTACAGTAGGCTGTGCAAATCAGGAAGGAATGTCAATGGAAAAAGATGGATTTGCAATATTACACGTGTCTGTTGTTTAACATGTAGAGTATTTTTGGAGTTTGAGGTATGGGGGCTGTTTTTCATATCTGTCTAAACTGTCAGGCTCCCTGGAGAAGTGAAGTGTAGGAATGATTGTGTTATGTACTAAAGTGTTTCTATTAAATGTTATAACAGGGTCCTCAAGGAGAGCCAGGACCCCATGGGCAACAGGGTAGCACCGGTCCACATGTAGGTATCCGTCAATCAATCGACTTTTGTCAGTCTGCTCTTTTCTCTCTCTGTCTTTCTCTTGGGAAACTTCATTGTGTTTTTCTAAACAAGAATAATTCACTTCCCCACATACCATGAAAGGCTTTTAGACTTTTACTATTATCTTTGAGGTCATCTATACACCAGTGTGCTCCTAAAAGTTGACAAAAATAACCTTTTGTAGATATACATACAGTACCGTTCAAACCTTTGGGGTCATTACTCTTTTTTTGACATAAATTAATACTTTTATTCAGCAAGGATACATAAAATTGGAATTTATTATAAAGTATACATTTATAATGCTACAAAAGTCTTCTATTTCAAATAAATGTTCTTCTTTTGACCTTTCTATTCATTAAAACATCCAGCAAAAAATGTTTCTACAAAAATATTGAGCAGCACAAACTGTTTTCAACTTTGATAATAACAAGAAATGTTTCTTCTCAGAATGATTCTGAAGGATCATGTGACTGAAAACTGGAGTAATTATGCTGAAAATTTAGCTGTGCCATCACATATAAAATATATCCAAATAGAAAACTGTTATTTTAAATTGTAATAATATTTCACAATATTGCTGTTTTTACTGTAAACATAAGCGTTTACTGTAAACTGTTTTGACCCTAAACTTCTGAACGGTAGTGTAAATGGACCAAAATTATTGATGATTCATGTTGTAGCTACTACACCCATTTTTGTCCAATCAGATGCTCTTTAGAATGAGAAAGTCCCTCCCCCAATACCACCCACAACTGACTAGCAAGTAGCAAATCATGTTAATGGATGTGATGTACAGTAGCTATAGCCTTGTGGCTTGTTTAAAAGAAAAAGGGAGACCACCCCTTCGATATATCCCACCCAAACTTCCTATTTAAATTGTAAATACGTCCACACAGAAAAAGGAAAACACACGTTTAATGACTTCATGGGGTCATTCATTCTCCTGCAGTCTCTTTTTCTGCTCTGTTTTTCACTTGTATTCAGTTAAATGTAGAGCCTGATGAACTGTCATTGAGAGACTGCAATGAAAACTGGTAGATCCATTAATCTAAATCCACATCCAGGCTCCATAAGTTTGTAATAGGACTCACATATTCACACACTCATGCATAGACACACAGAATAATATATCCTGTTTGACATTCTTTCTTAGATTTGACTGAGAGGTGCCCATAGCTTTTTCCAATATAAACTTTACTATCAGATTTCCCTTGAAGTCTCCATGTTGTACTGTCTAACTTTGGAAACCTTGTCTTGCAGGGTCTGCCTGGTCCTCAAGGCCCGATTGGTCCACCTGGAGAGAAAGTGAGTGTGTGAATCAAAGTTGTACACCCCAGCAGCCATCGTCTTTGTTATTACAGGCGGCGATTTTCTGCCCTAACCCTATAAACGATTCAACAGACTCCTCGGTTTCTGAGCTGTAGGTTGCCTTCAGATCAATGCTGACAAGAGAAAAACCACACACACACACACACACACACACACACCTCAAGACTCGATAATGCTTCAACAAGCAGGATATATGCTTACACACAAAACTGTCATTGGTTAGTCTCTCAGACAAGCATTTTGTCAGGGCTCCTGGAAGGAGGCCAGAAAGAGTCTGAAATGTGACTCCAGAAGTGGTGGAGTGTTTCCAGACGTACCATATGATTAGATCTCTTCTTTACCAAGAGGAAAAATATGAAAATGAAGTGCTTTAGGAGTGAACTGCTTATAAAAGTTGCCCAGCGAATCACTTGGGCGCACCAGTAATTGCAGCCTTAATTGTGTTTGTTTTTCCTCCCTCTTCTCTTTCTTCCTTCTTTTCTCACTTATCCTCTTTCTTTCTCTCTCTCATAGGGTCCCGGTGGAAAACAGGGGCTCCATGGGCTGGCTGGGGCGGATGGGCCTCCTGTAAGTGGACTTTTCTTAAATTCGTATTCTCGTATTCTCCCCTGCCCTAATTCTCTGCGTTCATATCAAAAATACTTTGCATCATCATTAACCATTAACTATTAACTAGCTTGATAATGATCCTGGCTTGAAGGGAATGTATATTTTATTCACACAATTTAGAATTGAAGTATTGGCTGCAATTCATTTCATGAGTTGAACATTTGAATTGGAATGACAGGAAGTGGAATTTACTGAATTGCAGTTCAGAGAAATTCGACACAGACACAGCAGAGGGCTTTCATCAAAATGAGCAAAAACAGAGAACTTTGTTTTCACTTTTACAGCCTGTTTTATGTGGATTGACTCCATTTTGAAGACTTTAAATGGAGCATTCTGGGAAAATAATTGTACTTCTGCTGTGGTCCATAAAATTCTATAAGACTATTTATTTTAATATATTTTTTATATTTGTAATAGTTATTTAGGTGCCATTGAATATTAACACCTATTTAATATGTATAGAATAAAAATATCTAAATTATATTAACTATTTTTTAAATGTAGTTAATATTTATTGTTTATTTTGCAAGAAAAAAATATTGGATGGTAAATAGTCTAAGTATATATATTTATATTGTATTTATTGGAATGTTATTGTAATTGAGAATAACAATATTGTATTTAATGGTTTTCTCTTTTTTCATTGTAATAAAAATATTAATAATTTTTCGCAAATAAAATATATAAACATCTCACAAATAAAAAAAACAGTTTGGGGTTATTGAGATTTTGTATGTTCTTGAATGAAGTCTCTTATGCTTAATTTATTTGACTGAAAATATAGTAAAAACCCAAATATTGCAGAATATTACAATTTAAAATAACTGTTTCCTATTTTAATGCTGTATATTTTAAACTGTTACATGATCCTTCAGAGATCATTCTAATATGCTGATTTGTTGCTCAACAATTTTTTTCCCAGTATTTTTGATGAATAGAAAATTCAAATTAACTTATTTTTTTCACAATGTAAATGTTTTACTGTCACTTGAGTAGTTTTGATGATCATTTTGATGAATTTAACTAGCTGAATGAAAGTTTTTTAAAAATCGTACTGATCTTAAAGTTTTGAACGTCAGTGTATGTTGTGTATGATGACAAATCAATCAAATTTCAAATTCCAATTACATTTTTTTGCTACCTCAGTTAAGTTTCAGTTCTTACTCATGCACAAACCTAAAATATATATTTTTTCCTGCACAAAGTGACTCTTACACTGGAAAAGTCACAACACTGGCATTTTTAATGCTATTCATACTGTATATTACTGCACACTGATCCCACAAGACCATAGTTGCATGTGCCTAACGTTACTTTCAGACTTGAAGATGTTTATATATATATATATATATATATATATATATATATATATATATATATATATATATATATATATATATATATACACACTCACCTAAAGGATTATTAGAACACCTGTTAAATATCTCATTAATGCAATTATCTAATCAACCAATCACATGGCAGTTGCTTCAATGCATGTAGGGGTGTGGTCCTGGTCAAGACAATCTCCTGAACTCCAAACTGAATGTCAGAAGGGGAAAGAAAGGTGATTTAAGCAATTTTGAGCGTGGCATGGTTGTTGGTGCCAGACGGGCCGGTCTGAGTATTTCACAATCTGCTCAGTTACTGGGATTTTCATGCACAACCATCTCAAGGGTTTACATAGAATGGTGTGAAAAGGGAAAAGCATCCAGTATGCGGCAGTCCTGTGGGCGAAAATGCCTTGTTGATGCTAGAGGTCAGAGGAGAATCGGCCGACTGATTCAAGCTGATAGAAGAGCAACTTTGACTGAAATAACCACTCGTTACAACCGAGGTATGCAGCAAAGCATTTGTGAAGCCACAACACGCACAACCTTGAGGCGGATGGGCTACAACAGCAGAAGACCCCACCGGGTACCACTCATCTCCACTACAAATAGGAAAAACTGGCTACAATTTGCAAGGGCTCACCAAAATTGGACAGTTGAAGACTGGAAAAATGTTGCCTGGTCTGATGAGTCTCGATTTCTGTTGAGACATTCAGATGGTAGAGTCAGAATTTGGCGTAAACAGAATGAGAACATGGATCCATCATGCCTTGTTACCACTGTGCAGGCTGGTGGTGGTGGTGTAATGGTGTGGGGGATGTTTTCTTGGCACACTTTAGGCCCATTAGTGCCAATTGGGCATCATTTAAATGCCACGGCCTACCTGAGCATTGTTTCTGACCATGTCCATCCCTTAATGGCCACCATGTACCCATCCTCTGATGGCTACTTCCAGCAGGATAATGCACCATGTCACAAAGCTCGAATCATTTCAAATTGGTTTCTTGAACATGACAATGAGTTCACTGTACTAAAATGGCCCCCACAGTCACCAGATCTCAACCCAATAGAGCATCTTTGGGATGTGGTGGAACGGGAGCTTCGTGCCCTGGATGTGCATCCCACAAATCTCCATCAACTGCAAGATGCTATCCTATCAATATGGGCCAACATTTCTAAAGAATGCTTTCAGCACCTTGTTGAATCAATGCCACGTACAATTAAGGCAGTTCCGAAAGGGGGTCAAACACAGTATTAGTTTGGTGTTCCTAATAATCCTTTAGGTGAGTGTGTGTGTGTGTGTATATATATATATATATATATATATATATATATATATATATATATATATATATATATATATATATATATATATATATATATAAAGGGACCATGTGCAATTTTTAACATAAATGTTTCCATTTCATGCATTGTACCAAAGGCACATTTTCATCCGTAGTCCCCAGGCAGGTCAACACTTACATAAAAGTACACAGACAATACATATGTGTTCACATACAATAAAAACATACACGCACACATACTATCAGGGCCCAAAAAAAAAAAATTTAATTAAATTAAACTCTAACAATCTCAATGTTTACAGTGTTTAGCAAATGTTGCTACAGTGTTCGATTAAAAAAAAAGATTTTAACTTCAATTTAAAAAGACCCTTTTATATCCTCTGGTAGGCCATTCCACTGATTAGTAGCTTTCACTGCGAAAGACGATAGTCCAAATACAGAACGACGAAAGGGAACCAGACAATTACTCATGGATGATAATCTGGTAGATCTCACAGAGTTTTCAGATTGAAAATGAACAAAGTCACATAATACAGAAGGAGCCAAGCCATTTAAGATTTTATAAACCATTCACAAACTAGAAAAAAGTTTAAAGTTGTCAAAGTTAAAAAAATTATGTTTCTCTATGATCCTATAATAATGAAAATGGTTTGGTTTTTTATCTAAAAATGTCTGTTTATATAGGGATTTTAAGGGTTTAATTACAGTTTCACCAGCTTGACCCCAACATGTCAGACAGTAAGACATGTGAGACGGGATTGTAGTATGCATAAAAGTCTTAGATTAGACAATGTCTCTCTGTTGATGTAGCTGTCTAAAATTTGCCAAGTTATATTTAATATTCCTCACCATTTTCTTTACATGTTTTTTAAAACTGAGATTTGAGTCCAATATTATGCCAAGATAATTGAACTCATGAACTATCTTTTCACCATTAATAAACACATCAACATCAGGAGATTTTTGTTTGTAATCCTTGCACAGGGTCATCCTGGGAAAGAGGGTCCTCCCGGGGAGAAAGGAGCAGCTGTGAGTGTATTGTCTCAAAATGAGTGCTTGAAGTGCCTTCAAGGTGCTGTTTTGCAGCTGTCTAAAAGCTCAGTAACAAAATTAAAGCCATTTCTCTCTCTTTAATTAACACTTAATGTGTGAACCCTTTAGAAGTTTAAAACCTAATTCCCCTCTATTAATCCAGATTGATTCAGTGTTATTATATTTACTCTCTTCCTTATAGGGCCACACAGGTCCCCAGGGGTCCATTGGCTATCCCGGCCCCCGAGGTGTGAAGGTAAACAGCTTTGATTTTCTTCATCTCACTTTTTCTTTATTATTAACATTCTTAGTCTATCCATTAGACCCACTATTCATTGTTCTGTCCATTTAGGGTGCCGAGGGCGTTCGTGGCTTGAAGGGCGGCAAAGGCGAGAAGGTAAGCAAATGACCCTGTCCTCTGTCTCCACGAATGAGCTCTTGGGTCAGCCCCTAAAACGAAGCACACAGATGACAGAACAAAGACAATTTCAGTGACTTTCTGCACCAAAATGGCCTCAGTCAGATGAAATGCAAAATCACCTTAGACTGGATGTAAGCAGAAAAAATATTGAAGAATTGTCTTAATATGTGTAATAATACAATATGTGCAAATTATTGTTGTACAGTATGTACACAATGTTGTGACTTGATCTGCTTATGGCTGTATCCACTACAGTGGCCACCAAGTGTCAGTGTTTCATTTAAAAAAGAATCAAGACTTTTATGTCTATAAAATATATTGTTATTGATGTGTAATATTATGCTCAACATTTAAAATTCAAGAACACTTCTGAGAGAACAGGTTGTTAAATTAACATTCTGAAAATCTTAGATAATTATTTTTAATTTCTCGGTCTAAACTAGCATGAACCAGCAAGTAACACTATGGCCACTAGATGCCAGCCTTTAGCCATTATGTTCTTATATAGTTTTTGAAAGAAGATTCTTAATAGCTTATTCAGTTTATCAGATTTTCACTTTGGAAACTGTCTGTATTTTCCACATAAATGACTTAAGTTCGATTGATTTCAGGGAGAAGATGGTTTTCCTGGGTTTAAGGGTGACATGGGCCTGAAAGGTGACAAGGTGAGTAACAACTTTGCTTATTTCATTTCAGTTACATTTCATTTCAATCAGCACTCATAACCACTCATTTATCACTTGTTTGAGTTTTTCCCACTGTGTTTGTTATGAAACGACTGTAATGTTTGTCCATTGTTGCTGATGTTCAGGGAGAGGGTGGTGTTTTGGGCTCCAGAGGAGAAGACGGACCAGAGGGGCCCAAAGGTAAATCAGGTCCCTCCGGAGAGGCTGGTCCTATGGGCACGGCAGGAGAGAAGGTCAGTTTAAAACTCATTATGTTGAATATAATGGCAAAGTACTTAAAATGACCAGCCCTGGAAAAATCAACACTAGTGTTTTTGGGGCACTTAAGTGTCTGTCAGGGATTATTAATTCACAACTCTTAAATTGATTCTGAACACCAGTTTTAAAGGGCAGCCAAATATTCCATTACAGCTCCCATATGTTTTTGCTGTTTGTGCAGGGTGCTGAAATGCTTTATTGTTTCTGTATAGGGCCTGATGATTGTTTAAAAACTCCAAATGAATATGTGCAGCCCTAGAGTGTGTTCTTATTTTTGTTTTTAGGGAAAACTTGGTGTTCCAGGTTTGCCTGGTTACCCAGGAAGACAAGGTCCTAAGGTTAGTGCTGACAAGTTTATTTTTGCAGCTTTATTATCATTTCATAAGTTTTTTTTCTTTTTCTTTTTTCTATTTCTAGTATCTATTTCTAGGTCATTATTTACAAACAAAAGCAATCAGACAATTAAACTTTAACCTTTAATGAAACAAAAGTTATCATCTCTCATAAACAGTGCCACTGTCTGTACTGCTTTCTTCATATTTGGCCAAGCGCTGCATTTGACATGCAAGGCCTGCTGTTCTCTGATAGCCTGTGTTAACAGATTTAAAAGGATAAACTCATTCTCCATGACACTGACTGCTTTGTCTCTCAGCCACCCAGCATACAATAAGTGCAGGCCTGTGAACAGCCCAAGACTGTGCAGATACAGTTTGTGTTGTGACGTTTGTCAGCTTATTCAGTCAGTTCAGCCTGCTAACATCAACAAAATGATCATTTGATTCAGTATACAGGCTAGTCCACTCATACACATTGAAATCCCTGGTTTTTGTTTGAATAACAAGTTATGGAAAGTGATTTTGAAGTAGTCTACAACTTGCTTTGTCAGCTATTTTGACACTGGGTTTCTATTTTTGTAAGTAATGTTCAGCCTGTTCAGGGTTCTGTTCAGAGCATGTGGGGAGGTTTTTTTTCCCTGGAAGTGATGAGTTGGTTTTTTTGAGTCCAGTGTTTTTTTTCTCTCTCTCTCTCTCTCTCTCTCTCTCTCTCTCTCTCTCTCTCTCTCTCTCTCTCTCTCTCTTTCTCTTTCTCACTCCTATTAAGGGTGGCAATATACCAGTATCAAATCGCCTGGTTTTGTTGTTTTTTTTCATCTATTGATATTGGTTGATATTTTAGATATTTAATTGTTCTTCTCATTTCCTCTGTTTTTACATAGATTACCTTTTCCGTCATCTAACATTCACTTAGTCATTTTTTAAAACACAAATAATTTAATAATATTTATAATAATATCTGTAATATTTATAATTTATTTTTAATAATAAATTTATATAAAAAGTTTTTTTTTTTTTTTTTTTTTTTTTTTTTTTTTACAAAATTTGGATTTGAAATTTTTACAAATGCATCACGATCATAACATGTTAATGGGCCAATGTTAGTATTTTGATAAAGCATGCAACTTTCCAAGTGCTGTTTCTTTGTTTTGTTTTTTTCATTTAAAGTGCCCCCATTATACTATTTTAGAGGTTTCTGATTTAGTTTCAGAGGTCTCCTACAATAGGTTAAACATGCATCCAAGGTCAAAAACACTTTAATTTTCTCATTATATACATTGCAGCATTATCTAATTTCTCAGTGTTTGGAAACAGTTTGTTCAAAGATTCAGTCTCTCTAAACCCCTCCTTTCCAAGAGCCTACTCTGCTCTGATTGGTCAGACCGCACAGTCTGTTGTGATTGGTCTACCGCTTACAGCGCATGTAGGAAACTAAACATCCATTACCATATCTGAATTTCAGCTCCTGAGGCTTCCTCAGCGCTTTTTTTACACAGTGATATGAACAGAAACTATGGCGTCAGTTTTAACATATCAATTTGTGGATGTGCATAGAAAGTGTATTTGCTTTCGCAGCACAGAAAATGTCGGCAACATGAGCCAGGCCTCAGCTACAAATACATGTTTGAGGGCGGGTCAAAGTAGGGCAGCCAATGAAGACCATAAACTGGCATTATGCAAATTTGTTACAAACCTACGTAGGTTTGTGCGGGAAGAGAGACTGGAATTACTGACGACTCGTTTCAGGCAGTTCAGTTGATCTTTGAAACTTTGCAGACCTTTTACATTCACAAACAGCTATATTACACACTACATGAAAAGTAATTTCCAAAAAAGCATAGGCTAAAAGGGCACTTTAAAAAATGATATATCAGATATCTTAAATAATCCATCATTTGTAAAATGTAAAACACAGCATTGTGATTAGCATTGACTTTCAGTGGGGATGGGACATTGCTGTTGGTCCACCTCAGTGTTCCATTGTTTTGTGTGTGTATTTGCAGTTGTCTGTTTGATCTGCTCCATTATCTTGTGCAGGCGACCATCCTGTGGAGTAAATTACTGATGCGTTTCCATTGTGCATGGGCCGCTTCCCCTTCTTCCTTGCCAAAATAATTCGACCTTCAATTTCTCCTGTCCTTGTGCTAACAAGCACGCACTGCTCATGTTTATCAACTCCAAAAGCTAGCCCTCTGAGTATCACTCACAAATGTTATCATTGCAGTGATGTAGTTAAATTATTCCTCAAGGACATCCTCTGTCAACACAGCTTCACTTTTGCTCAACCCAAAGTTTTTTGGCATGTTTAAAAGGTTGGGACGAATATTAGATACTTTTGAAGTGAAATAAGTGTGTCATTTATGCTGTGTAGCTGAAAACTACTCCCCTCAATGTGCCTAATAATCTGTCTCCATCTACAGGGCTCTACTGGTTTCTCTGGCTTCCCTGGAGCCAATGGTGAGAAGGGAGGAAGGGTACGTATAAGGGCTTTTTTTATTTTACTATAAAAATAGATCTCTTTTAGGATGCTACAGCCTGACTAGAGCCATTTCTATTATACTTCTCTGGTTCTGATTGCAAACAACCTATACCAGAAGTTGACTAGTCCTAGAACTCAGTGTTTGCAACCAGGGCCAAAAACTAACACTCGCCACGCGTCAAATGCTTTTATATAAAACAGTGTCACTCGCCACTTGGCCGGTGATAAATGCTACCTATCAGATTGTGCTACCAGCATCATATTCATGTGGTTGGTGGCTTTAATAATGTCCATACCTAGCCCTACCCTAAACCTACCCTTAAAACAATGAGAAATATATTGCTGGTGGCACAATCTGATTGGTAGCATTATTCGTCAGAACACCCGTAACATTTTAATGTTATTCGTTTGAATGAATTCAAACAACGCATGAACGTGAACACTCGGGACAGTTGGCGGGCAAGCGCTGCATCGTCACAAAAGACTTGACAATATTCAAAAAGAATCGAAAGAGAGCTCATTTTGTTACTCGTGCACTGTGTGGAAAGTTTTGGGTGCGCAACATATCCGAAGCGCTCGCCGAGAAAGCTTCGTCTCAGACAGTGCTCTAAGTGAACGTAAACAGTTGAGAAAGTAAGCCCATGTGTATCAGTATATTAGATCTGTGCATTTGCTCTTAAAGTGACAGCAGCCTAATATTCCTGATGCCGTCTGTGTTTTTAATGTTAATCAAACAACAAAGGGCAAAGAAAAAATCACTCACTGCTCTTGACTGAATATATTTTGTAACTTAAGGATGTTTTAATTTATACAGTGAAGACTATGCAGTGTTATTAAGTTGGCTTGTGAGAGCCAACTTACTGAAATCCTATTTAAACTTATTATTATTATTATTAAGTTGGCTTGTGAGAGCCAACTTACTGAAATCCTATTTAAACTTATTATTATTATTATTATTATTATTATTATTCTTCTTCTGCCCCCTAAAATTTCTGACTCTAACTCCTCCTAGAGCTTTAACTCCACATACTCCAAACTCGGCACGGACACTCAAACTGTTCTCACTTAGTGTGCTATATCTTTTCTAACTGATCGGACTTACGGTTTTCCTAAAAATGACGATCGAAACTCGAAAAAAACCATTTGAAAATCCCATTGACTTAACATTGCGGAATGTTCAGACTGTCAAACTCCCCAACTGTCAAAATTTCAAATCTAAATCCCTTGAAGCCCTGGACTCAAACTGCCATTCTATACACTATATGAGCCATTGAGACTCATTTAAACTAATGAACTCATCAATGACACTTCTAACTATCTAATCTTAAACTCTTAAACTCATAATAAATTAATAAACTCTAAACTTGAACTCTTAGACTCATTTAAACTTATAAACTCTAAACTCATAAACTCTAAATTCATAAACCCATACTCTTATAAACTCTCATAAACTATTAAACTCATAAGTTAATAAACTCTGGACACTTACTCATTTAAACTTATAAACTCTAAACTCATAAATTAATCAACTCTGAACTCTTACTCATTTAAACTTAAAATCTCATGAATTTATACACTTATAAACTCATAAACATAGAAACTCATGAATTCATACACTAATGAACTCTCATGAATTCATACACTAATGAACTCTCATGAATTCATACACTAATGAACTCAAACTCATAAATTCATACACCAATGAACTCTCATGAATTCATACACTAATGAACTCAAACTCATAAATTCATACACTTATAAACTCATGAACTTATAAATGCATTAATTCATACACGTATGAACTCTCATGAATTCATACACTTATGAACTTTTAAACTCATAAATAGTTCACCATAGCAAACACCCAGAACACTCTAGCAACTGCATAGCAACCACCCAGAACACCCTAGCAACTGCATAGCAACCACCCAGAACACCCTAGAAACCAACTGAAATACCTTAGAACACCCTAGCAACACCATAGCAACCACCCACAATACCTTAGAACACCCTAGCAACCACATAATATACCTTAGAACACCCTAGCAACCACCCAGAACACCCTAGCAACCGCCCAAAATACCTTAGAACACCCTAGCAACCACCCAAAATGCCTTATAACACCCTAGCAACACCATAGCAACCACCCAAAATACCTTAGAACACCCTAGCAACACCCTAGCAACCACCAAAAATACCTTAGAACACCCTAGCAACCACCCGAAATACCTCAGAACATCCTAGCAACACCCTAGCAACCACCCAAAATACCTTAGAACACCATAGCAACACCATAGCAACCACCCAGAACACCCTAGCAACCACCCAAAATACCTTAGAACACCCTAGCAACCACCCAGAACACCCTAGCAACCACCAAAAATACATTAGAACACCCTAGCAACCACCCAAAATAACTTAGAACACCCTAGCAACCACCCAAAATACCTTAGAACACCCTAGCAACACAATAGCAACCACCCAAAATACCTTAGAACACCCTAGCAACCACCAAAAATACATTAGAACACCCTAGCAACACCCTAGCAACCACCCGAAATACCTCAGAACATCCTAGCAACACCCTAGCAACCACCCAAAATACCTTAGAACACCATAGCAACCACCCAAAATACCTTAGAACACCATAGCAACACCATAGCAACCGCCCAAAATACCTTAGAACACCCTAGCAACACTCTAGCAACCACCAAAAATACCTTAGAACACCCTAGCAACACCCTAGCAACCACCCGAAATACCTCAGAACATCCTAGCAACACCCTAGCAACCACCCAAAATACCTTAGAACACCCTAGCAACCACCAAAAATACCTTAGAACACCCTAGCAACACCCTAGCAACCACCCGAAATACCTCGGAACATCCTAGCAACACCCTAGCAACCACCCAAAATACCTCAGAACACCCTAGCAACACCATAGCAACCGCCAAAATGCCTTAGAACACCATAGCAACCACACACAACACCCTAGCAACCACCTAAAATACCCTAGAACACCCTAGCAACCACCCAGAACACCCTAGCAACCACTCAAAATACCTTAGAAACCACCTAGCAACCCACTAGAAACACCCTTGCAACATTTAATTACTTGAAACTATACTTTAACCTTTAAACTACTTTGAACTTTAAACTATTTAAAACTTTAAACTACTTTAAACTAATTTAAACTTCAAACTACTTTAAAATTCAAACTTATTTAAACTTTAAACTACTTTAACTTTCAAACTAATTTAAACTTCAAACTACTTTAAAATTCAAACTAATTTAAACTTTAAATTAATTTAAACTATTTTAAACTTTAAACTAAGTTAAACTATAAACTACTTTAAACTAATTTAAACTTCAAACTAATTTAAACTTTAAACTAATTTAAACTTCAAACTACTTTAAACTTCTTCAAACTTTGCGGTCCAAACTTTCACAAGCCAACTTAAAGTTTGTCTCGACGAACTTTTTCTAGTTATTATTATTCTTCTTCTGCCCCCTAAAATTTCTGACTCTAACTCCTCCTAGAGCTTTAACTCCACATACTCCAAACTCGGCACGGACACTCAAACTGTTCTCACTTAGTGTGCTATATCTTTTCTAACTGATCGGACTTACGGTTTTCCTAAAAATGACGATCAAAACTCGAAAAAAACCATTTGAAAATCCCATTGACTTAACATTGCGGAATGTTCAGACTGTCAAACTCCCCAACTGTCAAAATTTCAAATCTAAATCCCTTGAAGGCCTGGACTCAAACTGCCATTCTATACACTATATGAGCCATTGAGACTCATTTAAACTAATGAACTCATCAATGACACTTCTAACTATCTAATCTTAAACTCTTAAACTCATAATAAATTAATAAACTCTAAACTTGAACTCTTAGACTCATTTAAACTTATAAACTCTAAACTCATAAATTAATCAACTCTGAACTCTTACTCATTTAAACTTAAAATCTCATGAATTTATACACTTATAAACTCATAAACATAGAAACTCATGAATTCATACACTAATGAACTCTCATGAATTCATACACTAATGAACTCTCATGAATTCATACACTAATGAACTCTCATGGATTCATACACTAATGAACTCTCATGAATTCATACACTAATGAACTCTCATGAATTCATACTTATGAACTTTAAACTCATAAACTGAGTGTGTGTCTGAGTGAATGTATGCGTGTATATGTGTGTGTGTCTGTGAGCGAGTTAGTGTGTGTGTGCATTTGTGAGTGTATGTGCATGAGTGTGTGTGTTAGTGAGCGTGTGTGTAAAGGTGAGCAAGTGTGTGTGTGTGTGTGTGAGTTAGTGAGCTTGTCTGTGTGTGTGTGTGTGTGTGTGTGTGTGTGTGTGTGTGTGTGTGTGTGTTAGAGTTAGTGAGCGTGTCTGTGTGTGTTTGTGTTAGTGAGCGTGTGTGTAAAGGTGAGCAAGTGTGTGTGTGTGTGTGTGAGTTAGTGAGCTTGTCTGTGTGTGTGTGTGTGTGTGTGTGTGTGTGTGTGTGTGTGTGTGTGTGTGTGTTAGAGTTAGTGAGCGTGTCTGTGAGTGTTTGTGAGTGAATAACTCATGAATTCATACACTTATGAACTCTTAAACTAAAATGAATAAACTCTGAACTCTTACTCATCTAAACTTATTAACTCTAAACTTGTACACTTATAAACACATGAATTCATACACTTATGAACTTTTAAACTCATAAATAGTTCACCATAGCAACCACCCAAAATACATTAGAACACCCTAGCAACACCTTAGCAACCACCCAAAATACCTTGGAACACCCTAGCAACACCATAGCAACCACCCAAAATACATTAGAACACCCTAGCAACACCTTAGCAACCACCCAAAATACCTTGGAACACCCTAGCAACACCATAGCAACCACCCAGAACACCCTAGCAACCGCCTAGCAACCCCCAGAACACCATAGCAACTACCCAAAATACCTCAGAACACCCTAGCAACACCATAGCAACCACCCAGAACACCCTAGCAACCGCCCAAAATACCTTAGAACACCTTAGCAACACCATAGCAACCACCCAGAACACCCTAGCAACCACCCAAAATACCTTAGAACACCCTAGCAACCACCCAGAACACCCTAGCAACCACCCAAAATACCTTAGAACACCCTAGCAACCACCCAAAATACATTAGAAAACCCTAGCAACACCATAGCAACCACCCAAAATACATTAGAACACCCTAACAACACCCTAGCAACCACCAAAAATACCTTAGAACACCCTAGCAACACCTTAGCAACCACCCGAAATACCTCAGAACATCCTAGCAACACCCTAGCAACCACCCAAAATACCTTAGAACACCATAGCAACCACCCAGAACACCCTAGCAACCACCCAAAATACCTTAGAACACCCTAGCAACCACCCAGAACACCCTAGCAACCACCCAAAATACCTTAGAACACCCTAGCAACCACCCAAAATAACTTAGAACACCCTAGCAACCACCCAAAATACCTTAGAACACCCTAGCAACACCATAGCAACCACCCAAAATACCTTAGAACACCCTAGCAACACCCTAGCAACAACCAAAAATACCTTAGAACACCCTAGCAACACCCTAGCAACCACCCGAAATACCTCAGAATATCCTAGCAACACCCTAGCAACCACCCAAAATACCTTAAAACACCCTAGCAACACCCTAGCAACCACCTAAAATACCCTAGAACACCCTAGCAACCACCCAGAACACCCTAGCAACCACTCAAAATACCTTAGAAACCACCTAGCAACCCACTAGAAACACCCTAGCAACATTTAATTACTTGAAACTATACTTTAACCTTTAAACTATTTAAAACTTTAAACTACTTTAAACTAATTTAAACTTCAAACTACTTTAAAATTCAAACTTATTTAAACTTTAAACTACTTTAACTTTCAAACTAATTTAAACTTCAAACTACTTTAAAATTCAAACTATTTTAAACTTTAAACTAAGTTAAACTATAAACTACTTTAAACTAATTTAAACTTCAAACTACTTTAAACTTCTTCAAACTTTGCGGTCCAAACTTTCACAAGCCAACTTAAAGTTTGTCTCGACGAACTTTTTCTAGTTTTACATTTGCTCACTTTATTAAATTTCTGTACCTGAAAACTACTGTCAGACCTACCGTAAAAACCTAGAAAAGCACTGTTTATTTCATTTGTGTCTTTGTTATATTGTACTTATTTGTGCTTTTGCTTGTAATTTTATTATTTGTTCTTATTTTATATATATTTTTTTACTTGTCTTTAATAATGTTTTAAATTTGTATTAGTTAGGCTAGCAGTTTTAGCTGTGAAATATCGAAATTAGAAGAGAGAGTTGTGAATTTTCACTGGAATCTAAAACTTTTGTGTTATTAATGCCGGTTTCATGGCTGGTAAAAAAATAAATAAATGTATGGCCGGTGTGGCAAAAAGTTAGTTTTAGGCCCTAATTGTAATGTTATGGTTGGAATTTTAAAGGTTGGTTTTGTTTTTTAGGGTATTGCTGGTAAAGCAGGTCCAAGAGGACAAAGAGGTCCAACGGTATGGACAAGTTTGAATCTTTTCAGTAGAAAAGAAACCTTTTTTCCACACACTAATGATACATAAGGCTTATCGCTAATAACACTTGATCTCAGGGTCCCCGTGGCGGAAGAGGTGCCAGAGGTCCAACAGGAAAACCTGGACCAAAGGTCAGGCTTCACCAGTCCTTATTCAGCTAACTCAAATAGTCAATGCTATCTGGGAATGTTTTCTTGTAACAGGCAGCTTTGTTTCTGTTTTAGGGAACATCAGGAAACGATGGACCCTCTGGTGGCCCAGGAGAGAGAGTAAGTGATGGTTGAATTATTTCTCCAGTTCAGTTGTATTCATCAACCTTTACATCTCCTTTAATTTTTTTTGTTCCATGTTTTAGGGACCCCAAGGACCTCAGGGCCCTGTTGGATTGCCAGGCCCTAAAGGCCCACCTGTATGTAGTTTCGTCAATTTCATATGCTTTTGAGTTATTATAATCTAAGTTATTCTACTCTTTGACTCACATTAGTATTGAAGTCCATTTCTGCCACTTCACATAATTTATTCACATAAATGACCTTTTATGTCATAGTTATGTCATTAGAAGTCCTAATTATGACAAAAAAGTCTTAATTATGACAAGTTGAAATTGTAATTATGACTTTCATGGTCCTAATTTTGACTTTTTATCTCATAATTATGACTGGTCTCATAATTTCAACTTTTATCTCATAATTATGAATTTATATCATAATTATGGTTTACTAAAACATTGCAGTTATTTTTTCCTATGTGGCCGAAATGGGCTTCCATACATTAAGCTTTCTATTCATTCATTAATTCATTAACCATTTCAGTCATATCCGACTCTTAGTGATTCAATGGGCCGTCTCTTGCCAAATGGGAGAGACTGTCCATGAATTTTCATGGCATTGATTTTTCTGGGGTAGGTTGCCAGGTCTTTCCTCTACCCTCCCATTACATGGCTTGGGACTCACACACACACGCATTCACACCTATGGATAATTTAGCATCTCCAATTCACCTATACTGCATGTTTTTGAATTGTGGGTGAAACCGGAGTGGACACAGGGAGAACATGCAAACCCAGGAATCAAACCAGGGACCTCCTTTCTGTAAGGCGACAGAGCTAGATTGTCTATACTGTAGCTCAAATAACATGTCTAACTGTAACCATTAAACCAAAAACATGAAAGAATGATAACCACGTGTCTATAAGTCTATTATATAATAATTAATGTTTTATTCTCAATTAATCGGTTTCAATTTTGTAAAACCCCCAGGGGCCTGCTGGAAAGGACGGATTGCCCGGTCACCCTGGACAGCGAGGAGAGACTGTGAGTATCATTTTATCTTTATAAGTGTTTTCTGTCTCTGGAGTAAATACTGTCTTATGGTGTATTACCTTTTATCTGCTGACAGTGTCAAGGTGCGATTCTGTTCAGGTCTATCTATCTCTCTGTTTCTAATTAAGAATGTCAGAGAGATGGACTGCTAAAAAGAAACTCGTTTTATATTGAATGTCTCTCCTTTGTGATTTTCAAGATGATAATACTGCACTTCTCTTTCACTGATTTAGGGAAAAGGACAGGCTGGATTTGTACAGTTTAGTGATATTTACATAGTTTACAATCAATCAGATTTTTCTTTGCTCTAAGATTACGTCCACACACATGTGATAACTAGAATAAATTGCATGTAATCTCTCATAATGACTATGTTTATTCTCACCACAGGGTTTTCAAGGAAAAACTGGACCTCCTGGACCTGGAGGTGTTGTTGGCCCACAGGTGAGCTTGAACATGTATTGTTCTATATACCGTATTTTCCGGACTATAAGTCGCTCCGGAGTATAAGTCGCATCAGCCCAAAAATGCGTCATGACGAGGAAAAAAACATATATAAGTCGCACTGGACTATAAGTCGCATTTATTTAGAAATTTATTTAACAAAATCCAAGACCAAGAAAAAGTTATTTAAATAGACTTTAATTCATTAAAACAGAAGGCATTTAAGTTATTCAGCTACACACAATAGCACAAAGAACAACAGGCTGAATATGTGTCCGGTATGTTGTTAACGTAACACATCAACAGTTAGCTACACAATAGCATAAAGAACATACCTGAGAGGCTGAATAGGATAAAATAAAATAAAATAAAATAACATAACAAGACAGCCAGCCAATCCAACAGTTATCGGTAAAGCAATTTCACCAAGCTCCCGCGATCTTATTTCACATCACTGAACCCGTTGAATTCTTCATCCTCCGTGTCGCTTATGAACAACTCCGCTATTTCCGGAGGTAATTTTTTCAGCGGTAAAACTAGCTGTAGTCTAGAGCGCATAGAGCGCTCTCTCGTGGCTGTAGACGGTAATGTCACCCCCAATTTCGGCAAATGATGCATTCACGTCATACCACAAATACATCAAAAACTCGCAAATAATAATCTGGGGCCGTCAGCGATCCTGTGACGAGTAAATCTTGGTAATTTTGATACATAAGTCGCACCTGACTATAAGTCGCAGGACCAGCCAAGGTATGAAAAAGAGTGCGACTTATAGTCCGGAAAATACGGTAAGCAGGAAATAAATACCAACACATTGCTCTGATAAAACATCTCCTGAAGTTAGCCAGAAGTTTAATTAAAAGCCTGTTTAAATTGGAATTTGAAAGGGATCTACAGGAGAAACTGGTCCTGTTGGAGAGAGAGGACATCCTGGATCACCAGGGCCTCCTGGAGAGCAAGGTCTTCCCGGAGCTGCTGGCAAAGAAGGTGGAAAGGTATGGTGTGCCAAACACGTTTACTTCAGATCATTCAAGGCTAATAATTTGAGAGAATTCACATAATTTTCTGTCCAATTTCATAATGTGTAGCTGGCAGATAATGCTGTGGAGTTTGGTGTTTTTTAAGTTAGAGTACTAAATCTCATCGTCTCTCTCCTTGAAGGGTGATCCAGGTCCTCAGGGGGGTTCTGGGAAACCTGGCCCTGCCGGATTGAAAGGGTTCCCAGGACAAAGGGGGCTTCCTGGCGCAGCGGTAAGAACAAACAAGTTAATATCATGTGTCCCACCAAATGGCCATTAGCTGCTTAACCGCCTGCTGTTCATGCAAATGCTCACACTGGATGAATGCCTCAGGAAAGGGTACAGTCCTAACTATAAGACTGAGGCTTGTGAAGATTAACTGACATATTTAACATGCATTAAGACATTCAGCAAGCTTTTGAAACACATCTTGCATAGAAAGAAATTGCACTATATTGCAGTGCACAATAAAGCCAGTAATATGTAAAAGAATGATTTTGGTTTCATATTGACTTTCAGGCCAAAAATGTATTGAAAAGAAATACTTGTGCACCAACATAATCTCTTGTTGCATACTGTATGCGTTTTAGACAAAAAGAGTTCATTTTTAAAGTGTTTCAAATATTCAGTCAGATTTTACTGTCTCCCGGCTGCTTCAGGACACTAAAAGTGCACAAGGTTCTATAATGATATATTGCACTCTCCTAAAGAAAAATGCTAACCTTTATCTCACTTTTAGTCAGTTTCTGAGATTCAGTATGACATATTTATTATCCTTCTGATGTGGGCCTGTAAATTACTTTCTGCATAACAAACTGCCACAATTGGGCAACTCAAAAGAAGTGTATGTCATGGGGACTTTGGAAATGTCCATACTTGTTTTTCTTCATTAAGAGTATTTAGACTGTGGGACTGAATGTAATCAAAGTTTTGTTTTTAGTTTGAAATTCATCAAGTTGGCAGATGCTATTTCTCAATCTCCATTAGTTACATCTTTCATGAATCAAGTGTTGCTGAAAGTCACATTTGAAACCCAAAGCCAGTATGATTTCAATAAACAACAATTGAATTTGCCATCACTTGTTGTTTTGATGTTTACTTTTAGCTGGTTCATATGTTTTTCATGACTCAGATTATAGCTTGATGGGAGGAGAGTGATGTGTCCTTGGCGTCACATGACAATGCACTGCCAGTGCTGGGTTTCGGATGTAGGAAATAGGGAGATTGCCAGTTTAATAAGCACTCTGGGCTGTATTTCTTGTAGACATATAGTACAAACAGCTGCCATATACTGGCACAAACACATTCAAGCACACATGCAGAGACTCAGATGCCACCTTGACAGATACTGAAGCACAGCCCTCATTAGAGAATTAAACCTCTTTCTCTCTCTCCCTCTTTCACAGGGTCCATCTGGTCTGAAGGGAGGCGAGGGTCCACAGGGTCCACCCGGCCCCATTGTAAGTACCTGTGTTACTATGGAAACTCTGTCACTGCAAATGATCAATCTGCAAGCTTTGCCTCTATTAGTAATGTGACATCAGGCAAATTCTGGACCAGGCACAGTCAGCAGGTGGTGAATTTAATGACCAGTAATGTTGGCACATTGGTGTGTGTGATCTGATCCCACACAGTCTGATCACGCTGAATGAGTCAGGCCTAATCAGTGAGTCGGTCACTACGTCAGTGATTGCATTTGAATCATACAGGAGTTATGCTCAGACATTCAAACCTCTAGTCATTAGGGATGCCAAATGTACCGGGGAGACTGTGTGTGTGTGTGTGTGTGTGTGTGTGCTCTCTGTGAAATGAACTCATAATAATGCATCTACTGTACGTGTGAAAGCAATCAAATGCACTTCCGTCAAAATGGCCTTGGCAGGATATTAAAAGGGTCATATAAAGCCATTTTTATACACGTTAATATGATTCTTTAGGGTCTAAATGAAAAGTTTGTAATATACTTTAATTAAAAATTCTCATTAGTATTGTAAGAAAACACTAATTTTACCTGGTCAAAAACAGCTCTGTTTTCAGCACGCCGTTTAAGTGCATGTGTCTTTAAACGATAATGAGCTTTGCTCAACCCGCCTCTGTTCTGTGGGGCGTTTTGAAACAACACACATGGAGTGTTGCCTTGACAACAGTTGCGGGTATATTTTGGGGAAAGAATGGCAGCGGGAGTCTCTGAGGACACATGTGCAACCGCATCAGTTTGATTTTTTGACATTACTTCTTAATCAGTAACAGACACCGTTATAAACCATCTACAAAAGTAAGCTTAGTGTAGTGTTACCACGTTAACTTTAACACCTGCGTACACAGTATGTAATAACCATAACGCGTTATAAACGTGGGATTATGAATTATATTGAGAACATCGAAAACATGCCGTAATGTACCCTGAGTGTAAACCTTAGCCGTATTCATCGTGAAGCGTGCAAGCGATTTGCAAAGATTAATATTAAGGTTAATAAAACTTTACCCTCACTTCTGGAGGTGCAGCAGAAACACGAATAGTTGGTACCGATTATTTTTTCAGGAGCCGCTTCTTAGCAAAACCAGCTTTATACTGACCCTCGTTTACAAAGCAGTCTGGTAAGAAATGATTTGCGCAAACATGAACGCACTGACGTTGATCGTAGGGAATATTCCCTTAGAAAACAAAACTCAGCCACTGCGTCTTCAGCGGTTCGTATTTAGGAACATTAAAATGACTGCTCTGTTCGTCATTACACCCAAGAACAGAACACCACAATCTCTTAGACGCCATTCTGCTCCAGCGCATCAACAATGACGGACTACGATGAAAGCTTGCTCAGGACGGGTCTGTGTTGAAACGCTGCCGTCAATCAACAATCGTGGGAGGGGCGTCCGTGCGTGTGACGTCACACGGTCGAACGGCTTGATTTTGAGATGGGGGGAAAACATATAAGGAGATTAAAACAAAAACACTGGATGGATTTTTATCATTATATGATGGTTGTGTACAGGCACTGCCAACACACATTTCAGTACAATCAACTTGTAAAAGTACATGTACCATTATATAACCCCTTTAATGAAACCCTTATAACACGTTTAGTGTCAGAATATTGGACATATGTTTCTGTTGCTGTATACAATGTTGTTATTATATAATGAAAATATAATATAATATTGAAAAGGAAAGAGGAAAAAAATATGTCTTTGTTAAAATTGCAAGGAACCTAATTGAGAAATATTTATATTATTAATTTATTATTATTAATAATAATAATATTTAAAATATGATATTAAGTGTAATACTTTATATATATATATATATATATATATATATATATATATATATATATATATATATATAATTTATTTATTTATTTATTTCACTTAAGTGATTTAAAGTGATTTATATAGTAAGTGATTTTATTTTTCAAAAATATTTATTAAATATATAGAATTATTTTAAAGATTTACACGATATTGGTTTTACTTGACATTTATACTTTAAAAATTAAATAATATTTTAAGTGTTATTAATTTAAAGAACTGTGTTCGATAGTTACAATTGAATATTTCTATGGTTTTGAACGTGGGATCGAGAATCATGCTGTTTTTGCTAATGATTTCTTGAATTTTGGTATGGTGACAACCATATAATCCAATAGAATGTAGAATAAAATATAACCCCCATTCTGCATAGCAATAACATCCTCCCATTAAAGTAACTGCTGTCTGTCTTCTCTCAGTACAGCTTAAAACCGTCAAAGCTACAGCTGTGCTCTATGTGAAGCCCCTTTCAGCTTGAGGAAGATTGGTGTAGGCCCTGTATGGCTTCATTGTCTCTCTCATAAAAGGCATCTGTACAGCCCAGCAAGAAAAATCTCTGAAATCAGTAGGATTTTGAGTCAGTGGCCCACCCACGCCAATCAGCGATCTTATTTGCCTAAATAGACCTCCCGCAGGTGCCTGAATTGAGTCACCATCACAACTTCTGAGAAGTTTTTAAACAAAGGGTTAAGTCATTTTGCACTATGTGTTTTCCAAGATGTTTGTCTGGAGTGTGTTTTTTGGGTGGTATATGAGATGAGAAGTGAGTCAGTCTTGTGACCTTGACCCCTTACTATATTTGGAAGAATTAACACTGATGTTTAATGTTGTGTATGTTTTAGCATGTGTTTCTGTGAGTATGTGCATACATGTGAAAGCAACCGGAGGTCCTCAAGTAAAAAGTGGATAAAGCCTTCGCTCTGAGAGCTGTCTTTAGATCTAATCCTTCAGTGCTAATAGATGCACTAATGGACTATTTCTGAAAAAGGCATGCTGCACGTCGGTTTTGAACCAGGGAGCTCGCTCTCATATAAACTATAAAAGACCTGTTCACACTCTCAAAGAAAGAGATATATTTAATGTGATACGCAAATGCAAATGTGCCTTGTGTTGTTAAGTGCAGCAAAATGATCTGTAGGGGAACATGTTCTTCAGAGCCAAAACAAACTACTGAATAACAGGGTTCCCACAGACATGGAACACCTGGAAATAGATTTTATATATATATATATATATATATATATATATATATATATATATATATATATATATATATATATATATATATATATATATATATATATATATATATATATATATATATATACATACAGTGTTGGGCAAGTTACTTTTAAAAAGTAATTAGTTACAGTTACTTCCAAAAAGTAACAAAATTAGTTACTCGGTTACAAATTTTAAAAGAAGTATACTATTGCGTTACTTTCAAGTAAAATTCAATTTTAAATGCTCAAATGTGACCCCACCTCTACCCCTCTTTAACGGAACTTAAAATACATGTGCATGTTCAATTATTTATGATAAATCTGAATATTATAATGAAATGGACACTTAATACAATACATTATTAACAGACACATGAAACATTGTACACATATCTAAAAAAAAAATGTTGCTGTGGGACAAAGTGAGACTAGCCTCCAATCAAATGCCATGTATGTAGATATTATGTTTATATAGTGGATCAATGCAAATAACACAATAGATGTTTTGGAACTTTTAATATTTATTGCCCCTCAACAGGCCACAACTGGGCAAAATTAAATTAAGCTTGTTAAGCAATATACCAAAAAGAAATAACAAATATATACACTCTTTGTAGTGCAAATAAAACAAAACAAAAATTACTGAAAAAATGCTGTACTTCAAGTAGAACAGTGAAACAATATTAGGTGCTTTCAATGTAACTGGAAAGTGCAATGTATAGGAAAACGAAGGATATACATAATTATGATGGGTCGTTCGTGAATGAGCGTTAGTGATGATGGATCGACTCGTTCGCGAATGAGCTTTTGATGGGTCGTTCGCGATTCGCCGGCTCTTTTAGGGGAACGTCGGGAGCTGGCTCGCATATCTGAAGAGCCGACTCTATTTTTACAAATTTAGCCTATAGAAATTAAATAATTATGTAATAAAAATTGAAATATTATAGTCAAAGTCATTTAAAGAGCCGTTTGTGAGACAAAAGAGCTGTCTCTTTTCAGTGAGCTGAGTCAAAAGAGCCGAATGCCCATCATTACTATGCGTGCTTTCGAACACCCGCCCAACTCTACCTCTGATTGGCTTACAATGACATTTTACTCTACCTCAGCCAATCGTCAGCATTTATGCGCTTGTCTTGTGCTCTGCCCACTAACCAAGGAAGAACAGTAAAAAAAGGATTTTCCTCTCGCTCAGAGATCTAGTTGGTCTGATGAAAAAAAAACAGCTTCATCAGTTATAGTAACGCGCCGCATTTTTTGGCAGTAACGGTAACGGCGTTATTAAGATGAGAAGAGTAATCAATTAGATTACTTCTTACTGGAAAAAGTAATGCCGTTAGTAACTGCGTTATTTATAACGCCGTTATTCCCATTACTGTATATATATAACAAAACATTTGACAAACAGAAATGAAATAGTGAGTCCCTAAACAGAGGAAGGGTCAGTGTCAACTGTGAGTATGAGGACGATCCTCTGTCCTTCCTGTCTCCCTGTAGCATTGTTTTTGTCCTCTTATATTACGGACATTGCAGTTCTTTCTCCTGGTGTTTTTCAGAGTCAGGAGAAAGGTCCCTTTAATGTCCTAAGTTATTGGAACTGTGACTAATTGTATTCCGCCTGTAAACTGTTATGTCTTAAGAACTGTTCCACAGGTGCATGTGCAAAAATTGTTTACGGTTCATTGAACAAGTATGAAAAACATTGTTTAAACACTTTCCAATAAAGTTCTGTAAAGCTTATTTGGGTTTTACAAAATTAAATTAAAATACACTATCTCGAAAAAGGGAAAACCAGAACCTACTTTCCAAATTATAAGTATCTTAATTAACCAATTGGGATGCAGTCAAATTTAATAGGATATGTGTGTTACAGGGGTCACCAGGAGAGAGAGGAGCAGCTGGACCAGGAGGACCCATTGGTCTAACAGGACGCAATGGCCCTCAGGGACCCCCGGGACCCGCTGGAGAGAAGGGTGGTCCGGTGAGTGAGCATTGTTAGCAGATTAATAAAATGCAATTTTTAGCTTGTACATTGTCCCAATAAGTAAGCATAATTATTAAATTGAACAAGTCAATTGGGCCATCATCTCATTTGTTGACGAGATGAATAGCAAAATGGGGCCTAATTTACCTGAATTCACCCTGAAGAAAGTAAAATAGCAACTGTGCTTTTATCAGATGTGTGGAAGTGATGCACTAATGTCTAGAGATTCCTGTGGGAAATAACATGGGCCAGAGGGAAAGAGTTTTAGTTCATTAAAATTCATCTTTTCCATAAACACATCTACCAGAGATAGCTTAGCGAGTTTAATGCAGCATCCAAACAAAAGCTTAATTCAGTTAAAGCTGAAATCAATTAGTTGACTGAAAGGTTCTATAATAATTACTGAACATACTCTTCTGCATAGTGTATAAATACTGTTAATGAATTGCGGTGGATCTGCCATTAGCTTTGTTTGCTCAGACTCCCTGTATTAATTGGATTAAAGTATTCCTCATAGGACGTAATGCATAGAGGTGCATATTAATTTGAATATTGAGTCATCAATGTAAAACGTTATTTCTTAACTTCACTCAGGGTGAGAAAGGACCTGCTGGTCCTGCCGGTCGGGATGGCATCCAAGGTCCAGTCGGTCTCCCTGGCCCAGCCGGACCTCAGGGTCCACCTGGAGAGGACGGTGACAAGGTGCAGCACTTTATTCCAAACTCCACAGCATGACGTTATAATAAATAGACATCATGTCCATCTCACATCTGCACACCATTAGTGATGCTGCCGACAGAGTTTTAACTTATCCATCACTATAATCAAACAAGACACAAAATCATTACTAGTGAAATGTTGAAACCAGTGAAATTAAGGAGCACACACACACTTCTACACACATGCACATAAACCAAGTAAACAAATGTGTTCTGAGGCTAATGTATTCCAGAATCTATTATCGACCTTTTAAATGTAGAACGGGGCTTTTTTAGACCCTTATCACGTCCCAAGCTACATTATTCTTTTCGGCTGTGGCGGCAATGGTGTTGGAGGGGCCAAGTAATCAATTAATTGCAAACACACCCCAAGGTCTTGGTTTTACTGTTCAATTAAAATCTCTGGAGCAAAGTTTACTCTGCCATTGAGGCTGAATTGACCTTGAGAAATTTTTTTTGATGACCCGGCAACAAGGGAACAGTTTTAAACAAAGCGCCAGTTACTCAATTTTCAAAAACATTCTCATTATTTTTTTTCAGGGAGAAGTTGGAGAGCCTGGTCAAAAGGGAAGCAAAGGTGACAAGGGTGAATATGTAAGTTGAACAATATTCAAACTATTTATAAAAATGATCTTTATTTATATTTGGGGATAATAATTAAAACATTTAAATATAAATTAAAAAAAAAATATTTGATCACACTGAGCAATACATTTGTTAGAGTATTTATGAATCTTTGTTAATGTTAATAAAAATAAACATTTTAATTTAATGTTAGGCGAGAACCTAACTGGATCTTGCGGAAGCTCAAACGTGCTGCGTAACATGAGAATGAATCTCATTGGTTGTTGCTGAAGCTCAAACGTGCTAGTACGTAACTCAAGAATGAACCTCATTGGTTCTTGCGGAAGCTCAAATGTGCTGCGTAACACGAGAATGAACATCATTGGTTCTTGCGGAAGCTCAAATGTGCTGCGTAACACGAGAATGAACATCATTGGTTCTTGCGGAAGCTCAAATGTGCTGCGTAACACGAGAATGAACATCATTGGTTCTTGCGGAAGTTCAAATGTGCTGAGTAAGACGAGAATGAACCTCATTGGTTCTTGAGGAATCTCAAACGTGCTTTGTAACACAAGAATTAACTTCATTGGTTCTTGAGGAAGCTTAAACGTGCTGAGAATAACAAGAATAAACCTCATTGGTTCTTTTGAAAGCTCAAACTTGCTGCGCAACACGAAAATGTATCTCATTGGTTTTTGCGGAAGCTCAAACGTGCTGCATAACACGAGAATGAACATCATTGGTTCTTGCCGAAGCTCAAACGTGCTGCGTAACACGAGAATGAACCTCATTGGTTCTTGCCGAAGCTCAAACGTGCTGCGTAACACGAGAATGAACCTCATTGGTTCTTGCCGAAGCTCAAACGTGCTGCGTAACACGAGAATGAACATCATTGGTTCTTGCGGAAGCTCAAAGATGCTGAGAGTCACAAGAATGAACCTCATTGGTTCTCGCATGTCAAGCGAAAAGGCTCGAGCTTCCGTCTATCATTACTGATGTGTGAGTTAATGAATGTTTGTATGTGAATAAAAGCCTTAATTAAATCTGTTCATCGTCATCATGTTTCTTCATAAAATGTGGACTAAACCGCTCGAATCCTATGGATTATTTTTATGATCTCCTTATTAACTATTTGAAGCATCAAATTGGTAGTTGCATAGACTGTCAATGTAGTTAAAGAGACTTTATATAAAGTGGGACCATATTTTTTCTTATGTATTAGTTGCATTAATTATGCACTTACTATTATTTATGCACTTGGATGCAAAAGCAACCTTATTTTAAACAAATATTATCTTAGAATGATCAATGAGATAGATTCTTTATAACCAGTAATCTTTAATCTTTGCCCTGATTGTCTGTTGCTGTAGGGTCCTCCAGGCCCAGGAGGTCCTCAGGGTGTAGTTGGAGCTCCAGGTCCTGCTGTGAGTACTTACAACCGTTCATTTCAGCCATATGGGATAACATCCAAATGTTTACCTCTTTCCTCCATTCATCTTCAAACTATATATGTGAAATCATAGCAGTAACAAAGATAAAGTAGCCTAACTTAATAAATATACATATATATCAACCAAGTATCACTTATATAAGTATCAAGGTTTAAATCTGGCAAAGGGTTATTCGTTTAATCCAATGTTTTGTGTTTGCAAGTCATTAAAACACTTGCAACATTGTAACAATTGGCCTTATAGGGAGGGTGACAGTTATGTCAACTGGACAAAATGTTTTCACATTGGGCCACCCTGGTTGTTTGACCCTGGTCCACATTACTCCAGGGAGATTTTCCCTGTATTAAGTACACTTTTAAGTTCCTTTGAATAAAAGTGTCTGTTGAATGACTAACTACTCACATTTGCTCAGTTTTGCCTCTGTCAGGCAGCCTGCTGAGTTGATAAAGCAGCAGTGTGAGTAAGTATCAGGGCCAGGTGGTACACAGTTGAATGTTTAAAGTTTATGACTCAAGCTGAACACTCCCAGCTGGGCCTCTCCGTTTCCTTGATACATTAGCTCTATAAAAGCTGATAATTACACCTATTCTCTGCAGTTATGTGAAGAACATTCTTGGAAACTATTCTGCTTTACTGTTAAATGACTTGATGTTAATGCTGATAGAGATCTTAGTCACTTAAATATGAGCAATATTTGACCGAACAGGGATTCTTTCTATGCATCCGTTTTTGTTAGAACTGTACATAAAAAAAAAAATAGAAAATTAATTATATGCAGGTATGTGATTTCCACACGAACTCTGTGTTTTCTTAAACAATTACTACACAAATTGCAAAATGACAACACTTCAAGAGCTAGTGGTGCTGTGTGGGACACCCTTGGCATTTCAGTCCTGAGTCCAGAATGAACATTTGACAAGCGCCAAATGCAAGAAAAGAAAAAGGGTGTTGGCGAGTATACGATACGGCTTTACTTGGCAGTCAGTGCGATTTATCAAACCGTAAAGGCTGCTATTTAATTATACAAGTACTGTATATAGTCAGATGCGCTGCATGTTTCAGAGTGAAACGCAGCACTGTTTTCGTTTATACACACAAGGAGCTCACAATCAAATGTTTTCAGTTTCTTAGAGCAACTCGTTTTGCTGTAAATGCAACATACCAACCATCTTCTTAGATTTGTAATGAGAATTGCTTATAAATCTGTTGTCAACAAAAGACAAGCTTTAAGGTCTTCCTGTGGTTTCCAAAATAAAAGCTCTATGGTTTAACATTTGAAAGGAGAGAAATTATGACAGCCATAAATATTAGTGTTGTAATTTTATTTCTGTTCTGTAATATTATTATTATTATTATTCATTTTTATTTATGTTAAGAAACATTTAAGGAGGGAGTGCCTGGTTTCCCCTCTTTTCTGTCCTTCACTTATATCAATCAATTCAATAAAAAGCCCTCAAATGAAAAAATGTAAAAACAGTATTGTGATTAAAACATTTAATATACAATTAGTGCATTTTGAGTAAATTTTTTAAAGATGTTTAGCTTATTAAATTAACGTTAAATGCAACCATTGATAATTATAATGATATATATCATTTTTGCTTTACAAAATATTTAATTATTGCATTTCCTCAATAGTCTCCTAAACAAATACACCATCCTGTTCTGCAGTGACTTGCCATTCAGACATCTAACCTCACATCTCTTTAATAACTTCCCCTTCCACTGACCCTGTAGAGCAAGCGGCGTCAGAAATGAGGGCAACACATTCTCACCCTTCATAATTCCTCTGGGCGTTACTCTGAATGGCACATCTTTTCAAGCCTGACTTTTGATGTCTCAGGGGGTAGATCTAATTTTCATGCTTGTCTGCGCCGTACAGTACATTTTGAAAGACATTCTTGGGTCAGAAAGTTGATTTTACTTGTACAGAGTGTGTTGTACTACACTTCTCCACCATCAAGTTCAGAGTTTGTATCAGTTTCAGATGTTAACTGTCAGTGTGTTCTCATTTGTCTGACTGTTTTTCTTATGTAGGGAAGTGACGGTGAGCCCGGACCCAGAGGTCAGCAGGGTATGTTTGGGCAGAAGGGAGATGAGGGGCCCCGTGGTTTCCCAGGTCTTCCCGGTCCCGTCGGACTGCAGGTACAGTTTTCATCTGCTACGGATCTGCTGCATTCATATTGTTTAATATACACAAAGCTCGACTATTAAATATCATCTAAGACTGTGAGGCAGGATAATTAAGCAAGGAGAGCAATAGTCATTTTTAAAATCTGGATTTTACTATGTTGCTCTAAACATGGCTGATTGATTCCATCACTTTAGTTTTTGTGCCACAAATTGGAATAGCAAACAAAAAGACACTTTTTGGACAAACAGATTCCATTCCAAGTGTATGCCATTGGTTGAGCCATTGTTGCAAATATTGAAATAGAAGTATTGTAATAATCAGGGTTTACACGTTTCAGGGAAATCACAAATCAGCTTGTTTACTAATATACTACCATTCAAAAGTTTGGGGTCATTAAGATTTTTTTTAAAGTAATTAATACTTTTATTCAGCCAAGATTCTTTAAACTGAACAAAAGTGAAGGTACATTAATTTATAGTGTTACAACATATTTCTATTTCAAATTAATTCTGTTTTTTTTTACTTTCTGTTCATCAAAGTATCCTTTATCCTGAAAAGAATCCCGGTTCCCGTAAAAATATTAAGCACGGCAATTGATTTCAACATAAAATAATAAAAGACTTTTGAGCAGCAAATCAGCATATCAGAAAGATTTCTGAAAGAGCATTAATAATGTTGCTGAAAATTCAGGTTTGCCATCACAGGAATAAATTACATTTTAAAATATATTAAAACGTCTCGGGTTACGACTGTAACCCTTGTTCCCCGAGAAGGGAACGAGACACTGCGTCATCGTTATGACACTTTTAGGGAACTTCAGCGTAGCGCGTCTGAAGCATGAATGAAATCTGTCCAATCCTGATAGGTGCTGCGTCATTACGTAGTAGATGACGGCATAACCGGAAGATACAAAGGGACGCCCAGCACAAACACACATTAGCTCTTTTGCGATGAAGCAAGCGCTCTGACCGTGATAGGTGTGGCGACGAGACGCAGTGTCTCGTTCCCTTCTCGGGGAACAAGGGTTACAGTCGTAACCCGAGACGTTCCCCTTCGAGGGAACTCGAACTGCGTCATCGTTATGACACTTTGGGGAACGAAATACCCACTATTCCACATCGTAATCACGCCCGCCCTAGTGTGAAGCTGAAAGACCAGGCACACTTAGGACGCGAGCACTCTGGCGCCAGGCGTCACAGGGAGTTGCAGACTGTAGAAACGTATGAAGGTGTGCGGGGTGGCCCACCCGGCCGCCTCGCAGATCTCCTGAAGCGAGACGCCAGAAAGAAGAGCCTCCGAGAAGGCCATGCTCCTGGTGGAATGTGCCCTCACAGCCATAAGTGAAGGCAAATTGCGCACCTGATAAGCCGTGGCTATAGCCTGGACAATCCAATTGCTGATTGTCTGTTTAGATGCAGGCAGCCCTTTCTTGGGTGAACCAAAGCACACCAACAACTGGTCTGACTTCCTCCACTGAGAAGACTTCTCCAAGTAAACCCTTAGGGCTCTGACTAGGCAGAGCAGGTGAAGTCTCCCCTCTTCCGCCGTCCCATGAGGTGGAGGATGGAAGGCCTGAAAAACCACTGCCCGTGCCGCACTAGACGGCACCTTGGGCACATAGCCCGGTCTAGGATGTAAGATGGCCTTAACACCGCAAGGGGCAAACTCCAGGCAAGTTGGCGTTATAGGATTGGACAGATTTCATTCATGCTTCAGACGCGCTACGCTGGGGGTGTTCCCCAAAGTGTCATAACGATAACGCAGTTCGAGTTCCCTCGAAGGGGAACTTTACATTTTTTCCAATTTTTTACTCAACGCATCTTTGGTAAAAACCATTAAAAACTCCTACAGACCCCAAACATTTGAACAGTAGTGTAGCTGTCTCTGTGTATTGAGATATGACAAAGTATTATAACATCGAAAAGTGACACACTTTACCTTTATGGAAATAATGAGGTGAATTTCAAATGACAACAGAGACTCAACACAGCAAAATTATACAGTCAATCAAAGCAATTGACTAGAATCCAAAGGTAATTGGAATAGTGATTCATCCCTACTGTGCTAATTGTTTGTGCTCTGCATCTCCTTGTTAGTGCATCTCACTGATCCTCCGCAATAATTATTTTTGATCCGAAGAAATTAACCATCTTAATTCGTTTTCTCTGAAGTTTCGAATAACTTGCTAATGGGGAGAAATTGGGCTTTATTGGAATGGAGACATTTCATTATCTTTTCAAAACTGAGCCTGCAAAATATACCTTATTAGCTATTTTGGCATTTGGGAAAATTGTCTGCCTCAAAATGACTATGAAATTACACCTATGTCCTTTTCTAATAACACAACATTTATCCAAACAATAAGCAGTAAGATATGCATTCGCTGGTACCAAAGAGCATGTCTGCCAAATACAATGACCCAGAATATCCTTCTAATTACAGATGTTAACTATTAACAATGAAGAGATGTCTGTTGGTATTGTTGTGTGATAATGATCTGAATAACATTCAAACCTCTTTAGTCAAGCACAATTATATTTCAAAATGAAATGCTTGCCAAGATTTGCCTCTTTTTGTGTTTCATATTTTCAAAGTAACACAGAGTGTGACCAGGGACGTGCACAGAGATTTTGAGGGGCAGGGGCTCAAGTGAAAAAAAGGGCACTTCTCATAATTACGTTTTTTTTTTTTTTACTTTTTTTAAACAAAAAATATATTAACACAACTCACGCAATTGTTTCATTTTCAAAAGATGTCTACAAAATAATCAGTTCACACAGAAACCATGGTCTCCATAGTAGGCTATTCATAGGTTTATAGAGCAGCAAACCATGCAACAATGTGCATGTTTTCTATGCTACTAGTTTCAATCAAGTATATATGTGATAAACCTGATGGTGACATGGACTTAGTTTCACATTTGAGGGAGGACTGTATCATCATCATCAAATAAAACCTTCAAAATCCAAATTTAAGATGAAGTTTGTTTTAAACCTACTATCCTCCATCTGTTTGCATCTGTAGATTTCTTCTAAATTCACCAATTTAGATTTCTACATTTGAGGGGGAAAGACTCTTTATACGTAAGTCATTAACTTTAATAATAAGCATTTTAGGCCATAAAAAGTCATAAAAACGTCCGGATTTTCCATACAAGGTCATAAATTACATTTAGCCACGTCTTAAATTGATATGCTCATTCATTCATCGCGATATAATTTTTCTCGATAAAACAATATCAAGTTCGAGCATGGGCGTAGGTTTGGTCACAGCTTTGGTGGGGACATATATATTCTATTATATAGATATAAGAAAGAATAGATATATTCTATTCTTAAAAAAAAGTGCATTAGATTAAACTGGGAAGGGTCATAAAACTTGCATATTGTTATCCTAGGTTTACTGCTTCTATTGTTCTCAATTGTAAGTCGCTTTGGATAAAAAGTGTCTGCTAAATGAATAAATGTAAATCTGTTGTAGTTTGATGCTGTCTTTCCTGAATACAAAATGGTTAATTAATTTTGTAGTCTATCCTATGGCTAGCAAGTTTAACCCTCCTACCAGATATTGTTATTTGGATATTATCAATCAAATAATGATTCATTATATTTGAATAACCAACAGTGTTAACTTTTGCCTTTTTAACATTGCCAACATGTTTTCCCAGCACATGTGTCTAGCAAGTAGGCTACACTCACAAATACATTACATAAACAGAATGTAGAAACGAGAAATGTCTCAAATGATCCACTGTTTATGACTGCAAGATTCTAAGTTAAGGTAGGCTAATTAACATTCAGTGACTTGCTAACGCAGCATTCTATCATGATAGCGCGACTTCTATGAGTCTATCCGTGCTGCACACCCCTAATTAATGCTCCTAACCTTGAAAGATTGCAGAAGCTAGGTTTAACTGTAACAATATCCTGGGTAACCAGGATCACCAGTTAATACTATTTTCCACAGTAGAATCTGCATTTGAAAGCCTGGTCAGTCACTACTACTAGTTATTTGTGTGGCTAGTTATTTTTGCCTACTTACACTCTGCTTTATGAAAAAGCTTCGTATGTCCCCTTTCTTCTTCTTGGGTGACATAGCTGATCTACAAAGTACAAAAAGGGGCAAAAAACGGAATATTAAAATGTTTTACTTTTTACTTTGTATATGGCAGGCAGAGAGACAGCCCTGGTAACTTACCGTCGGCGTCGTCACACACACTCACACACACACACACACACACACACACCACCCGCTCGCTGCCAGTGAGTGCAAGCACAAAAAGTAGTCCCGGCCCGCGCGTGTAGTCTGCCTGTCAGATACCCCGCCGCTAATCAAATTACGGCGTATCTTGTACTGTCGTCGTCCTGGCCGTTGGAATCGAATAGCAGCGCAAAGATCCAAATGCAACGCAAATATCAAAATAGCAGTTCAAAGGAGCTTGCTAAATATTGGTGGGGACAAATTTGTCATCTCAAAATATTGATTGGGACTAGTACCAGGCGTCCCCCCCTAAACCTACGCCCTTGAGTTCGAGTCAATATCGTCAATACTCGATATCAATATCGAGTTTGATAAATGTTCGATATAATGTTTATGTGCCAAAAGCGGAACCAAACTCATTTAAACCGCACGCGCCTCACGGACTGTTTATCCGCTCGGCTCAAAGTCCAAACGGCAGCGCGCGCGAGCTCACTGGAGCAGATGCGTTTACTCTGATCGGCGCATCAGAGAGGGGGCGCTACAGAACTCCTGGCCTGATATTTAGATACACTATTCAATAAATATATTTGTTTGACATGGAAGCTGTGCGCAAACAGGAATATATTATTTTTCAAAAAGTAACAAAAAAAAGCACCCCAGAAAAAAGGGCACTTTCTCTCCAGGAATAAAAAGGGCAGGTGCTCAAGCCCCCTTTGATGTCAATGTGTGCACGTGCCTGAGTGTGACACATTCACAGGCACCCACATGCAAATGCGCTAATTGCCATGAGGTTCCTTCTACTGCTAATTACCAAAAACATTTTATTTGATTAATAGTGTTTACCCAATGGCTCAAAGTTGTAAATGTATATTATTAATATTCAACACTTGTTAGACTGATTGCTATTATAAATGATTTTCACGAGGGAAGAGGAAACATATCAGCATATCCTCTCTTGTTACTGAACCTTTTAGCATTTTTGAAATTGTAATAAGTGAACTCTAACTGGGATTATATAACCTGGAATTGTGCCAGATTAATATGTAAAACGTTTTTTTCTAGGGTTTGCCAGGACCACCAGGTGAGAAAGGAGAGAATGGAGATGTTGGCTCAATGGTGAGTTCGTAGTTGTCAAAACGCTTAATTTTGTCATAATTAGTACATAATTAGTATGTAATCATACATACTTGTTCATTAAAATACAATTACAACAAACGTTTGTGAATCTATATTTAACTTAATGTTGTTATAAAAACAGCAAGTGATAAATAATTAGTATTTTGTGTTAAGGTGCATTCACATTTACCATTGCCCATCAAAATTTTGTGGGTAAAATCCAGTCATTTCAATAGGAATCTACATGATTGGGACTTTCACGTGAGGGCGGCAAAAGTTCCCTGCACAGATTTATCTCAGCCTCAAGTTGCTCACACAAATTCACCATGTTGACCAGTAGAGAGTTCCTTGGTTTGAATATGACTTCTGTGTGAGCGGTGCTTATTAATACATTGCTACACTATTGACAGTAGAGAATCAACCATTTATGCCTGCAAAATTGTGCCGAAATGTCGCTAATGTGACTGCACATTTAAAGTATTAGTGCTAGTGCTACTGATTCACAAACAAAGTCATTTGGATGTGCTGATTCTTGTAATGTATCTTCTAATGGGCAGATTCAAACCAAACGCCTGTGAATCATTCTGACCTGAGTTTAATGTCTTAATCTGTTTGACAACGGCTGTTTCTTTTACAGGGTCCACCTGGTCCTCCTGGTCCCAGAGGTCCTCAAGGTTCTAGTGGAGCAGATGTGAGTTTAACTGTAATATATTTGTATAGAAACTCTGAAGTGAATCAGAGGTTATATGTTCCCTGTCATTATTTTTGGTTGACAACCTCATTTAAGTACTGGTGTGAGTCTCGAAATGTCCCGTTCAAACAGCAACTTGCCGTAGCGTTGCGAATACTGTCTGTATGAACATGCAACAGGAGTCAAGTCCGAATTCTCTTACCAGAAACCAAAATCAAAGATGGTGATGTCCATACAACTGAAAAGTCGTATCACTTTTGATACGATAAGAGTCAATCTATCAAACCACAAGTTCATCAAACCGCAAGTTCATCCGTCAAATCTTCATTAACTGACAGCAGCTTTGATATCTGGAAGAGCGGAGCATTGTGGAGAAGAGTGACTGGATCTAAAACCTTCATATGACATACAGCTCATATCTAAGTTGCTGTAAGTTACCGAAAGCAAACCACTCCTGAAAACCCGCCACGAACGGTAGACACGCGTTTGTGCAGTGCAGAGCGGCTCTCTCGCACTGTATGACATGACAGACAACTAGTTGTCCAGTTCCGTTCACACAGCTTGGGTTTTCTGAGATTGTGTTTGTGAGTGCTGAAAATATACGGGTGGAGTTCAGTTATAGAATGCTGTTGTCACCCCAGTAAATAACTTAATTGTGAGTGAGCGTAACCATATTAAGGACACAAATACAGGACTGAGAACCGTATTCTGCTGCTATGTGAACGTGGCCAGAGAGATTTGAATCAACTATGTTGCTATTTGTTTGACAGGGTGCTCCTGGCCCTCCTGGAGGTATCGGCTCAATGGGTGGAAATGGTGAAAAGGTGGGTTTTTCTTGAATAAATCTCTTCAAAACATTAATATACATAAATATTTTTGTAGTTATTATGTTGAATGTACCCAGATGTCACATTGTCTTCCTTTATCTATTCCCCTCAGGGTGAGACTGGCGAGGCAGGTAATCCAGGACCACCAGGAGAGTCTGGTCCAGGAGTAAGTGTATTTTTGTGTTTTAGAGTTGTTGATTATAATTTTCTGTGTTTTTACCTGATAAATCTGACCTGCATGTAATCTATTAGATTAGGCTAGTCTAGAAGGCTAATCTATTGACATTTAGGGAACATAATGACACAAACCCTTCTGTTTTCAAAATGAACACATTCAGCTAATGATCGTTATGGTATATAATTTGCACAGGCAGTTTAAGGCTGCTTCAGTCCTTTGCAATGACTGTATTTTACTCTGCTGAAGGCTTCACAGACTTCAATATTCACAGACATGTATATGGTTGTATATGCTGTGAACATCACTTGCATTCCAGATGGTTGCTGTTATCATCCTTTTTCACCCAGGGACATTATTTTGTCTGTCGCCTGCTGCACAGACCTGTTCATGTGATATCAGCATCTTAAATGATGTTTGTTTGTTGGTCGAAGTGCTTTCTGAGACTAAAGAGGACAGTCTATCTTACTATTACTTTCTTTTTGGAACAGAAGTTTAAGGCAACATTCAAAGTTTTTTTTTTGTTTACACTTATTATTAATATACTGATTGCTGCTCGCATCTAGTTCAAGGCATTGACGCTTGCTTAAAGATTAACTACAGGCTCAGCGCCCTCCTGCTTCCACCCGCTTTTATCTACACCCCTACCAGAAGCCTACGATCGGTAAATGAGCGACGGCTCGTGGTACCATCACAGAGAGGCACAAAATAACTCTCCAAAACATTTTCGTTCACTGTTCCTACTGGTGGAACGATCTCCCTGCCTTCATCCAGAATGCAGAGTTCCTGACAACATTCAAAAGACAGCTGAAAACGCATCTCTTCCATGAGAACTTAACCTCATCATAAAAAAAAACAATTATATGCTTTCACTTTTTCTTTGATCCCTCACGATTCTAGCTTATTCTACTGTAACCAATGTCTGAAACTTTGTATTTGGAGCACTTTTTGTGTTTATTTGCCTCTTCGCGATGAATCGCTTGCTGCTGTATTCCTCATTTGTAACTCCCTTTGGATAAAACAAAATTCTCAATATGATTACAACCTACAAATCTGACTACTTCTCCACGGACAATTCAAACAACCTCCAGTTATCAATATAATAAAATAATATACTACAGTGTGCTGAGGTAATTCCCTTCCTGAATACTTACAATACAGTCCAATACTTCGAGGTAATTTCCCTCCCAAAGTGTTGGGATGGTGTCCCGTCAAAAGGCTACTATCACTTCCTCAAACCACACCTGAGCACCAAGTCTTTAGCATCTATATACACTCTCACTGTCCTGGTCCGACACAAAGGATCATTAATACTAACTCTGAGGAGTACACTCTCACCCCGAAGTCGGATCTATAGTCTTCCATTACATAAAACATTCCCATCACATTAGCCAAAAAACACTTTAGTTACTCTACCTCTTCTTGGCCTTGAAAACAGCATAGTGCCAGCTTTGAACTCGTTGTGTCCTTTCTTAGGGACCCAAAGGTGAGCTTGGAGAGAAAGGAGAAGCCGGCCCTCCTGGAGCTGCAGGACCCGCCGGTGCAAGAGGACCCCCTGGAGATGACGGTCCCAAAGGAAACCCAGTAAGTCTGTCTATGACATCCCAAAAGTCACCCTTCATCTGTCAAACTGAAATAATACTGTATGATGACTGAATTGATCCCATTTTTTCCCATTTAGGGTCCTATTGGCTTCCCTGGAGATCCAGGTCCCCCTGGTGAGCCTGGAGTTGGTGTAAGTGTAATATGGAGGCATTCAAATCAATAATCAAAGTGGTTGACGACAGATTTCATTATCGATTAATTGGCTGTTTGCAGTGTGCACAAATAACCTTTGTCACTTTGTGGTTGTAAAATAACAATTCAGTTTCTGTGAGAAATAATGTATTTAAACATGGTGTAGGCAACAGAGCGATCGAGGGAAAAAAACGTGTGCAAGCATGTTAATATTTTAAACCATTTTGTTTCAAAGTCTTTAGCATATAGGCTTCGTTGCACATTGTTGAAAGGAAATCCTTGCGCAATATGTGGAATATCAGTAAAATAAATCATCAACAGATCGTCACAATAGTCATTAGTTACAGGCTTGATATTCAGGCTATATGCATGTCCGATACATTTAAGCAAATGTTGGGAGAAAAATGTGTATGTGTACAAATAATATGATACTTGATGGAAATGAAATATTAGGGCAATGTTGTGATGTAATGTCCTGTTTCACATAGGGACTGGATGGCCTTCCTGGAGACAAGGGAGATGATGGAGAGGCCGGTCAGCCTGTGAGTGATGCTCGACTCTCAATGAAAATCATATTTTATGTTCAAACTAATACAAATTGCTAGTTAATGTATTGAATTTTACACCACAGGGTCCATCCGGTCCATCTGGTGAAGCTGGTCCTCCAGGACCCCCTGGAAAGCGAGTGAGTACCTTACCTGGCGTTTGGTTCAGTGTTGGGGAATGTAGATTTGAAAATCATGCTTTCCCCATTATTGTTGAATCACGGAAGCTACACCAGATATTTTGCCAAGAGATCTCTTGTTTATTATGTATCATGTATCAGACATAGGAGAGAAACAAGCATTTAATAATAAGGTTATAGGTGAGGGGCTCTTCATTCCAGATTTCTCTGTTCCCCATTTCTCTATTATCTCACCCCATCATGCCAGCTCTAAATGGTTTCTCAGGGTTTCTCCTCCCTCACCCCCTCATGCCTTTATTTCTCCTTCCTCTCACCCCATCATGCCTTTATTTCTCCTTCCTCTCCCCCCATCATGCCTCTATGTTTCTCCTTCCTCTCCCCCCGTCATGCCTCTGTTTATCCTTCCTCACCCCGTCATGCCTTTATTTCTCCTTCCTCTCACCCCATCAGGCCTTTATGTTTCTCCTTCCTCACCCCTTCATGCCTTCGTTTCTCCTTCCTCTCACCCCATCATGCGTTTATGTTCTCTGAGGTGGTACAGTAAGGATTGAGCTTAAAGGGTTAGTTCACCCCAAAATGAAAATTCTGTCAGTAATTACTCACCCTCATGTTCCAACCCCGTAAGACTTTCGTTCATCTTCGGAACACAAATTAAGATATTTTTTAATAAATCTGAGAGCTGGATCACTCCTCCATAGGCTTCTAAGGGATCGAAACTTGCCGGCCCAGAAAAGTTAAAGACATCGTAAAAATAGTCCAAGTGACTACAGTGGTTCTATCTTTAAGTTTATCAAGCGACGGGAATACTTTTTTTGTGCAAAACAATACAAACTATCCCTCTGTGTATACATTAGTGGTACATTACAAAAGCAAAATCCATCCACATGCTCAAATCTTATCTAAAATGAGAAAAATAGTGATGTATCTGGTGGTGAGGTATTATTTTAGTTTGTATTATGCTCAACGTCTTTACCTGCAGTATGTTAATCGCAAGCACATTCACTGTTAATCTGAAAGATTTTCTTCACCACTTGTAAACCATAGTATATATTCCAGGATTGTTCTAAGTGAATTGTAGGTAAATTATTCAACTTAATCCAGCGCTCTTTTTATTTTTACCCAGCAAAATTATTCAGTACTTGAGTAAACAGGCTGAATTACTCAGACCGAATCTTCAACCAATTTGGATCGTTCTTCGTACCGTTTGATGCATTCATTGAAAAAGAACTGACTCAAAGAGTGAATCATTTGCTAGTCGTGCATCTCAGTTCATATTCTAAGCATAGTGATATAGCATTTCGTGTCGCTACAATGCTACTTTAAAAAAATTACTTGCTACTAAAAACACAACACTATTTTAAAAGTTTGTTGAGACTGTCAAGCCACTGATACATGTATTTAAACTCGTAGTGTCACTATTTGTAGATAACTACTCCCCAACACTGATTTGGTTTTATTATTATTACAACAGCTCAGACTTGGTGTAAGAGATTTAAACAGACCCCACTGTAAGTGTCGAATCTTGATGCGTAACAAGTACCAGACAATGGGATCTTTTGACAACACCCTTGCAACCACATAGAAATGTACTAAAACACTCAAAACAGCATTGGTTTTGCATGGGCAAGCACCACTTTTCATTAAGAAAATGTAAAAATGTACCTTTGTATTACCCCTTTGTTCCTTTTGTAATCTGCTGAGACAAACATTTTCAAATAGGTTTATGAGCTTCCCTTGTAAATTCATGCTAAAAGAAGCCTATATTTTATGGGGCACATTTATTTTTAACAGATCTGAACTACACAAACAATAAATCTTTAAAAGCGGAGCACAGTCAGGATTTTACTGGGTCTTCCCTCAGTAAATTGTTCCCAAGTGAGTAAAGAGCACACGCTGTGCCTGGGAAAATCTCAGCATAAAATTTGTGTGGGTAAAAAAAACTGGTCTCCTCACATCAGTTTGCATTGCTCAAGAGCAGTTGAGCTTAGGCTGACATGTAGACACTTCTATTATAGAATATTGACCAAAGTGGTTTGAATGACAGCACTGTGACGGCAATGTGATAGCCGAAAGGAAATGGAGATGTCCTTGTCAGCTCTGGTGCCATACTCAAGATGTGGCTTAGAATAGATTACACTTTTAGCTCTAACACTATCTTTTATGATCTTATGTAATTACCACTGTAAACTTATAGTTTTCAGTCGTTGGCTCATAACTTGTTTTCTACAGTGAGCATTATTGTTGCATAAATGTATCAACAGAGCCTTGAGCTAAAAGCAATAAAAATGTAGGGATTTCCATTTTTACCCTTCTTGCTTACAACTTAAATAGGTCTACGAAGGAAGCTGATTCAGTCGGCAGATCTCGGCCTTCTCTTTGTCTTGAATCTAAATGCACACACAAATTGATCATGGATTTTTAGGGTGTTGCGATGTGTTTTTGCCTAAGCTGAGAAACCAATAGCATCATTAAGTCTTTCACTAGTTGATCACCTATTTATCTGTATAATCATCTTTATAGTGTTCACAAATGTGGGGACATTAATAGCTTAATATCTGGAATCCTTGCCCACGCCATTAGCCATTGCTATTGCTAACACCTTCGCTCTAAAATTAATTTGTCTTAAACAGGATTTTGCTCTTGTTTTCAGGTAAAAATATCAAACCATCTTTAAAACAAGATCAATTTACTTGAATCAATGCTGTGTGTGAAAATAAGACTTGTTTTTTTAGAGAGTTTATCTCAAATTATGTTACTCCGTTACCAAATGGTAGCGTATTAGCAATAGCTAAACCTTGAGACGTCATAACGGATGTAAAAGGTATATATTATATGTGGTTTCCGGAGTATGTTTAGGTTTTTGTGAGATATCGGTGAACAAGGGCTTCTAAAAATGTATCTTCTGTCATGGGGATGAAACGGAGGAAACATTGTCATGGTACATTTGGATGCTGGACCTTTTTTATTGTTACTAGCTCTGTATGTTGTGTTGAGTTTTATGTTTCTCTCCTCAAGGGTCCTGCTGGCCCAGGTGGTACAGAAGGCAGACAAGGAGAGAAGGGTGCAAAGGTAAAGACAGATTCCATTATTTAAAAAAGCACCCGAACAACCAAACAACATGATTGTCATTTGTATTGCAGCGTAAATCATTTGTCCTCCTGAATGCTTGATTTGTTATCTGTCCTTGCTTTTGTCTGTTGAATCCAATCTCTCACGACACTGAGTGGTCCTGACTTTTAAAATCCTCCCTGAAAGATCTGAGCACAAGAAAGCCTAATTGGATGCCAGGGCAAATTAAGCTTATACTACAGGTTCAATCCCAGGAAGTAACAGGAAATCTATTTTTTTTTTTTTTCTAAAAGCTCTAGTTCTTCAAAATGATTTGTTGATCCAATGGTATTATTCATCTTATCACATTACCCATGTTTGCATGGATATCACAGTTGCCATTTAGGCAAAAGAAAGGAATACGTTGAAAAGATTATTTTAATGGCTGAAAAAACATTAGATTTATAGAAGGTCCTTACATATTTTTGCACATTATACAATTGACACAATATACATATAATTTTTTATATTTAATTTCTAAGTATCTGCTTTGAGTATTTTTTTTTTTTTTTGCTGTATTGATCATTCCATTATTCCTTGATTCTATTTTCGTCACACAGGGCGAGGCCGGTGCTGAGGGACCAGTGGGCAAAACTGGGCCTGTGGGCCCCCAGGGGCCTCCTGGAAAGTCTGGAGCTGAGGGCTTACGTGGCATCCCTGGACCTGTGGTATGCATTTGGAAACTGATATCTCATATAGTCCAAATTGTCTGCATAATTACATTAGAGCAGTGCACAAGAATCTCTTAATTTGAATCATTAAGCTTTTCAAGTTGAATCACTCTCCTTGTCTAGTCAGTAAGTTTGAGTATGTGTGCCGTGGATTAATTGTTGCATATTTGGGTGTGTATTAATGGGCTGATGGTTTCTGTCTACTCTTTCAGGGTGAGCAGGGACTTCCTGGAGCTGCTGGCCAGGACGGTCCTCCTGGACCATTGGTAAGAAGATACAATCAGACCCCATTATGTTGTTTACTCAGACTAATGAATGTAGACTTAAATAGGACATATGTGTGTGTCTTGACAAATTCTAGGGTCCTCCTGGTCTTCCTGGCTTGAAAGGTGACCCTGGTACTAAGGGTGAGAAGGTATGTTTTAACTAGTATTTTTAAAGCACAAAAACAAGACTATTGCAAATGGTACATGCCAATAGATAATTTAAGTTAAAAAAAAAGCCCTGCAATTTTATATTTATTGTATTCATTTTATATTTTAATAAATATATACAGAAATGTTCAAATTGTGGGGGATATTCTTTTATTAAAGAAATTAATACTTTTATTAAGCATGGATGCATTAAACTGATCAAAAGTAACAGACATGTATAATGTTACAAAAGAAATCTATTTAAAAATGCTGTTCTTTTGAACTATTCATCAGAGAATCTTGAAAAAAAAAGTATCATGTAGTTTACCCCAAACCTTTGGATAGTAATTCATATATTTACATTGGTGCCATAAACATCTCCAAAAAGGTTCTACAGTTTTAAAAAATATTTCCTTTGCTAAACAAAACCATGTATATTTACAATAATGCTGAGCCAGTTGAAAGTTTAAGAGGCGAGAGCAACTGGCCTTACTGGCATCTCTATTTCACACACAATGACAAGGCATAAACAAGCTCTTAAATACAGTGTCAGACAATGATTAAACTGTTACTCTGCCTGCAATACATAATCAATGCGGCATATCTCTGTAAATCTGTTTTATGAGAAGAGACGCGCTGAGATGAGTGTTTTCTGTATTAATATTGTGGAGAGCCAAGTACAGTAGCTGTGGCTGTAAATATCAGGTGTTGAATATAAACTAAAGCACTTGAGCAGATTATCTGTGCATTAAATATGATTTTTATTATATGCACTGTTTATTCTGTACATGATAAAATTCATTGTTTGCCATTTCAGTCTTTAATCTGAGGTTTGTATCGATTTGACTGATTGATTGGCAGTTTTCCTCTGCCAAATAATTGCAAACGCATCTATGGAATGCGATTTATCACAGAAAATGTTGTCTATATGTTTTATGTAAAAAGCATCTGCGAAATATAATGTAGGCCTATGTATGTTTTACTCCAGTATTAAAACCCGCCACTTAGTATTAAAGTTTCCTTTTACTTATCCAGGGTCATCCAGGTCTGATTGGTCTGATCGGTCCTCCTGGTGAGTCAGGAGAGAAGGGTGACCGAGGACTGCAAGGACCTCAGGGGCTCGGTGGAGGCAAGGGTGACTCTGTGAGTTAATGCTCTTTAAATACACCTGAGTTAGTTCAGGGTCCGAATGTGCTTTTGTCTGCTAGATAGATGCTGTTATTTAAGAATAAACATTTAGAAGTGTATCTTTACAATGATTTATGTTCATTAAAATGACCTCTTGTTTTTACCCTGACAATTTTTAATTTGCTTTATTGACTTCAGGGTCCCGTTGGTACTCCTGGTCCACTCGGTCCTCCAGGTCCTCCTGGTATTCCCGTAAGCAGTTTTTTTTTTTTTTACTCTAGCACTGATATTGACCATATTTGTGTGTGTATGATTTTCTGATTAAGGCCCATTTTCTGGTCAAACCTTTATTCCACAGCTATTAGGAGTATAGAGGAATAATCATCTTCAATACATGTTTATCAGCAAGCTATTCTCATTTGGCATGCTCACCCATTTTTTCCATTCATGCCACTGCATTTTAGTTATTTTGGTCAGTAATTTAATATTTTTAGGAATTATTTTATTAGCTCTTCATTCATTGTAAAAATACAGCAGCCGCACACTCAAACACTGTGCAAGATCAATTTATTAGCAAGCTTGCGACCTTCTTCAGGCATTAGCTCTTCATTCATTAAAAAAACATGTTGCACATGACAAAATTCTGATTAAAACAGACATACCAGCTGTCTTTGCCAAAACCAGATTAAGATTCTTGATATCCGACAATCAGGTTAATGCATTTTTGCAATGTGCATGTAAACATGGTAAATGTGTTTTTGTTTTTTTTGTTGTTTTTTTTTACATTTGGCTACCTTAACATTTGCTTAATTGATTACTTTGTTGTCCCTATCTTCAGGGCACTCAAGGACATAAGGGATCCAAAGGATCAACTGTAAGTGCTGAACCTTTCCATTACACATGTTCATTTTTTCCAGTGAAAAATTAACCGTGTTTTTGTTTCCCAAGGGTTCAGCTGGCCAGAAAGGAGAGCCTGGCTTGATTGGACCACCGGGTCCTCCGGTAAGAAAAATATTGTATTACATTCTGAGCTCTGCTGAAAATCAAATTGACATATGTCTCCAGTGGGATTGAAGCCGACCCTACATAATTGTCAGTTATTTGTTTTGAATATCTATCACTAGGGCCCAGCTGGTGACATCATCCAGCCCCTCCCCATCCAGACAAATAAAAAATCGAGGAGGTCACCCGACATGCAGGATGATGAAGCAGCGGGAATGATAGATTATGGCATGGAAGGAATGGAGGATGTGTTTGGATCCCTCAACAACCTCAAGCAGGACATTGAACGCATGAAGTTCCCACTGGGAACCGAGGATAACCCTGCCAGAACCTGCAAAGACCTGCAGCTCAGCCAACCAGAATTCCCTGATGGTGAGAGAAAGTTATGCTGTTTCTTTAGCAAAGATAAGGCAGAATTATCAACTTTTGTGATTGTATGACATACACAAGAGTCAGTTAAGTCTGTTTGAAGTAAACTAGGCTTAATAATTAAAGATAAAGAATAACTTCTCTCTTTAATTGGGGCAATATGTTTTTTTTATTTTAACATATGTGTTTTTAACTTTAGGACATTACTGGATCGATCCAAATATGGGATGTATAGGAGATGCCTTTAAAGTGTACTGTAACTTCACTGCAGGAGGAGAAACTTGCATTTTCCCTGATAAGAAATCCTCAGGGGTGAGAGGAACTCAAAAAATAAAAAACTGTATTATCTTGGTGAATTATTTGATCACAGTTTCCATTTATTCCAGGTTAGAATATCAAACTGGCCAAAGGAGTCCCCGGGATCTTGGTTCAGTGAATTCAAGCGTGGAAAAATCGTAAGTGCCCATTTTTCTCTTCCATTATAAATTTCATAAACTTTGAATCAAAGCTCAGCAATTTGGTTGGGAATGTCTCTATTGCTTGAAGGGTGCCAGTAGTTCAGGGTTGGGAATCAAGAACTGGTTTTTATTCAGAACGTTTCTTTTTTTTTAAATGTTTTATTCTGGAAATGAATTATCTTCATAAATCATAGTTCTGTTAACATCTGCATTCTTCTGCCAATGCAAACCGAATGGCAACTTCACATAAATTTGATTAGCAAATGAATGAGTCAGCAAATGAAAGACCATCTCAAATTCATGTTGTTAGTTTGGCTCGCTTACTAAACCAGTTTGAACAATTATTAACTTACTGAAACACAAGTTTTGTTGCACTAGAATAAAAAAATTACAAAAATTGAATTTTGCTATATTCAAATTTATATATTAGAACTAATTATTAAAAGTTGCTGTACTAAAATAATTGTTAATTGGATCTAGAACCAGAAAATGTCCATCGATTTTCATCCCTACAATACTTCATCCAAAATTGAAAGTTCTCCATCAGATGTTTGATCCCTGTGTTCCCTGTGTTCCCTGTGTCTCAGTTATCTTATGTGGATGTTGAGGAGGGCTCGATAAACTCAGTCCAGATGACGTTCCTCAAGTTGCTCAGCTCTTCTGCCCGGCAGAACTTCACATACATATGCCATCAGTCTGTGGCCTGGTATGACGCCAAGGCTGACAACTATGACAAAGCGCTGCGCTTCCTGGGCTCTAATGATGAGGAAATGTCCTATGACAACAACCCCTTCATCAAGGCTCTTTCAGATGGCTGCTCGGTAAGACTGCTGTTTGCTGGTCATTCGGAACAATTTTGGATGATACGATAAACCAATAATTATTTACATTTTATGGTAAATAACTAATGAATGGCAGATATTACAATTCTGTACTATTCTGTGTTATCGGGGAAAAATTAACAAATTTACTAATTAACTAATAAATTACCTAAAGTCAGTCGCTTTAAATGCTAAAAGTGAATTTTGGCATCACAACATAATAATGTACAGTATAAAAAAATGCATATTCATTTTGAGATTTGTTAGAATACTTTTAAAAGTTGTATTACATTTCTAAAAAAAAAGTAAATTAAAGTACTTTAGATGATGGCAAAGGTAATCTTAATGTAAAAATAGAGGATGTACAATTATCCAATATAGACTATGAAGCCCCGCCCCTTTTCAGCGCTGCGCTCTTGTCTTCCGGTTTGTATTTCCACAGCATTAAGGTAAGATCTTACGGATTTATGAATGAACCGCTTGTTTTAAAACCTTCCCGCTCTACTGACATTTGTTGTGACATCCGATTCAAATATTACAATGTTCATGATAACTTTCATAACTCTACATTAAGTAAATCCACTTCACCAGCTAATTACTATTATGCCATAGTAATATACAGAGCTACAGAAAAAATGCACGTTCTAACACAAAATTCTGAAGATGCTGTGCGCTTGTTTCTCTGGTGCATAAGATCTACAGGCTGAGACCAATAATTGAAAAAAATCTCTAATATCAGTCAATAACCAATATGGTACCGATACTATGCCAATCAAGCAATATAACATGTTGAGCAGTGGTATTTTAGTATTATTTACAGTATATGTTATTATAGTATTTATTAATATTTTGAATGACCTTATTTATATTTTCAGTGTTCATTTTATTTTAAGCAATTGTATATCTTTTTTTTATTGTTTTTTTGTTATAATTTTTTTTCCTGTAATTTATTGTTATATCAGTTAGTTGCCAAAACAACATTTCTAACATTTCTAAGTTTTTTCATCTAATGTTTATATTGTATTATATTTCAGCTTTATTTCAATTAATTTCAAATTTGTTTAGGTTTAGCTAACAATAACAACACTGAAGTGGAGTGGTACAAACTGTGAAACATCTCAATGCTGTTGGACTGTATATCAAATTAGAGAATCAGATCTAAATCAAGCGTAGCGTCAGTTCTGGCAGGTCACGTCAGTCAAGCTCGCATCAGCTGACTCTCACCTGATCCACGTCTACCTATAGGAATACGACGCCTCTCACAGCATCCCTATATATAAGGCCCATTCAGTATTATCAGCAGCTCTCCTCTCGTCCAGTCAGGACTTGGCCTTCTGATATTCCTCTTCGAATAATACAAATGTTTCTTGAATTATGTTGTACATTAAATCTTTGACGATAGTGGTCCTGACAGAACTGTTGTATAGAGTGGTGGAACTAGAGTGTTATACACGGGCTGGCCAAGGCTACTTCAGGGGCTCCATAGACCATGAAAGAAAATTATTATTTAACCTTAACCTGGCATTAAAAAGCCTGAATTAATCCTATGATTGCTGATTAGTGGTAGGAGTGATAACCACAATTTTTTAATGTGGCAGTGGTCCAAGTGTTTACTTCACATTACCCCTCTTTAACGAAACATTCTATCTGATTAACTGTCTGTTAATGGAGCAAAAAGATCATGTTAACTTACTCAGTGACGTTCATAAAAGTTGTTCAGGAAACCTAATCCCGATGGTAAACATTAAACCTACTCCAAATAGGCTCTAATGCACACCGGACGAGAATTCAACTTTGGTGTTGCACACGGGATGGCCAGTCAGATGTCAGGGATGTCCACCCCATACACCCCCCTAGCTCCGCAACTGGTTGTATAATGCTGCTTAAAACAGTCTGCAGTAATAACATACAATTCATCTCTTTCTGTTTCAGCTGAAGCAGGGATATTCTAAGTCTGTGATGGAAATTAACACTCCTCGCATCGACCAGGTGCCCATCATCGATGTCATGTTGAATGACTTTGGGGAATCCAGTCAAAGGTTTGGCTTTGAGGTAGGCCCTGTCTGCTTCATCGGCTAAAGGACACCCCCCTCCAACTTTATGGAAAAGGTCAAGGAGTGTGGCTAGCCAAGAGACCCCCAACCTGCCCCCTCCTTGCGCCACAAACACACACACCAGCACCCGCACTGTGTAATCTGAAATGGAATATTCATCGCCCTGGTGGGATCCCAGTCACACGACTGAAAACCTGCAATTGGAAAAAAAACGAGAGAGAGGACATGAACTACCTGGTGGACAATGGCGCACTTTCAGGAGGAGGAAGAGGGCCCTCTCCTTTATCATCTCACTGCTCTACCCAGCCTAGAGCCTGTAGGATTCTTTTCCCATTTCCAAACTCTTTTTTTTTTCTCCAATTCAAGTCTTAAACCTTGTTTTTTTTTTGTCCCATTACAACCTTAATCCCAGCACCATTCACTCTTGATCTCAATTCTCCCCCAAACCCCTATCCAATGTATTCCCAATCCTGTTCCTACTAATTTTACCTGTATCCTTTACGGATCCTCCTCCAGGTACTGCTCCGAGAAAGACAACCACAGTGGGGTGCTCTTGTTGTAAACACCCAAACACTTAAGGTGCTATTGAAAGTGCATTTTTGGTAATACTGTAATTATTATTTTGTACAATACTGTTCTTTCTCAATTGCCTTTAAGTCTTGCATGTGTATCAAAATTGATCTGATGAAATACTGATAACCATAAAGAGAAAGAGTTTTTCTCCAAAAACCAAAAGTGCAACAGAATTTTTCCACAAGATGTCAATCATTCAATTGTCCCAATAAAGTCAGCATTACAAACCATCCAAATTTGTAATTATAAAGTATCCATTTTGTAAATATTGACCAATTTTAAGCAATTGGAGTTTCGATTTTATCCAGGAATATGCAGGCATGTCTAATGTAGTGAAGGATTAGCTGAACGTGAGTTTTCCTGTCTTCCTGGGGTTTGCAGATTTCCACCAGCTTTCTTTTGTTCTCAGTTGGTAGCAGTGATGCTGTGGTAATCGGTGACTCTACAATGCTAAAGAAACTTGATGAAAAGTAACTTGATGTCAGATTGAATTTCTTGACAGTATACCTCAATCTCTTAAAAGACGTATCCAATTCAAAGATGTTCAACCCTGTACATACAGAGCCTTGGTTAGAGAATCAAGTTTATATATTTGAGGCAGGGAATTTTAAAATAAAAAAAAAACTTTTTGTTAAACTTTTGTTTGGTTATTTTGTGATTGCTATGATATTAACCTTTTTAACAGAAACAACTATTTTGAGGTGCTTTTCATCAGTATTAAATACGGATTCTGGACAGTATTGTATTAAAAGTGATAACTGTTTACTCTTTGTATGAATCATATCTGTGTGATTCACTCAGTCATGGATTTTTTTGTCCTGTGCTGTATGTGCAAAAGCTTATTGCATTCTTCATTTGTCTTTATATTTAAAGTTTCTGTGGTCAAATGTGTTCAGGTTGTGTGGTTCTGTAAGCTGTTTTGATTGCTTTATCTTTCTCTATTGCTTTCTCCATTGTTTTTTTGCGGTTCTGTCTGTGTCCCTGAAAACCTTTCAAATATATGACAATAGACTCAGAATTTACACGTCTGTGTAACATACTTATAATTTATGTAAAACTTGGAATAAATGATCGATTACATTTCAAGTAGATAATCTACTGTTTCAGTTTTGCTCAAACCAACCAAGATTGATCCATCCAATTCAAAACCACTCACTCAATCACACCATTTAAGCCATAATGTCATTGGATGTAAAGCATGTTTGATTTATGAGGAATGTCTTGTTGATCTTCCACTAAATCTTTTAGTTTTAATCCCACAGAATGATGCTATAAAGCTGAAATCTAGAAAAGCGATATGCTGGTTCTTTAATAGCTGATGTTGTCATGGTGCTATAGGTGAACAGCTCATGCAGAAGTGATTATTCAGCCGCTGGAGTGGAAACTGGCTGTTATAATACACCTGATGATGAGCAACACAAGGCTATGAGAACCTGCTTACCTTGGATGTGTCACCATCAAATCTAAATTAAATGATTTATCCATGCACATCGTTATTTTATTTTTATTTTTTTATTTTTTTATTTTTTCTTTTCTTTTTTTTTTTTTCATGTGCCCTCATAATCTTTAATCAAAATAACTTCCCCTTACTATTGCAGTGACTTCTCTGATTATGTGTTTACTGATTTGAGGGTGGGACAACCTGTCACTCACATGACATCACAGCAATGGCAAAGCACAATCATCCAATCAGTTCCCAATGGACACAATCAAGTCCAGCTCTACGTTTTTGCCGTTTCACTGGGATATAAGTCACAATAGGGATACTTTAACACTTTAAACACAGTCATGCGTTTAGTGAACTAATGGATCTAGAGTTTTTGGTCTGAGGATTACTTTTTTGGATTAAAAAAAATATATATTAGTGCATACAAGGCTGAAAGTATAAAGAAGAAAGTGTTAAAATATTCTATGAGTATATCAGGGAAATTTACCATTTTGATTTCCAGGGCTTTTAAATGTAAAGTTAAATATTGGAATTCCAATTGGTACATCCAAAAGAAAATTCTCCCCAGGATAGACTGGAAAATGTGATGGTTGGGAACCCTGTACACCTCTTCATATGTGCCTGAAGAGGGTCAGGGTTTTGATGGTGCTGGTCATCAATCAGGAGTCACAGTATTCACATCCGCTCTGAATTTAAACTGTATTTGGAATAGCAAACAGTAATTCAATCACCTGGCATTGGATCAGCCTTTTGTTTCTCTATTGCCTTTCTGCTCTTTGATTGATGAATTTTGGTGTAATTCAATTCTGATAGTTTGAGGTCATTCTTCTTGTATCATGCTAAATCCCGTTTTGTATAATAACAAAATTATAAAAGCAAACATTTAACTACAAGCAATTATAACCAAATACTTGTGAAAAGCCAAAATATTTTAATAAATCACTAGAAAGATGTTTATTCTTATAAAAATAGCCAAATACTATCTTGATTTTTAGTTGTTTTAGCTTATTTTAATGCTTGTGTTGTCTTATCTAAGTTTGTTTATCTTATGTTTTAGTTATGTGTCAGAAATGCAAACTTAATGCACAACTGCCAGCCTGCATGGAGAGGTTTTTGAGACTCCCGGGACACCAGCGGCTTCAAATACCTGTTTGCTGCTCGACCAGGGCCGTATTAAGACAGTGTGGTGCCCCTGGGCACTATACCTCAAAAGGCCCCCTATATTCAAATGTGTCAATTAAAAATGTACATTGATTAATTGACAGCATCAATTCACGTTTGCCCAAAAATAATAATAAATCTATGAGGTTTCTTACCTCTACAGGCATGAAAAGGGGTCAGGGGTGAAAAAGGTGAGAAGGATATTACCCCTCTAGGGGGGTCCGGGGGCATGCCCCCCCCCGGAAGAATTTTTTTAAATATTCCATATTTTAAAGCATCAATCTGATGCATTTTGAGATGCATTTTTTTTTGCCAACCTGGGGAGAGTTGGAGAAACTTAACTTCAGCCATGAGTCAAAAATATTATGGCCTCCGTAGTAGCGTTAGCTAATAATTTCCCACCAGAGCTTTACTAGCTGGCTAATGTTGCGTTCTCTCCTGGTGTTTTCAACTCAATTCATCAAGCTGTAACTAACGTTAGCAAAGCCTATGTCAACAGAGCTCCTGGGTAACTTAGATATAACGTTAGCCTACCAGAAAATATTAGGGATGTCCCGGTACCATTTCTTCTGAACCGATCCAATCCGATACCAAAAATTCTGAGTATTGAATTATACCGATCCGATGCAGCGCAGTTAAAAAAATAAATAAAATCAAGTAGAATTTCTATAACTCTGTGTGTTGAACTGATAATCACTATTTTCTGTTAAACACAATCTACTTAATACAGACAACTTCATTATAAAGAAAAACAACAAATAAAAAAAATATGATCATAACCTATGACAAAAATTCTATTATATAAACTAGATTAGTGGGTAACTCAGCAGTAAAATTTAGTCTAGAGAAATCACAAGTGCACAATAATTGTATAAAATCGAACATTTAGTGAAAAAAAAACATTATTTAGTGAGGAACAAATAAGAGACAATAAGTGTAGCACTAAATCTGGTAAAAACGTTTTCATGTATTAAGTTTAGCAGAACTGCTCCTTCCTTGATTTTGCGCAAGCAAAGGTGTCAACTACATCCCCAAAGTCCATTTCTTTGTTACCGTCTCCACAGTTCGCTCCGGCTTCGTCAGACTCAGCGCTGCTAGTGATCGCAATTCCCGTGATGTTCTCACAAAAAATCTTTCGATACCTGGAACATTGTGAATTGTAGCTACGTCTAGCGTCCTTGTCTTTCTTTAACTTTCTTTTTGCAAAACCACTCAATTGACGTCTGTCCAGTTTTGATTTTAATTCATTTTTTTGTAGCCGTTAAAAAAATGACACATTTGCACGTATTTGTTGTGGACCAACGCAACTCTGACAGATTGGGGAGGGGGGAGAGATAGTGGTCATGTAATCTTTATTTATTTATTATTTATTATTAAATTATTATTGTTATTATTATTGTTAAATTAGTGTTCATAAACGATTTATTTATGGTCTATCAAGAATTTCAAGTTAATAATATAACAATTTACGAAAAATATTTTTAAAGCTTGACTCATGTGGTGCCCCCCTAGTGGCTGTGAATGGTTGGTGCCCCTGGGCACTGGCCTAAGTGCCCTTATGGATAATCCGGCTCTGTGCTCGACAGTGGCTTTTTTTATAGCTGCCCTTTTAATACAATTCATTTGTTTGACAGAAAATTCCCTTAATAAGCCTTTATCTGACCGAGTTCTCCTGTGCTCTAAATAACTCACACATCTTTTGAGAGTTCGATGATCTCTATTCAGTTTTTGTAAAATATTAGTTGTTTTTTTATGCCTTTTGCAAGACATTGCACCATTTCATGCTTTTCATCTTCAGAAAGGCTTTTCTTCCTCTCCATATTGCATGAGAACTGGGACTTGCTTAATAATGTGGAACAAGCAGGGCCGGCGCTAGCCATTTGGGTGCCCTAAGCACAAATGCTTGGTGGTGCCCCCCCCCCCCCCACCCCCCACCCACTCACCCCCTCACCCCCTCACCCACCCACTCACCCAAGGAATAACAACCATTCAGAATTTCTTAGTCTGATGAAGCACAATATAATAATTCTGTACATAATTGATATATGTGTGTGTACTGTGTATAATTATTTTGTATATATAGAAATACACATTTGCATTTATGTATTTAAGAGATATTTGTTATTTATATATAAAATATTTAAATTTATATATAATATAAATTATATATAAATATATACAGTATATACATGCAAATATTTCTTAAATATATACGTGCATATGTGTGTGTATTTATATATACAAAATAATTATACACAGTACACACACATATATCATGTAGACACAAACTTTTATTTTGGATGCGATTAATCTTTTCCCAGCCCTAATAATTTGACAACTCTGTGAATATGAAAATATACAAACACTGAGATTGTGTTTTTTTTTTTTTTTTCTAATTGCAGTTTCACCAACAGATGTCGCCCTTGGGCCTTGGCCTATGAACCTCTTGAAAATGGCCGCATTATCCGCATAAAACAACAACGAAAAAACGTATCTAAGCGGTCTTCCTTTTCTCCCCAAACAAACTAACTGCATCTTAAACAGGCCAAGTTTCAAAATTTTCCGGGGGAGAAAGCCCCGGACCCCCGTTAAAATAAAAGATTCAACATGGAGGGCTAAAAAAGCCCCGGATAATTTCATTTGCACTACTAGCGACGCCCCCCCTGGACATGCATACACGACGCAAGGGCGCCCGCGCTACAAAACTAACATTTTTATTTAAAACATTGTCTTACCTGCAAAGCGACGCGCGAGTATCATCCCGCTGTCTATTCTTTTTCCTTTTTTCGCCCCCGACTCTTGGTGCCTTTTCGAGGCCATGTCTGAGGTCGGTGTCTGCCAAATTTGACATTGATTGAGGCATAATCGAACAGACCACTGGGAGGTGGGGAAGGGGGGGGCACCAGAGGGAGACGAAAAAGGAGATTCACCTTTTTCTCGACTAATTTGGTCTAGGCCTATATTACTTTTGTATTGCTTTTGTATATTAACATGCTTTAGACATATTTTATTTGTTATTTATACTAGTAGCCTATTGTGATGATTTTTCACGACCCAGATTTTTTGGTGCCCCCCCAAGCACTTGGTGCCCTACGCGCAGCGCGTGATGTGCGTGTGCGGAGCGCCGGCCCTGGGAACAAGTCTTTAGGCTTGTTCGACTTCATGCAGCTCTGCGCAGACCGATCGGTGGCTGACTTGAAGCAGTGCACGCCGGTTAGAAATTTTGTCCGACTTGATGCAGCGCTGACTCCACGTGACTGTGACGTATGCCATCAAAGTACCGCGAGAGCGATTCGAGAGTAGCCGGAGGATTCAGCCAGCGCAGCTTCTCAAGAGCGGCTGCACAAGCTCTGATGACGACACAGCTGTTCCACGATTCGCCGGATTCACCGCATGACAACGATCACGTGCGTGTCGTGTTTATTCTCACACCTTTAGTTCCACTAAAGTGCACAAATCAGTTTTATAACAGTAAACAGTCTTTTCATGTAGTCGCGATGTTATATTGAGTCATGTTTATCAAAATAAAACTGATTAAAAAACGTTGACTCGACTTCATTGAAATGCTTATTTTGAACTTTATTCTAGTGCAAACAGATGCTGTATGAAGCAGTAAAGTGTTGAATGAAAATGTGTCTGAAATATCTGTGTATTTGGCAAATATTGCATTTATTTCATTTCAGCTGTGGTAAAGTATGCAAACACCACGTGAGAGGTCACTACGGGAACCAGAAAGTGTCCGACTTCACGTCTCCGTTTGCCGCTCCTCCCCGCCTGCACGCGGCTACTCTCGCCGATCGCTTACATCCAGCCGCAGCCGATGTCGAACACACCTTTTAAGTAGGGTTTCTATTTACCTAGTCTCGCGTAGCCTGACGGCTGAAGGTCTGGAATAGAGGGTATGCGCGTGACGTCACTGCCAGCTGGAGTGATTGCGGTCACGCCCACTGAGTGGCAAAAAGACTGAGCGGCAGCATTGGTTTTCAGCGTGAATGCCGTGAAAAACACAAAAAATGCATCTAAAATGGGAAAGAGCTTTGCAATTGATTGTACAACTACATTTCACAAGAAATCTGAGGTATATTTTTACAGACTGCCGAAAGCTACAGAACAGAGAAGCAAATGGATCGATGCAATTCATAGAAACAACTTGACTCCAGGCAGAGAAAAGTGGATTTGCAGTTATCATTGAGCACGTTTACATGCACACCAGTAACCATAACAACGCACGTAAACCGTGGCATGTTTACATGACTTTATTAATAAATCAGGCCATGACCTGTAACGACAAAACAATCATTTGCGTATCTGACTTTGAGTATTTCATTTGTTGTATCGGTTGATGTTAAATAAAGCTTGCAACATGTCAACGGGAAACTTACAGTTTGTATATTTTCCTCTCATGCAGTTACAGATGCAGCGTTTTGACTGAACCATTTCTACTTCTGCTGCACGAGATGAGAGGACATTTTTATAATGTTCTGTGTCATGAAAGAGTCTGCGTTTGTGATATATTTTATTCTTCCTTTCCAGCAAAACGCTCTGTCTGGATGCGTTTAAATCTGCACAAAGGATGCGTTTCTGTCACATTTCACACATGCGCACTTCAATAAGCTGACAGAAAGCAGGTTAATGCGTTTACATAATGCGAAATCCGAGTAAGAGGCAAAAAACGACCTGTGTCGACCGGTTTATGCTTAAGCCAGTTATGACCCTACTCCGATAAAATAAACTTTTTAAATAAACTGACAAAAAACTATAGGCTACAAGTTTTAGGGCTGGACAATATGATTATAGCCTATATATAACATTGATGTGATCACCTGGATTTAGACTTACCTATATTGTATTTATATAAAGCGTTCACAGGCAAATTTGCTTCACGTATTTCCCCGGCGTCGAAATCAGGCACATATGAGTGTCAGGAAACACGATGGCTCCGTGTCTATATCCATGGATCACTGGATCTTTGGCCTAAGTTGTAAGGAACACTATATCGAGTCCAACTTTTAGTTTAAACTGATAATAGGTTGTTTTACTCGCGTTTTCGCAGTTTCCACTATTAACTCCAGCCACGCAGCAGCTCTTTTGCCACTCAGTCCGGCTGAGGGGGGCGTGTTCCGGCGGGAAAGTGACGTTAATGCATTCCCTCTATTCATAGCAGCTTTCTTTGGTCAAGGCCCGCCCATAAGGCCGTTTGACCGACATGTAAAACAACCAATGCGGTGCGTGGAAATGTCCCCACAACAACAGACCTGCGTGCAACAAGTCAGTCAGCATAGAAAATCAAAGAAAGAGAAGAAAACTTCAAGAGTCTTTCCCGTGAACCTCGCATACTTTTGAGAATTCTACGTTTAGCTGATCTTGATAAATGCTCATTGTCACTCATGTAAACACAACAGGTTTTCTTCCGCAATCACACGTCTGCGCTTTGTTTCCCGGCGGACCGAAAATAAACGCGACACTCGCGCCCCCCCCCCCCCGGAAATCCGATAAAATTCAACCAATCAGATGACGACTTCGACATTCCTGAAGTGTTTCCAGTTAAGTGTACCATAGTATCAGCCTCAGACGTCACGCCCACGGAACGTTGGCTAAACGTCTGATGCATATGGTGTACCATATGCATCAGACGTTTAGCCAACGTTCCGTGGGCGTGACGTCTGAGGCTGAGACTACTATTTACCTAAGAAGACCAGGCACACTGTTTAACAAACCTGTCTGAGATTGATCTAAGGACGCTAAAGGGTGCCATGTGCGTTGGATTTAGACGAAATGTCAAAAGCTTCAGTTTCTGACGCCTTGGGATGAGAACGGGCTGAAATTACATACAAATTGTTGTCCTTTACTTATTCCAAATTACATGATAAAAATTGTAGTTAGTAACATAATCCATTACATTACACATTTTAGGTAATATAATTACTTTTTGATAATCTTGTATAGCATATTGATATTAAAATACAAAGAGAAAGAAAATTCCAGTCGTTGTTATAAAGAACATGAAGTGCATTAAACATTACAATTCACGTCACTAAGCTTACCAAGGCTGCATTAATTTAATCAAAATCAAATGTTTTTGTCAAATGGTTTCAATCACATGATCCATTCTAATATGCTGATTCAGTGCTCAAGAAACATTTCCTGTTATTATGAATGGTGAAAACAGTTATGTTGCTTAATATATTTGTGGAAACCACGATACTACTATTTTTAGGATTCTTTGATGAAAAGAGAGTACAAAAGAGCAGAATAAATCTTAATATCTTTGGAACAATGTAAGTCTTAATGCATCTTTGCTGAATAAAACGAATAATGTATTTATTTAAAACTACAGACCCCAAAACTATATGTTTGGCAGGATGGTTTAAAATAAATGTTAAAGATAATCGTGCATTTATGCCTGCAACAAAGTAGCCACCAACAACCAAAAAGAAATATGATTATGAATATTGAATTACAGTAACTTTAGCTCATTGATCAGTGGCAGTATAGACAAACAAAGTAATCGAAATGGAGTATGACGGATTTTGAGGAGGAGGAAAGCTCAATGATGAGCAACGACACATGACAAAAGTGTGTATTTGTCCTTTGTGAGTCACTGCTCTTATCCAGATCTGGAGCTTGTTTAATCATCATTACATTATCTGTTTAGTCATGGCCGGTATGTTTTACAGTTAGCTCATTTCACAGGACACAAACTTCTGGCAGAGGCTTAAATCTTGTTTGTGTTCATCCTGCCACTTAATTCTTTAAAAAGAAAAAATCATATTTTTTATTCTTTCTTGTAATTCTTCCTTGGGTATTGACAGGTACAATAATACCATGTGGATTACACTAAATTCAACACAATATTGAAAGCTTTACTAGGAGAACAGCAGCTGTCCTATGAAAAGGAAAGTGGATGTATAGCCAGATGTTCTATGAGCAGAAAGTCCATTATCTTTGGCTTTCTTGCCACCTCCATTTTGATGTGCCTAAGTCTCCAAAATAAATCAGCAAAGCTTATTTGCCTTTATTGAGACAGCTCCTGTCTGAATAATGACTGGTGAGCCGCTCCAGCTCATGAATAAAGTCTGTTCGTGTGTGTGTGTGTGTGTGTGTGTGTGTGTGTGGCATCCCGCTCCTGTTGGGAACACCTTTCATTCAGAGCTCTAGCAGGCAGCAGCTGTGGCCAGCTGCCAGACACAAACGTGCCCAGAGTTAATGTGTTAGTGTGATTCAGGCGATGTACGTTGCAACCTGCTGGGTCAGTGTCTCAGCGTGCAGCGGCCTCTTTCTCTTTCTCACTCTTTTATTCACACAGTCTCTTTTAATTCAAAAACTTTTTGTGCTTTTCCGAGGCCACTACAACATGAACCGCAATCAAAGGCAACCAGGCCATTAGTGAAGACCTGTTGTGGGAACCACATATTCTGTGCTTGCACCTGTGTGACCTTTTGATAACTAACAGGTGTCAGCGAGGAAACCATTCAGCGCACTGTGAAACACCATTAGACTTTTATCTTCCTCAATAGTTGACATGAAAGTCCCTTTCTTCTTGAAAGGACACACATGAAAACTTGACTGAAAATTCACTTAATGGCTTTTGACATACAGTATACCTAGCAAAATAATTACTTAAAGTCACCATGAACTCAATTTTTATGAAATATTGCAGTATTTGTTATAAATTATTTATCTCTGCACATCATTATTATTTTTTTTAATTCATGTGTGCTCATAATCTTTAATCAAAATAACTTCCCCTCTTTCTTGCAGCATCCTCCCTCATCTTTTTTGATGATGTGTTTATTGGTGCCAGGGCGGGACAACCTGTCACTCAAATGACAGCAAACCACAATCATCCAATCAATTCCCGATGGACAAAATCAAGTCCCGCCCTAATTTTTTTTTCTTGTTTTCTTGATATACAGTACATCACAAGAATATCACAACTTCAATTTCATGCCGACTCCATGCCCAGCATATTATTCTGTTTTTACTTCATTCTAATTTGTCATTGTGCCATGCCTTTCCTGTTATCATAGTTGTCCATGGCAACGCTGATCTGGGTAAATGAAACAGGCGCTACTTTCATGTCTCTCATCTTACACCGCAAACTCGCTCCCTCTTGGTACGTACAAACGCAACAGGTGCCATCTAGTTTCTCAGTTATGAATCTTTGTGAAAATGTTCCTCAGGGCTGCAGTTTTCACTGGTTGGTAGGAGCCAGACACCCCTTCACAGTACTAACAGATCACAAAAATTTGCAGTATCTACCGTGAAGCTAGGAGACTGAAATCCAGACAGGCCGATTGACTCTCTTCTTCACAAGGTTCAACTTTACAATCTCTTATCATCCTGGAACCAAGAATGTGAGGGCAGATGCTGTCTCACGACTCCATGCCCCCGATGAAACTCAGAACAACCCAAACCAGTGCTTCCCTTCCCGCTCTTCAATGGAACAGTCCGTCCCATCTAATGGAACATCAAGGAACAGATTGCTGTTGCTCCCTTCTCTGATCCAGCTCTGCCGGTCTGCCCAGCCGGACATGTTCCCCTAAACTTTCTGATTACTATACATTTGACATTTGACAATTGTCAGATCGTGGACCACAGTTTATCTCTCATGTGTGGAAAGCCTTTTTTTCCCTCCTATGTGTGACCATGAGTCTCACATCCAGATACCAGGGTGTTTTCACACTTGAGTCCTCTTTAAAAGAACCAAACTCAGACTCCTTTAAGTGGATCAAGAGGTGAACCAAATGAAAAGGGACCCAGTTCTCTTTACGTTCACACTGTCCCTGTCAGGTGTCCCTGTCACCACGAAACCCCGGACTGTTTTGCCCAAGTCTCGTCCTCGTGTGTCTCCCTCCAAGCCTGCCCGGATTCTTCGTTCCCCGCCCTCATCCACCCTGGACAACCCCCCATGAACTCTGTTATTCCTCCACCTCCCCTGCCATGTTTGATGTTTTTATTGTTCCATCCCAACCCTGTTGTTATCTTTTCTTGTATGCCTTTAGTAGTGCTTTCCATGTTTTGTTGTTTTTTATCCATGTCACGGTCTGTCTTGTGTTTAGTTTCCCTTTGAGGAGCGTCTGGTAGCTGCTCCGTAAGGTGGGGGTTCTGTCATGATTCTGCCATCATGTCTTTTGATTTCTCTGGTCTTGTGGCAGAATCATGACAGACCCATGTTTTGTGTACAAGCACATGGCCTTTTGCTTGGGCCATGTGCTTGTGTTGTCTCGTTACGTAACCCCGCCCCCTTGTTATCGTCTTGTCATTATTGTCTAGTCAGTTTCACCTGTCCTCGTCATTAGTGTTCCCTATTTAATCCCCTTGTGTTTGCTGTCCTGTGTCGGTTCATTGTGTGTTCGTTGTGTGTTGTTTTCTTGTTTGTTACCAATAAACCTTGTGTTCATCGCACTCTGTCTGCATTTGGGTTCACCTCCTGCATCCTCATAACAACTAATACATATTTATGTACTCGATATTAATACTCTGCATTTGTACTTATAGTGTACTAAATTGGTATACTTAAAGTCTGCTAAATTGGAACAACTAACTTTGTACTTAATGTACAAATCAATGTACAATCGATTAATTTTAGGAAATTTATCAATTTTTTTTGAAAAGTAGCAAATCATTTTACGAAATGTATCGATTCTTTTTTGAAAAGAAGCAAATCGTTTTACGAAATGTATCAATTCTTTTTTTAAGTAGGCTAGCGATTCATTTTAACAAAAGTAGGGATTTATTTTGAGGAAAGTAGCTACTTTTTTCTTTTTTTGAAAAAGTAGTGATTCATTTTGAAGAAAAGTATATTCTTTTTTTTAAAGTAGCAATTCTTTTTTGAAAAAGTAGCGATTCATTTTGAAGAAAAATATAAATTATTTTCTTAAAAGAAGCGATTCTTTTTTTTTAAAATAGCAATTAATTTTGAAAAAGCAACGATTCATTTTGATGAAAGTAGCGAATCATTTTGAGTAAAGTATCGATTGTTTTTTGAAAATTAGTGAATAATTTTGACGAAAGTAGCGATTCTTTTTTGAAAAATATTGATTCTTTTTTGAAAAGTAATGATTCATTTTAGAAAGTATCAAACAATTTTGGAAAAAGTATCGATTCATTTTAGAAAAGGAAGCGATTAATTTTGAGTAAAGTATTGGTTCTTTTTTGAAAAGTAATGATTTATTTTGAGGAAAGTGAATCTTTTTTGAAAAATTAGCGATTCAGTAGTGATTCATTTTTTTAGGAAAGTAAAAAAAGAAAAAAGAAAAGATTCTTTTTGAGAAAAATAACGATTCATTTTTGAAAAGTATCTATTCTTTTTTGAAAAGTAGCAAATCATTTTGACAAAAGTATCTATTCTTTTTTAGAAATGTAGTGATTCATTTTGAGAAAAGTATTGATTATTTTTGAAAAAGTATCGATTCATTGTGAGTAAAGTATTGGTTGTTTTTGAAAACGTAGCGATTAATTTTGAGTAAAATATCGATTATTTATTGAATAGTAGCGGTTCATTTGGATGAAAGTAGCAATTCTTTTTTGAAAAGTAGCGATTGATTTTAAAGAAAAATATCAATTGTTTTTTTTAAAGTAGCGATTAATTTTGACGAAGTAGCAATTATTTTTTGAAAATTAGTGATTCATTTTGACGAAAGTAGTAATTCTTTTTTGAAAAGTAGTGATTCATTTTGAGGAAAAATTTCTATTGTTTTTTTAAAAGTAGCGATTCATTTTGAGGAAAGTAGCGATTCTTTTTTTGAAAAGTAGCGATTCATTTTAAAGAAAAATATCGATTGTTTTCTTAAAGTAGCGATTCATTTTGACAAAGTAGCGATTCTTTTTTTTAATTATTGATTTATTTTGACGAAAATAGCGATTCATTTTGATGAAAGTAGTAATTCTTTTTTGAAAAGTAGTGATTAATTTTGAGGAAAAACATCTATTGTTTTTTTTTTAAGTAGCGATTCATTTTGAGAAAAGTAGCGATTCTTTTTTTGAAAAGTAGCGATTCATTTTAAAGAAAAATATCGATTGTTTTCTTAAAGTAGCGATTCATTTTGACAAAGTAGCGATTCTTTTTTGAAAATTAGTGATTCATTTTGACGAAAGTAGCGATTCATTTTGACGAAAGTAGCGATTAGTTTTTGAAAAAGTAGTCATTCTTGTTGAGAAAAGTAGCCTTTCTTTTTTGAAAAGTAACGATTTATTTTGAGGAAAGTAGCGATTTATTTTGAGGAAAGTAGCAAATCTTTTTGAAAAAAAAGCGATTAATTTTGATAAAAGTAGCGATTCATTTTTTAGAAAGTAAAAAAAGAAAAAAGAAAAGATTCATTTTGATGAAAGTAGCAATTCTTTTTTGAAAAGTAGCGATTCATTTTTGCAAAGTAGCGATTCATTTTTAGGAAAAATATCTATTGTTTTTTAAAAGTAGCAATTAATTTTAAGGAAAGTAGCAATTAATTTTGAGGAAAGTAGCAATTCTTTTTTGAAAAGTAGTGATTCATTTTAAAGAAAAATATCGATTGTTTTTTTTTAAGTAACGATTCATTTTGACGAAAGTAGCGATTCTTTTTTGAAAAATATTGATTCCTTTTTTAAAAGTGGTGAATCATTTTAAGAAAAGTATCTTTTCATTTTGATAAATGTAGCGATTCTTTTTTTAGAAAAGCAGCAATTCATTTTGGGAAAAGTATCAATTAATTTGGGGAAAAGTATCGATTCATTTTGGGAAAAGTATTGATTCATTTTAGAAAAGTATATATTCTTTTAATTTTGACGAAAATACCGATTCTTTTTTGAAAAGTAGCAAATCATTTTGACAAAAGTATCTATTCTTTTTTAGAAATGTAGCGATTCATTTTGAGGAAAGTGTCGTGGAAATTTTATATACAAAACTAACCATGTTTCTAATATCTAACCTTATTTAACATCTAACATTTGAACAGAATGTAGCCTACTGTACGAAACCAATGTAAAACTTGTGACTAATTGTGTGCGTGTGTGTATAAATAACAAATATGGGAAATGAAACTAGACAGTCTAGGTTTGAAAACTTGTGATTATGAAGGAATGAAGAACTAATCAAATTGTAGGTAAATTATGAAATGTATCATGTCATTTTGCCATACCTCCCTATTCTATAAAAACAGTTGTATCTGTGTTTACGGGTGGGATTCTCAATGGGATTTGTCTGAGATCCACCAGACATGCTTATTGCTTCTTTTTGGGAGATTCTCTGAGAACTGCTCGAGAACTCCCGGCTGTAATAAAGAACATTTAAAGGACAATTACTCAAGTCTGTCTGTCATTTAAGCTGCGCAGCAAGAGAACAAGTAAGTTAGAATTATCGTCTCAGCAGTAGTCGTCTGGAGACACGCTGAAGTATAGGAAGTATTGATTCTTTTTGAGGAAAGTATCGATTCATTTTAGGAAAAGTAGCGATTCTTTTTAAACGAATCGATTCATTTCGGATGGATGTAGCTATTAGTTTTGAATATACATATAGATTCTTTTTTAATAAGTTTTGCAATTCTTTTTAGGAAAAGTAGCAGTTCTTTTTTGAAAAAGTAGCTATTCTTTTGGTGAAAAGTAGCGATTCTTTTTAGGAAAAGTAGCGATTCTTTTAGAAAAAGTAGCGATTTATTTTAAGGAAAGTATTGATTATTTTTGAAAAAGTAGCAATTCTTTATAAGGAAAGTAGCAATTCTATTTAGGAAAAGTAGTAATTTCCAGTTTATTACCATTAATTCCCATGTAGATATGGAAAGTTTCCAACTTAAATTCCCAGACTTTTGTAACCCTTGTAATAAGTGGAATAATGTACAGTCAAAAGTACTTTATGCAAAATAAAACTGATTCTGACATGGTTCATTTTGCAATGACGGCTGGCTGGCTGACTGTACATTATCCCATGTAGTTTATACAGTATTTCACCCCTTCTTTAATCTTAGTGTTTGAAAATCTGCCTATAACGAGAAAGATAACTGTTCATTGGGGCATGGTTATTGATTTTCTCTCTCTCGCTCTATGGTTAACACGTGTTGGCTTGCGGTATGAAGACAGCCTCTGAGATGTCTTGTCTGCAGCTGCTTTGAGGTTTGATACATAGCTTGACTGATGTGTTCTCGAGGGGTGCGGCACCTCCTGGAAAGACCAAGGTGACTCTTGCAGTTTTAAAATATACTTTAAAATATACACCCAGCTGGTGCCGTCAGATTTCAGTGGTGGATTCCTGGCTTTTAAATGACTGCATTCATCATTCAAACTTCAAACAAATGTTATTTCACTGACATCGATTAAACGGACATGACACTAAAGTAAACAAAAGACTTTCTCTTTTGATAAAGCAACAGATAAAGAGAGAATTATACCTCTAAAAAAACACACATGTTGCCAAGCAACAAATTGAGAATGTGAGCAGAGGTGCAGTGAAAGTTTAACTTCTGATGAGGTCATTTTAGCATACATGTCTGTATCTATAGTAGATAATGTTCTTGGTTAATGAAACGACCAGTTGTATAGGCCTCAAAAAGTATGAGAGAAATAGGTTTGAAAACCGATAACAGTTTCAGATCTTTTTTTTTTTTGTGTGTGTGCAATATTCTTTCTGACAGTATTTCCGCACTGTTGGGCTATTCGGTGTGACACAAAACCAAGTCGGGGCAAGATGATCCCCCCACCCCCACTATTTTTTTTGTCTCCTAATAGATAACACAATCTCATTTTGAATCGTTCTGAATCCCATCCAGGGGTGCGTTTCCCGAAAGGATCGTTATCCAACTATGCTCGCAATTCCCATTGAACTCTATTGGTAACGACGGAACTTGCGACCATATTTGGCTAACGATGCTTTCGGGAAACGCACCCCAGATGTATAGTATTCTCAGCTTTTTTATATACTGTATATATATTAAATTTACCCATATTCAAGTGTTGAGAAAAAAGGTATGCATTAAGCTAGAATAAAAAATACGATAACCCCCCTTTTTTTTAAAAATTAATTTTATTTAGCATCTAGCAATTATGATTTTGTTAAATGTATGCCACTTTAAAAAGTACAATTATAATTCCTTTTTTCCAAATATATTTTCTCCAAAATCGCTAAAATAATCGTTAATAGAATTAAGGAACCATCGTTCGATTCTTTACAATTCTCACCTCTATTGATTAACATCTAATGAACATTTTGGTTATGTTTAATCCTTACTCCTCCTCACGTTGCAAAGACATAAAGTCGTGATTTTATCCCTTTAATTTACTCTTAGATATATAAAGTTTGGTTAATGAAAGAGTAACCCCGCACTGAAATGCTGTAATGATGTAATATCCGCTGAGAGTCTCCACACATCTCAAACTTTTCTTCGCTCAGAGCGACGATGACAGCGCACGCACTTTCTGCGGCTCTGTCGAGGGTTCCTGATCCCAAGACACTGTCGAGAAGCTCGATCTGAAACATCGGAGAGTGAATCCGCTTGAAACAGAGACGTAGGAGAGACTCGTCTGGAGGCAGAATGCGGGCGCTGTTCGTGGTGCTGAAACCGCTTTGTTTTCTCGCTCTGCTCGGCTACTGCCCTTCCGCGGTGAGTGATGCGCACCCGCACCTTACTGACTTTAGACAGAAACTTGACATGTCTGAGCCCGGCTCCGACTACACCAGTGACTCAGAGAACATACGCAACACTAAATGTATATGCAAAGTGACAAACAAGGCTGTCAGTGTTATGTCATGATGTCTTATGAGAATTGTGCGTTCTTCCGATTTTAATGACAACCTCAGAGAGATGGAGAGTAGGAAATGCAGTACTTAACGTGGAATAAAAAAAATCTTGCTAGACGTGGGATACCCTAACGCTGTGTTTAAAAATCGTGTTTTCTATTTCATGTAACTTTCTCTGAGTGTAGCTCAAATGGTCACAGAATATTATTAGATCTGTTCTGTTATAGTGAATGATCTACTGTGCATTAAAGCTTTCAGCTTCCGGTCTCTTATTTCTGGTGTTGTTTCAAAGGTTTTAAGCATCAGTAACGAGCATTGGCTGTTTATTTTACCTTAGGTCACACTTTATCTTAGGTGCCTTTTTTTAGATAAATGCTATTAACATTAAAATATAAATCGTGTGATACAATGCACTTATGTATGTTGTTCTTAGGAACTGTCATGAGATTTCCATTTGCTGCTACTAAGGTTAGGGATAGCGTTATGAATCAGGTTTGTGTTAGGCTCCCTGTTGGACAAATAAACAGTGCATGAATATTGTATGACATTTTTAACAGAACAAGAGTTACCGTGTAGCCCACCACCACCCCTCGTTTCTTCCCATCATCTCCTTTCTCCACTCTATTACAACTATTATATGAGTATATATCACTGTTTACTCTGCAATGTAAATTAAGATGCATGTTTCCTTCAGTAAGTATAAGAGTAGCCTATAATTGCATGCAGTTGTTTTATATATGCAGTGTAACAGCACGTAATTTTGCAATTGTAATTTTATCAGTAAATAGTTAAAGACATAATATAAAGTTGTAATGTACAATTTTAGTACTAATATCATTTGTTATAACGAGAGCTCAATAGTAATCTACAGTTCCGGATGTTGATAAAGAGTTTAAATGAGGAAATGTTTTCTTCCTTAGTATCCTGAGTCTATTTTCAGCACCACTAGTAATCTGTATGCAATTACTAATGGTTTATTTTGGCACTGGGTCAAGATCAGATCAACTATTTATCACGTAGCACCAAGATAACTGCATGTATTTCACATGTCATATGTGACTGGAAACCAAAGAAATCCGTAGTGTCTGTGAGATTGTGATGAGGATCTCTCTCATCCAGGCTTAATTAACCCAGCTGTAGGTCTTATTTGAGGAGCAGAATCCCTCTGCTCATATCTCATAATGATAGTGAACTAGCAGGAAGTACCCATCCAACTTGGATATGGTACAATTTGCTGAAATTGCAGTTGTTAGTTGCAGCAGCATGAGGAAGTGTGCCAGAATGTGTAAAGAACTCTGTTTTTCAGCTCGCCTGTAAAAGGCTAGTCCCCAAAGCCGGCCTTTCAAAGCCCGCTGCGAGAGTGGGGAAAATGAATATGGGTGTTTACAAAGCTCCTTTATTGTTGCAGACAATTGATGGAAATTTGGGGGGATGAATGCAGAGAGAGAGGCTTTATCATGAAGGTGTTGCAGTGGGATGCTATTTGTCGTCAAAACACACTATTTTTGCCCTGGCATGTTTTAGTGGTGTGTGGTTGAATTGGTTTCAGAATTATGAATCAAAATGAATATTCAGTGAAGTACATAGAAACTTAACTATTATTTCTCCTGTGCTTGTAATAATTTGAAAATATATTTAAAATGAAGTGTATGATGTCTTATACAGAGACACAGATTTGGTATCCTTTCAGCCAGAAGGTTTGGTTACACTTTACTTAAAAGTCTGTATGTATAATGCATTATAAAGGTAATCATAATGTACATTATATTGCATTATGTCTATTAACCAAAGTTAATATTATAGTATTTGCAGTTACATCTGAAATTGGTTGTTTTGGTGTTTTAAGGTGTAACTGTGAATCGTATTATAATATATAATAACTGTGGTTACAATTATTCAGATCATACAATGCATTATAAGGTGCATTACAATTATATATAAAGACTAAGAAAAGTGTTACTGAAAAGTTAGCTATAAATATGAGGGCTATGCTTGTGGAATCAAGAAATTTGAGGCAGGCCATTCATTTTAAAGGGGTCATGACATGGATTTTTTTTTTTTTATCATTCCTTTAGAAACTAAGGGCTTAAATACACATGGGAAGTCAATTAACAGAAACTGAAACAGGTGCATATAACGTAATCAGTAACCAAAGGAACTACAGTAACAAGGGAATACAGACGGGAAAAACAGTGAAAACCAAAACTAAAACTGAACATAAGCCTGACACCATTAAAAATAAACCATCCACTTGTTTCTGGGATCCTCCTGAAGTCTGTACAGAGCTGTTTAAACTAGACGCATCAAAGCAAAAGTTATTTCACTCTCCTATTTGTCCGGTTGTCAGCAGACTCCAAGTGTGTGGAGTATGTCAGAATCTGAATGCGAATCTGTATACCGAATCCAGCGTATTCAGTGCAAAATGGGTTCTGTTTGCTTTTGACGTAACGCTCACATCCAGTGTCAAAATCTCAGGGACTGATATAAATGCCAGTGGGCGGAGCCTATGGAGCTATGATTAATAGCGATTTGTTAAATGTCTTGCTCTGGAGGCATTCATATGCAACTGTATTTGCCCATGTGACGTCACAGATCCTGCAATATAAAAACATTGCTTGATTAAATGAATGTTCTGTTTATAATGAGGAAGATGTTTTAAGAAATGAAACTTGCATGATGTTAATGGTTCAAAGACCTCTTATATGTCAAAAGATCAAGGCAAACTTGATTTATCATTTCATGACCCCTTTAAAAACAATATCTCCCCATATTTACACACACACACACCCATTTGTATTTTTACACAATATTCTCTCTATTTAACAAATGTAATAAGTTATCCATTTCACACTAAATGGTTAATAAAACAAAGCACTGGCAGTGAATGCTGTGCCATGCAAATTTATTGTAGTTCTCATGAAATATCTACATTTCAGTTTCTCTGCTTAAAGGCATAAAAATGCCTTCATTGGAGTTTTAGATGTGTATTTATGTTTATTTGTAGACAAAAAACAGTGGGATACCTCACGCATGCCTGTGTTTGTGTACAGACCATCAGACCAAAGGAAGGCTGGCAGGTGTACAGTTCAGCGCAGGATGCCGACGGCCGCTGCATCTGTACGGTGGTGGCACCAGAACAGAGCTTGTGCTCCAGAGATGCAAAGAGCAGACAGCTCCGCCAGTTACTGGAGAAGGTGTGTGCACGCACATATTGTGCGTCTAAGTCTCTAAAGTCGCTTAATATTGAGATCTGGTTCGGATAACAAAAGCTCTCATTGCAGTGATTTGAAAGCATTATGCTAGACTGCTCTCCATTGTCATCTGTTAAGAATGCCGCTGGCTTCTCTGCAGATGATTGTGGAGGAGCAGAAAGATGATGGTAATGCGTAAAGGCCCGAAGGGTGTTTTAGGCCCCCTATCGTTCCTACTTCCTACGCTTTTCTTCTCTGTTACAGTAAAAGGCCAACTTATTGGCCCATAAGACGTCTCTTTGTCTTTTTTTGTTTGGAGGATGTTAGTGAAGGAGGTACTAGGGTTAACCGATACAGTCACTTTTTTCTCCCTTTTTAAACGTGTCAGTGGTGGTTTGTCTCTTAGATCTATCTGTCTTTGCTTTGGTTGTGTTGAGTTAAATTATGGAAATGCAGAATTCATCGGAGACACAGTGTCAGGGCTGATTTAGACCAGTTGGAAATATAATTTAAATATATCTTCCTTTTGTGCAGTTCAAAGAATGATTAACGGATCCTAACTTCATCTTCCTCTCTTAAGATTCAGAACATGTCGCAATCAATCGAAGTGCTGAACCTGAGGACCCAGAGGGATTTCCAGTATGTCATGAAAATGGAGAGCCAGATGAAAGGACTCCGATCAAAGTTCAGACAAATCGAGTCGAACCGAAGAACGTTATTGACTAAAAACTTTCAGGTTGGCTACCATTAAAGTCATGCCTCAGAGAAAATCAATGATCCTTTCTCATATGAACAGAATGGTTTGAAAAAGCCAAACTCCTGCCATTACTCTCCGAAAATGAAGAATCATTTCCCGCTTAAAAGCTTCTAATCTTTATCCTTCACAAGCATTTGAAAAGGCCACACGCAATTCCACATTCTTGGAAATCCTGTAAATCTGTAAAGGTCATGTTTCATTTCCAGGCAGTAATACCATTGCGGTCTAACATGTTATGGTCCAGAACTTCTTGTGAGCTGTGCTGTGCTCTTACATCTGTTTCTGTTAATGTAAGCAAATCTCCCCCCATGTGATTCCCATTTAAATGTCTGTCTGTTTTTTTCAGGAGCTGAAGGGGAAGATGAATGAACTGCAGCCGCTGATTCCAGTGCTGGAGCAGTATAAGACTGATGCCACGCTCATTTCCCAGTTCAAGCTGGAGATCAGGAACCTGTCTCTGGTGCTGACTGCTATCCAGGAGGAGATAGGAGCATATGATTATGAGGAACTCCAGCAGAGGGTCCTTGGCTTGGAGGGAAGACTGAGGAACTGCATGAACAAGCTCAGTGAGTTTGAAACTCAACTTGACTTTGATGGTATTTTCTTCTTATATATGGCATGGTATGTGTATTCAGAATGAAAATACTCTTAGGCTGAAGATGTCTATATAACAGCCGATATTCTTTATCATTCTCCATTTTGTCAGCCTGTGGTAAGTTGATGAAAATCACGGGGCCCATCACCGTAAAGACATCGGGAACGAGGTTTGGAGCATGGATGACAGACCCTCAGGCTTCACCTAAGAACAACAAGGTAATCTATGGCTATGCAACTGTGCCTGCAGCAGCATTTTCAGCCCAGCCTTTTCAACAGGATTGCTTCCAGGAACTATTTTTTCTCATTAATTTTCCTTCATAAAAAAAAAAAAAAAACTTTAATAAAGAGTTCAAAGGCATGAACAGAACCAACAAGCTCTGAAATCAATCACAGTATATAAAACTTGATTTGAAGCACAAATTACATAAACATTTAATGGTGGGATAACCTGATACATTATGAATAATTTACTGATATTTATATGATAAAAATACAACAATATTTTAAACTTTTTATTTATTTATTTTAAACGTAAAATAGATAAAAATGGATTATTCGGATGAATAGAAAATTCTAAAGAACAACATTTATTTTAAATAGATTTTTCTTTTAACGATTTGATTTTGAAATCACACTAACATATGTCTTCTGCAAAAGAGTAACTTACTTATCATCCTCAAAGCTCATGGTGACTTGAAAGGTTTATCGCTAAAAATCTGTTTCTGTATCGAGTAAATGAATGAGATTTGTACTTCCTGATCCCTATTGTTGTGCTCTATGATTCCTTTCATATAATTCAAATTCAAGTTTCGAATGTTACTCATCACATTTGTAACGTTCTAATGCAGGTTTGGTACATGGACAGCTATACAAACAACAAGATAGTCAGGGAGTACAAATCGGTGGGCGACTTCGTAGTTGGGATTGAGTCAAGAACCTACAACCTTCCGTTCCACTGGGCGGGCACCAATCACGTGGTCTACAACGGCTCCCTGTACTACAACAAGTACCAGAGCAACATCATCGTCAGATACAACTTCGAAAGTGGCCGGGTCACGACCCAACGAGCGCTTGAGTTTGCTGGCTTCCACAACGTCTACCCGTACACCTGGGGCGGCTTCTCCGACATTGACATGATGGCAGACGAGCTTGGTTTATGGGCCATCTACGCCACCAATCAGAATGCAGGGAATATAGTGATCAGCCGGCTGGATCCTCTGACCATTCAGGTGCTGAACTCTTGGAACACTGAATACTCCAAACGAAACGCAGGTGAGTCCTTCATGATCTGCGGCACGCTGTACATCACCAACTCCCATCTGACCGGGGCTAAGGTGTATTACTCTTATTCCACCAAAACCTCTACCTATGAGTATATGGACATCCCCATCCATAACCAGTACTTTCACATGTCCATGCTGGATTACAACGCCAGAGATCGTGCACTTTACGGCTGGAACAATGGCCACCAGGTACTGTTTAACGTCACGCTGTTCCACATTATTAAAACTGATGACGAATCCTGAGAGATGTACCCTGAGGTGAGAGGAAACCTTTCTGCTGACGCCGTTTCTGCAGTTACATTGATCTGTAATCCCCATTTGGTATTGCTGTGAAATAAGGGGTTTTATATGTCTCAGTCAAAAGATGAGCTTAGTTTGAGGTTCAGTGTCTCTGGAGATGTCCGTCAGCATTGCACTCTTCCATTTGTAAAACAATCGTGATTAAGTTCACTTAACTCAGAAAAGGACATTAATGAACTTCTAAAGCTCTATTTAAATGTTGTTTGTGCAACTTTCAGTGCGTAACAGTGGTATGCAGCTGTAATACTCATTCAACCAATAATGTAACAAACTTACCACTAGAAACTTAGAAATGTTAAGTAAAATAAATCTTATTATGGACATTATATATTGATCTGTCAGATTTCATCTCATAGTCCTTGTCGAGTATTTAGGGAAGTTAGGACATATTTTTAAACTCGTTTTATGATTAAAAGGGACAGTTCATCTAAAAATATAAAAATCCTCACCCTCATGTTGTTTCAAAACTGCATGATTTCCTTTCTTCTATGGAACACAAAAGAAGACATTTTGAGAAATATATCCACACCATGGTTGTCCACACAATGAAAATCAATGGGCTCTAAACTTATTCTCTTATGTTTCACAGAAGAAAGAAAGTCATAAATGTCTCTAGAGTAAATGATGACAGAATTTTATGGTGAAGTATTTCTTTAAAATCAAACCATGCTGAAAAGAAAACATTTCGCAGTGTACAGTGTAATTAAAATAAATAATTGTTAGATTAAGTGTTCATGGTTTTATGTTGTTGCCTGTGTGCTTCAAAATGCATTGGATTCAAACATATCTCAACTTTCCCACAGAACTGCAGACAGCAGTCTAGGGTGTTTTGTCTGAAATACTAGTATTCAATAATGTTACCTCTTCCTAACCTTTTCAAAAATAATGCAATAAAGGCTTTGTTTCTTGTTTGCTTTTTTCTGTCCTAGGAAATTTGTGGATGAGAGAATTTCTGAAATTCACAGAGGGCTTTGTGATTTTGCCTTTGATGTTGATGAAAGATAGAAGAAAAATCTAACATTTTATAATTTTTTTATATTAATTATCCCAAAGAGTGTAGAAAAAGACTCTTAATTTAGTGGCAAAAAGAATGACCAGACCCAAATATCTGGAAAAACCCTAATTCTTGTGTTCTGTTTGTACTAATTCAGAAATCCTGTCCCTGCTCAGTGATAGTAGTAATGAAGATGCAGAATGTTCAAACATTCACACCAGCTAAATATGCTGTTGTTTTCTCAACACATGATTCAGTCAGTTATTTTCTATGCCAGATGATGCTCTATCAGTATTCACAAACCTCTATGACAAATATCTAAAACAAAGTCATTCATTTTCCCCCTTAAAGGAACATTTGCTGATTTTTTCTTCCCATCTGCTGATTCAGAAACTACATCTCTGCAGGCCCCTGAATCAGAGAAACATTATTCAGCAAAGTGAGAATAAGTATATATGTAAGGGATAATACACAGTCAACCGGTTGTTATCGCAAAATAAAATCTGACGGGGATGGCGATCAGGTCTTGCATCCTTCTAGATTTTGAAGGGGTTTGACTTGCTATAATAACCATCTGACTATACTGTACTGTAGTGTCACCACTTGTCCTGTGGGTGGCACTAGTAGGTTTTGAGTGTACATAAGTGTGCCATACGTGTTCATAAGTTACCCGTGTACTGCTTGCCTTTTTACAAAGACATAACATATTGGCGACGAGAATGCCGTGGATTCAGCCTACACCTTTTCTACAAAATATGGGTGAGCCGCCGATGCCATTTAAGGCATGTATTAGTTTTTTCGGAAACTATGTCTTGGCCATGGACGAAGAGCTGTCGGAAGCCTGAAAATGGGCTCTACTGATTCACTACCTGGGGGCAGAAGGCCAGAGACTTTATTACATGCTTAAAGTTACTGATGGTAAGTACAACACGGCATTGCAAGCTATTCGCACATTTTTCGAGCCAAAAGTGAATGTGGCAGCTCAACGGTACAGATTTCGCTAGCGAGGACAATGGCGTGGTGAAACTACTGCTCAATATGTTGTGGCGCTAAAGGAGCTTGCGGCTACATGCGAATTCGGGACCATGGAGGAGGAAATGATACGCGATCAACTTGTATAAAACTAATTCAAACCGCATACGGGAACGTTTACTCCTAGAAGTGGATCTTACTTTGAAAAAAGCTGTCACAATTGGTAGGCAAATAGAAACGGCAGAGGCTGAGGCAAACGTGATGAGCAAACCGGCAGATGGCACAGTACAAGTTATCCAACAGTCACGTCATCAGCACAACAGACCCAGCCACGAAACGGGGAAAAATGCACAGACATTACGAGGAGCGATGGCGATGCGCTCACTTACATTCCAAGGGAAAATGTGGACTGGCATCAGGGCTGAGTTGTTTTCAGAGACTGATGTCGACCATACTCAAAGGACTGGCACGTGTTCAATGTTACTTGGATGACGTCATTGTCTCAGGAAAGACCTTTGAGGAACATGATAAGAACTTCACTTCAACAGCACATGAACAGCACTTAAGCGTCTGGAAGCAGCTGGACTTAAACTGAACTTTGACAAATGCCACATCAGACAGACGGAGCTGGACACGTAATATAAGCTAAAGGACTTCTGCCGGATGCTTCTCATCTCCATGCAGTTTCACAAGCTCCACCACCAACTGATACGCTCTTTCCTTGGGCTCACATCGTGGTATTCAAAATTCATACCGATTATTCTGCAGTGGTCGAGTCCCTCAGAGCGTTGAATCTGGGATCTGCTTCATTCACATGGACGGCTGAGGCACAGATAAGTTTTGGCGGGTGAAAGACCTCATAATTAATAGCCCTGCACTGACACTTTTTCACCCTGAGCTACACACTATAGTTACAACTGACGCTTCTAATTACGTTCTGGGCTCCATTCTCACCCAAATGCATTCCGGATGGGTCTGAAAAGACTGTTGCTTTTTCATCACACACCCTCACACAGGCAGAACGTAAGTACTCCACAATTGAGAAGGAAGCGTTAGGATGTGTGTAGGCAACGGAGAAATAGAGAACTTACCTGTGGGGGCAACGTTTTACGTTATGTACAGACCACAGCCCACTCACAACACTACTCACTTCGAAGGGACAAGGACAAGCAGGACTTCGAATTGCTCGGTGGTCAGCTAGGTTGATGACTTTTGACAATGACATCTTGTACAAACCTGGACATGAAAATGTTACAGCTGATTGCTTGTCTCAATTGCCATTACGGAGCAGGGGTCGTACTTTCTTCAACCCTCACAGCCATATCTGCTGATGACTTCAGGGCTACCTGCCCATGTGAGCTACGTGACCTACTGATGACCAAATAGCCAAAATCCCCTAAGGGCCTAGGACCTGATCTTTTTCCATACTACAAAATCCAACATGAACTTTCTCTTCAGGATGATTGCGTGGTAAGTTTTTAGTACCAGAGACTTTGCGTGTGCAGTTCATTGCATTGGACCATTATACACATCAAGGCATTGTTAGAACCAAGCAAAGACTCAGAGAACTGTATTGGTGGCCGGGTATGGATGCCCAGGTTGAGACAGCCATCAAATCATGCATTACGTGTCATGTCAAACACATGACAAGTCAGCGGTCGTTCGCACTTCACCACTATATCCTGTACCCCTTCGAGATGGAGCATGGGAGAAACGTGCTTTAGACAACATGGGGCCTTGGACAAAGATCCAACAGAGTGTCATTTTGCTGTGACTTTACTAAGTGGCCAGAGATTGCTTTCATGCCTCAGGTAACCTCTTCAGCTGTCATTCAGTTTCTTTCAACTGTGTTCAGCTGTGAAGATAACCCGAAGGAACTGATCTCAGATCACGGCTCTGAATTGATGTCATGAGAGTTTGAGATGTTACTGCGAAACTAAGGATTTATGCATCGAACTTCATCTGTATATTATCCTCGTGCCAACGGAGAGGTCGAGCCTTTAACCATACTCTGAAGCACGCGTTGCTAACTACTTCCCTGGAAGGCAAAGGTTGGAAAGAGTTTGCAAGAGAATTCTTAAAAGCATACCTCATTCGACTACTCCGCGTTCACCTGCTGAATTGTTACATGCAAGACAGATGCTAAACTTCACCTAACTTCACATCTCAGGATTACAGACACTGCAGCGTCTTCATCAACCATCTCCGCAGAACATTGTGGATCGAGTGAAAGAAGTGATCCAAAACATACACTGATCGCAATCGTGGAACGACGGAAGTGTCATTTCAACAAGGATCTTTTGTTCGATCCAGGTATTCCTCCTATTTTGCAATCAGCATTTTCAAAACCATTGAAAGTACTGGAAAAGACTGGTCCTTACACTTCCCAACTGTCTGATGGACGTACCAGTATGGGCTCGGGACTATGTTATGAACTAAAGTCGGTTCATTGATTCCATGCATGAATAGTATTTTCCATGGGAGAGTGATAAGGTAACAAATGCATAAAGTGACGTTCTGTGCATGTTGTGCGACTGTTGAATTCAGGGGATAATGTTAAGTTCATGTTTGAAACATTGGTACTATTAATGTTTGAAATGTTGGTACTAGTATGCAATGTCATTGTGTTAAAAAAGAGCATTTGGTCGTTGCACAGAACATAAGTGAATACTAAGTTAAAAGAGTTGACCTGCTTATTACACAATTTCTTCAAATGAATAAAAAAATGAGCATAACAAATTTAGTGTTTAGTTCAATTGACTAATCAGAATCAAGTATTCCAGAGAGCTGTGTTATAATTATGGACAATTAATGTGATAAAGTGATAAGTAGAGATAAAGTAGAAAATAAAGTCTGTTCCTCTTAGAAGCTTTAAAAAAGATGCAAATGTATCACACAATGACCCCAATACAAGACATGTATATATATTGCAAGTGTTCTGTGGGTATACGAAAGGGTGTGGTAAAAACTAAACCAAATTGTAATGTACTATTTAACGAAAGTTGTAAGAAACCAAAACTTGCATAATGAGATACAACGGCAAGAAATCCCCCAAAAAGTATCCATGTACCAACATCCAAGGACATCATTTCCGTTAATATGCCATTATATATATTTTTTTTTTAACGAAGCCCTATCTATTGTATAGGCTACCAGAACATTTGGAATAGACAGCACTTGTATCATCGGACCTTTCTGTGATACTTTTTCTAAAACAAGCTTGGGTTACACTTTAGTTTACCTTCTATTACACTGACTGTTAACTAGTTGCTTATTAGCATGCATATTACTAGGATATTGGCCGTTTAATTAGTACTTAAAGTCTAAAGCACATATTAATGCCTTATTTAGTATGACCATATTCTACACTCACCTAGGCCCACCTAGGCTAAAGGATTATTAGGAACACCTGTTCAATTTCTCATTAATGCAATTATCTAATCAACCAATCACATGGCAGTTGCTTCAATGCATTTAGGGGTGTGGTCCTGGTAAAGACAATCTCCTGAACTCCAAAGTGAATGTCAGAATGGGAAAGAAAGGTGATTTAAAGGTGCCCTAGAGTGGTTTTTTATATTATTTTATAATGTTTCCTGGGTTGCCCTTATAATGTTAGTATGTTTTTTAGATCAAAATTAGTCATAATTTAGAAATAAAAGGCATTTTTCCCACCCGGATTTTAGCCTCTGATTTGAACGCTCTGTTTGAAGAGGCGTGTCTGCTGTGTGGAACCGGCCTCTGCTGTGATTGGCTGACATGCTTGCATATGAAATAGCTATGTATTACATGTGAAACTCTCTCGAATACTTTTACTACAGCTATTATACGTTTTTACTATTACAGCTATCGAAATTAACGAATCGTGAGATGTTTTTAAAGTATTTTGATCTATTCCCATCACATACAATGTTGCTGTGATGACTGAGCATTGAGCAAGCAGAGGACAGTCTGTTGGTCGCGAGAATGAAGATCTTATCATTGCAACGCAGTTTCTGTTCTCTAATGCTATCCCCAATGCAAACACGATCATGTAAATACAGTAAGAGCTTCGCTGTGCAGTGTAACGTGCGTCATTGAATTCATAACGAGTTTGGCAAGTGTTCAGATAAACTCGCGCTGTGGAAAGATTGTTCTTTGATCGCTTTCTGTATATCATTTATTCACAATTTAAATACGTTTTTTTTTTTTCATCCTACTAAAAGAAACGATGTGAAGTTGATATTTTAGTCACTGGCTTGACTTACTGATGCATAAACAGTATTGAACGATTTTGAGAGAAAGGTTACCTGTCTGAACTTGAACAATTACACATCAGAAAGTGTTGCTTGGTAGCTGATCCGAGGCCAGCTCTGTATTGGCCCAAGTTGAGGAAACAGTCGTCGGTGAAATGTTTGGAAATTTCCAGAGAAAATAAAAGTAAGCCATTGTTTCTTCAGAGGCTCGGATGAAGGAACTAAAAAATACTTTTGTGTTCATGTGTACATGCAAACACTGAGCAACTGCTATGCTTCGGCTGCGCAGTTTCGCCTGTCATTGAACATGGGCTGGCATATGCAAATTTGTGGAGGCAGACATATTAATGATCCCGACTATTGCGTCACAGTCGGTATTGTGTGGAGAACCGACCGTTTTTCAGGGGTGTTTTTCATAAACGTGAATTAAATGAGAACGCGAAAACAGTCCAGTTTGAGATTCACTCTGTCATGTCCATGCACTGAACTCTTGTTATTTGACTATACCAAGGTAAATTCAATTTTGAATTATAGGTCACCTTTAAGCAATTTTGAGCGTGGCATGGTTGTTGGTGCCAGACGGGCCGGTCTGAGTATTTCACAATCTGCTCAGTTACTGGGATTTTCACGCACAACCATTTCTAGGGTTTACAAAGAATGGTGTGAAAAGGGAAAAACATCTAGTATGCGGCAGTCCTGTGGGCGATGCCTTGTTGATGCTAGAGGTCAGAGGAGAATGGGCCGACTGATTCAAGCTGATAAAAGAGCAACTTTGACTGAAATAATCACTCGTTACAACCGAGGTATGCAGCAAAGCATTTGTGAAGCCACAACACGCACAACCTTGAGGCGGATGGGCTACAACAGCAGAAGACCCCACCAGGTACAACTCATCTCCACTACAAATAGGAAAAAGAGGCTAAAATTGGCAAGAGCTCACCAAAATTGGACAGTTGAAGACTGGAAAAATGTTGCCTGGTCTGATGAGTCTCAATTTCTGTTGAGACATTCAGATGGTAGAGTCAGAATTTGGCGTAAACAAAATGAGAACATGGATCCATCATGCCTTGTTACCACTGTGCAGGCTGGTGGTGGTGGTGTAATGGTGTGGGGGATGTTTTCTTGGCACACTTTAGACCCCTTAGTGCCAATTGGGCATCGTTTAAATGCCACGGCCTACCTGAGCATTGTTTCTGACCATGTCCATCCCTTTATGGCCACCATGTACCCATCCTCTGATGGCTACTTCCAGCAGGATAATGCACCATGTCACAAAGCTCGAATCATTTCAAATTGGTTTCTTGAACATGACAATGAGTTCACTGTACTAAAATGGCCCCCACAGTCACCAGATCTCAACCCAATAGAGCATCTTTGGGATGTGGTGGAACGGGAGTTTCGTGCCCTGGATGTGCATCCCACAAATCTCCATCAACTGCAAGATGCTATCCTATTAATATGGGCCAACATTTCTAAAGAATGCTTTCAGCACCTTGTTGAATCAATGCCACGTAGAATTAAGGCAGTTCTGAAGGCGAAAGGGGGTCAAACACAGTATTGGTATGGTGTTCCTAATAATCCTTTAGGTGAGTGTACATCCCTTAATTCAAACCAATACCTAAACTTAACAACTACCATACCAACTATTAATAAGCAGTAATTAGGAGTTTATTGAGGCAAAAGTCATAATTAATAGTTAGTTAATAGTGAGAATTAGACCCTAATTTAGAGTATGACCCAAGCTTTATGCTGGTCGCTATAGGCATTCATAACATCACATGAAAAAACAGGAAAACAGGCGTTTGTCAGAGAAAATGTAGCACTACGAACTGACGGCGGTATTTACTTTTAAGGTACCTAGTTATTGTTGGACTTTTTTTTTTAAATATTCTCCTTTTGTGGTCCGAGAAAGAAAGAATGGCATTCGGCATTAAAACTGCTGCAGGGTGAGTATGATGACTGACTTTAAATTTTAGAGTGAACTAACCCTTTAAAAATACATATTACTCCACCTACTGTGTGTGCAATTAAACATTATCAAGAACATTAAAATAAAACATTACGAAGCTCTTATACTTCTTATAAATCGTAGCTTAATTTTTTTTTTTTTTACAAATGCACATGTAAGGTGAAATGTGGATCGGTCCACTTGCCCATTCAGTTCTTTTCACACATCACATTAAAGATGTCTCAATGACAGACAATATAATCACTAACTTATTGTGAGAAAAATGAATGAGGGTCTTCTTGTAATTTGTCGTGTGTGACCTGGCTCCGGTCAGCCCTGTGCTCGGGGGTGTCTCAGTGTTGACTACAATGCCCATGGCTGGCCGTTTGACTGACAGCTCCTGGGCAGATGAATCAGGCAGACTGTCACCCCGTATCAAAGCTAGGGCAGGTGCTGACTGAGACAGGCCAACCATAGCATATAAGGCCAACAGTAAATTAACTTTCTCAACACTCCTCTCAGCAGGTAGCCAGAGATACGACTTTGAAGAAGAAAATGGGGGAAGAGAGAAAGCAAAAAAGACAGAGTTGAAGAATATCGCATGCAGGCACAGTGAGAAAAACAGAGTAGGCTAAATGGTCTTAAGTTCCTGTGCGAGAGCAGCAGGCCTGTGGGTGTTGCAGGCATATGAAGTTGACTCAGCTCTCAGGTGGTGTCGGAGTGACTGGGTCTGAATACATTAGACATGGTGAAATTAGAAAGATACTGTCACATTTCTCAGAATGTGCATTTGTTAGCTTTCAGCTGCATATAAACAATGTCGAGTGAAGTCGAAAATGTGGTCAATAACTGTGCGCAGACATTTGTTATGCTATATTTTGATTTAATGTGGTTTAAAACACACACACACACACACACGTTGGGTTTCCATGTTTTAGGGAGACTTTTCATAGACATAATGATTTTTATATTTTGCAAACTGTACCTAAACCTACCCAAAAACCTCACAGAATTCTTGCTGCTTTTTTACATTTTCAAAAAACATGATTTATTCTGGTTCCTAATGGGGAACGAAAAATGTCCAAAGCCAAATATTTTTGGTATTGCCAACTTTGTGGGGATAGTTTGTCCCCATAACGTAGGATTTACCTGAACCACACACATATTGCAATTTCAACTGTACTACATTTTTCCATTTGAATTAAAGGGTTAGCTCACCCAAAAATGAAAATTAAGTCATTAATTACTCACCCCCATGCTGTACCAACCACGTAAGACCTTCGTTCGTCTTCGGAACACAAATGAAGATATTTATGATTAAATCTGAGAGGTTTATGACTGCTATATAGGCTCCCTAAAGGAAAATGACACCGGACACCCAGAAAGTCATTAAAGAAAATGTTTAAATATTCCATGTCACAACAGTGGCTCAACTATAAGTTTATCAAGCGACGAGAATACTTTTTGTGCGAAAAAAACAAACAAAAATAACGACTTTATTCGACTATTCCTTTTCTTCCTTGTAGGCCTGAAACGAGACTTCAAGAGATTTCCACGACGCATGCGCGAGAATTGCGATCTCCTTCAACTACTTCAGTTCAGTTCTCGCGCGTGCGTCGTGGAAATCTCTTGAAGTCTCGTTTCAGGCCTACAAGGAAGAAAAGGAATAGTCGAATAAAGTCGTTATTTTTGTTTGTTTTTTTTTGCACAAAAAGTATTCTCGTCGCTTGATAAACTTATAGTTGAGCCACTGTTGTGACATGGAATATTTAAACATTTTCTTTAATGACTTTCTGGGCCGTCCGGTGTCATTCCTTTAGGGAGCCTATATAGCAGTCATCAACCTCTCAGATTTAATCATAAATATCTTCATTTGTGTTCCGAAGACGAACGAAGGTCTTACGGGGTTGGTACAGCATGGGGGTGAGTAATTAATGACTTAATTTTCATTTTTGGGTGAACTAACCCTTTAATTGCTATTTAGTCTTTAAATTCCTATATATCTATTTAAATTAGCAAGATTTTAGTGATTTATATGTCATATGTTATAACAAGTGAGGGTTGTGCGTATGTGTTATGAGAACAGTAGTGACTAGTAAAATAGATAAATTATCATAAATGCAACTGTTACTAGCTAAAAATAGTGCAAGTGAGCCTGTCTTATAAACTCTTTAGGATTTAGGATTCCAATAGTTGACACATACCCTTCCAGCTATAGCAGCCCAAATTCATCTTCAAATCTCAATGTTCTCTTCCCCTTTGGTCATGGAAATGAAGGTCAGTGAAAGAATCACTTAAATCTCATGTATCAAGGTTTCAGAAGCATCTGCATTTAATCTCTAAATGCAAATAGACGGACAAACATCTCCATGAAGAAAGGCTGTTGGGTCCCATTGACAATGAGTCCAGGCAGGTCCTCTTCAAATCCATGAAGATGCCTTTTTTTTATATATATTTCCCTTTTTTTTTTTTTTTTTAATAATGTAAGTTCCATTGGTATTCAGTTCAAGACCATTCCTGGAGTCTCCTTAGATTTGAATGAAATATGTTCTACAGCAAGTTACAGTTTTGAAAATTTTCTAGCCTAATTATGTTTAATAATTTTGTTTTTTAAATGCTACTAAAAGACAATACAGATATGAGTCTGCGTATTTGACGAATCCGACAACCTATTGTAAGCAATGTACAATTTCTCACAGGGAATTCAAATTCTATCTGAAATGTTGTAGAACAACATAACAGTCTTTTGCCAGAAATCCGAAACCGCCATTGTAAAATCCCATTCGAAATTCCCAAGGGAATGAATGGCTCTAAAATGCTAATTACTTCAGTTTTAGAACTGAATTTCACTATTCTGCTGTATGAGAGAGTGAACATAGCAGCATCAGAAACTCGAGCTCTTGTCTTGTGTAGAGAGTGAGGGCTGCCTCCTAGTGGTGAAAAACTATAAAATTGATTGTGTAAACTGTATATTGACTGTATAAAAAGTGTCACTGAACATGGGATCAGACTTCTTTGGGAAAATCTTTGGGAAAATTGTGTAACCAAATCCCTGTGTTGCCAGTGAACTGAACTCATCGCTCATTATGAAAGAAACTCACCCACTACCTCCCATTAGAACTGCATTTACTGTACTCTCTGCTTTCTGCACACTGTTCAGTCAGTCACTGTAATTAGTGCATTTGTCCATCCTCAGCAGCTCTTGATGTATGCCTGGTTCTATGGCTAATTATCCACTGTATTGATCACTGGAGACAACTGTCTATTTATTTCCAGCAGTAGAGCACTTACTCTCCATTTGACATCCTCATTAGCATCCAGCAGAAGATATTTAGTGGACCGATAACATCTCATTCAACAAAGGCAAGACAGGGTTACATTTGAGGAATTATGGCCTGTTCTGCTCACATGGACATGCTGGATGAAAACATCGAGTCTTTCAGAGGCTGGGAATCAATTGTGTGGCATGGATTTCACCTGGAGGACTGGAGGAGACATGGAGTCATTAATAGAGTTGCCTATTTTGAGGTAATTACTTGAATTACATTTTGGCTTTGTTTTCCCCCTCTCAGATATTCGGTTTTAAATGGAAACATTTAAATATCCGAATGCAATGAATATATTGCTGCAGTTAATGAACTCTTTTTTGTGTGTGCCACATGTGTCCCAGTTACTCACCAGTGATACAATTAACAAATTGAATTATTAGAATAATTAACAGTTAGATTTAACTAAAGTTATCCAATATTTTTTACGGATATTCTTAGACCCTATCAGGTTTACTAATTTATGAATTCATATGGGTCTCTAAAGGATAACACATAAGAACACATACAGGTGATAGCGTGCTAAATATTAATTCATAATTAACTTAATATGGACATGGCAACGGGCACGCAAAAGGTGTAACTTAAAAGTGTGTTATATCTAAAAACTCACTAAAAAAATGAGTGTTTTGATAGTCTTGCCACATTTTTGTAAAATGATGTTTCTCTTCCAGGTCATGAATGCATAATGAGGGTAAATAAAAACATATTTTATAAATATATATATTTAATAAACATTTTTATTAACTAACATTAACAAAGATTAATCAATTCTGCAGAAATATATGTTGTCATTGTTAGTTTGTTAACTAGGGTTAGTTAATAAAACCTTATTGTAAAGTGTTACCATTCTTATTGTTATTATTTTATGCTGAGTTGTTGTAGATTATTTTGTTATCATTGTGGCAGAAATAATTATTAGAAATGTAAGTGTAGTTATTACTAATAATAATTAAACACCATTTATTTGAGGATGACTCTGTTATGGTCTATCTCTGTGTGTGGTCACAGTGGGCTGATATCTCATCAACGCTGTGCTGTGCTTTACTTTTCTTCATTTAAAGCTGATAATCAAGGTTATATGTCAATGAAAGTCCGTATATTATTAAAGCTTGATGGGGGGTCGTCTCCCCTTACCAGAAGGATTAAACTCAAGCACTTGATGATATGATAGTTGGCAGTGTTATTGGAGTTCAGAGGTGCAGCGGGGGTGATGAATTGCCCCTCATCGCCAGAGACAAATTTAGACCAGCTTGCAGCTCCAAATCCAAGACATGCCCCTCACATCTCTCAGCTGGTGTGCGTCCGTGTGCATATACCTACTACATGAGAGACACATTTCTACAGACACACCTCACAAATACTCCAAGTAATGTATGACATGACATACCAGCCCCGTTTTCTGGAAATATAAAGTCATGCATGATTGATATAGCGTTTGAAATCTCAAAATGTGGTAACCTAAGCCAAATTATTTAACTATGTCAACATATACTCTTGCTGTGATACTCAAATGGATATGCCTGTGAGGTCATCATGAGCATGCCATCTCTTACCACGTGACTGTGAGGGTCCGATCGCTTCGCCCCCCTGGCATCAGTATACCAACCTCCAAAATCAGGGTTCACCTACAACCCTCAGCAGGCATCATGGACTTAAGGGATCTCTTCACCGTAGCCCATTTCATAAAGGTCAGGTGTGAACACGGCCTGAAAGCTGGTGCCACGGCCACCAAGGATAAGAATTATGTCTTTTTTGAGGTGGAGATCCTGGACCTGAAGAGCAAGGCGCAACTCTGCTACCTGGATAAGGTGTGTGTGCTTGCGCACCTTAGTGTTTGCATTGAACAGTGTTGTTTTAATATTATTCATATGATATTATAGTATGTATTTATTAGTATTTTGAATTACTTTTTATTTTTATATTGTCTAATTGTATTTTTCTGAATGTATTTTTATATTAAGTTATTTTGTTGTGTTTTGTCCATTATTACTTTAAAAAAAGAAAGAAATCAATTTAGTTTTATTCATTTTTATTTCAGCTTTAGTCGTTTTAGTATACTTGTAGTACTGTAGTAGTTACCAAAGCAAAATGTTGAAAAGTTGAAACGTTTTTTTTTATCGAATTTATACTGCTATACGGCGCTATAACTGTCAAAAAGGTCTCATTCTTATTAGGGGTTCAAGCACAAAGCGCTAAGGGGCGCAAAATGAACGTTGTGGGAGGAGCGTATTTGACTAAAATGGCTATAACTCAAGTAAATGAGATAGGTTCACCAAACTCGGCACACATGTGATTGCGTTTAATCTGAGGTCACAGTAAAAACAATCGCGACGATCGAACATTAGGTGGCGCTATAACATGAAAAAAAACATAAAATGGGCTATGACCACCTGACCGTTAGTCCGATTGACTTGAAAATTGGTATGCAGTGTCTTGCCATGTATGTCTATGGCGTATCTAAAAAAAACATGGCCGCCATCAGCCAATGAATTTTGAGCACCTATGAGACAAGGTTAACGGAGGCCGATCGGAACGAAACTGGATGGGCATGTTTGACTCATGGCCCTAGAGGTGTGTAAGAATATTGAAAGAAATCGGCCACAAGTTGACGCTAACAAGTTTTACTGCTCTGTAATCACGTGGTGTAGCACACATCCACACAATATGCATATCATATGATAGATATCCTCATACTTATCAACTTTGCCTCTAAAACCATTGCTGTCAATCAAATCTTTCGTTATATATTCACAAATATGTTAAAAACTTACTTTTGCAAACTTGTCCTAGGTTTTTCGCCCGAACGGAACCAAACCAGTCTAGGACAATTCTCTGGACTCTCTAGATCAATAATTATTGAAAAAAACTTTACCTTTTGCATTTGGTTGCCTATAACAGGGTCATTTAGAAAATGGGCGTGGCAAAATACACTCAAAAGCCTATTTATCCTAAACGAAAACTCAGAACTTCACAAAAATTGGTGGGCATATGTGCCATAACATAGTAATCAAGCTTGCAAATTTTTATGCAGATCGGACCATAGGTGGCGCTATAACTGGCAAAAAGCTTTGAAAAACATATTTCCTATGGTAAATTGCCTGTATTAGCTGTAAATGGTCTTTTCCATCTATGATGTCAGTGGTTAAATGCTTGCTAAATAAAACTGAATGTCTTTAATGCTTTTATGCCTTAAATGCCTTAAATGCTTGAACCCCGCTAAATGCTGCTTGCAGCTTTAATATTTTATTGTATTAGTTTTTCAGTGAAAAAAAACGTTGTTTTTGTTTTTGTTAACATCACTTGCATTGGGTCATAAATCATATTTGAGTAAACAAATGCCTCTTGTTTCAATTCTTGAACTTCCTCAGGTGGAGCCCAACGCCACCATTGCAGAGATCAAAACATTGTTGCACAAAATTTGTAAGTGATTTCTTAAACAGTCAAAAGACTTAATTTGATATGCTTATTCAAGCTCGAAAGCTTACACACACATACATATATATATATATATATATATATATATATATATATATATATATATACTACAGTAATATGACCAAGCTGTTGTAAATATTACAATTCTTGAAATCCCTGTAGATCCCAAGTTTTATCCATCAAGACAGGCACTGAAGCTGCATCCTGGTAAACTTACTTTTTATTTATTTTTTTATATTTTCTATTCTATTTTGTTCTGAATAGAACCTTCAAAGGAGAAGGTAAAATAAAAAAGAGAGAGAATTAATTACTTATACACCAGATGCTTTTGCCATCTTAGAACATATGTGTGCGTCTGCAATTCTCCTGCCAGAATATCAGGCATCATTTCACACTGGAGAAGTGAGAGAGTGAGAAAATTGCAGCTTTCAAAAAACTAAAGCTGTTCATATACTACATTATTTATGAAAATTTAGATTTTTTTATTCAAGTGACATGTGAAGGCCAAGTGTGGTAACCCATACTCGGAATTTATCCTCTGCATTTAACCCATCCAAGTGCACACACATTAGGAGTAGGGAGTAGAGAACACTGCAAACTATGGACACACACACCCGGAGCAGTGGGGAGCCTTTTTCTTTTTTTTTTTGCTGTGGCGCTCGGGGAGCGTTTGGGGGTTAGGTGTCTTGCTCAAGAGCACCTTAGTCATTTCCTGCCAGAATTGAGAATCAAACACGCAACCTTTGGGTTACCAATCTGACTCTTTAAACCATTGGGCCAAAAAATGTGTTTTTTATAATATATATCTAAACTGAGGTGCATTTCTCTTGATATTTATGTCATGACTGACTTGATTGGTTTTCAGAGGGAAAGGCCCTCAGTGATGATGATGTGCTGGAGGATCTACCAGTTGGCACCACTGCAACGATGTTCTTCCAGGACCTCGGCCCACAGTTAGGCTGGACTATGGTAAAGAAAGCAATCTGATGCATGCTTATTTAGACAATAGCAGTTACTGTGTGCATGCCAGTAATGGTGTTTTTGTTGGGGGCTGATTGTAGGTATTTCTGGCAGAGTGTCTTGGGCCTCTTTTCATTTACCTGCTGTTCTACTATCGGCTTCCATACATCTACATGCCTGAGTATGACTACACCCAAAGTCCATTGAAAGTTGTCAAGTGAGTTCGAAGTGAAAAATCTTGTCTTGGTGTAACCTAATGTATTTAGGTTGGTTCAGTGGTGTTAAATAGCATTTTTGACTTTAGATGCTACCACATGAAGCACATTTTTAAAAAATGCAGCTCATGTAACTTTTTCTTTCAGTGTGAAAATAAATCATGAATAATTTACCAAACGCGTGGCAAACAGTTTGCAAGTGGTTTATATTGGACCCTGTTGATACAGGCTGGCTTGCTGGTGCCACTCTCTTCATTACATCAAGAGGCTTGTGGAAACTATTTTTATCCATCGCTTTTCTGACGGAACGTTACCTTTAAGCACCATCATGCTGGTATGTTTATGTCTGTGTTTTTTCATGTAATATATTCATGAATTATTTACTTTATCTTTCTCTGTATTTAATATGCCCCTTGCTGTTTTATGCACAAAAAAATAAGACAACATGCTTTCCAAAGTTGTATTGTCACAATTGTTCCTGTCTTGGCACATTAGCTAATGTGTCTGAAGTGCGTATGACATTGGCATTAGTTCAGTGGTGTCAGTGAAGCATTGAGGAGCTTTAGGGGGGATATTTGGCTGCTTTCCATTAGGTGTCGTCTTTCTGGTTTAAATTATGCCCCTACAGTATCTTTCAACACACTGGGAATACATATGGTTTGACCATATGGAAGAGTCATTCAAAATATTGCCTGCACAAATGCTAACAATGCAAATAAGAAAGCTTAAATTAAGTAAAACATAGCTCAAATATACATTTAAGGTTTCCGTTTAACATTAAGTCTGGTATTATTCTTTGAGCAGTTACTGTGTGTTATGTGATCCTCACACAAATTTATAATGTCGTTTCTTTAGCTCTGTCTGTACTACTGGGGATTTGCATCATGGCAGGCATATTACATCAATCATCCGCTCTACACACCACCAAGTAAGTGCCCATTATGCCACACATTAGATAAGTTTGTGTCCCTTATATTAACTCCTAATTGTTTCTCTAGGCTATGGGAGACTTCAAATCTACTCTGCACTGGCAATGTTTTTGGTATGTCAAAATCTCTATTAATTGAAGTCAAATATTTAAAGCTATTTTATGTAACTTCTTTGATTTAATTATTATTTTTTTAATAATGAGAGAGTGCAAAAGGTCATCTTTTCCAAATCATGCCTTTATCCAAGTTTGATAAACCTATTATAATGATAAATATTTCAGAGCTGTCAGGACTCATTTTGTCGGAAATTGCATGCTGTACATAAGTCATTTACTTGTGCAAGTCATGTCATGTGCCTTAGCAAAATTATTCACTTGTTCGAAGTGCCTTAAAAACGCCATAAGCCTGCTGGTCAGAGAAAACTCAAAATATGCATACAAAGCCCAAGCATGTATACAAACACCTTTTACAAACCAATTGCAAATACTGAAAGTGTAATCTATGCTAAAAGCTTAACAAATCATCTAATAACATTAAATATGAAGTGTCTGTATAATATGTTATTTTTTTAATGTGTAGGGCTTGTTTTGTTTGTTTTATAGAGAGCTTGGTTAATCTGGCCAAAAATAAACTTTTAACTACAACTCTTCCTTTTCATTATACAAATGTGTTATTAGAAACGTCTACAAATTTATAAAACTGATCTGAGATCAGCTAAAAACCTCTCAGGTTAGGACTGTAACCCGAGTTCCCTGAGAAGGGAACGAAACACCTTCAGAACAAAATCTGGCCTAGAATGTAGAATAACTAACTCTACCCAGAGCAAAGACTAATCAGGAGGAGACAACTAGCAGGCCCTGAAAACCCTCATACACTCTTCAGGGAATATCAAGGAGAAAGGGTACCGAAAGAGTCAGAGCTTTACTCAAGAGGCTTAAATGCTGCCATAGCCAGACCTTCCAGGACAATAGCAAGGTCCCAAAAAGGAACTCTGGACTGGGGAAAAGGCCTAAGATGTCTCGCTCCCCTCAGAAATCAAGACACCAAAGGATGCCTCCCCAGGGATGCACCATCAATGGGTATGTGTGGCTAGCAGAAATGGCCAGCACATACACCTTAATTGCAGATGGAGTCAACCCAACAGAAAACTGGTCTTGCGGGAACTCCAGCAGTGAACCAAGAGGGCAGTTAACCGGGTCCAGGGTCCATCCATGCTCTCTGCACCACAAGGAAAGCCTTCATTTGAAAGGCGTACAGTTTCCTAGTGGATTGAGCCCTAATACTAACAACCTCAGTTTAAAGATCAACACCAAGAGTTGACCCCCTCCATATTTTGGTCGGGGGTGATAAATTGTTCCCCCTGCCTGAGACAGAATATCTCTTCGGACAGAAACTGAAAACTAAACTCAAGCCGGCCAAAATGGGGCTACGAGTAATAGGCAAACCCTGCACTGGCGTCATGTCTGTACCATGGCATCCAACCCCAAGGGTACTGGAGGTGTTAGATAGAACCAGAGTATTCATTTAGACAAGCAAACAATAAATAAGACAAAATATTTTGCATCAAATGACTACCGGCAGCCAATTGCATGATTTCACATGTGCTTCAGAGACCGGTAACATGGAAGCGTTCCCATAGCATCAACAAAATAACTCAGTATTGAGTTCCCTCGAAAGGGAACCACATACAGTAGACAATGGTTCATGGGTTAACAGAGATCTCCACCCCCTAGCGGGAAACATTTCGAAATGGTTATGCTGTAACAAAGCCTTATTAAATCATGTGACTTTGGCAGTTTGATACACAACCTGAATCACTGATTTGAGACAAATTGTTCACAAAGATTTTGAAGTTTCAGAAAGCAGCCTTTCAAAAGTGCCCATCACTAGCGAAAAGCGTCTCCCGCTGTGCGTGTTGTGAAACTGAAGGAAAAACTAAACTTCAATACAGAAAACCTCTGGGGAATCATTGGTTGTAAAAACAAAGAAACTGTTATTTATGGGGGGGCCACATGTTACAAAGGGTAGCTTTTTTCTTCATCATCTCTTTGTCTGTTCATTTTTATTCAGGTCTGTGAGTTTGGCAATCTCTCAGTTCATCTAATTCTGAATCGAATCAGCTGTAATGGTGAGCCCTAATAAAGATTCATCTCTTTAGTTGTGTGGGCGTAATCATGACCGATCAAGACAGACAGTGAACCCAGTGATTGTGATTAATGACCATTTCTTTCTTCCATTTCATAAAGAAATGTGTGGGTGTATGCTGTAAAATTATATCTAATTAATACCTGCTTCAGAGACTAGACAATCTCTTGAATGGATCCTTAAATCTTTAGTTTCTTGAATATTATCCAGTTATATTCAGTTTTCATTACCTCATAACCTAACGATCTTCTCACACATCGACAGGGTCCAGGCCTACAGAGATTCCTTATCCCACAAAGAATCCATTCACTTGGCTGTTTTTCTTCGTGTCCTGCCCAAACTACACATATGAGGTTTGTCATGTTTACAAAGTAATTTTTTTCATGTCAAAAAAGCAGTAAATGAGAGACATTTGGAACATCTGAGGTTGTGTCCACACCTGTAGAGAGCAGATACCTCACAGATAGTGTGTGTGAAATGTTTCTGGTTAAAGTATCCTTGTGGAAATATTGTTTTGTGCAGTGATGCAAAATTTGAAACCTGAATTTATTTCCAGGTGGGATCATGGATCAGCTTCACAGTCATGACACAGTGTGTTCCAGGTACACAGTGTTACAAACCAAATGCAGAGAGTCCAAATGTCTGAGACCACAAATCGAATCGAAACCTGTGAATTAAAGTTTATGTATTTATGACATAAAATTAATGAGCTATATTTAATATTGTGCTTTTTTTTAGGCAACAATCTTTCAATTTTTAAATAGTTATGCTGATTATATGGTCAAAAGTTTGCTTACCAGGCTGCATTTATGTGATCAAAAATACAGTAATAACAGTAAATTCCTGTGATGGCAAAGCTGAATTTTCAGCATCATCACTCCAGTCTTCAGTCACATGATCCTTCAGAAATCATTCTAATATGATTATGTGGTGTTCAATTATTATTGGTACTCAATTATTAATAATGGTCCTCAATATTATCAATGTTGAAAATTATCTTTTTTTGCTGCTCAGTATTTTTTGTAGAAACCGTTATACATCTTTTTCAGGATTCTTTGATGAATAGAAAGCTTAATTAAATAGCATGCATTTAAAATAAAAATATTTTGAACATTATACATATCTTTACTGTCACTTTTGATCAATTGAATGCATTCTTGCGAGATTAGATAGATAGATAGATAGATAGATAGATAGATAGATAGATAGATAAACAGATAGACAGACAGACAGACAGACAGACAGACAGACAGACAGACAGACAGGCAGGCAGACAGACAGACAGACAGACACTTTTGAACTTCTCTGTATATAAATGATGTGTATATTTGGTGCACCTGCCTGATAAGAACCATGAATCCTTCATATTTCTGCAGTTGGAGTTTTCGCATTTTTGGGGTTTATTCAGATGACTATATGGGCTCGGGCAAAGCATAAAACCTACGCCCAGCAATTCGAAGACTATCCTGATCTGAGAACAGCCATTATTCCACTCTTCTTCTAGATATGTGGATAGAGGATGAATCTACATGCACTTTTGTAATTGGACTCTTCACCAAACATCAGAAAAATAAGTGTATTTTTTTTTTTGTCAGACCTAGTTTTTTTTAGACACAATTAAGTTTGTGATGTACTCTCCAAAGTATTAACTGGTGATTAATTACTATTAATTGCATTAATTATAAAGAGGCTTACTGAGCATAGACTGAGGTTATACTTCAAAGTCAAGGAAGATATTCGGACAGTGACTAATACTTATGTGCAGGAGGCGTATATCACAAACTTAAACATTTGCTTGACAAAGAGTAAGTTGAGTCTCGATTGAAGGTCTTCAGACCATCAAACAGAAAACATGGTGTACAGTATGATCCTGTTTTATTGTTGATTATTCATAATTTTTGTATTCCATTAAAACATTTTGCAGAATGTATCAAAGTGTTTTGGTAGTAAAGAAAATGTTACTGAAGATTTGTATTTCTCAGAAATAAGTGATTTTTCAAATGTCAGTATTTTCAAGATATGGTAAAACAATCTTACAGAAGAGTTTTTATTGTTATTGAAAACCATCTGTTATTGCATATTAAAACTATATTTGCTTACAATTTTTACTGATGAATACAATTGAAACACTCTATTCCTCAAAACAGACACATTTACTCACTGATTTTCACGGTCTACACCATGAGGTCAGGGTTTGGCTGTTGGTAGATGCCATAAGTGTGTATTCACTGCATAAAAAAACTCAAACCAAATAAAGAGTTTCAGAGAGTGTGCCAGCCAGCTGACCCCTAGAAAGAGTAACAATAAAAAAATCACTTTTTGGAAATGCTGCAAATCTGCATACGTTTCAGGTTCTGATTACAGATTTCAAATTTATTTAAGCTTATACTGTTGGTTTAACCAGTACAAAATCAACACATTATCAAAGTTGTATTAGAATGAAGCATTTTGGTGAGTGCGTACACAGGCACTGCTGTAGCAGATGCTCTTTCATTCAGCATTTGAAAGATTTGTACAACAAAGAAAAATTGCAAAACTAATATTTACAGATGCATAAATATAATGAATATTTCAGATTGTATGGGAACCTAAAGCAAGTTTTGTGTGCAACAACTTAGAAGTATTTTTCAAGAGTTTTATACATCTACTTCGTCTGACCTGCATCAAATCATCAGCATTACTTTATCAATGAAGGTTTTCTTTCATTGGGTGGAGATAGACCTTTGGCTCAAAGTGCTGTAGACTAAGGGCAGATGTTCAAAAATATCAAACATAATTTAAAAAATTTATATATTAAATTTTTAAACTTAATATAGATGCAGTTGGTTTTGTGTATGAATACATATATAAAAGGCTTTAGGGAACTTTATAAACACTTATTCACTGTCCCTTTGAAGCATCTGAGTTCATCCTATCTGTTTTTTGACGTTACTCTTTGTAGTGGCGAAATCTTTTTCTCTCGTCTTGGTCCTGATGCTCTGAGATGAGGTGGGACAGTATCTTCCTCTCCTGACTGCTGCTTGGCAAAACTCACAAACACCTGTAAGGCAGTGAAACAGATGAGCTGTCAGTCCTGTCAGTCAAATCTGCTGAGCAAATCGAATTCAATCTCCAAATGGGTATTTCAACCAATAATTCATTTCTAATGGAAGGTCCCTAAAGCACAGCATGTCAGTTTCACAGAATAAAGTCATTTTTCCTGTCTGCGGTCAAAATGAAATGCTAAAATATCTTAAGTCTTATCATGCTGTGGGCAGCTGGTATAGATTGACATGAAAGAGGTTTGTTGCTTGATGCTTTATCAAATCGCACCTGGTCTAATGTGGTCTGAGACACAGAGTAGTCCTCAATGTTCAATCTCTCTTTGTTGGTCAACACCAGCTGGAAGATTCGTGCCAGTGAAGCGGCGGCGATTTCATATTGCAAAGTGTTGTAGTGTTTCTCTCGCTGTATACATCCCGGGAAGCTGCTTTCCATGAAGGACTCGGCCGGGCCCAGGTCAGGAGTCAGGCCTGCTTTTGCAGCTTTGATCTTCATCGTGACCACATAACCACCTCCAAACCTGTCCGCAAGTACAATCAATACACACAATGCATATAAAATCAAGTATGCACTTGTTTTGTTGACCATTTGATAGAGATTGTTCTGCATATCAGGATTGAAAGTTGAACATTTAAAGGGGACCTATTATGCCCTTTTACAAATTCTTGATTTAGTTTTTGGGGTCTACTAGAATAGGATTTCATGCTTGAATGTTCAAAAACACCTTATTGTTCACATATTTAACATCGTTGCAGCACCCCTCTTCCCAGTCTGTCTGTAACGTTCTGTTTAGTTTCAGTCTCTGTGAAGCCCCTTGTTCCAAAAAGTGCAAAGCTCTGATTGGTCGGCTAGCCAGTGTTGTGATTGGTCAACTGTTTCTAGTATGTTTTTGAAATGTCACGCCCCTTACCATAACCTTGAGTTTCAACACACTACTAATGCAACTCAACCAGTGCTTACCGATATAGAGAATAACTCCATGTGGACTTTGTGCTTTGTAACTTTGCAGACCTTTTTCATGCATAATTACACACTAAACAAGGTTGAAAATGTAAAAAAGCATAATAGGACCCATTTAATACTGGAAAAACATTCAAGTTGATTTGTGGTAATATGGACATATATATATAAACGTTTCAAAATAACATACTCACTTGTATTTCAGATGCTGGATTGTGCCCAGACATTTAAATGTCCCATTGACCATGATGGCCAAACGAGTACAAAGAGCTTCACACTCTTCCATACTGTAAATGCAAACAAACAAACAAATAAATAATGTAAAAATATTAAAATTTTATTTGAATAATAATGATTAATACATTCAAAAATAATATTTGGACACTTAGTTACTTTTTTCATTATATATATATATATATATATATATATTAGTATAAATATATTAATTATAAGTATTTATTTAAAGAAACACTTGGCATGTCACTAAAAAAACTATGCATGTGATTTAAGTACCTCTGAGATTGGAAGTATATATTTAAATAATTTAACAACACATTTGCATGTTCACTGTTCAATTATGCTGGTTAATGGTAACATTACATGCAAGTGAACAGATAAAATTTATAATCTTTTTCAGTAATCTTTTAATCTTTTTCACGGATGATATATATATATATATATATATACAAACATATATAGGGCTGCATGGCTAGGCCAAAAAATTATACTGTGATATTCTGCGATTTTAACTGTGATGTGACATTTCATTTCACATTAAATATCTCATATTGCTACTGATTTACTTTCAACATGGTATAAGCTGTTAAATGATAAATGATGCTCTTCACTCTGAAACACACAGTGCGACTGACTGTATACTTCATTATTTATTAAATTACACCCTGTTTGGGAAACCCTGACATATACTTGCCTGTGTGACGTCAAAACGACTGCCCTCCCATCACGGATGATACTCAGAATAGCGGTCCACAGGAACCGACGGGAGTGAGGGTCCATTCCTGTGGTGGGCTCATCCTACACACATTTACAGGGTTACATTACACCAATGTTTTATTTTGCACAATGACACTGAGAATGCTTAGGAAAAACATACCAGGAGCACTAAAGGAGGACAGCCAATCATAGCGATAGCAGTAGACAGCTTCCTCTTGTTGCCCCCGCTGTATGTACCAGCACAGTTTCCGGCATATTCAGACAGACCCAGCTTCTGAACGCCCCATTCTGCCACCTACAGAAAGCATACAGTCATGCATGATGATTGTATCAGAATGCTTTAAGAATTTCAGCCAACAAAGCCTAACATATAGTAGTTATTTGTGTACAATGAAATGTGGAAACTTTTCTACTTTCACTCAAGTATGTGTTCAAGTGTAATGAACTATGTTCTTGTCCTGGTGTATGTCATGTGATCTGTAAGGGGTGGGAGATGAATGAGGGGTCAGACTGTGAGTCTCACTCTGCTAATCTCAGATTCAGGGATCCCGCGGAGGCGTGCGTACAGGTACAGGTGCTCCCTCCCCGTCAGCAGTTCATCTATGGCATCAAACTGAGGACAGTAGCCCATGTTCTGGTGCACATCCAGTATGTTGGTAAGAATGCTGAAGAAAAGCAGTTCATGATTAGCGTTTACATCCGATACAAGTTCACAACTAGTGGCTGTAGATTTGAAAATCATGCTTTCCCTATTATTGTTGAATCACGGAAGCTACACCAGACATTTTGACAAGAGATCTCTTATTTATTATTTAATATACATGTATCAGACAAACGAGAGAAACTAGAGAAACAGGCATAGAAGAATAAGGCTACATGAGAGGTGGTCTTCATTCCAGATTTCTCTGTTCCCCATTTCTCCATCCTCTCACCCCATCATGCCAGCTGTAAATGGTTTCTCTGTGTTTCCTCATCCCCTCGTGCCTTTATGTTTCTCCTTCCTCTCACCCCATCATGCCTCTGTGTTTCTCCTTCCTCTCACCCCGTCATGCCTTTATGTTTCTCCTTCCTCTCACCCCATCATGCCTCTGTATTTCTCTGTTTCTCCTTCCACACCCCGTCATGCCTTTATGTTTCTCCTTCCTCTCACCCAATCATGCTTTTATGTTTCTCTGGGTAAGTACAGTAAGGATATAGCTTATATACACTACTGAGCGACTTTCATCTTCCTTGTAAGGTAGAAAAACATGTTGCTTATGTTTAAAAATGGAATGTATACCTCATGCTTACACATGGTACAATCCACTTTCCATATTAAGAAACTATCCCTCTGTGTATACATTCGTGGTACATTTGCATCAGTTGAAACATTCCTTTCCTTGTAAAGAACATGCCAACTGTACACACTTGAAGTATCATCATCATTGGTGACACGTGTCCATGCAATCCATAGTCGAACTCATGCATTTTAAACTTCATAAGATAATGCAACTGATTATGAATACTAATTATATAAAGAATTATATTATATAAAGAATAATGCAGATACATAATATTAAATAATGAAATTATATTAAAAGATGAAATTTTAGTCTTTAGTGGCTCTTTATAGTTTGTACATTACCTGTATCCAGCTACTGACGCCTCGCCTGATGTCACATCTGTGTCTCCGGTTAGCATTTTAAAGGTTGTGGTTTTACCTGCACCGTTTACACCAAGAAGCCCAAAGCACTGCACGAAACATTTAAGTTGAATACCACATCATTGCTTAATGGTTCATTTCAATTGAAAGAGCAGCAGTATGGTTTAAAGATAAAAAAAAAATTCAGTGATACCTCCCCCGCTGGAACTCCTACACAGATTCTGTCCGTTGCTGGTCGTTTTCTGCGCCTGTATGTCTAAGATCAGACCGCACATTTCAGCATGGCAATCACAGTCCTTCAAAACACTACAAATTCAACACTGACATTGTTTACAAAAAATAATCCAAAAATGGAAGCTTTTTGTCTTATGGTCACTTACTTTTGACAAGTCTCGAACTAGAAGGATGTCATTCTTGTTGCCTCCTTTGTAAATGCGCTCTCTCTCCTGAGCTACATCATCATCTTCATCTTTAACAGGAGTCTTCACATAGTCTGTCACCCTGCACATTTAACCGACACAAATAATAGTTACCATCATATGCTGTTGTAGGGTTTTTCCTAACAGCTACAGTAAACACAAAATCATATTAAACAGATCCAATTTTAAAGCTAACTTTTCTTTTAATGTTTATTTTGCAGTTGTAGAGTAAAAGTCTGTACTGAGCAGAATCGTTTTGTTTTTTTTGCCCTCACCAGTGATCAAGGAAAAAATTGTACTGGATGACCAGGTTAAAGATGAAATACACGAAACCCTCCACAGCCATACAGACGAGATTCTTCCCCACAAAGTTCCATCTGAACGGATCCATGGCATACTCCTCCCCTGTGCCAAGATATAGTTTATAGTAAGGACAGTGACTTTTTTGTTTTTCGGGGGCGCCAGTAACAGATCTGGCTCACTTGTTACAATAGGTGAGATTAAAAACATGACAAAAGAAACTACTTAGTAGTTCATTGTATTAGCAGTGTTAGTTAGCAATTTTTGTTTAGTATTAATATATAAACTGTATATGAATGAATTCCTTAATTCTGAAAGGATACATTGACAGGGTTTTTTGAAACAATGTAAAAGTCTACTATTTCCAAAAAATGCTATTCTTTTGAACTTTTAATTAGTTAAAAATATATGAATCCTTCACACTACTTGAGTTTGCAAAAATCACCTAAATATTTTAGTGAGCAACGTTTCGGTCAATCGACCTTCCTCTGGCTTACAAAAAATACAAAAGTCCAAGCACATTTGAGAACACATCATTTAGAGCGAGTAAAAACTCAAATTGGCACGCCTCCAATTACAAGAAAAAATTATTTATTTAACTTTCTATTCATCAAAGAATCTTGAAAAAAAATGTTTCACTGGTTTCACAAAAATATTAAGCAGCACAACTGTTTTCAACAAATATACTATTTTCAACATAATATTAAGAAATGTTTGATTTGTTTGAGCTCCAAATCATTTCAGAGCAATTTCTGAAAGATCATGTGACACTGAAGATGGGCATGATGGATGCTGAAAATGCAGGAATTAATTACATTTAAAATATATTCAAATAGAAAACAGTTATTTTAAACTTTAATAATATTTCACAATAGAACTGTTTTTACTGTATTTTGATCAAATAAATGCAGCTTTGGTGAATATAATATAATACAATAATAATAATTCTTAATAACTCTTTTTGTGTTTTACAGGAAATTTATCATATGAGTTGAGTGAAGATGCAATTCAGTTGGATTTAGAGGAGTGAAGGAATGTTTTCAGCATTTTACCTACATAACTTACACATGATTATTTTTAGAAATTTCAATCAAAAATCTGAGGGGAAGCGTGCTCTCAGTTTAAACATACATGGTGTTTTTAGAGTAAGGACAATAAAAGGCTTTATTTGAGATGGCAGATTTTACACAACAATTGATCAATCATTAATAGTTCTTGCTAATAGAAGAACATACCAAATCTGGCATAGACATCAGTCACGGCCTGGTTCATGGCCATATCTATGAGACCTCGGCCGAGACAGAAGTGAGGGAAGACCAGTAACACCTTCTTCAACACCTCATTAAACATTAGTAGAGACTGCAGGGTTTGTGAAGAAAAAACACAAGTAATTACTTCAAAATCTGAAATCAGTAAACATGGATTCTTAAGCAAACTTTTTTTTTTTTTACTTTAAGGCATTATTGTGAATAAAAGATACTACATTAGAATTGTATATAAATATATATATATATATAAAAAAAAAAATTTACCCTGTTGTTTTCAAAGAGCTCTAGGATAAAGGTGATGGCGCTACTGTTGATACCAATGAAAAGGTTGATGCAGGAGAGGGACACGTATGCCGTGCTGGGGACATTGAACATGTAGGACATGGGGTACATCATGGGCGTCACTGACCACCTGCATAGTGAAGAGTGAAAGAAAAATCACTGCTGTGCTTAGCTGATTTTCAATGCTTGAAGTCAATGGCAGCATACATAAGCCGCTGACTGACCCATAGAGAAAAAGCAGAGCGACCAGCGCTGGCAGATTTGTGGGTGATGTGTAGCACTTCTTATCAAAACCCACGAAAATGGCCACAACCATCACTGTGCTGAGGGAGTAGTTCATCTGGCACAAACAAACGAATGGCATATGAGCAATCAAACAGCTCAAACATTTCACAATGACTAATGATTGAAATTTTACAGAACTGTCCTTGTTAACACACAACGCTGATAAATCTCACCATGTCCCAGAAAAAGTTGGCGACCCAGTAGACCACAGGGCTGACTCCACTAACAAATTGCAGATGTTTGGCCTTGGTGACACGTTCCTGAATGAGGTAGAGGATGAAGCTGGCCGGGATGAAGGACATGGCAAAGATGACGCAGATGGCCACCACTGCATCCACTGATGTAGCGAGACTGTCCGAAAAGGAAAAGCAGCCTTTTACTACACAAAAGTACACTACACTTTTTACTTAAAAAAAACATTATCCACAGAGTCATAGTTACATTTTTGCATGTAAATGCTTGAAATGATGTTTATCAGATGTCTGTGTTTCTTATTTCATGACTACATACACTACCACTCAAAAGCTTGGGGTTAGATTCAAGATTCAAGGATAAATTAAATTGATCAAAAGGGACAGTATAAATATTTATAATGTTACAAAAAAGCTGTTCTTTTTAACTTTCTATTCATAGAGGAATGCTGGAAAAAATGTAGCAGTTTCCACAAAAATATTAAGCAGCACAACGTTTTCAACATTGATAATAATAATAACAAATGTTTCTTGAGCAGCAAATATTATAACGATTTCTAAATGATCATGTGACACTGAAGACTGGATAAATTATGCTGAAAATTCAACTTTGAATCACAGGAATAAAATCACATTTTAAAATATTTTAAAACAGAAAGATATTTTATATTGTAAAACATTTCACAATACTATTTTTACTGTCTTTTTAATAAAAAATGCAGTCTTGGCGAGAATATGAGACTTCTTTCAAAATCATTAGTGTACCAACCCCAAACTTTTGAACGGTACTGTACATCACTCATACATCCTCATATAACTGAACGTCAGATTCTTCACATGAAGTTTTAAGTCCCCCTGTAGTCAATCATTTTATCCCTTAAAACTCATCTTTGATCACCAAAACTACATATAAACATTTTTCCTTGAAAGAAAAATGTCTTCATGCCTTAAAATTGCTTGAATGTAACTCTACACCCATGCCTCATTTAGTATACGTGGTTTTAGGAATATGCATATTAGCCCCGCCTCCACTCACTCACACCAGCTCAGAGATCCACTGGTTGATGATCACATGCTGATGTGATTGATTGGTTACAAGGTAGTTTGTGACATCAGAAACAACAGCAATTTCAAACGCGTTCTCGAGACTGTCTGCAGTTTTAAGGAGAAAAGCAATGGTGCTGAATTATGAATTTGCACATGGTTTGTCTTAAAGCATATTAAAAACATCACATATACATATAAACAACATTAAAAACCTGATTTTAAACACAGGGGGACTTAAAGATTAAAATCTCTTGTTTTAGTACAGTGGTCGACTGACGTGAGTAGGATTACAAAACAGTTTGGACCCCGTTTTAAACCTTTAGTGCTGAGCATCCAAGACAGATGATGAAAACATTTCAATGTGACATCTGACACTCACACAGTGACTTCTGACAGCTGCTCTTTGGTGAGGTTGAGCGGGTGGTTGATGGCAGTAATGCCGTATTCTGAAGGGTTGGCGTGAGGCGGCAGGTAAGCACGGAGAATGGCGTTGTTTGCTATGTTCATGAAGGAGACCATGGCGTGCCAGCCTTTGTTATTATACCACACCTGTGATAAGTTAGGAAACCAGGAGAAAAATCAAGTCAGTAGAAAAATGTCCTTGACATTTAGACATGTTTAATCATGGTTAAAGTGTCCAAACACATTTTGGGACATTGTACTGTTAAATCTGAGGTTTAACTTACCTTAACATTGTACTCACTCTCCATGTAGTGCAAGAAAGTTCCTAATTCGTTCATGGCTGACTTTGCATAGGGGCCCTAGAAATCATTGAAGAAATCATTCAACAGTGAGTGTAATATAATTAGAGAGTAATATATTTAAATGCCTCTCATCAAAATCTTATGGGTAGTAAACACAATATCATACCCCTGTAATATTCATTATCCGTCCAAGCTGGGAAAGAATATCCTGGATCTCCTCAGGGTCCACATCGAGGATCGGTAGTTGTCCACCAACAGAGAGTCCACCATACCTGTGAAAGAATGGGTTTAATCGAGCATCGTTTAAAAGATTCCTCAGTTATTGTGTCCACTAATTTATGTTTGCATATTAACATTTTGCACTGGTATAACATGTCCATTCGTTTTCATTATCAATATTTAAGACATTTTACAGTTAAACAAAATGTATGAGGGAAATTGTCTAATTTGGTTCTGTGACTGGTCACACATCTATTTTAAGCTGCTTCTACTAGACTAATTAAAAAGTAAAAATTTCCATTTAAAAAAAAACAATGCATAATAATTACAAAAGAATTAGCAAAATGGTGCTCAAAAGCATTTTTATAATATTTTATAATATTATAAATAAATAAATGTTACACTGAAGGATGTCATCTTCTCAAAATTATTTTTTTTAAAGTCCCTAGCTTATTTTTTTGGCCTAAATGAAGTAAAATCTTGAGGCGTTCTGCTGAAAGAAATCTTTGATTATGATGTGTGGGTTTTTGGACAACTGTTTGATTGTTTTATATTGGCAACCGCATCAAATATCCATACAACTAAATGAAAAAGACAGAAACTTTACCTTTGTTCATTCACCCAATATTTGCTCTTCAAGCTGCATATAAGGAAAACAGCAGCCATTATACAAAATGAAATGAATACTAACACTACTAGCACACTGAAGTTTTTTAGAACAGCTCACCTGGTCTTGATGAGCTTGGGGTAAGTCTTCACTAAGAAGTCAGAGATGTTTTTGTTTGTCATGTCAAGCAAAATGTCCCCTGTTGGCTCTTTTCTCTACATGAGATAAAACAAAAATAAAACAACATCACTAAACTCACCTCCTGGATCTTTATAATTACGATAAAGTATTTCAGTTCCATCTGATCCTGACCTGTCGTGGTGGCAGTCCTCCAGCTCCAGCCGCACAGAACGGCAGCATGGTGAGCTTTGTATCAGTGCTGCACTCACAGGAAGGGGAAGGGTTTCTTGTATTCCACTCGGGACTCAATAAGATGTTCGTGACCTCAGGAGACACTGGAGGAACTTCCCAATCAGAGGATGTGTTTAAACAGGTAAAGAGGTTCCTGTGAGCACATATTCACATATATAATATAATATAATAAATTACTGTAAGTCTATTCTATTCTAAGTGTAACTATATAATTATTGCAAAATATTATTATTAATTTAAATATTTAAAATATTCAAATTTTCAGCATCATTACTTCAGTCTAGTCTTCAGTCACCTGATCCATCAGAAATCATTCTAAAATGCTGAATTGCAGCTCAAGAAACATTTATTATTATTATCAATGTTGAAAACAGCTAACAGCTGCTTAATAATTTTGTGGAAACTGTGATATTTATTTCAGAATTCTTTGATTAATAAAAAGTTAAAAAGAACAGTATTTATTTACAATGGATTTTTTTTATAATATTATAAATGTTACTTCAATCAATTTTAACCAAACATCAATCGTCTCTGCTGAATAAAAGTGTTACAAAAATAAACAATCTTACTGACCCCAAACTTTTCAATTGGTAGTTTAACTTATGAATTTGGTAATTAAACAAATAACTTCAAATGATATTGAATCGTGGCACAGATGCATAGCCTCGAAATGTTTATACATTATTATTATACATCTATGGAGAAAACTCATGAGATTTTGTCACGCTCCATTCAAAGATTACATTTCTGTCATGACAACTCTGTGTGTTTGGCATGGTAATGGATATGACAATGTTGATATGTTTGGTCTTGGCGGAATAGATCTGCTACGCTGCAGCTGTTAGTGCTGTTGGTGTTGATAATTGTTGCTGCTGCTTCAGAGCAAGTATGGGATTTACTACTGCCAATAAATACACAACACTGCTGTGAGCAGGTAAGACATGCTGCGTACAATAGGGCGTACATGAATTACATGTTGTAGCTGATCTATATAGGTGGAGCTGGGGAAGGTGGAGGTTTTCTGAAAGAGCACTGCAACTGCTACAACAAATGCTGACCAAGTATTTGAAGGTTGAGCACGTGAGCTCATTAGATACTGATACAGCAGGAACCAATCAGCTTTGCCCTATAGAGAGTGATGTGATTGCAGGCAGATTGAGTTAAAGGGGTGGTTCAGGATTTCTCATTTCCAAGTTAGCCTTAGTGTTATTTATCAGTGGAGACAGTTTTCAAAAATTTTCATCCAGTTGTTCCAGTTGCATAGTTCGCCGGTGCTAGGCTAGTGCGAGTCAACGGTAACTGCTAGCCTGCCATTAAAAACAGTTTTACCCACTCCACAGTACACCAAAAGCAAATAAATTATAACGCCAGACTTTCGATGTAGATGTCTGTTAAGAGAATAATGTTAAAAATCTAACTACTCTTGCATCTCAATGATCACAATACATTTACAGGAACTAGTTTCTCAGCAGCGGCGGAATTTTACTTTGCTCCGGTTAGTAGTACTGTGCCGAAAAGTAAAGCAGAACCGAAGCGCACTACAGTCGGAACTACCTGCACTACCTCTCTCGGTTGCCTAGGTAACTACATATCACTCCGCCGCTGCTGTAGACTGTGCTAATAAATACACGGAACAAAGTATATTGCAATGCAATGAAAGGGTATTTCTAGATTTCTAAGTTTGATTTCTAACATTATTCTCTCAACAGACATTTACATCAATAGTCTGGCATTATAATTTATTTGCTTTTGGTGTACTGTGGAGTGGGTAAAACTGTTTTTAATGGCAGGCTAGCAGTTACCGTTGACTCGCGCTAGCCTAGCACCGGCGAACTATGCAACTGGAACGAATGGATGAAAATTTCCCCATTGATAAATAACACTAAGGCTAACTTGGAAATGAGGCCCGATGTCCAAAATTCTGAACCACCCCTTTAAGGATTTATCAGCCTGCACCATCTAGAGTTTCATGACAGAACTTTGTATTTATAGAAGTAATCACATAAATCAAAACTGGATAGGTGTACGTTGGCTCAATATATTCTCCAGAGTCAATCTGAAAACAATTAAAGTATGCTCATAGTGTAGTTTCAAAACCCCTTCAGACCAAACGTAAAAACTCACTCCAAGGGCTGAGGGCCCATACAGCGTGTTCCCATGCCAGGGTCCTTCAGCAACGTCTGCATGAAGTGCTTCATTTTTGGATGCGATGGCTGCTCATTACTGAGATACAGAAGACCAGTGAGAAATTCATCTCCCATGAAAACATACAAATTACTTCATAAACAGATTCTTAGGGCGTTTTCACACCTGGCTAATTTGGAGCGTTTGTTTTGGAACCTGGTGTGTTTTCTCCCTTAGTTCGGTTTATTTAAGCATATGTGAAAACGGCAATCGCGCTCCGATCCGCACCAAAATAATCTGTCCGAGATCGCATCAACGAGGTGGTCTCAGCCCAATTGCAACAACTGTGGAGCTGTTCGCTTGTGGTAAGAAAGCAATCCGACCTGACAAACCAACGAACCAGGCTATATCACAATATATGATGGGTAATTACATACGTTGCATGAAAAGCAGCAGTGTGTGTTTTGCTAATGCCTCTCAGAAAGAATCACAGGTTAACCTGGAGCAAAGACGAAGTGAAATGCCATATTAAAATTTGGTCGAACAAACATATTTCAGAACAACTGTCCAAAACACAAAAATACAAACAAAGCCTTGCTAAAATGATAAAGTAACATATAATGACCTCTATGAGACGAATCCTGGAACATAAACAGGTGCACGCGGACCAATGAGAGGAGAGTTTACTCACACTTAACTAATTCGTATTAACAAATTTTTGTCCATTTGGAAATGTTGCCTTGTGAAAGTGAACTGAACCAAGAAGAAATCACAACATCGTAACAATTTTAACCCTTGTTTCGAACCAAAGCAAACAATCTACAGGTGTGAAAATGCACTTAGACTCGAAACAGCTGATCTCACCTGATGAAGGTCAACTGTGGTCCGTACATCCACGGAGTGAGGGTCAGACTGGGATACTCTCCAAATGGTGGGACAATCATAGTGAAGACCAAAGCAATAAGGACAAAACTGGATGGCAAAACAATCTACAAAAAGTAAGATGTAAAGAAAACCTCTGCTTGTTGTCTATTCTAGAAAAAAAACACATGGCATCAAATAAGTGGCCAGAACATTTTTCAGAAATTGTACTTTTGTGTTCAATGGAAGAAAGAAAGTCAGAGGTTTGGAACGGCATGAGGGTAAGTAAACGATAACAGAATGATCCTTTTTGGGTGAAATTTTCTTAATTTTCATAACACTGTGTCCACATACAAACTTCACCTTACCTGTGCAAGGAAATCTTTGTGGCTGCGTGTGGCATGATGAAATCTCTTGACCAGAAGAGCGTGGAACTGCTTGAGGACCAGGCTAAAGCCTTTAACCTGCTTGGAGGCTCTACCGCCACTGTTGTCAGACTCTAGTGGGCTCCCCACACCATTTGCATCTGTAAACCAGACCAGATACAGGCATAATCTAATTAGACCTGCTGTATAAACTGTGTAGCTGCTCAACAGCATTATATTTTGTCTGCTGGTTTGTCCTCACCTGGCTAATTAACCATAGACAACTGACCAGCTCAAACCTCAAAACCAGCAAGACCACATTAGTTGCTTTAACAAGCAAGACCCCATACATATTCAAGCTTAACCAAGAACCATTTTCAGGCAATCAATCAGCACGATTGACTGGTTCGCCAGCTAGACCAGCACTAATCAGCATGGAAATGCGTATTGGTCTAAGATGATCTGATGTCTGCCGAGAGCTACTGTATCTCAAGAATCTTTATCTCTACACAAAGCATAGCACCTCAGTCACCTTCATAATCACCCTGTTAGCTTCTTAGCATGAGCGCTAAGTAAAGCTGAGATCTGGGATCTCGATTCACCTTCAACATTGCTTGTAGTCTCTCTGTCTCTCAAGAAACTAGTTTTCCTCTGTTGTAGCATCCATTGTTCTGAGGGGGTAGTTTGACACAGTCAAACACAGGGATTTAAAAGACAATCATAAACTATTCCATAAACTCTTGGTTTATGGAAAGTACAGGACTTGAATTAACTTTATTATATATACTATAGGTATTATGGCTGTAAATATAGGTAGTATGAGGATATTTACCTGGGGTGACAGAGCTGTTGGCTGCCTCTCCATCTGCTGTAACTTTCAGAAAGATCTAAATATATACAACACAGTGTCTTAAATCATTAGTGAGGACACACTTATCTATATCTTTTGCACAGTCCCAAGCAGCGTTGTTTTAATATATATATATGTATATGTATATGTATATATATATATATATATATATATATATATATATAAAATAACATCCATAAATGGATATTACAATTATACAGAAAATTGAAACACAAAAAACTGTAGCCATACATTACGCAGTCTGTTGACTGTTAACACTGATGGTAATGGTTGCTAAACCATAATGCAGAAACAAATGTTGTCCAACCTCTTCTAGTGATGTGTCTGATATACCAAAGCTACTGAGGCCCATGTCAGCCAAAGTTTCCTCCAGTTCTCGGAAAAGGCTGGCGTACGCACGATATTTAAAACCCTTATTAGGGAGCAGATAGGTCATCTCTTGTCCGATCATTTCAATCAGCTTTGCCTCAGGTACATGGTGATGAATCAGAGTAGTGATGCTCTCAACATTCCCTGTGTAGAGATGAAAAAATTATTCCTTTTTGAAGAAATGAGGCTGTTATATCACTGTATATTTTGAGTTGTTAGCCCACTGACCGTCCAGTATTCTCTCAGGCTGTAGTGCCTGACTCTCCAATTTATATCTAGTGCAGGAGGAGCAGGAGCAGGAACACTCAGAAGCACAGTCACACTCATTCTGAAGAGCACAGACAAAGAACTCTTAATGGACACAGTCAAAATACTGTACTTTTAAGAACCACAGTCCAAGCTCTTTTATGTAATTTTTAGGGGTTTTCCTCTTCTTGTATGAGATTTTTACATGATCAGAAGAAAATGTGAATGGTGCTTGTCCATTTAAAAATGGACAATGTTGTGCATAGTTGGTAGAGTCCTGATATGCAGTTGCTAAGGTGTGCGCATAATTATCTTTTTTTAATTCTCATGCCCTGAACCTGTCTGTGGCCAGCGGGGCGGGGCCGAGAGCCTTGGGAACTGAGAGAGGCCGAGAGGCGAGTGCTAATGAGGTTCAACTGCACGCCACACCGGTCTCGAGCCCTCGGAGGAGCTCCGGAAGGATACAAGGAGTGATGACAGTGAAAGGCCATGCCTGGGACATTTATCTGTTTTATTGTCTTCATACTGTATGTAGCAGTCGTCCGTGAGGGGCTGCCGCTTAACTTTCGTTTTGTTTGTTTATTGAGTTTTACTTTGAACTTTCAACGTACCCGCCTCCTTCTTCCCTGAACTTGAGCATTGTTACATTGTCATTTACATAAGATCGCAGCAACAACAACAAATCAGTCAATTGCTGCTGGACAAAATCAAGTCCTGTCCTACATTTTTTTTCTCGTTTAAATAGCAGTTTCACTCAGATATACGTCACAACAAGAAAAGTAGATCGCAACTTCCATTTAATGCCAACATTAACACGTTTATGTGCATTTGCTAGGGTATCTGCCATGGTTGCCAGGGTGTTATGGATGCTTGCTTCCTTGCGAAACTCAATTCCCATATCGCCATGATATTCTAGTCCCTAGATGCGGTTCTTATTTCTCTTTCAATGTAAGTCTATGGGTTTTTCCCACTCATATTATCATTCATCAAGAGAAAATAGTTAGTGTGATAAAGTGCAATACACCTGTTAATCAAGTTTTGAGGTACCATTCATGTGCAGAGGACAAACTGTGAGTTTTGTTATGTGAGTTTAATACTTTTGAGTATATTTAAACCTGTGTTGCCCATACAATCACCATAAGTCAGTGTGTCTGTGTGCTTTACAGTAACAGCAGTATCATGATTCTGACAGTCAAAGTACTCCAAAAGAGCACATTCACTGTGGACTGTGATATATACCACAAATAATACCACAAACTAGATAAAAGCATGTATATTTCATGCATACGATTTTGGGCTATTTTGCTACCATAATGTGTCTTTTTTTTTCAGACTGATGAAAGCACTTCCAGTCTCATTCTGTGAAGGTTTTTACAGAGGGGTTTCATCATTTAACATTCACTTGATTTATATAACATTTTATTCTTAAAATAGTACTGATCTGATTTATGGAGTAATAAAAATAGATATCCAAAATAAAAAAAATCTTTAATATAATAAAATAAAAACTCCAATATCTCAACAAAATGAAACAAGAATTTAATCAACAACATGGTGAACTGTCACAGAAGTCTCACCTCTTTCTTGCGCTGGTTTTTCATGCGACGCACTAGCGTGAGGTAGAAACCCACTCCAAAGCAGTTCTTCAGAAAGAGAGGAGAGCCACTGCAGTGTAATTTCCCTTTAGAAATAATGGCCACTCTGTCACTTAACAGATCTGCCTCGTCCATGTGATGAGTGGACAGTATTACTGTGCGGCCTGGATGAAGAGTACGTGTAAGAGAGAGAGAAAGAGATGATGCATATATTTAACAACAGGAGGATAAGATTTGTATCTTATTTGTAGAGGTGCTCATGCAATAAAAGACTCTTGCATTGATTGTTCTTTTTAATCCTGCATTATTTTCTTTGGCCAGAAGGTGGCTGTACCTGTGCGGTACTTCAGTAGCAGGTCCCAAATGGAGCGTCTGGCGTATGGATCCACTCCTGACGTTGGCTCATCCAATATCACCACCCTAGAACCGCCTACGAAAGCCATCGCCACCGACAGCTTCCTCTGCATACCCCCTATTGACAGAGTCGAAACACAAATTGTTTAAAACACCGACTTTATAGATATTAGTGCTTGATGTTTAAGCAAAAATGCACTTAAAATTGCATATACTGTGGATTCTGTCAGAGATATTGAGGCACAATGACACCCAGGAATTGTCTCAGGAATTAACATTGGCATTTGAAACATTATCCAAGGCAATCCATGTTTTTCACCTCAGAGTAAAAAATAAAACATGCAATTGAGAGATAAAGTTGAAAATAAGAAATAATGTTATATTGTTCTATAATAATGTGACATATAAAGTCACATTGGGAGATGTACTGTATCAATTCTGAGATTTAAAGAGAAATCAAGTCGCAGTTGTGATATATTAAGTCATATTGTGTGATATAATGTCAGTTACATTCAATCATTTAGTAGACTTAATGACAAATTGAGGAGAATAGAAGCAATTAAACCAACAAAAGGGCAACAATATGTGAGAACAAGTGCTGTGAGAAGCCCCAGTTAGTCTAGTACATGTAGCAAGTTTTTATATACAGTATATATATAGATAAATAGAAAGAATAAAAACAGTCACAATTACCCATTATTTGAGTATTTATACGAGTACATGTTTTGTTTTTTTTTCATTTAATTTGAGCCGTTTTAGTATGTAGTAGTATGACTCCAAATGTTGAGAAAGTAATTTGACTGTTAACAGTAAATACTGAAAAATATGTTTAAAAAGCTGATAATTGTTACGTAACGTGGCATATTAGAAACCCGCACGACGCAGAATAATTGCAGGAAACTGACTTTAAATCACAAACACTCGGGAACCAGGAGAAACGCAGGAGAAAACCACACAAACATTAATGACAACAGAAGGGAGAACTGAGGGTTTAAGTATACAGGGAAACAAAGGAACTTAATTAGTAAATTAAAAGGGCACAGGTGAATGACATAACTAATTAAACAGACTGGGGAAAACTAGGTCACATGACTAAACCAAAAACACGATGAAAACATAGGCATGTAACAATAATGTGTAAACAAATAATGAGTAAATAAAAAAAGGCCATGTAAATGATTAAAGAGTGATCTATTATAAGGGAAAGATTATGAAAGATTTAAGCAAAACTTAAATGCCCGTTATAAATGCCTTGTTCAACAAAAGAACAGCATTTATTAAAAATATAAATCTTTTGTGAGTTGTGACATTAGAAATGTCTCTACTGACACTTTTTCGCATCGTTAATTTATCTTTGCTGAATAAAAGTATTAATTTTTTTTTTTTTTTTAATGTACTGACCCCAAACTTTTGAACAGTATAGTGTACAAATACACTTGCCACCAAGGCAACATCAATTCCATGTTTACCCTATAGGAGAAGCTTCATTTTATCCCTAACCCAGATTAGCTCCAAATAAGAAGCTTTTCACCAGTACCCCCGTCTCCCCTGGTTTTTAAGTATCTGTCTAAAACACAGATCCAGAGTGGGCAAACTCAAAAACAGATTACAGATTACCATATTATTGTCTCAGGTTTGCATTAAGACCCACCAGAGAGGTTCTGTGCTTCCTCGTCTCGTTTATGAGGCAATCCCAGGTCCTCCAGCATGTCCTCAACCTCCTGCTCGGCCTCCTTGCGCTCACGTCCCTTCATCAGAGAGTAGAAGAGAATATGCTCCTCTACTGTCAGACTGAGTGAAATAAAACGAAACATACATATCAGACTGCAGTATTTATTATATTTTGTCCACTTGCAAAGAACGAGTGCTCACTGGTTGAAGAGGATGTTGTACTGTGGACACATGCCCAACGATTGTCGTATGGTGTCCATTTCTGTACGAATGTCCCTCCCATATATGTAAGCCGTTCCAGAGGTGGGCGGAAACAACCCGGTCAATATGGACCTACAACAGTACATATATGAGAAATGAGTCCAAGATGACACAAACTAGATGGTATTTATATTTCCATATCATCAATGTTATCAAAGGATAAAGAGAATGCAAGGACGCACAAAGTGGTGGTCTTTCCTGCCCCATTGTGACCCAGGAAAGAAGTGATCTGGCCCTCATAGAAGTTCATGTTAAGACAGTCCACTGCAGGTCTTGAGTTTCTGGAATACACCTTCACCAAGTCCTGCACTGACACTCCTATTAACAGACCCTCCGGCTCTGGCTCAAAGAATGGATTTCCTGCGGGAAAATACCCATACGGACACTAAACCAGACAGATAACTGACAATATAACAGGTTTGGGTTCATATGCAGGTACTACAGAAACAGACCAAGTTTATACAGGAACACTTTCTAAAGATCAATGCATTCATTGAGATTTTAATTGGAACGACAGTTAAAGAAAATTACTGAAGCACAAATAAAATAAATTCAACAATTACGTATAAATAATAAAGGATTAGTACAATTTCTGCAAATTATGTATAGTGTACAAACATTATATATATATATATATATATATATATATATATATATATATATATACATACATATACATACAGTATATACACACAGTTCAGTCATGAAACTCCATATGACTCAATATGACCAGCTGATTGGTTCACTCAAAGTCAATCGAAGGCTAATCGATCGTTTGTTCTATCTACATAACCTATTTATTTCCATACCAAACTGGCTCAACTCAGTGCAGCGCATCATTTCCTAGCCCTCCACCATCCCCAGCACCACCTGCCTAGATCTGCAAGGGGGTTCTCCCTAATTTCCCTGCAGCAGCTTGCATTCTATTCACCGTATTTATGTGTACGTTTCGGCAGTAGCTTTCCCTCATGCAGCATGATGTAGAAGATCTAGTCCGCCAATTCTAAGCCTAAGTTCATTCCATTCTTATTAATAAGTGTTGTTTAAACCGAGAGTTGTCATGAAATATGTATATGACATTTAATTCCATTAATTCTGTACTGTAATTCTAAGTGAAATTGCAATTCTATATACAGTATACCGTTAAAAATGTTGGGGACATTTTTCACTGTTTTTAAAACTCTCTTAAGCTCAGCAAAGCTGAATTTGATTAAAAATACAGTAAAAACAACAATATTGTGAAATATTATTAAATAACTGGGTAACACTTTATTTTAAGGTGCTTGTAATAAGCAGTAATTAACAGTTAATAAGACACTTATAATACCTTATAAGATGCATATAAGCATTAACTAATTATAATAAATAAATTAAATTTCTCAAGTATCAATACATTGCACTTTTAGAACAGCCGAACAAACATAAATGGTAACACAAACTCCCAGTCCCTTAAAAATTGACCTTCCCAAGAGGGAGTCGTTTCCCTAATCTCTTCAGGTCCTGGACCTTTAATTAACCCTTATATGAAGCAGTTAATGCTTATATGCATCTTCTATGCATCTTATAAGGTCTTATAAATGTCTTATTAACTGTTAATTACTGCTTATTACAAGCACCTTAAAATAAAGTGTTACCACAGTTATATAAATTCCTTTGAATTTATAATTAAGTTGAATTTATTAATATAAGTTTCTTTGAGACTTTATTCAAATTTGAATAACAATTTTGCAGTCTTTTTTGAAACTTTTATCCTGGAAAGGTTTTTTCAATTCAAATTTGTAAATTTTGTAAAAACGCACAAGCCAACTGGCATCCTTACCATTGTGCACAGGCTGGATCTCCTCTTGTTGAATCTCTTCGTGTATTTTTAGATGCTCCTCCCGCTCTCTCTCTTTCTCCATCCTCTCTCGTTTCTCCTTGTGCTTGCAGTGCTTGCTGCTGCGGGAACCATTGCATTCCCTGTGCTCCGGTGAAAGGCCACCATACTCAACATCCTCCTGCTTCTCCAAGTTATTTACCAGAGGCATCTCAGGGCCTACAGAGAAACAGAGGTGTGTTCACAAAATAAATCTAATGTAGGCCCTGTGTACACATGTATTTAATGCTGACAACTTGTGATTGTATCATCCTAGATAGATGTTTATATCAGGTGTAAACAAATCAACCATACCCGGATCTGGATTCTGTGAGGGTAAAGGTGTCGCCTTCAGCCAGTACGAGGGCTGCAGGGGGAAATAAAATGGCTGACCGATGCCATACTGGCCTGAAAAGCCAATGGAAAAAAGTAAGCTTTCTTTTACTGTAGTTTAGCATATTCAGTGCAGTACTTTGTAAGAAACGAACCAGGAAATACGTTGTCGAGATACCAAGCCAAAACAGCATAAAGAACTGCATCCAATAGCATCATCCGAATAGAAGTGAAGAAGGAGTACTCATCACCCTCTAGAGGACTGGTACCAATATTGTCCCACTGCAGACCCAGGCCTTGCTCCTCATAGCGGGATAGATACTCTGTCCCAAAACCAAAGGCCACTGGAGACAGCAAGCTCTAGAAAAGCAGAAACATTTTACAAAACATTAACTACATGCAAGAGCCATTTTGACCGATCAGATGTAAAGTCCAAATATAAATGAATGACTTTCTAGATTTAAATAGTTTCTAAATTAAATAAGACTTCATGCTAATTACATATATAGCAGTGGTTCTCAACCTATTTTACTTGAAGGCCTCCCTTTGTCAAATACAATATTCCATAGCTCCCTGATATCGACTATTTCTGCTGTAATTTTGACAAAGCTGAAATATAATTTTTTTTTAAACTGGGAGTATTGATATATGAAATTAATTAACCACAAATAATGTGGTAACTTTTAAAAATGTATGTTCTTCACTTTTAAACAACAGTTACTAAAGGGTGAACAAAATATATATATTTTTTTATTATTATTTGTATTTTATTATATATTGTTTTATTATACTATAGTTTTATATAAGAATTACATTTCTGTTTACATATTTATTTTATGTGTTTTTAGCTTTTTACTTTATGAATATAGTTGTGTCATGACAACTCTCAGAGTGTTTGACATGGTGATGGATATGACAATGTTGATATGTTTGGTCTTGGCGGAATAGATCTGCTACGCTGCGGCTGCTGTTGATAATTGTTGCTGCTGCAGAGCAAGTATGGGACTTGTTACTGCCAACACAAACACATTGCTGTGAGCAAGTAAGACATGCTGCTGCTGTACAAAATATTATACAAGAAATACCCGTAGCAGATCTATACAGGTGGAGCTGGGGAAGGTGGAGGGTTTCTGAAAGCATGATGCAACTGCTACAACAAATGCTGACCAAGTATTTGAAGGTTGAGCAGCGAGCTCATTGGCTATTTTAAAGGGTTAGTTAAAGTCTCGTTTCAGGCCTACAAGGAAGAAAAGGAATAGTCGAATAAAGTCGTTATTTTTGTTTGTTTTTTCGCACAAAAAGTATTCTCGTCGCTTGATAAACTATAGTTGAGCCACTGTTGCGACATGGAATATTTAAACATTTTCTTTAATGACTTTCTGGGCCGTCAAGTTTCATTCCCTTAGGCAGCCTATGGAGGAGTGATCAACCTCTCAGATTTAATCATAAATATCTTCATTTGTGTTCCGAAGACGAACGAAGGTCTTACGGGGTTGGTACAGCATGGGGGTGAGTAATTAATGACTTAATTTTCATTTTTGGGTGAACTAACCCTTTAAGACCATATTGGACTCACCACAGCTAACTTCATGTTCTTGGTAATGCGGTCCTGCCAGGCGAAACAGAAGATATGAGGGAGGTACAGGGTGAAGTAGATGATGCCGCTGCAAGCCGCAGCCAGGTTGGCCTTATTGAAGAACACGCTCATCAGAAAGCACTGCATGATAGTGGCCACAGTGAACGTGAGGAGGAACAGGAACAGGATGATGGGATCGCTGTAATTGAGCACTTTTCCAGCCTGAGGACAAAGGCATCCAATAATTAGGATATGCTTCTAATTTAAAACAGTGCTGTGTAATAAAGAGAGAGTGAGAGAAAGAGAGACCGAGACCCTCCATGTACTAACAACATACATCCAGCAGAGGTCACAATGCAACAAGTCTGAGAAAGGCTCAGAAGGACAAAGTTCATCACTCATCACATTTCTTCCTCACCATGATAATGGCAGTCAGCAGAGCGGTGCTGGCGGACATCACGAGGAAACTGTCGATGAACCATGTGTACCAGATGACTCTATTAGTGACGCCCATGGCCTTCAGTGTCTCCTTCAGCCTCATCTCCTTCTCCAGCACAATGCTCTTCACCACCATGGACACCGAGTAGATCCAGGCCAGCACCATGAAGATGGGGAAACAGCGATTTAGGGTCAGCATGAACCTTGATATGGAACAAAACAAGATCCATTGGATAATTGCAAGGTTTCATTGAGAACTATGATATGCCATTAAATAATGCAACTAGAGTCATTTTTGTACTTCATTACAATGGACGTCAAGGAACAGACCACCCAACATGAAAATTCTGTGAACATTTACTCACCCATATGTCGTTACTAACTTGACGTTCCCATTGCCTTCCATTATATAGTCAAAAATATAATGGAAGTCAAAGGGAACCAAAACTTTTTGGTTGTCTACATTCTTCTTTTGTCTTCCACAGAAAAACAAAAAGTCATTCAGGTTTGAAACAACATGAGGGTACTCACCCTGTACTCACATGGAGTTTGTTTTAAAATGACTTTGTTATACTTTTGTTATATCTGCCCCTGTATATTATTTTTTGGTCCTTTTGGTTGGAAGAAATACATCATCTTATCTGTTCACTACCTGTTCTTGGCTATGATCACCACACATCCAAATGATGAGAGAATTTTCATTTTTGGGTGGAATATCCATTTAAGCTGGTGTGATGATATGGGATAGGATCAGTTAGCCGTCACTCACATGTCATCCACGTAGCAGGGGTAGGGCATCTGCTGCACGTAAATACCTAGAGGCCAGTCATGACCTGTGTGTAACTTGAGGATACCATGTTCAATCATGTCCTGCAGGTAGGCAAAACCTCCCCAAATATAGCGATGGTCCTCCAGAGGGTCTGCCCTGGGACCAGGGTCCCAGTACCTAAGAGAAAATGAGGGCATTTAGTAGTTTGGTGCTCATTTAAAAAGTTTTAAAAAACACAAGAAATGTTTCTTGAGCAGAAAATCAGCATATTTTAATGATTTCTGAAGGATCATGTGACGTATGTAACGTAATGCATGACGTATGTATGTAATGATCCTGAAAATTCAGCTTTGCCATCACAGGAATAATTTACATATCAAAATATACTCCAAATGAAAACAGTTATTTTAAATTGTAATAATATTTCACAATATTACTGTTTTACTGAATTTTATGAAATAAATGCACCCTTGCAGAAATTTCTTTAAAAACATCTTAAAAATATTAACGAACGATATATATGAACATTTGTGTATATTTTTTGACAATTTTTCTAATGCAGTAAAAATGCATTAATCCTTAGTGGCCAACAGTTCTCACACAATAGAGCTCATTCAGTAAATCATAGGCTACAGTATTTCCAATTATTTTCGATGTCGCCTAATACAACTATAGACTGTCATTGGGCTACACTAAGATCACAATAAAAAAAAAATATATTTCAAATTCTAAATTAAAATTCAGCCTTCAAGCTTGTCACACTTGCTGTGAACTCAAACATTTTAAATTCAATAGTCTTTAATCCAAGAAATCTAAATACTAGGAGATACTTCAGGTAATGAAAATGCATATTAAACAATTCCGAGAACTGACAGGGGACAACAGAAAGTCAGAGCTTTATACACACAAGATAAACTAAACTAGACACAGGTGCAAATCATAGGTAACCATGGAAACAAACAGGTACACATTCGACAACCTAGGAGACAGATAAACGCGAACATAGTCCAAATAGTTCACACTGTCAGTCCAAATCCGATTTTTCCCCACATACGATTGGAATCTGATCTAAATTTATTGATACCCAGATTATGCATCACAACTGTTAAGATCCGATTTGTGTCCATGCCGCTCTTGTTTTCCAGAAACATCGGTTTCTATGGCAATGATTTTGTGTAGGCAGTGTAGTTGGTGTCTTATGAGGCATCGGCAAACACATAGGAGGCTGGTATGCATGGCGTTTTACGTGCCGTGAGAAAGTCACATACACCACGATAAATCCGTTTAGAGCAGTCAGACTGAAATGGATTTCCAGAAATGCGATTTGAATAACATTTCAAACCATATATGAATGTAAAAGGCTAAGTTTAAACTGTCAGTGCGTATCATTGAAATCCGATCAGATTTAACAAGTGTGAACTCTAATAATAATTTTAGATCAGATTACTATTGGATACACAAATAATAGTTTTTCGGACTGACAGTGTGAACGTAGCCAAAATGATTTGTAAAAATTGAATTTCATGTGATTTTAGGCCGTTCACACTTGCTAAATCTGATCGGATTTCGATCGGATATGCACAAAAATCGGGTATAGACTGACAGTCTGAATGCAGCCATAGAAAACAAAAGAAAACAGGAAGACAACATATGGAAACAATGTGATAAACTATAAGTCCATGAAAACAAAACATAACCCTGACAGAGCAACTGCGCATATACAATTTGGTTTAATATACCAGTTACTTTGTCTATTTTTGCTCTGCCAACAAAACATGATTTTAAACGAGGCAACAACAGACCAGGTACTTTCAGGGGGTCAGTGAAATACTGTATATGAATATTCCAGGACCTTAGAGTATTTAGAGAGTAGTTTGTCATGTACATGTAAAGAAATGTCAACCTCCTAGTTTGCTGGGAAGACTTCTCAAGAAAGTCAAAGCCAAGAAAGTTGGCTTTAATCTTAATTATAATAATGCTGACATTTTGCAATAAAGCCTGTTTTTGCACAAGCCATACCATAACAACATATGCTTAAAATGACGAGGAGAAGTGCCACACACACAAAAATAAATCACAATTTGTAATTCAATTCACATTGTTTGTTTGTGGTGGCTGCGCTTTGCATTATGCCCAAAATAATGAAAACACAATGAACCGTGTTATTCTATCCTCTGCTGATGAACACACAGTGTCATTCTATCATCTGTTGTTTGTCTTCGTTTGTCAAAGAGGGTACAGTGAGATGTGACCAGACCAACACCTGCAGGCATGTTTTGTGCTTCAGAGAAACTCTCAGTAATGAGTGGTGTCTCTTTGCAGTGTGCAGCGCACATGGAGAAAGTGATTGTGTCCGCTCTTTCTCTCTCTGTTTCTCTAACAATAGTGTGTTGAGCAGTAACACCTTCCATGAACAATTCAGAGAAGATCTTCCATTCTCTCCTTACACAATAAATGTTATACCAAATCTGAATCAAAACATGTACTCTGAAAGATGAGACATGAACTTTAATCTAATGTCCCTTCAAAGCTCCCTCAAGATTGATTTAAACATTTGCTTGCTTGTCAAGGATCTGTCTGGAAGTCCACTAAAGGCTGGAATGGTTTCTTTAAAATTGGCGATTAAGATTAATGTTAAACAGATTTAAATAAGATTGATGTTAAACAGATTAAATCACATAATCCGTGTCTCATGAACTACCCAGCCTGACCCTATATAAGGAACAACCTTTATAAGAACAAGTGAACAATCAGGCCATTTCAACATCATGACTTCTCACCTGTCTTTGATTTTGTTGGTACGTTCCACTGCATCAATATCCATTCGGATCTTGAACTTGACGTGGCGGGGCAGGTCTGTGGTCCAGGGGTACATGTCCATGAAAACCAGACCTGCCCAGAATTTATTCTCCCCCAGCAGGTGCAGGGCCTGATGGGTCATCAGATTCTCATCCATGTGACCCACAAACTTATCCAGACTTATACACTGGTAAGATATAAAAGAAGAAGAGTGTAAATATGAGGAAATAGAAAACAATGTGTGTTTGAATGTTGAATCCTATATGTGCTTGTGGTGACATCCATAATTACAGTGGATCATATACTGTATAGATGCACAAACGATGCAGGAAAAGTTAAATGTCTAAGTACTATTAGTACTTTTTATTCATTGCTCGGGAAGAAGCAATATTGCACGAGCAAGTGTTGTTGTCCCACTGTTGTTACGAATACTCAGAAAAACAGCACAACTGCAAATGTAATTTTTTTTTATGCAACAGGCCATTCAATAAAAAAAGAAATTAGTTATCAATTGTTTACATTTTAGACACAATATCGCCAGTTACTTTATCTATTTTTGCTCTCCCAATGAAAATAGTTCCAAATGAAGCAACAACAGAACCGTTGTGCAACTCTGTGCTTAACTACTGGAATTAATCAGTGTTTTTAAACACATGAATGGCTGCATCCGAAATCGCATACTTCCCTACTGTATAGTAGGTGAACAACAGTATGTGACAAAACTAGTAGGCCTATGTCTGAATTCACAGTATTCATAAAAGAGTAGGCAAAAAGGTGCCTACCGGTGAGATTCTGAAGAGTGCATAAGATGGACACTTTACTAACCCATGAGGCCACAAGAGAGGATTCGTTAATGACAGTGAAGCGACGTATCTGATGCAGCTCACATGATAATGACAACATGGTGAATGTAGTACGTACAGATTACATTCAAACTGCACACTTTTTTAGCAGTTATTAAGTAATTACTTATTCAATATAAGTACCTACTCAAGAGAATATGCGATTTCGGATATTCGATTTCGAGTAAATGATTGTTTTTGAACAAATGGGCTTGCCACTTGCCCCACCTACTGAGTCTCTCTAAGATCCCATCACATCTAGAGTGCGCAAACACAGACAAGCGGCCAATAAAAAAAAAGAGGACTGGAACTAATAATGTTGTGTAATAATGTGTGTGTGTGTGTGTGTGTGTGCGTGTGTGTGTGTGTGTGTGTGTGTGTGTGTGTGTGTGTGTGTGTGTGTGTGTGTGTGTGTCACGCTTTCAAGAGCTGAAGCCGTTCTCCGCGTAGCAGGAAGGCCTCTCGTTCTCAAAGCGCTCCGATGACATGGGAAAAATCACAGAGTCTGTGTTGGCTCTTCACTGGAGGACTGCTGTACAATAGCTGAGTGAACGGCTCGCTCTCACATCACATGCCACCGCACTAGAGCCGAAAGGGCCTCCTATTTCATGTGCACCATATCTAATGGAGTCATTCACGGTAATGTACAATGCCACCAGAGGTCCCGAACAAACAAGTGAATGGAAAGGTTCAATAGGACCCCCCGCAGGACTCGCATGTTCTAAACACATTTCAATTCAAAAACACAACATTCACATTCAGAAGCACTCAGCTTGAGATCACACCCCTGAAAAACCACAAACAAACCAAAAATAGAGAGAATTTCTTTCAGTGACAAATTATGCTCTTAAAGGTAACATTTGAGCGGGGCTGAACGATGACAGCTATAGCTAATGGGCTAAACAAGCAAGGTTTGTTTGTAAAGCACGGTGGCTCGCTGCTCGGGTAGAGACAAAGGGAGGCTGGGTCACTCTATGATAGCTTTCTCCCACCATCGCCGTCCCAATCTAATCAATTTGCGGGAAAGAGGCCTCCAGCTTACGGGGCGGGTTGTGGCTGGGGAGATGAGGTAACAGAGTGATTTGCCCCTCTTGTTTCTCAATGAAGCCCCCCGTCTACAAAAACAACACGGCACTGGCAAAGGCTGGCTCTCCCTCCCACTCTCCACTTAATCACAACTGCACAATAGAGGGGCCTGCATGCTGTTGACAGCTTGCTTGTTCTTTTCCCTTTCACCCATCTGGCCACGGTGGGCTCTCTATAGCTGTGCTAAGTGGTCTTTCTTGTGGTGATTTGCTGAGAGCAATCAGCACTCCGCAGAACGAGAGCTAAAGAGCCTCATTCTGTGAAGTGAGGAACGGCAAGGATGGTTTGAGGAAATGCTCTACGTGCTCTACATCGCTAGACCTTTTCATTTCTTCTAGAAAGAGCTGAATGTTTTAGAGGGGCAAGGTTAAAGGATGCAAATTAATTTTGACTATTCATTGAAGATTTTTGCCAATATTAACATATTACAGTGCTAAATAATGTTTCTTTTGGCTTTCACCGGACACTCCGCTTGTGATTGTTTCTGAAGAAATTTGTTGAATGAATTATTGTTTTGTTACAGAAAACTGTAATGTATTCATATTTATATTGTATCAATCAAATATCTTTACGGTATCTTTACAGTGGTAAATAATATTCCTTTCACACCTGTGGATGTGTCTGAAAACTGAAAGATGCTGAAATTGGATCCTTAATTTATCCTTAAAGGGTTATTTCACCCAAAAATTAAAATTCTGTCATAATTTACTCAGCCTCAATTCGTATTCTCATAAAAAGTATTCTCGATTTCTCGTCGCTTCATAACCTTATGGTTGAACCGCTGTAGTCACATGGACTATTTTGACGATGTCTTTACTAACTTTTTGGCCCTTGAAAGTGGTAGTGGCGTTGCTGTCCATAGATCCAGCTCTCGGATTTCACCAAAAATATCTTCATTTGTGTTCCGAAGATGAACAAAGGTCTTACGGGTTTGGAACAACATAAGGGTGAGTAACTAATGAGAGAAATTTCATTTTTTGGGTGAACTAACCCTCTTCTAAATTGATGACTGCTCTCACCTCACTGTACTGGTTGAGCATCCGAATAGCCTGATCAGCCAGACTGAAGACATTTCTCCAGTCAAAGTTTGTCATGTTCATATATCGATCCTCTTCTGGACCATTGTGCAGGAAGTTAAGGATGTCTTTGGTAGAGAACTCGGTTTCTTTTAGACGCCTGTCCAAAAAGTCCATCACTGTGGGGTTTCTAAGTGTGTCCTACAGTGGGGAGGAAAAGAGAAAGAAAGTTGGAAATAGAAATGAAGGACAGTAACACACACTGCAAAAAAGTATCTTATGCTCACCAAGAATCCGTTCATGTGATCAAAAATACAGTGAAAACAGTGTTATTTTAAAAAAAAACTGTTAATATGCTGTTAAAATATGTTATAAAACTATGTTAATACATTTTAAAATGTAATTTATTGAAGCTGAATTTTCCGCATCATTACTCCAGTCTTCAGTGTCACATGATCCTTCAGAAATCATTCTAATAAGCTGATTTATCATTATCAATGTTGAAAACAGTTGTGCTGCTTTTTTTTTTTTTTTTGAGGAAGCAATGATCCATTTCTTCAGGATTCTTTGATGAAAAGAATATTCAAAAGAACAGCATTCATTTGAAATAGAAATATTTTTTAACATTATAATTATATTTACTGTAACTTTCGATCAATTTAATGCATTTCTGAAAGGTATTATTCTTTTTAAAAAATCTTACTGACCCCAAAACTTTTAAACAGCCGTTTATACGAATAATCTCAGACAATATTTGAGAATGGATTTACTTATAGATACCATATCATGAGAGGTGATAACAATTCAAACTTAACCCCATGAGAGATCATACATAGACTAAAGGAGGGCAGTGGATTAGATACTCGGACGTTTGTTGGCATAATGTGGCATGTGAAGAGAGGTGTGTGTATGTGTGTGCATGTACTGTATGTGTGGGTATGAGATGAATAGAAACAGATAGGTTACCCGTATCATGTTCATTTGGACGCTGTTCTGAAAGAACTCCCAGAGCTGTGGTCCTACCTCTTCCCAGACCTTACCCATTTTCTGCAACCTCTCTAGCTCCTCAAAAGTAGTGTTGGCCTGGAGAACACACACACACAATCATGAATCCATATGCATTGTCAGTGTCATACTGTATGTCTACATGGCACCTTAGGGATACACAATAACAAAATAATTGACTCGGCAATGTTCCAGCTCATTGAAACAAATACAATCATCCAGATGGAAATATATTCCAGTGTAACCCTGACTGTTGAAGCACACAATACGCTCACTGGATTATCTCAAATTAACATGCAGAAAATGATCATCAGGTTTTAGACTTGTGGAGTTCATGCAGCTCATATGCTGCTGGTATACAAGAAAAAGAGAGATAAACCAAACATTCTCAAATTCATGTTCAGGTTTTTTTTTTTTTTTTCAGATTTCGATGGTCCCTTTTGAACATTCTGTAGACTATAAGTAATTTTGCAACTACATGTCAACTTCTTATAGTAGAGTATTAGTAGACTGTCTGCTTAATATCCGCTAACTCTTTATTATGATGGTCCTCGAATAGACATTCTGCTATCTATAAGTAACTTTGCAAGTACATGTCAACTTATTCTAACCCAATCAGTCTACTAATACTCTACTAACACTCTAATGAGAGTTAGTAGACATGTAGGTGCAATGTTATTTATAGTCACAGAATGTGTTAAAGGGACCATCAAAATAAAGTGAAACCCAGATTTTTTGTCTGTACTGTATTCCATTAGAAAATTTTGGGGTCAGTTCCTCTTTTTAGAAACTATTACTTTTATTTAGCAGGGATGCATTAAATTATTCAAAAGGAAAAAGTAAAGACTTTTATAATGTTACAAAATATTTATATCTCACATAAATGCTCTTAAACTCTATTCGTTAAAGAATCCTAATAAAAATGTGTCACAGTTTCCACAAACATACTAAGCAGCACAACTGTTTTTAACATTGATAATAATAAGAAATGTTTCTTAAACATCAAATCAGCATATTATAATGATTTCTGAAGGATCATGTGACACTAAAGACTGGAGTAATGATGTTAAAAGTTCAGCTTTGCATCACATGAATAAATTGCATTTTATAATATATTTAAATTCAAAAAAAGTTATTTTCAATTGTAATAATATTTCACATAAGTACTGTTTTTACTGAAATTCTGATAAAATAAATACAGCCTCAAAAGCATAAAATACTTCTTTCAGATTAAATCTTACCAACCGACCCCAAATATTTTTGAATGGTAGTATATGATTTGGTTGACAATGCATGTGTGCGAGTGGGTGGATATTTCAATCTTACACTCTTTATTATCTTTCTGACAGCCGGGGAGTCTGGGGTGTACAGGATCTTCCCCATCACCAGAGGCTTCACTGAATTCCACACGATTTTAGTAATAGGGTTCGACTCCAGGTTCTGCATCAATGCATTACAGAATGGAGCTGTGGGCCACAGAAAGAGTGAATAAGCAACAGAACAAGAACAGAAAGAGAAAGTGAAGCATAGAAAGTAAAAGAAAGAGAAAGTGAAAGCGATAAAAAAAAAGAATCGAACTGAAACAGACAGATTAACAGCTCTCACTTGCTGTCTTGTCATAGGTGTAGCTCTCATGTGCTCTTGAGTTGTTGATGCCTAGGAAAGCCTTGTAGTTGTTGTCCTCGTACCAGTTAAAGGAGAAGACCCGGGTGCCCTCTCCCTCAGGGTATCCGCAGAACAGATCTGACACAGTGGACATCAGCTGACTGAAGGAAGAGGGACCCCCAGGCTGGAAGATGGAGTACATGACCCGCATCAAGTCTTGAGAGCTGGGCCTCTCTGCAAGCTGAGAGAGAAAGGATATTTTAGTAAATGTAAACTTTTGCAAAAAAATCTAAACTATAACAACTACAGTATGTACAGATTCATTTATGTATATGGGGTGTTAAATGCAACAGGGCAGGAGAGATGGAGGAAGGCAAGATTTTCAGCCCAAAAAATCTTGAAAGATAATTTTTTGATGCGTTAATGACCTTTTTGAGCTTGAATTAACAGCCATTTTAATTGTATAGGAAAGAGCAACTTGGACATTCTGCTAAACATGTAATAGCACCACTCTTACTTGAGAAGAACTAAAATAACCGAGAATAAGACTCTTTATTCTTTATTATTATTTTAGACAAATAGTACAATTACCAAATGAAAGTTTAAGAATTTGATGTAGTAAATAAAAAAAAAGCTCTTTTAAAGGCAAGAGAGGTGCCCTAGATGGTCGCTTACAGTAAGATGCCTAATTGGTTAACCGACCTTGTCTGAACCTCTCCATCCAGGTCAACATCTCTTATCTGCCGTAAATATTCTCAATAAACGTGGCAACCTAAAGACGCATCTCCCTGAAGAGGATATCCCTAAATAAACCTTTATGTACAGTTGTGGCTGAATTTGGCATCCTGGAGGTAAACATAAGGTGAGAACCAGGTTTGGAATTGATCCGATTTAAATTCTGTCATCCATGATCAATCTAATCCAGCTGGTAAACTTTGTATAGAAATAAACAACACACAAAAAAGTGTTTTTTTGTCCATACAATGTCCAATGCTGTTTTGGACACCATTGAGAAAAAAATTAAATAAATTTAAACTTGCTTCAGAATACCTTTGTTTGTATTCTGCAGAAGAAATAAAATCGTACACGCTTGGAACAACATGAGAGCAATGATGTAATAAGTAAATTATGACAGATTTTTCATTTTTGAGTGTATTAAAGAAAACAATTTCTACAACAATATAAAAGACATCATGTAATCTGATGTTATCTCTGATGTTAAGGGAAATGCATCAGGGAGAATTCCTGCGGGGGGCAAATATCCTCACAGCTGTTATGCTCATATTCATCTCGAAAACTGAACCACAAAGCCTAGCAAACACTGCTCTGTGTCAAAATACGAGTGAACGTGAGATCCAGCACTTTTCCATGGGCCGTGAACTCTAATTCACAATATGATAGCCATGTAAGACAAACCAGGTCAAGATAAGTGTAGGTGAAAACATGAAGATTTCCATAGAGGCTTTCAGTATTAGTAATGAGTCATTGCTCAACCTCGACTAAACTAACACTTTTACTCCCTACTTCCCATTCATACATTCAGACCCACTCAGTGCAGATGGATTTAGAGATGGGTGATAGCAATAGTTGGCCAGGCTTTCTGTCACCCAAGCAAAAGGGAAAGAAATGTACTCCACCTTCAGGATGTGACCTCAGTGGAATGTCCTTTCGACATAATAATAAAACAGGAGTGATGACACACGTGCATGTACACACATTAAACTGGTCATATAAACGCTTTCTGCCCTCTTCACGGGATTGAGGTTTTGATGTGATAGACAAAAACGATCCACACTAACATTCCTAACCTCTTTCTTGGAGCTATCTGAAGAGCTGAGGGGAAGTGAGGCGCTTCCTGGATGCTAAAATAAGGGTCTTGAAAGGGGGAGAGGAACTGAGCTTTCTCAAGCAGTCTTACCTCCTGAAGCTTGTCAGACACTGCTGAAAGCACTCGACCCCAGAACTGCAGGTCCATCCCAGTCGTGTGACTATCCAGGACCACGGGCAACTGAACACAGAGAGAAGGAAAGAGACGTTTGAGTTTATATGAAATCAAGTAAAAACGGAAATGTCAGAATTGATTAGGTTACAAATCAGTATATAATTACTTTGAGTACACAATTCTAAACATGTCTTTCAATAGCTTTATTTTGTCATTTTGTTTATTTTGTTTTAAAAGTACAAATTAAAATACATTACATATCACCAGTTAAAGGTGCATTGTGTAATATTTAGGAGGATCTGTTGACAGAAATGCAATATCATATACATAACTATGTTTTCAGTGGTGTATAAAGACCTTACATGATGAACCGAAGTAACCCCTTAGGCTACAGTAAGTTACTTCGAAATAGCCATTTTGCGCCGACATGTTTCTAGCCCTAAAGTAAACAGACAAACTACTACAGAGCGTGTTTCGTCACTATGTTGTTCTTCGTACAAAGAAGCTAGCTAAAGTCAGCGAATAAAACACTGACACAATGATGAACAAATAACAATAATATTTGCAATAACATATCGTTTTACGTAAACATCATTTCTTAATTTATCTTTGTAAAGAAACCTAATTGCTTAACTGACCACTCTCTGATGTCTCAGACGATGACATCTTTTCCTGTCAGCCACCGTAACTTCTGTTGGTTGCCATTCTTAACCTCACCTCTAGATGCCGCTAAAAATCCCACACTGCACCTTTAAAGGATTTTTTTATGTTTTTAAAAGAAGTCTCTTATGCTCACTAAGGCAGCATTTTCTTCCTTTTTCTAATCACATGATCCATCAGAAATCATTCTAATACACTGATTTGGCACTCAAGAAACATGTATTACAATTGTCAATGTTGAAAATAGTTGTGCTGCTTAATATTTTGGGTGGAAAACAGTGATACACTGATACAACCATGATTTATTAATGAACTTTTGAACAGAAAATATATTTTTTCTATAATACATTTTTATTTAAATGCCAAACATTTTTAAGATTTTACATTTTACATCTATGTATATTGTGTAGATAGTAGCCTACCTGTCACCTGTCCTGTTAATGTAACCCTTTAAAAATCAGCAAAAGGGATTCCAATTTATTATGAAACAAAATGCAAAAAACTATTATGTACATAGTTTAGTCTTATTTAGTGTCTACTTGGTGTTGCATCTCTGCTCACTTTGGCTAAACAGAAATGTGTCCCTTTGCAAAATCAAACACTGACAAAAAAGAGAGCACAGCCCTGCAGTTTAGCTTCAATCCTAATTAAATGCACCTGATCCAGCCCAAGTCCTTCAGGCTTATTTGAAAACTACAGGTACTGTATGTACCCCTGCTGCATGATTTCTAGAGCTGATATAGGGCAATTTGCTCAGCAGAGTGATGTAAGCTTTGTTTTGATTGCATCATCCATGGCTTAACATGATGCAATTCATATCATGCATGACGGAACACCAGCTTCAGAGATTTTATCATTCATTGTTTTGCCTAAAAGCAAGTACAGTCATAGATTTATTCATAGATCCGGACAAAGATGTAATTTAGTGATTTCTGGTTTAAATTAAACCAAGTAACCAAGAATTAGTAAAGTTTGACTACATTTAGGCCTATTTCAGAAGCATTTTGGCTGTAGACCAGTGTAAATAATGATTTATTGTTTATTGATTAATTACAATGATCTTTAATAAAAGTAGAACAGTTTTTTCCTTATTGCATTGCTATGTTTAAATGTAGACAATTTATTGGTACACATTATTCCAAAAAACAAACAAAAAAAAACTTGTGCCTTCATAATCTTTCATGAAAATATAATAACTTGCTCTGCCTCTTCCTCTGAAATGACTTGCCAGTTCTTCTAAACACCACTTAGGCCATGTGGGTGATTTGATAATGTTTTACAAAAAATAAAACGTTGTTTGGGTACTGTTGTAACAAATTCATATTCAGGTATGGATCCATTCTGATGTGTGAGGCCCACACCACAATGGTGAGTCAGTGTTTAAGATGCGAGTAGAGAGATGCAAGATTAGCAACAACTTTTTCCGAAAGCTTAACATCATCACAAGACAGCAAAACTGCTCAAAGAACAACAATTGCTTCTGCAGTCCTTATCACCTGAGGGTGTGTCTTCATTAATCTCATTAGTAAATTAGGACAAGCAGTGTCATCATGCTAACGCTACCATCTGCTTTGGCCTAACCCAGGCTGAACCTCACAGAGAGAGAGAGAGAGAGAGAGAAAGAGAGAGAGAGAGAGAGAGAGAGAGAGAGAGAGAGAGAGAGAGAGAGAGAGAGAGAGAGAGAGAGAGAGAGAGAGAGAGAGAGAGAGAGAGAGAGAGAGAGAGAGAGACTAAGAAAGAGAAAGCTGATAAGTAGTGTTGTTTCAGCAGTGGTATTCATAGGTCTCCTAAAATCTAACAACAGGTAAGTAGGTCTGGCTCATGATCCACATTCTTAGTTTAGTGCACCACCTGCCATTTAGAACTGCTTTTCCATAATTCCAAAGCAAATGACACATCAGGTGACATCCGTACAGCTCCTGTATACAACATACTAGAGGAGTACATTGGTGAAAGTTAATTACTGTTGACTCTGACCTAAATATTTCCAAACTTTATGAAAAATATTTAACGAAACATACCTTACCATTTAAAAATGTATAAGGCAAACAGAGAGTGAGTTACAGAGAGAGTGCATTATAACACCCCGTGACCATTTAGAGACATTTCGAGATCTATAAAAAAAACATTGGGAGCTTATTGGACTCACAATTAGGCTACAGTTGAACAATTCTGATTATATATATATATATATATATATATATAATATATAACTATTTAACTTTATAACTACTCTATTATATTTTTAACTACTCTATTATATTTATAAATGTATAAGTTATTATAATGTCGGTATAATTTAGTCTTTAACTTACCATTCAAAGTTTGGGGGTCGGTTTAATTTTTAACGTTTCTAAAGGAAGTCTCTAATGCTCACCAAGACTGCATTTATTAAAAATTAAAATTAAAAAAAGTAATATTTTTACAATTTAAAATATCTGTTTTAGCAAAGCTGAATTTTCAGCATCATTACTCCAGTCTTCAGTGTCACATGATCCTTCAGAAATCATTCTAATAAGCTGATTTGATGCTCAAGAAATATTTCTTATTATTATCAATGTTGAAAACAGTTCAATACTGCTCAATATTTTTGAAAAACCGTGATACATTTTTTCATCTTCTTTGAATAGAAAGTTCAAAAGAACAGCATTTTTTTTTAAATCGATTTATTTTTTGTGTAAGAATGTAAATGTCTTTACTGTCACTTTTGATCTATTTAATGTATCATTCCTGCATAAAAGTATTAATTTCTTAAAAAAAGTACTTATACACAACATTTTCAATCCATTTCGTTTTGGAATTCTAATGTTCAGGCATTCAATTTGGTCATATTTTGGGATTGAATTACATCTCATTTCTCTAAACACCAGTATAACAGTGCAGCATGTGTAAAGAGAAAGTGTCAAGCCTGACCAGTCGGAAGAGCTTGAAGAAGTCTAAGTTGGCATAAAGTACATCCTCGATCTTCTGCAGTCTCTGCTGGGAAAGGGCACACATGGCATTGTGGACCCCGTACAATCCTCTGCGGCTGGGGAAGATGAGGAATCGCTCCAGAAGAGCCTGACTGCAGGCGATCTCCTTCAGAGTCAGATCCGGGACACCATATGCGAACTAGAAACATAGGAACAGATTTTTGGGCAAAGTTCAGCATGTCCAGAATTAAAGCTCTGCTTAGTGAAGATGAGACTGCCCAGAAGATGTTTTTTTTATTGATCCGTGCTTATTCTTACATTGAACTGAAATTAGTTTTTCATAGCTAAGTTACATTATGTTTCATTGGAAAAACTTTGTTTTGCATAAACTATACAAAAAATAGACACAAATGAGACCATGGTTAACATATAGTCAGAGTATAGAGATATGCAATAAATGAGGATAACAAATTTGCTCAGATCTATTTGGTTTGGGAAGAATTTGAGGACAAATCTTGCTCCAGCTACTTAGACGTGTGTATACCACATGTTCCTGGATCAACATCTTTGTTGATCCTGGAACAACTTTCCAATCAACCAATCAGATTTGAGGGACAAGTTTACAGTTTATGTCAAGTTTAGGCTTAGAACCAGGGTGAAGTACTTAAACAGCAGTGTTATTCACCTATCATTTCCCTCTGATTTTAGGGAAAAGTTATGGGTAGGGTTAGGTTTAGGGGTAGGGATTGGGTAAGGGGTCAACGTGATTTTGCCAAGTAAGACATGTTCCTGGATCAACATATTTTGTCAACATATTTTGTTGATCCTGGATCAACATTCCTGTCCCAAAATGTAGTCCTTACCCAATCCCTACCCCTAAACCTAACCCTACCCATAACTTTTCCCTAAAATCAGAGGGAAATGATAGGTGAATAACACTGCTGTTTAAGTACTTCACCCTGGTTCTAAGCCTAAACTTGACATAAACTGTAAACTTGTCCCTCAAATCAGAGGGAAATGATAGGTGAATAATAGGGCTGGGTATTGACACAAATTTCACAATTCGATTCGATTTTGATTCACAAGCTTGCAATTCGATTCGATTTCGATTACGATTCGATTCGATTCAATATTAATTATTTTGGATATCAGGTACAATACATGGCAATTTTTTTCAAGGAAAACAAATCTCTTAACTAATGCTGTAAACTCAGTCAGTTGTATCCTACTAGGCTTCATTAGCCTACTATAATTTTGAAGGTAAAAATGAACTGATTTGTAGCTATACAAACACTTAAATTACACTTATTTATTTTTATAATAAGAAAGTTATATGAAATATAAACATTTAAATGGTGGCTGTCATAAAAACTTGCCAGATTTATTCAAACTTGCATTAAATATTGAAGAACATTAAAAATTATAATGACAATGTAATATGGTGCACATATTTAGCAAAATTCTCCTCTCTAGAGTTATTTTTTTCTAGCTGACTGACTAAGTTACTAAGTTTAATGTTTTTTCTGAGGTAAATGTGACGTTACATGCCATTGTTTACTTGCTGTTTAACTGACGTCTTTCCACGAATGAAACCATAGACAGTATAAGAAGTGGACAGAGCCATCTCATTGGAACTCAGTTGAGACAGTTGAAGCCTATTTTTAGCGATTTTTGAGCACTTCCGTTCCTGACGCGCAGACTCAAACCGACTCAAACTAAGCTTGATGACGTGAGCAACCTGTCTGACAGATGTAAATCTTCTAGTAGCTGTGCGTGAAAATTGCCAACGTTAATCTTGCAGAGACGGGGAACTTGAGCAAAGAGTTCTTTGCTGTGAGTGAGCAGGAGTAAGTATTCCGTTGCTTTTATGGACTCATTATCTATGGGTTCTCCCTTGACGGGACGTCCCCCCGATTGCCTGCGAGCTTCTCCTCCTGTCTGTACGGTAATTTCTGTACAGTGCGACAGAGAGTCGAGTGGTTATGACGCAATCGTTAGTCTATTTTTACTAAATCTGTTCCTACGGGGCCATAATGTAACATAGAAGGTAATGGAGCCCTTTATACATTGTCGTGTTTCTTTAGAAATAAATAATGGACAAATGGAGTCTTTAAACGCCTCAGATGTAAAGTTATTCGCTGTCAAAGTGACGCCAAAATGAATGGGAGTCAATGGAAATGCTAACGCAAGTGAAGTTCTGCTACAACATGGCGGCACCCGGCCGGCTTCAACTTCCGGTTGATGGATTACCCCCTTGGGATGAAATACTGATTGAGCGATACCACGTTACATGATACGGATTTCGAAGTTGTACTCTATCTTTTAACACACTTTCAGATGCTCATTGATGTTTATTTGGCGCTGTAACTGGGATTATTAAGGCGGAGTAACTGGTATTATTAAGGCGGAGTAACTGGTATTATTAAGGCGGAAGAGGAGAATGAGATCATGTGCGTTCCGTGCTGCTGCTTCTCTTGAGCTGAGCCAGAGCGATCTCACGCCACAGCGCCAAAACGGTATTTATGTTTTTGAATTTCGTAAGAAAATGGAGGTAATTTGAAATTTGAGACTTTATTTCATAATAATAGTCACAAACCACAAAGATTATTTCGATTTATTGGATGGGATGCATGATACAATGTTCTACGCGATCATCAAATGAAAACAGGATGACTAATCGATTCTTGAGATTTAAGAATCGATATCGGTTCGTAAAAATGAGAATCGATTAATATCGAGAAATCGATATTTTTTACCCAGCCCTCAGAATAACACTGCTGTTTAAGTACTTCACCCTGGTTCTAAGCCTAAACTTGACATAAACTTGTCCCTCAAATCTGATTGGTTGATTGAAGTTGTTCCAAGATCAACAAAGATGTTTATCCAGGAACATGTGGTACTTGGTGAAATCACGTTCACCCCATATTCATCCACACAGTCATGTAGAGTCGAAGCACAACCAAAACAATGTTCTTCTGCAAAATGCATACAGTTTTGTTTTATAACCGCTAAAGGGCCAAAAGTTACATAGCATACCTTTAAAATTACTATAATTTTTTACAGTGTAAGACTTTTTGAAACTCTTAGAGGACAAAAATAAGATTACTAAGGTAATATTTTCCGTAGGAAGACATTTTTGAGAAGCAGGAGACTTAAGAATATATTTGATATTTGATTTCATTGCTATCTTGAAAAATGGGATGTTATTTCATTTATGATATTTGTGTTTTAGGGTTAAGTAAACTAGCTACTAGAACAACAACAAAAACAAAAGTCTCAGCATGATCTTAGAAATATCTTCAGATAGATTATGATTTGGTCTGACTTATCAAAAAGTCAATTAGGCGAATTGTTTTTGCATTTGTGTTGAAGAAATCATTCAAATACAGATTTCCAGAAATATCTCTCTACTGTACATTTTGCTGCGTGTAACAATATATCGAGATGCACTTAGTAATGTGTAGGATTAAAACAGTCTACATAAGAGTGCTTAAATCACTAAGACAATGGACTGCACAATAAATCAGCCAGTGTGTGAGAGGCCAGCGTGAAACAAAAGAAGACGTACGTCACCAAGACAATGACATACAACCTCAGGAAGGACTCTCAGTGACTGTTAAACACCATAAAAGACAACACAAACCCACTAGATTTCGCTGGAAACATCCCGATGGGAGTGTATGAGGATGTGACTGCGTGGCAAGATTCTTGTTGCAGTGGAAGCTGATCAAGCCTTTGTGAAAGCAAACGTCTCACAAGAGAAGCAAGCAGCCATTGTGCTGTTGAAAAACAGTAGCCTAAAAAGTGCAATTTGCCATAACTTACTTGCTCCACCCGCAATAGTGCATTTGTAAGATCATTCACAACAGCTATTGAAAGCCCAACGTCCCGCAGTAGGAATGACGTTAGACTCTCGTCGTCCTTCAGAATGTACTCCACTTTCAGTCCTTTACCTGATAGCACAGGGGAAAGGAAAGGACATGGAGGGAAATATATGATTAAACATCAATGTAGAAATGTGTCAGTATTGATAACTACATTTGTACAATGAAAATGTAAGAAAATGTGAGTGCCTATGCAAAACTCGCTGCCATTGTGTTGCTGTAAGTTTTTCACTCAATTTATTGTCCAGACAATAAAAGTCCAAGCCTCATTTAAGTATGTAAAGGTCATAAAAGATTTGTTTTAGATCATAAAAGTTGCTTCCTTAAACTAAATCCTTTAAAACCTTTACTTGAGGTAAAAATATTCCCCTTTTTGTGGCCTAGTTACGAACATGTGAAATGGGAAGAATGCATTCCACACCTTCTTAACTGAAGCACTCTTAACATTGCAGCAGAGTGCTGACCAGCGTGTATAATGACTTTGACATATATTCACTCAGAGGACAAACTGTGCTGACAAAGTGCTTCAATGGATCACTTGATCACTGAATTCTTTGCTGAAAGCTTTGTCGCTCAACAGTATATACTCTGTGCTGAAAGGTTACGACATGGGAGTCGTGTGTGGAGAAAGTGCGGACAGATCCAACTAATTCACAGCAGTTAAAGGTGCTAAGAGATAAACTAATAGGGCTGTTACTTGTATAAAAGATTTGATAAGACATATTATAAAAAATATTTTGATGTGACATTAAAAAGATGCAAATGATCACTGTGATGAGATATTTTTCCAAGTAGGATGTGTCCCTGGATCAAAATCCTAATTGGTCCTAGAACATTTCTGGAAAAGAGGTTTATGAATGATGTTTTTAAGTTGGCGTTATTTTATTAAATTGTATTTTATATATATATATATATATATATATATATATATATATATATATATATATATATATATATATATATATATATATATATATACCACTGTTTAAAAGTTTGGGTTCAGTAAGATTTTTTTAAAGAAATGAATACATTTATTAAATTGATCAAAAGTGACAGTAAAGACTTTTATATTGATACAAAAGATTCCTGTTTTAAATAAATGATTGATCTCTATTCATTAAAGAATCATGAAAAAATACTGTTTTAAAGGGTGGTTGATTTATATGATTTCACTTTTCTAACTTTAGTTAGTGTGTAATGTCGCTGTTTGAGCATAAACAACATCTGCAAAGTTCTAACTCTTAAAGTTAAAAGCAAAGGAAGATATTTGCTTTTAAAGAAACCGTTTTTTAAGGATTACAACAAACAGGTTAGTGACATCACCAACCCTAAAATTTACATAAACCCCGCCCCGGGAACACGCAGTCCATGTTGAGAAGAGGAAGAGTTGTTGTAGTAGAGAGTCTGCTCAAGCTGTCTTTTCACATGCAATACAGTACGTACCACAAATGCAATAGCATGTCACAACAGTTCCCCCACAAGCGATGTTATAGATTATCATGACAGAATATGCTAATCAAAGACTTGAAGATAGTTAACTCCACATCAGCAACATAAATTTATCAACTAACCATTTAGAAACGTCCTGTTGCATTCTACATGTTGTCACTTCTTTTTGAGTCTCTCCATCATTGTCCGACTCCAGTTTAAACATAAAAGGCAGAACAGTTACTGAGATTTTAGTGTGTGTCTGCCTGAGGTAATCAAAGCTGCTAACACACATGAGCAATTGAAGCTCCGCCCTCTGTGCCGGGAGCAGCGGCTCATTTGCATTTAAAGAGAAACACGAAACATGCGTTTTTACTGACCCTCAAAAAGGGACAATTTTAACATGCTGTAAAAACATATCTGTGGGGTATTTTGAGCTAAAACTTCACATACACACTCTGGAGACAACAGGGACTTATTTTACATATTGTAAAAAGGGGCATTATACCACCCCTTTAAACATTGATAAAAAATAATACATGTTTCTTGAGCAGCAAATCTTCACATTAGAACGATTTCTGAAGGATCATGTGACACTGAATACTGGAGTAATGGTGCTGAAAATTCAGCTTCAAATCCCAGGAATAAATTAGATTTAATTTATTAAAATACATCATTAAAATAAAAAACAGTTATTTTTAATTGTAGTAATATATTACTGTTTTTTCCGTATTTTTGAACAAATAAATGCAGCTTTGGGGAGCATAAAATACTTTTAAAAACAGTAGAGTAATTATATTAAAAAGAGCCATTCAATCCAATTTCACCTCATGTTCCACAGTAGAAAGAAATTCTTACATGAGTTGAATGACATGAGAAATAATTTCCCTCTGATTTCATGGCTAGCTCATGGCTAAGACTATATTTGGCAGGAATGTTGTCCCAAGACAAACAAAATATGTTAATAAGAGAACACATCCTATTTAGAAAAATCTAGATCTCTAGGCATTTGCCTAAAAACTCACATCATCTATTAAGAAAGACTTGGGTTTTCCCTCACACTTTAAGGACTAGTCATCAACCCATTAGATGGAGCAGGAAAAGGAAACAGGTATGAGAGGAGTGGAAGCACGAGAGAGGAAATGCCCACTCTCTCCATCCATCACGCAGATCCATTAAAGAGGTCCCATCAGTTCCTCTGAGGGCCAGGTTATGGGTCAGACAGCAGACGCTAACCCACGCTCTACATACCTGCCACCAGCTCAGGATTGGTGCGCAGCGTCTCCATGAAGTTGCTCATGATAGTGACTTCATGCCACAAACGACCAAGCTGATGGAACTCAGTGTCGTTGAACAGCAGCTCCTGAGAATCCATGTAAAACCGTGCCAGTCTAAGCAGGGTAGAAAGAAATGAGTAACAATGATAACTTGGAACTGGGATTGGAAGTACATTGAAAACAAGGTTCTCTCAAAGTTATGAAAAAAACATTCTTCCAGAAAAGTTAATAAAACATTCGTTCTATTCAGTGTTTATGATTTTCTCAAAAACTATCATCCATGGAATGTTTTTACCTGAAGCATTTAGTTGAATGTTCACCAAATGTTTCATCATGTTAGGAAAACATTAAAAAGTAACATTCCCATTATGTTTGTTTTCCCATTAAGTTCACAAACCAAGAAAAAAAAAAACATTATTAAAACATTTAAAAATGGAAGAGTACATTTAGAAGTAACATTTTAATAAGCAAAACGTTTATAGAACATATTTTTTAGCTGGGTCCCACCATTTTATGGAATTAACTCGGGAAAAAAAATTATTGGGATAAGACTAAATTTACAATCCCAAAATGTTAGTTGGACCTCCTGCAAAACTCCTCTGCATGGGAAGACACATTTTTCATCTAAACTGAATTGATAGAAGGGCTATCTGTGAACGCCTACACAACACAACATGTGCTGGATAGGGAAATCTTCCAGATTTGAGCTGTGGAGGAGCGTCTGACTCACATGGAGTTGTGGTAGTTGGAAACAACCCCAAGCGACTCTCCTCTGGTTTGATGGCGAAAACATGGGTTATTAGCATTGCAGAAAATCCCTTGGATCCAAGGCAGGATTCCCGTTGAGGGCATAGCCTTGCTGGGAAAATGGCCTGCATTTACAGATATGATGAGCAGACAGATGTTGTTGGAAACTTTTTGTAATTTGAAAACTCTTATCATTATCAATATACGGCTGTGAGTGTGACATTGCACAACCGGAACCAACTACGTTAATGTGTATTCTTACATTCATGTTGGCGATACAAGGGATTTGCTCTTCGTAGCCAGACAAGTCCAATGAATAAAACCACAGGCCACAGAATCTCAACAAGGAAGCGAATCTGTACACACAACAAGAGAGCAGTATGTTCAGAAACACGTCAGATCTGAATGTAGGATTGTAGCAATGCTGGTACTTTGTAATACAAAAAAGCTCAGGTCGTAAACATATCATTAACTAACAATAAACAATACTATTTTTACTATTCACATTAATAAATACTGTACTATTTAAAGAATTTATTAGTTTATAAAATGTTATTTTATACATTAATGCATTTTTAACATTTCAAGTTGTACAAACTAAAACAATCTATAAATTAAAAATGACACAAACATAAAATGAAGATGTAAACTGAAATGATGCTTCTTTACCCCTACTCAATAACTTTTGTTTTTATTGAAGAACCTTCTGAAAACACAAAATGAATTGTGGTTAATTAATTTATATAATTGATTTAGATTATACTCTCAGTTTCTGATGATAAAAAAGTTTTACAACAAGCAGCTTTTGTCATAATTACCACAGAAATACAGGAAATATCTTACTCTATATGGGCCTCGATTACTAAATACTGTAATAAATTACTATTCTTTGTTAGGGCATAAATACATGTAAGGGTTAATGCCCGACGAGGTGTCCATTGTCAGGTTTTAATGGACGACGGCGAGGTGTGAACCGGCCGACGCGCAGCGGTTACGCAGCGGTTGCCTCCGCCGAAGTCCATTAAAACCTGACAATGGACACCTCGGAGGGCATTAACCCGCTTATACCATGGTCACTTGCCAAATAAAAACATTTTTAAAACATTAGTTTATATTTGAATTAGGCTAAATTTAGTTTTTACAAATAATAACTTGCCTGACGGTTTATTTAGCAACCGGAGATATTTATAGTCCGCTCAGCTTGTAGAACCCTTCAGGTTCAAAAATGCATTTTTTTTTTTCATAAAACACAAAGGTAGGCATAGTTTTTTTTTTTTACACATAAAACAATTAATCAAACAACAATCAAAAAAAAAAAAAAATTAGTTCTGCGCTCCAGCGATTTGCGCTTATAGAGGGCAATAAATGAATCAGATCAATCTCCGTTTTATTTACATTTTTTCTTTCTTCAGCAGCATCCCAGTCGTCAAAGTTGTCATATTCTCCATAAATGTTAAAAGAAATAACGAAGTCGCTCATTGTTGTATTAGGCTATGTAATAGCAAATTGTTAACGGATACTTTGCCTGCCTGTTGCTATGGTTACTCACAGCTGTTGTAGGCAGCGCAATTATTTATTAATTTCGAATGGTAAACAGTCAGTTTCACCAGAACTACTTAACTAGGTGTCCTCTATCACTTTTTAACGGACACCCTGCAGCCAATCAGAATCGAGTATTCACCCAGACCATGGTATAAAACGCATTAATTTTAAAAAATTTAAAGATTTAAGGATGTACAATAACTATGCAGAAATTTGTAACAATAGGCCTACAATAATTATTTTCATGTTATGGTTATTCAACTGATAAATGGCCAATATTAAAATTGTATAGGCTACTGTTTTTGTCTAAATAAATGGAAAATAAAAAAAAATTAAATTGTTTTGAATTTAAGCATTAACATTTTATACAGTATGATCAAATTGATATTCATTTTTGAGATAGGGGTAATCTAACTGTAAAAATATGCAAAATGAGGATGTAACATTTAATATCTAATATTGACAGATAAATAAATAAAAATAATCTCCAAAAGCGCAAATAAACGATTTGGTAGGCCTACCAGTATAAAGGCTAAATCATGCATAGAATTAAACCGCACTGTAGTGTATATAGTGTTGCCCTGATGTTAAACAGCCGACAAAAAATACACACATTATTTACTAAAAATACACTCTAAAAAATGCTGGTTTGTTTGTTTGGATCAAATATGCACAAACCTAACCATTGGTTTAAATTTTTTAATTCAATTGTTTAAACCCAATGGTTGGGTTCATCCATATTTGACCCAAACATTGGGTTGAATGCACAAAGTGTACACCATAGACTGTTAAAGGGGTCATGACATGAGAAACTAAATTTGCCTTGATCTTTTGGTATTTAAGAGGTCTTTGTACCATTAAAACCTCCTGCAAGTTTCATAGCTTAAGACGTCCTCCCCATTATAAACGAAGCATTTATTTAATCAAGCTCTAAATACAGCTCGTTCTAGATCCTTTGTTCTTAGTGACGTCACGGTACGAAGTGACGTCCCAGTCGTTTGCATATGACCGCCTCCAGCGCAAGACAACTACGCCTCATTTGACATCATCGCAGGCGTTGACGTGCAGCGAGGGGATCGGTTTACGCCACGCAGATGTGCTGTTCGGTGAGTGATGTAGATGAGTGTGACAGGGCGCATGTTACTGAAAGAACGAGCAGAGAGAGAGAGAGAGAGAGAGAGAGAGAGGCCTTCAAACTCTCTTGCTCTCGCTCTCCCTCTCTCTCTCTCTCTCTCTCCCTCGCGCATATGAATCAAAATCAATTGAGAATTGACACGATGGTAAAAGATCGGAAGACCGAAGTTTCACGTGGGGGAGAATTGTGTAGCCTACATGTTAATGTGATACAGAATGATTAACGATAATAATTTATGCATAAGCAGCACTGACGTTAGCCAATCATAACAATGGGCGTTAACACTGAACTCTTAAAGGGGAAACACCTCCAAAACAGACTATTTGAATCAGAGGGGGAGAAACAGGGTGGGAAAAGGTCATAAATCACTACATTTTTAAAGTTTTTGTACAAAAAACTATAGTAATACTAATTGCACATAAGGGAACATAATAAAACAAAACAAAAAAACATGTCATGACCCATTTAAAGGTGTACACTTTGAACATTTTGAAGCGAAACAAACACTCTTTCAAAACATGATCCAACACTCGGTTTTCCGCTTCAGAGTCTTATATTTTGGTTTTGTGTGGTATGTCACACCTCATTGCCTAAATCCTGAACTCAGAACCAAATTTCTGAGGCTTGTGTTAAATTATATAAACAGAGCGATCTAAATATAAGCTGTCTTTCTTGAGGCTTTAGAAACTACAGCCTGCGATGATGGCTGTTTTGTGTCCCGGACTCCGTTGAATCGGTTAATTGTAGGCTACCTTTTGTCTCTTGCGGAGTGTCCAGTTCTTCCACAGCAGCAGACGGGTCTTGCTGCCTGTGTTCATGGCTCCAAACTCAACCCCTTGTAGGGGTCACCAAAACACAACAAACCTGGCAACACATCACATACTTCACTCTTACAATCAACCTTAGAGAAAACTTGCAGAAATGTTGTAGCCTATAACAATTCAAGTGACAGATAAATACTGTTAGCATTGAAGAGCTTTACATGTGACCATGTGATGAGATTTCAGACGACCAACAGTCATTCCTTTATAATTTTATTTATTTAGGCCTATTTATTTTTAAACAGCAGTTTTAGTGCTTGGAAACTTGTTTGTTAGTCATATGAAATTGGGTCACAAATCTTTAAAGGAAAATATGGGCCTAGCATTGAACCACTGAACTATTTCGAGCCACAGCAAGACCAAAACAGTCACAGACAGAGCTGTTATTATGTCTGTTAGACGTCTAATTTTCCACAGTGATCTTTTTACACAAACACTGATTAAAGCTCTTTGAGTTCAGGTTCAGATACAAATGTCTCATCTTACAGAGTCTCTTTTGACAGAAATATTGCGAGTATACTTGATCTTTATGGCTAAATGAATATGATAGAATTAAAATGCCTTATTTTAGGTTTACCAAGCATATTCTCTATACCGAGGCCAAAAACTTTAACCTGTCGTGAATGTACACTACTGTTCAAAGGGAAGTCTCTTGTTATGTATATAAATATGTATTTTCAGCATCATTACTCCAGTCGTCAGTGTCACATGATCCTCCAGAAATCTTTCTATGATTTGCTGCTCAAGAGACAGTTATTATCATATCAATGTTGAAAACAGTTCTGCTGCTCAACTCAACATTTTTTAGTAAAACGTGATCATTTTGTTTAGGTTTCTTTTAGAAACAATAAGTTTCAAAAGAACAGCATTTTTTTGAAATAGAAATCTTGTTAAATTACAAATGTCTTTACTGTCACTTTTGATGAAATGAATGTATACTTACTGAATAAAAGTACTAATTTCTAAAAAAAGAAAAAAAACCATATATATATATATATATATATATATATATATATATATATATATATATATTACTGATATAAACGTTTGAACAGTATTGTATGACCAAAAATGTTATGCTTACCTCAGTGCTGAAAAGATTTGCGTCCCTCAATATTCGCATGTAAAGGTACATAATTACAGTCCATGATTGTCGCTGAAACACAACAACCAAACTTGCAGCTCGACTGACTCAGGTGATACCACTAATCTGATTGCCTTAATCTGCTGGGTTAACTTGGCCATCAGCAAAGCCCTCCATTTTAACATGACTACTATTTCTTTACACGTACATGTTGGTGGATCGATGGATTAGGAGACGCTAATAATGTGTGTTGTGTTATATTATTTATTATATGAAATACAGCACACATACTCCAAATGCCCATATCTCCTATTTCTGTGTTTGTTGGATGAGTCAGAGCTGAGCAGCTCAGTGCTGGAGCTCAGGTGACATGTCTAATTAGGGATGAGGAGGGACAGAGTCTGTCCCGGACAGTTACAGATACACAGGGAGTGAGGACAATAGGCAAGAAGCAGGACACTGGTTTGGCCTCCACATAAAATACAGCAGCTAAATTAAACTTTGACAAGAATATTCGACTGATTAAATCATATTAGATTATATTAAAATGTACACATTTTAATTAGTAGTGTTTGCTAAAGCAGGAATAACTGTTATTATTATTATTTTGAAGTATTAAACATAATTCTACCCACACCGTTTGTCTCTAATTGTGCATTTTTTTTTATAGAATTTTTGTCCGGCAGATGATAAAATGGGCCAAAAAACAAAAACCTAAATGTCGGTGCCGATGACATTTAAAATTATTTATAAACTCTTACAGTATTTATTAAGATTCTGATATAACTTTTACTTTTATATGTTCAGTTTTCACATTCATTTTAGTTAAGTTTTACACTGAATAAAAAAAATTTGAAACAATTTTCACAATTACAAAGAAAAAGCAAGTAACATTGACTGAAACACGAAAGTTTAAAATGTGTAAAATCCAAAAATGTGTAATTTCTATTAGTTTAAAAATATATATATTTCTATTTAGCTTTAATCTATTTTTAAATTCAGTTTTAGTTTGAATAATTTTAGTACTTCAACAAACATTTTATTTTTAGTGCCATTTCTAATTTTAAGTTTTATTTTAAGCTTTTCATCTAATATTTATATTTTATTTCAGCTTTATTTCAATAAACTAAAATGATTATAACTGGTTTAGTTAACAATAACAACACTGCGAGGAACTCAAACCATACAGTGCCAGTAATAAACCACCAGTAATATACCTAGCAACCACAAATTTTTTATAAATAAATAAATAAACCCTATCCCCTCGGACAGCACGCCAAATACGCATAACCTTTACTCTATTTAATTATATGCAAGTGTGAGCTCTTGAAACACCTCAGCGACTGCATCACAGTGGCCACTCATTTTTCATTCCGAAATTTTAAAAATGTAGTCTTTATATTTAATCATGTAAATGGACAAAACAGAAAAGAAATATGTGCAGAAAATATAAAACTAGTTTTCACTAAATATTTAATCTGCAAACATGTTGCACGTCTTCAAGAATTGTTGGTACTGTATGTTTATGGCAGCAGGTTATGTGTACAAAATGAAAACAAATGCATATGGGAAATAAAACAGATGCACTTACGCAGCCTAAAACACGCAAGAGCAGAAGGGTTTCTATAAAACAAAAAAACAGCCGGCAGTAACAGTATTACATCATGCCAAGGCAGTGATGATGCGGTGGTTAGGCTTAGCAAGTGCATCACAATGAACAGGTTGGCATACATTTACAGTACAGACAATACTATACACACTCCTGTTGAGTTGAAACAATTACACAGAACTTCTGATTTTAATAACACATTAATATAACTGATTATGTAATGATATAGAAGTGTCTCTTGACCAACTTATCACAGCGAAGGAGATAATGAGAATGAGACCGATTTGGCATAAATGTTCAGAAACAATATACAAAAATAACATAAAAGAGTGCTCACTTAGAGTGAAGTGAATGTCACAAATGTTTTGGACCTTTGCTGATTTTTCCGGCTCATACAGTAGCTTAAAGGGACATTAACAAAGAGCTAGTAATCCAGAAAGAAATTCACGGAGATGTTTCACCTCTCCTGTAATATTTTTGCCCTTTCTCAAAGGGATATTAAAACAATTTCATATATACAGTATGGCACAAAAAGACATACAGATATAAAGCCGTAGACAGATCTACTAGACTATTAACATTGACATTGTGAGGGCTGTAGAGGAATCAGTCACTGTCACATATCAGGAGAATACTGTACCAAGTGTGACAAAAACTGCCCTAGAGAACAACCCCAGAAGCCAACCGATTTGGCTTTTTTAACAGTCAGGCGTTTTTTTTTAAACAAAATGCGCCTCTCGCTGCTCCAGCTCCTGCATACGGCGACTGCGTCTCTGATAGAGGGGTTTGGTGTCTGTTGGGTTAAACTCCTCAGCGCTGGATCCTGGAGACTGAGGCGGCGAGAGCGTGATGGGGCTTAGCGATTCGCTTTCCGACAGTCCTTCTTCCGCTCCTCCTGATACAGTGCTTGTCACTGTTGTAAAAGTGGGCTTGGGTGTTAGAGCGATAGTCACAGTTGGTGGCGTGGCGGGGGGCGTCGTCACTGCTGTGGAGACTGTTGCTGCTGTTGGTAATATGGTAATGGCTGTTGTGTAAACTGTTCCTGAAGTAGTGGTCGGTGCTGCTGAAATGGTTTTTGACAGGGAGTCAAATGACCTGAATGGGCCTCCTGATGGAGGTCTGTAGAACGTTCCAGGAGGTGGTTTTAGTGTCCGTGGAGCTCGGAAGGATATTGGTGCCCCGCTGGACTGACTTGTACCATCTTTTCTAGCAGCGATGCTGTGGGGTACAACACTCATTTCAGACGGTTTCGGCCCGCCAGAAGGTGGCAGGTTGGCCACTATCATTGCAGTTCTGGGTGTCACATCGTAATGTCTGTACTGTCTGTCCCATGTCCTCCTCAGCGTCTGAGTGTCGATGAAGGGGTTCCTGTAACAGTTTGAGAGTCGTGGTGTCGAAGGCTTCTCCGGTTCAGTGGTCTCCTGAATGGCGGCAGACGAGTGTTCATTCTCCACGGTGTTGCGGCTGTTGCGCTCGTTGAGCAGTCGGTCCACGGGCATGCTGATTGGTCGAGACACCTGCTTGGAGCGCTGGGGACGCAGCTGCACCAATCGGCTGTTGGCACCGGGCCGGCTGAACACAGATGTGGCCTTCTGCATGTCCACAGGAGCTGAGTCAACCCCATTTATATCTGAGCCCTCACCCACTGGAGAGAGGAAAATACTCTTAAACTTAATTATACAAACGATTCATTCAAAAGAGGCTCTCAGTAACCTCTTATTGCATTTAAAATCTGAATACGACTTTTGCATTTCCGGGTCAGTTTTGAACACCAGTTTGAACATAAGTTTATAAAACAGTCATAACTTCATATTTTTCTAAACTAAAAACCATATAGTATTTAAACAAAAAAAAAGTGTAAAGGCCCTTTCACACCAATCATGTTTTTTCTCTAAATTGGGACAGGAGAGCTCTTAGTCATTAAATGGGAACACAAAGTAACTTGCGTAACTTATTTGAAAAAGTAATTCAGATATTTAGTTGTAAATTTAAAAGTAATGCATTACTTTGCAAGCTACTTGAAAAAAGTCATCTGATTATGTAACCCCAACACTGATTGTCAGTATTATTACACTGTTTTTGAACAAAATACAAACAATTTTTCATTCTGCCATGGTTCATCAGTTTTGATTTTACCAAAGATGAGCAGAGACGCTCATACTAACCAGGTGTTTGCGCTCTATCATCCCCTGTCTTCATCTCCTTCACTTCCTCCACAAGCTGTGCAGAGGTAATCACAGACGAGTGTCTCTTGTAGACTTTCGCACTCTGTATGAAGAATAAACACAGAACACAAATTATAAATGCTAATATTTCCTAAAATTTTCCTTAAAGCACGTGAGGTCTATTTTCCGTTCTCGGGGCCATCTCACCTCTTTGATATCCATGAGAGATCGGGAGTGGCGGCTGAGTTTTGGCTCTTTGTCCTGGATGTTGGGCACAAGTGAAGCCTGTGATGCCGTAGGACTGGTGGGAGACACAGGGCTGAGGGGGACATCAAAGATCATCTGGTGGTAACTGATGAGCAGTTCCACCATGCGGGCCTGGTGGGGGTAGTCAACCAGAGAGGACAGCGACACTTCCGCTTCCAACTGCCTTGGCTTGATGAGCGTGGGACCGAAGATGATACCCAGGTTACTAGCCGTCATCTTGTTCTCCTCAGATTGCTCTGTTACTCTGTAGGACAATGATGTTTTAGAATGGTGGATTTATATTTCACTCTCACTAAACACATTTAAGGGCTTCAAGCAACAAGCAATGAAACCAGATTCAGACAATGGATTCCTGCTTTTTGCTACATTAATTTTATTTTACAGATGCTTATGTTTATGGTTTGTGTTAGCATACCTGTGCAGGTGTGAGATGAGGAACTGCAGGGTTCTGTAATGGGCTGCAGGAAGCTGGCGAAGGAGGTCTCTAATTTTGAAGAGAACTCTTTTAAGCTCAATGCTGAGGCACAGCGGCTCCCCTGGTGATTTCTCTTTAGCAGAGTCAGTCTCATCCAGGTTCTGAGTCTCTTTTGCCAGCCCAATGACATCATTATAATACCGATACAGAATCAACGGCTCTGGCAACTAAAAAAAAAAAAAAAAAAACATTATTCATTTTTACAGGCAATGTCAATCAACAAAAAGTCAAAAGAAAAAAAATCTTGTTGGTACCATAAATGTTGTTGCTTTCATACGTATATTTTCCATTCATTTCTCCCATAGGGATTTTAAAAAGTCTTTGTTAAAGCGTTATTAGCCATGAACCAAGCCAACCAGCTATGAGGTGATTCATAACATTACAAACTTTGATTTGAAGCAAAAAAGTATTTGAAAATCTGACAAAATACAAAAGGTACAAGACTAAAAATGAAAAAAACTACAATCCTATAAGCATTGCAAACAGCATAATCAAATTAAAAACAATAAAGAAATTTAGAACTACTCATTTAAAGATGTTGATTATTTATATAAAAATAATATATTTTAAGTTTATTGCAAAATTTGCATATATATTCAAACGTTAAGTATTTGATTTCATCTTGACTTGATCACATCATTCACAGTGCTTCATGGGAGTTGGCGGAACTAACGAGATCTTTTGGCACATTTTGCTTGTTTCGAATCTCTGATTGGTGGAATTTTCTGTACAGCATCATGGGTAATGTTGTTTTTTTCACCACGAATTCCCCTGTTAAACATGATTATTTAAAAAGTAAGTTGAAATAATATGGACCACAGCTTCAACAGAAGCAAATACTATTGATTATCAACCACATAGCTCACAGTAAGGCTTTCTTTAAAGCTTAAAAGAAAAAAGAGTTATCATTAAAAATCTATTTCCCCATGGAGAAATTGAATGGAATTTTTTACTTCAGAAACCCGACCCGACCCGAGTGTAACAAGTGGGGTCCCGCAAGTAAAAATCCCATTCATTTTCTCTATAAGGAACTGATTTTTAATGTATAAACCTTTAAAAAAAGACCTACTGTGAGCTACAAGGTTGTTAATCGATGGTATATGCTTTCGTTGAAGCCATCAGCCCACTTTATTTCTTTTTAAATAATCATGTTTAACAGCTAATTCCTGGTGAAAAACTCTGCAGAGAAATCTCCACCAATCAGAGAATCGCAATAAGCAAACCATGCCAAAAGATCTTGTTGGCTCTGCCCACTGCCATGAAGCACTGTGAATAATGTAATCAAGTCTCCCTATGCTCTCAAAATACTTAAATATTTGTGTGTGTGTGTGTGTGTGTGTGTATATATATATATATATATATATATATATATATATATATATATATATGCATATTTTGCAATACATGTAAAATACACTGTTTCTATATACAACCAACATTTTTAGATCAATAGATTTATATATATCCATCGTTTTATTTTGATTATGAAATGAAATATTATTTAATGTCCCCTAATAGGGAAATTTGTTGTGGACTCGATTATCAACGTTTCTACATGATCTGTTACACCTGGAATAATTCTAAAATACAATACATTAACAATGCTTTTCATACATTACACGCATCACATTTCATTACATTCACATTCACCAAACACGTGGGTAACTGCTACAATACATAAAAGGATAGGAAGTATTACTGTCATTTGCAATGCTTCATTAGGTAGAATTCTTTACCTTATTAAAGTCATTAAGTATACCGTCTTGTAGCTTTGTCTTTTTATTTGATTTTCAATTACATGTTTTGGTTCAAAACAAAGTTTTTAATGTTATGATTCACCTAATATCTGGTTGGTTTGGTTCATGGCTTATAACTTTAATAAAGACTTTGAAAAAAAATCTGAAACCATGGACACTGAAAAAACGGGCGGGCACTGTTGCACTCTAATATGTCAAGTTTCATAAAGATATGATGAAACCGGGAAACATATTTGTCCCACCACACCTGTCTTAGGTAAAGCTTGAGCACGTTGCTTATGTCATGTGGGTGGAGGTCAGAAAGCTCCACTAAGTCCTTTCCATTCTCAAAGGCCTGGCACAGCTTTTCCACACGAGACTTCGCCCCATTCACACGATAAATGCCCTTGAAATGCACCGAAAGTAGGCGTCATTAACAAGATGACTCAAGCATTGAATTAAAGCAATTTCTTTCAGTGGCATCTCAATTCTTTACCTTAATGTTCAGGGCACGACTCTCGATTTCAGAGGTGCATTTTTTTATGATGAAGGGGATGCCGTCGGGACTGTTCTTAGCTACTTGGGCGAAGTCAATCCCGAACAGGTGCAGTCTGCCCTGGAGCTTCTTATGACCACACTGAATGGCAAGAGTCTCCAGGCATTTCTTATGACAGGCCAAGGAGCACTACGGAATAAGAGATTATAGAATGACACACGGCTCTACTGAACAATGTGAACTGAATCAGTGTGTGTGTTGATGATGATGACGTACCTCTTCACACTCAGCCCCGTGGAACACCACCAGACTGTCACACTCTCTGCATTTGGAAGGCGCTCTCAGTTTCCGCAACTTGTGGGTGTGCGCTGCCTTTGACATCTGAGTATTGCGGAAAGGGCCGGGAGAACTGGCCGCTTCCAGCACCATCTCAGAGAGGCCTGAGACGACAGAAGACAATGTGTTTCGAAAGCTAATTTGCGCATAGTTTAAAAACACTCTTCTGGCCCATCAACGAAGTTCTGGTTTGGAAATGCGATAATCAAGAGTCTTAAATGTGAGTGGGGGTGGAAACTAAAAGAAATGTAATGATTCTGGTTTGTATTCCGATTTAATGAATGACTCTTATGGTACTTTTGAGGAAGCACAACCCTCTCTCCATTTCCTCAAATGTATTTCCTAAGTCTAACATGTGTTTACATTCAACAATTATTACTGAAATGTAACACTTTTGGTGGAGAGACAGGAACTGCTAACTGTGGCATTTCGCCAGTGTCAACACCAAGCCCATCTGTACAGCTGCACAGAGAGAAAAACATGGGTGCGAGCAATTCAGCACTTGCGTGTGGTGTCACATCTATGAACACAGACGGCCACAATCACGCGATTCAGTTTGTACTACCAACCATTATCTGATGGGGAAGGTGGTTCCCTCTCATCCAGGTCATCTGCAGAAGACATGGTACCAGTTGAGGGAGTTCTGGGAAGCCTGCGTTTGAAATCCCCTTTAGCATGAAGACACACAAACACACACATTAGATACTTCCGTCCTGCAGAGCACTTCTCCGTCCTGTCCAATGAGAACTAGGTCAACCACTTTACAAGCAAAACTTACAAACGTGCCTAAAACAGCAATATTTTTAGAGGAACTTCTTTTTATGATATATACAGGGCTCAACCATAAGAATAGCTGATGCCCCTGGTCAGAGTGAAAGCATTTCAGGATGTCTGGCAAAACTGTCACATGCCTGATTAGGTCATTGCTTATATTCTCACATCCCAACGATTTGTTGATCACACATATGTTTTTATGCCTGGTTTTCTGTGATGTTCTGAACGTTGTTCAGCAAATTATGTTAAATTCTGCTGATGCAACTATATCACTAAGGTCACTTTGTCTGGCAGGCTGATGTAAATGAGGTTTTGGATTCATGAAATGATAACTGCCACAACAGCTGTAGAATTTCCAGCAACAATTGCACATTACAAACATTATAAATGATCTGTTGTGAATTGTTTAATGAAAAATATGTTATGACATTTATAAAAAAATCTTTTCCTAAACAATAACATGTATACTTTCTGTGGTAATGTTGGCAAGGAAAATGAAACAAAAATACAAAAAATTAGTAGAAGCAGTAGTATACTGTTTAATGTGAGAACAGAATGAATAACTAAATGAATGAATGAATGAAATCAGTCAATAAATAAATAAATAAATAAATAGGGGAAATAATAGTATATTGTTTAATTACACAGAAAATGAACGGATATAAGAAGCCATTTTTAGATGTACTTGTGATATATTTTAAATAAAGTATTTCATTTATAAGACATGTCCCATATTGTGAAACGGATAGTAGGATGAAATGTGTGTCAGAAAAAGCACCTGGACTGGCTGTGGGGGAGTCCATGGAGCGAGACTCGCTGCTTCCCCCAGCACTCTCTGAGTCACTGCACATCCCTCCACCGCCAGCACTGCCTGAGCTCCAGGCCCGCTGTGAACCCTGCGTCCTTAACACTACAACACACAGAATTAACCTTAGAATTAACTTTACATTCCAAATCTCTAGTCTCCATTAAACTGGGGGAGAAAGTCCTGTTTGTGTTTGGGGGAATCAGTCTGCCTGAATGTTTCATTCAGTTCATAGCTTTCAACTGATGTTCTTAAGGCTTTAGTTTAGCCATCCAGCCTGAGTGCTCAGGCTGTAATCCAGCAGGCTGATGATGTCACCAGGGACTTTTTGGAAGCCGAGAGCCGATCTGGGTTTGGGCCTTAATCCTGACTGTACAGGAGATTGAACCTTTCCAAACAAATGTGCCTCATAGTTGCAAACATCTTAGGATTTTGTTTAACTGGAAAGAAAATAAATGTCTTGGAGTTTTAGAGTATAACAAATGCAAGTTGAGTAGGTTGATGTCCCCCAAAGAGTGTAAAGACAGCCTGAAGTAGCAACTTTGGCTCAACCAATTGTGTGAGTTTGGGCCAGGATTATCTGTTTGTCCAAACAGTGGTAGAAGGGGAATTATGTCATTTTTGTTCTCATTCCATTTAGTGCCACAGAAACTTTTCATTGTAAACCTACAAAATTTTAGTCACCAGGCTAGATCTTTATTGACAAAGATACAACATCTCCTACCTTGCATGTCTATACTGCTATTGGACCTTCTCTCTGCGATCTTGGTCTTGCAGGGTTGTACGGTACCCTCGACCTCATCTGCACTGTGGTTATCCGCAGAGGTAACAGAACCCTGTGACAGATTCCCATGGGATGAGCGGGTGCTGCTCTGAGACCTCTTATGAATGGACATTCTGGAAAGGAACGAAACTTGTTAAAGCAGGCTTTATAAAAATACCAAAACAGGCTGTGCAAAATCTCTGCTGATTGTGAAATGGGTTACTCAAAAGGCAAGCGTGAGATTTGAACGCACTGTAAAGAGATGTGATAGCACTGGCCAGTATGTTTGTACATGGGTGTGATTCAGAGGTCAAGCTGAAAAGCAGAGTTTGCACAGGATAGTGATTACGGACAGCAGAACTTGGGTAAACAACGCGCCAAGACCAACCCTTGTTTCGTTCATCATTCTTCCTGAGGAAGATGCAAACAATGCATGACTTGCATGGAAACTTGAGTGTGGACTAACCCAGTTTTTGAGGAAGTGGTGATGTCCTGAGACAGAGACTCCAGCCACACTCGCTCTTTAGGCAAGCTGCACACAAACTCCGAGTAGCGCTGGCCTGGCTCATATTTTTTGGCCTGTTCACTGAGAGCTTGGTAGTTTACAGATAGAGGCACAGTCTGAGCCTGCTGCATCTGGAACCAGTTCACTGTCACCTACAAGAGTTCATGAGAACAGTCAGTATGCAATAATAGGAAGAAAAAAAAATTATTTTCAATATAAACACAACCATTTAGATGGGGGTCAATAGGAATTATGTTTTGACATAAATTAATACTTTCAGCAAGGATGAAAAGGATAAAACGTTTATAATGTAACAAGATTTCTATTTCAAATAAATGCTGTCCTTTTGAACATATCAAAGAATCCTGAAAAAAATGTATCATGGTTTCCTAAAAAAAAAAATTGTTTTCAACATTGATTATGAGAAATGTTTCTTGAGCCACAAATCAGCATATTAGAATGATTTCTGAAGGATCATGTGACACTGAAGACTGGAGTAATGACCCCATCACAGGAACAAATTACATTTTAAAATAATTTTAAAATGTAATAATATTTCACAATATTACTGTTTTGCTGTATTTTTTATCAAATAAATGCATCATTGGTGAGCATATTAGATTTCTTTCAAAAACAATTAAAAATCTTACAGACCCCAAACTTTTGAACTGTAGTGTTATAAAGTGATGTAGTGATACAGACCGCTTTGAGAGTCAGGTCGCATTGGAAGACCAGCTTCCGAATCTGAGTGAGGATCTCACTCTTAGTGCTTGACAAGCCGACTTTCTTTGCCTCTAGATCAGCCACACAGGCTTTATACTGCTCCTGCGCTTCCTCTGCCTGGAGTCACCACAAAAACAGACCGTGAGTCAAACACAATAAAATCATAGTGATTTTACTAGCCTGTTTTAAGCCGCAGGATGTCGTTAGCAGCACCAAACCAAACCAAGGTTTACAAAAATGTAACATTTTATGAAGAAAATGCTCGCCCATTTGCTATGGTGTACTGAGTGGAGTTTAGTGTGATGCTATGTAGTTGCTGGAGTTGTTATAGCAACAGTAATGTTTAGATTATATGGCCAAATTTTCAGACAGTGCATCAGATGTTAAGAAAAATCAAATGAATTCCCACAAACTCTGTTTCTTATTGCCACTTTGATGCCCAGTAAACAAGGACAATAAAAGCAAGGGTGTGTGTGTGTGTTTGTGCAGTCTGTGACGGTGTTGGAGTTGAATTTAGAGTTTAAAAAATTCTTTATAGAGCACTTTCTGCAGTACCTTCTGTAGGGCCTCTTCCTCCACCCTCCGTTTCTTCTCCAGAGTCCTGCCTCCTGCTGTTGGCTGCTCCTCCTCGGTGCGGCTGGTGGAGCTGCGTGCCTTCTCGTACTCCTCTCTCTTCTGCACCTTCAGCAGACGAGCCTTCTTCAAAGCGTTCTCGGCCTCGCTCTGAAAACACGCATGGGTTATAAAGCGCTATCGTTCTTAAGAAACGTTAGTGATGAAATTCAAGTAATCATAGGTACCGTTTTCTTCAGCTCTCTTTGCCATTGTTCCTTTATCTCTTTCCTCTGCTTGTCCAGGTCATTCTTGCGGGCCAGTAGTGGCTGTTGGAATTGTATGGAATTATAGGAAATGATTTGTTGAATAGTTAGCTAAAAGTGTACAGCAGAGTCAACTGAACATACCTGTATGAATTTGTTGGTTTGAAGAGCTGTAGCCGTTTGGAGCAGAACATGATTGTACTCGATCTCATTTTTAAAGGCAGAGACGTAAATATCCCGGAATGGCATGTAGTCCTTTAGATAAAGACACACAGTCACACAATAATGTCACTTAGAGGCCCAAAACCAAATACAATAACGTTCAAAAGTTTGGGGTCAGTACGATTTTTACAAAATGCAATTAATTCCTGTGATGATAAAGCTGAATTTTCAGCATCATAACTCCAGTCTTCAGTGTCACTGAAGAATATGCAGATATGTTATCCTAATAAAATAAAATAAATTTGATGCTCAAGAAACATGTATTATTATTATGTTGAATGTTGAAAACAGTTGTGCTGCTTAACATTTCAGTTAACAGTGACAGACAAAAGAACAGCATTTCTTTTAATGTTATCTTTTGTAACCTTATTACTGTCACTTTTGATCAGTTGAATGCATCCTTTACAAATAATCGTACTCACCCTAAATGTTTGAGCATCATCTTTGATCAAAACAACATACTAAAAAGACCATCACCTGCTGACTTGCTACTGCCTTTGCAGATTCTGCCATCTTGGCAAAACCTTTTGCACATTCCATGTCTGTCAAACACAGAGAGACCACATGAAACACTAAAGATCAACCTTGAAGACTCAAAACAAGTAAGATCAGGCTTTAAGAATGGACTGACCCAAGCTGAGGCGTTTCTCCACCCAGGCCAACATGTCTTTGGTGTATTTGGACCAGGCTTTGGCATAGAGCAAGGCCGACTCTACTCCACTGTCATTCTTCAGCAGGAGGAGGTCCACAGTGGACAGCTCTGGAGACAGAGCATGATCTGGAAACACACACCCAGAACACCACATATGAACACACGCATACACAAACGCTCCACATTGTTTAAAAAGATTGCTAAAAATGCACAGAGGAGCCCTTTGAAGACATTTATATGTCATCTCTGCGCTCTCTAAAACTGTCATTTAAAATCTACTATTAAATGTTACCGCCTTATTTGGTTTATAGGCCAAATGTTACAAGGCAAATTTTACAAGTTAGCCTTATTAAAGGCAGCGACAGCCCTCAAATTGGTGGCAGACTTGCTTGTTAGAGGTGGACTAAATAGTCTCCACGTTTCCCATAAGAGATGTTTCTAAAACTGACACTAATCTGTGTTCGCATTAGATGCATGTACTATATATTGCGTGGCATGAGCGTGTGAGATCATCTCATAAAATCTCTGCTTAACCTTCGTCAAATGCACTGACACGCAGCTCAGCCGCGCTGGATCCAAGCACCCCGCCCCATAAGCCACATGTGGTTCCCATTCCTCACACAAATGTCCAAAAAAAAACCCCCAAAGAATGTCAACCATTTGGCAAACAAGAAGAATGTTAGACTATATGAAAAACAACACAAGTGTGAAGGTATGGGGTGTGTAGAGCTCTCTTGTTGTTATGTCCCAAGTCAGTACTGCTCATCGGTCTCTCTGCTAGAACAACACCATCATGTGTGGTTTGTTTAAACTAGTAAACTTAAAGTTAACTTCAAACTCAGAGTTTGCATTTCTGTTCGGGGGCACATAAAATGAGCGTTGTGATTTACTGCAACACCTCGACGGCACAAGCCTGCTATCTTTGTGATTAAAAACAGTGATAGAAAGATGTAAAAGGCGGCTACATAAAGAAGAAAGGAAATCCATTTACCTGCCAGATCATTTTGACTGCAGCCCCGTGAATCTTCAGAGAGGTTATCAAAAGACTAGAGGAGATAAAGGGAAAGACGTTTCACACGGGTTGAGAAGTTTGATTACAGAGGTGAGGGATGAGAAGGTGCTTCTCTTTCATCTTGTCTCTCAACATCTAGGTCGATCAAAGCTTGAAAACCCTGCTCTTTAAATCACAGGTGCCAGCCAGGTTTCACTATTTTCAAAGACATCTAAAGTTAAAGGTAGGGTAGGCATTTTCGGAGAGGCCAGCAACTTTGAAATAATAAGATCCCACCCTCCCTTCAGAGCGTCTCCAAAGCCACGCTTTCTTTAAAACACATGAACACGGATAACCAGAGCAGAGTCTGCAAAGCGGTAAATTAAGGTGTTAAATTACCTCATTACAATAATAATGAACGTAAACAACTTAACCCTCTGAGGTCGGCTATCGCGCGATAAAGCGCGATAGTCTCGCTTTTTTCTTATCAGTGCAAAAGAAACTCAAAATACTCTGTTGATTTTGATCTAACATATTAAGTGTTGTACATCATTAGATCCTGATAAGTGTCTATTTTTTTTGTGGATACTCACAATAAAAATAAAGTGTTGTGCTTTTCGCCAAATAAAGAAAAACAAACATGATGCGCGTTCTGCCTTCTCTCTGTCAGTGAACTCCATTCTGAAACGCGTCCGAAAATTTACTGTAATTCCGCGAATACTTGTCATACAGGCACGAGTGTTTTTCCATAATGAAGCTTGAACTCTTCTTTTAAATGAATTAATTTATATAAAAAAAAAACAAATATTCTCAGTTTATGTAATCTGTATGAAAAGAGAGAGATGTCAGTATTTTTCTTTCCAGCTCATTATACCTAATTACGCGTTAATGTGCCACGCCCACGGAGAGCGCGCGCTATTCAAACGCAAATGATCTAAGGCAAGCCGTTCAAACATGCCAACGCCCACCAGCTGGATTATAAAACACATCGTGTTTAGTAAGTATCTTGTACAGCTGTGTACACAGCGTATCCTTTCGCTGTGAGGAATAATACTATCTAACCCTGGAAAATGTACCAGAAGTGCTGGTAGTTTCATTTCGAGGAGCAACGGATCCAGCTGATGTAGTAAGTCATTTATTCTAGTGCTTTGTTCTAATCATGATATTGAATAGTGTCGGACTGTAAACCGCAAAAAGACTGTTTAAATATGAATTGCGTGTCTGTGTGTAGGCTAAATGATGAGTGAATGGCATAGGCGCGCGCGCTTTGTTTACTACAGTTATACAGCGCGTGTCTGTGCCTTGTTCATTCACTCTCGCACCTACATTAGTAAACGTTATGTTTACATGAACACATACAAACTATATTGCTATAGCCTACTAAGATGAGTAAAAATAGACTGAAATATGTTGAAATAAAATGTCTGTATAAGCAACAAGCTGCAAATTCACATGTATACACTAATATATCATACACAATATATTACAGACTAAATATGGATGTTTAGACAAGATTTTGTGATTAGTTTTGGATAGATTATAAAGTTTTGACTGTAAAAAAAGACTACTGTCACATTAAATAGGTACGCTTTTGTTCACCAATTTCTGCTCATAGTTAAATATACTATAGTATGATGTTTTGTCAAAAATAAAGTAGGTATATTGAATTATCAACTTAGATGTTATTATAGTGTTTGTTCCAATATTCAAACTAATGAATCCTTACCTTTTTTTAATACGTATGATAAAATGTATACTTTTTACAAAGAAATACACTTGAAATATTGTTAAAATTGTAATTGTTGTTGTAATTGTAACCTATTTTTAATTGGTTACAATTTCTAATTGTAAAATATGTATAGGCTATATAGATAATTTCTTTTGTCCTTGCATTCTTTGGGATCCTGTGACACACCTGTGTGAAAGGGCTAATTAATATGCAGCTCATTATGCGGCACATTATCCGGCCTTTGTCTTCTCAGGTGTGAACACGCCTCCACGCATATTGCCTTTCCAAACAAAAGGTGTCTAATAAAATTTAAATCAGTGTATGTTTTTGTGTAAATGATTAGGCAGGATGATTTTCAGATCATTTTGAAGCAAAAATTCTAGGCAACAACACTCATTAGTCAAAAGTCATGTGGACACATATTTAGTATGTGTTTTGTGGTCTTATTTCAGACACTTTAAGTTTTAGTTTTTTCAATAACCATGCATAAGCAATATTCTCTGAAAAATACAAACATGTACATAATTGTTGCTCAGATATTACGGTAGTCCAGTTTGTGCTATATTGAGTGAATTTACACCTTTGCCATTAACATGTTTATAAATAACTGAAAAAAAGCACAAATGTCAGAGCATGTCAGAACACCTCAAGGACCCCAAAAACCCTTAGACCTCAGAGGGTTAAAGAGCGCTGGCTTGTTCAACCTGACTGCTGGAGATTCATTTCGCCGTTCATAGTTTTGCCATAGGAGCACATAAATATTCTTCAGCTCTCTTTGCCATTGTTCCTTTGTCTCTTTCCTCTCTTTTCTTTCCAGGTCATTCTTGAACATCACGGGTTGCCATCTCTTGATTACAGTAGTTACTGCATGAACACAGCATAAGCCCGTTGTTTTGGTTCAAGAGGAACTGTAAAAGGTGCAGTTTGTTTGTGGTGCTCAGTGACTGTCTGTCTACAACTCTGTATAGCCGGCTTAAGGAACACGGTGATGACATGTGATATTTGCGCGGAGGTATGGAAATACATAGGTTGACGGGCAGATAGGGCATCGTATCATATCGAACCATATGCAATGACTGGACAAAAATGTTCTGTTCACCAAAAAATTAAATGTAATTATTTAGTCATGCTTGTTCTAAAAATATGTTGCTATTTTTTTCCCGTGGAACACACAAAAAAAGAATTCAGTAGAATCTTTATGCGGGGTTTTTTCCATACAACATTTCATAGTGACCACACCTATTAAGCACCAAAAATGCCATAAAACTAGTCCATACAACTATACACTACTGTTCATAGTTTGGAGACAGTTCGATTTTTTTATTTTGTAAAGAAATTAATACTTTTATTCAGCAAATATGCAATAAATTGAACACATAAAAGACATTTATAATAATACTAAAGATTTCTATTTCAAATTAATGCTGTTCTTTTTACATTCTGTTCAACAAAGAATCCTGACAAAAATGCATGACAGTGTCTACAAAAAATATTAAGAAGCACAACTGTTTTCAACATTGATAATTCAATTCATTCATTCATTCATTCATTCAATAAATTAATTAATTCATAATAGTAAAAAGTGCTTCCTGAAATCAGCATATTAAAATTATCATATTAAAATTAACACTGGAGTAATGGCTGCTGAAAATTCATCTTCGCTATCACAGGGATACTCGATACTCGAAATAGAAAACAGTTTTTTGTAATAATATTTTTAATCATATTAGGGATGTCAATTTTCACAAATTCCCATGATCGATCGTCGTTAAAATTGACGATCAATTAATCGATTAATCGTTAGCATTAATGGCAAACAGCATTACAGGGTCTGCAAATGATGCTCAAAAAGCTATGTTCCTCACCAAATTAATAATAATGGTTTTTAATCTAAATAAAGGGTTAGTAGGATTGTAAAATGTTTTGATGTGATTGATCAATTAAATTAATATATTTATAACGACAAATACAATGTGTCACCAACGCCGCCGCAGATGCGTGCTTGTCAGAATGTGTGACTGTTTACGTGCTGGAACAACGCACTGAAAACGGCAACTAAACCCAATGAATTCACAACTATTTAATAAAATAGTGTTCTCATGTTATGTAATATGACAGTCCCAAATTAACCATCGTTATTATTAGTCGTGCATTCTGCTTTAGCGGTGCGCGCTGAATGAATAACCGTTGAGCACTTTGTTAGCGTTTATTTAACTCAAAGAAACGCATCCTATTTGATATTAATCAGATATATACAAAATAAACAATCTTACAAAATTATATATGCACCAAATGACGTGAATGCACAAGTGAACTTTAAGTTACGTGCCATTCAGAATGACTCATGTTGTGGTGGACGCACTCTTCCTGGAACAACGCGACATGGCATCTTAACCCAAATAATTCACAATGTTCCCTTTCAAGGGAACTTCGAGCTGCGTTTGAGACGCGGTGGGAACGCTCTGCGTGATTGCGTCATGAAGCACGTGTAAAATCAGTCCAATGGAAGCCTGATACGTCATGGGTGACGTCATAGACCAGGAAACTATAAAGCACCCTTGAAAACAGACCGCGACAGCTTCTGTAGTCTTCAGCAAGCGCTCTCTGTGATTCTGTCCTTGTCTATTTATTGTTGTTTGTCAAGCCCAATATATATATCACTATCTATCATTATGGCGAGCAAAGCAATATTATAGACGTTGTGTTGTTCCCTGCCCTCGTTACATCACGGGTGGGGACACACATCAGCTTTTTGTTGCTGTTTGGGAGTGGAGTATGCAACAGTCATTTCTCGAGGGATCTGACTGTGCATTGCGAGAAGCTGTCCGTGAGGACGCTCCGCTCCCGCCGGGCGTTCTTCGAGGAGGACGGTTCGGTTCGCGTTCCCCGAGCGGGTCTCTCTGTTGCCGAGGCTCGGAGACGGCTCGTATTTCGGGGTTCGTAAACGGATCTGACAGCGGGGGTTGGGACGGGCTCCGCCCTTTCTCAGCTTTCACATGCCAGATCTAGTGTGCTGCGATTTCCAGTTCCGAGGAATTGGTATCGTTAGTGTTTTGTTTTAAAAGAAGGAGAACAAAACAAATACAAATCTTTATAAAAAGGCAGATGTTTGAGTTTTCAATGAATACATTTTCCAGCTCATAACTCTGTTGAATAAAGAGGAGCTTTTTTAAAGAAAAAAGGAGGTTTTATCTAGTGCTGTTGCCAGTTAAATATTTACTGGCCAGCTGAACATTATGAGATTGAAAATAAAGAAGAGTTTGTTAAAGATGAACTGTATCTTAAACAGAGAAAACTCTGTATCTCAGCCTCCTCGTCGGGGACTGTGGTTTTTCCCTATCTCCACACTGAGGTGTCGAGATCGTGGAATAAACCGGTTTGTATTTTATGTGTTTAATCCCCAGATGTCTGACTATAGTAATGTTTGGGTATTAAGTATCATAGTATGACATTGCCTCGGGTTAAAGAGACGCTTACGAGCTTTCTCTCTCCCGAGTCGGCGTCATCGTTATTAACCCCGACGTTACCCACCAGCCATCTTAAATAATGAATACATTTTTTATTAGGCAGCGCTGGTGGGTAAAGTATGTAAGGACATGGATGAATGTGAGGGGCGACTCTCTGAGGAGGGTCGCAGCGCTGCCAGTTCGGTTGTTTCCTGCTGGTGGCCACAGAGTGATATATGTATGTATATATATATATATAAGTTTTTCTGATATAAAGATAAAGGAAAATAAAGATATAATTATGTCTGTTCTTCTGGACGCTCCGCTTTCAAGAAAACTGAGATATAAACCTTTCATCATTCTTCCTCACCAATCTAATGTTCCTGAGATATTAAGCTCCTCTCAGCACAAAGTGCAAAACAGAGCGTCGCCATTCGGGCTCCTCCGCAATTGAGGGGTACCTGGGTGGCGGTCGCAGTCTAGCCAGTTAGAGACATGCAAGATCTGAGGACTGTTTTATCTCTAAAATAGCTTTGACAAAGAAGAAGCCCTGACGCCGAGGCGATCAGGCTTCTAAGGGTGGTCCCCTCTGGGGTAGGGACGGTTTTGAGAAATCGTTTCTCCTCAGCGCCCTTTGGGGTGCGACTCTCTGAGGAGGGTCGCAGTACTGCCAGTTCGGTTTCCCTGCCGGTTCGCCGTTTCAGGGCACCAAGGTGTCAGTGTCCCCAAACGAGCCTTCAAATAAGAAAAAAAGAAGAGCAGTCAGTTCGGTTTCCCTGCCGGTTCGCCGTTTCAGGGCGCCGAAGTGCCTGCTTTTTTCAACGATCCTCCGAGGAGGGTCGTAGGAACTAAGCTAGTTAGAGGTAGGCAAGATCTGAAGACTGTCATCATCTCTAATAAAGCTTAGACAAGAAGTCCTGTCGCATGAAAACGAGGCTATCAGGCTTCTGAGGGCTCCTCCGGGGCAGGGACGGTTTAGAGAAATCGTTTCTCCTCGGCGACCTCTGGGGTGCGACTCTCTGAGGAGGGTCGCAGCGCTGCCAGTTCGGTTGTTCCCTGCCGGTTCGCCGTTCAGGGCACCGAGGTGTCAGCGTCCCCATACGATCCTCCGAGGAGGATCGTAGAGCGGTCAGTTCGGTTGTTCCCTGCCGGTTCGCCGCTTCAGGGCACCGTAGTGACTGTTCAACCAAGGGACGGTTTTGAGAAATCGTTTTTCCTCTGGGGTGCAACTCTCTGAGGAGGGTTGCAGCGCTGGCAGTTCGGTTGTTCCCTGCCGGTTCGCCGTTCAGGGCACCGAGGTGTCAGCATCCCCATACGGGTCGTAGAATGGTCAGTTCGGTTGTTCCCTGCCGGTTCGCCGCTTCAGGGCGCCGTAGTGACTGTTCAAATAAATCCAGAGGCCAGTCTTGAGAGACTGGTTCCCCTAGTAAATTTCTGGCAGCGTGGAAACTACTGCCACATATTTCTCAGTGGGTCCTGCACACTATAGAAAAGGGTTTCAGAATTCAGTTCGGTTCTCGTTCGCCCAGATTTCTAGGGGTCCTCCTTTCATTGGTGGACCCCGAGCAGGCTTTGGTTATGGAGCAGGAAGTACTATCACTTCTGCAAAAGGAGCTGTAGAAGGGGTTCCTCCTCCCAGCAGACAGCCATTACTTCATTGTTTCCGAAAGAGGATGAGGTGGTTCCCGAGGTTTGCTTTCGGGGGCGAAGCATACCATTATTGGGTTCTTCCATTCGGCCTAGGTTTATTACCCCACACCTTTACAGTATGCGTGGATGCAGCTCTGGCTCTTCTGAGACTCCAGGGCATTCGCGTATTATACTACATCAATGATTGGTTGTTCCTAGCTCAATCTGAGTTTATGGCAGTTCGGCATCGAGATGTCGTTCTGTCTCATTAAGGATGTTGGGGTTGCCTCTCAACGCCAAGAAGAGTGTGCTCTGAGGACCACTTTTCTAGGTGTAGCAATTCTACAGCAAACGTAATGGGGTATATCTAGGCCAGTCACTCACTGTGAAACAGTTTCAGACGGGTGGGCCTCATGGCAGTTGCGTCCAACGTTTTACTTTTGGCCTTCTGTTCATGAGACCCCTGCAGTGGTGGCTCAGGACCAAGGGGTTTTCTCCGAGGGGAAATACATTTTCGCATGATCAAGGTCACGCGGCTATGCCTTCGTGCTTCGGTCATGTGGAAGAACCTTGGTTCCTCGCCCAGGCCCAGTGTTGGGGGCTTCTTGTCGACGCATATTGCTATCGACGGATGCTTCCCTCACAAGTGGGGGCGATCATGAGTGGTTGCTCGGCGAATGGCGGACAACACACTGATGGTCTCGTATATCAGAGCAGATATCCTGTTGAGGCAGGGGCTGAGGCCCAGGGGATTGGAGACTTCACCCCGAGGTGGTGGAGCTTCTTAGGGAGAACTTTGGTCTAACTAAAGTCAAGTCGACCTTTCACATCGTTTGTACAACGCATTGCTCTATATGGTTCCCCCTCACGCAGCCAGCTCTTCGCGGACTGGATGCGATGATGCAGGTGTGGCCGAGGCTGCACCTGTACGCATTTCCCCCGATATCTATGCTCCCGGAGGTTCTGGAAAGGGTTCGCCGGGAAGGGGCCCGTCTGTTACTAGTAGCCCCTTTCTGGCCGACTCGAGTTTGGTTCTCGGACTTGGTGTCTCTTCTGAGCGGCTCTCCTATGGAGATTCCAATCAGGAGGGACCTGCTGTCCCAGGTAGAGGGCACGATATTTCACCCTCGACCGGAGTTGTGGAAACTGTGGGCCTGGCCTCTGAGGGGGCCAGGCTCATAGAATCCGGTCTCTCGACTGAGGTCGTTGAGACCATTCTCCATTCCAGAGCCCCTTCCACGAGAAAACTGTATGCGCTGAAATGGAAATTATTCTCCACCTGGTGTGGTGAGCGTCAGTTAGATCCTGTTAACTGCCCTGTTGGTTCAGTTCTCGATTTTCTGCAAGACCGTTTCTCTGCTGGATTATCTCCTACCCCTCTGGGGGGTACTTCTATTGGGAGAGATCCTCTGATTACTCGTTTTCTCCGTGGTACATTGAGGTTGAGACCTGCACTGCACTCCAGAGCACCGGCTTGGGATTTAGCCATTGTACTTGAGGGTCTGGCTCTGGCTCCGTTCGAGCCCATTGAAGAGGTTTCAGAAAAATTCCTCACTTTGAAAGCTTTATTTCTCCTTGCTATTTCATCTATCAAGAGAATTGGAGATTTACACGCCCTGTCGGTTGCTCCGTCATGTTTGGAATTTGCACCTGGTATGGTGAAAGCATTTCTATACCCTAGACCAGGTTATATTCCTAAGGTCCCATTCAATGTTGGGGACCCAATAGTGCTGCAGGCCTTTTTCCTCCACCTTTTAATACCCCAGATCAGGAACAATTGAACCTGTTATGTCCAGTTCGGGCATTGGATGCCTACGTTCACAGAGCTGCCCTGTGGCGTAAGTCAGAGCAATTATTTGTATGTTTTGGGTCACTCAGAAGAGGGTGCCCTGCATCTAAACAGGTTATGAGCAAGTGGATAGTCGAGGCTATTTCACTAGCTTATGAAGCGGCCGGTCAGCCTTCACCTATGGCTGTACGGGCCCATTCTACTAGGAGTATGGCGGCCTCTACGGCCTTAATTTCGGGTGTTTCCCTTCTTGACATTTGTAATGCGGCAGGTTGGTCCTCTCCACATACATTTGTCAGGTTTTATGACCTTGACCTCTCCACTCCTGGGGCGAGGTTGCTTGCTTCTAGTGTGCGCAAGGACTTCACACAGAACGGGCATTTGTCACTATGGCGTAGTGGGTATGGGGTTCCCACCGCGTCTCAAACGCAGCTCGAAGTTCCCTTGAAAGGGAACGTCTCAGGTTACGTATGTAACCCTGGTTCCCTGAGAGGGAACGAGACGCTGCGTTTGCCTGCCATACTTCCTGCATGCCCTGATCGACTTGCTTCAGACTTTTTCAGAAGCTGTCGCGGTCTGTTTTCAAGGGTGCTTTATAGTTTCCTGGTCTATGACGTCACCCATGACGTATCAGGCTTCCATTGGACTGATTTTACACGTGCTTCATGACGCAATCACGCAGAGCGTTCCCACCGCGTCTCAAACGCAGCGTCTCGTTCCCTCTCAGGGAACCAGGGTTACATACGTAACCTGAGACGTTTTATTACAACATTGCTCTCTTTATAATCTTGTGTAATATGACAGTCACAATAATCATTATTAGTCGTGCATTGACATTTGAGCTGCGCGCGCTAAAGATCACGTCAATTCTTAACCAAATGCATCCAATATGAGATAAATCAGATATAGATAGGCACACACAAAATAAACTATTACAACTTACATTTGCACAAAACAAAAGGCTGCGAATGCACACGCAAACTTATAGTCATGATGAAGGTGTAAAATAGTCCCAAACAACTCCGGTGTGTGTGTGTGTCATTCCGGTGTGTCATTCAGTGGGACTCAACACTTCACCACACCGGCGCGCTCGCTTACATGTTTCGCGGTTGAGCAGCACGCACGCTGATCCTGCTTAATCGATGATCGATAAGTTTTATCGATTAAATGTATTATCGACAATTAATCGATCGTCGATTAATTGTTGACATCCCTAAATCATATAAATGCATTTCGAAAATATTTAAAAATCTTATCAACCCCAAACTTTTGAATGGTAGTGCATTTCTAAAGCCATATGACAATTGTGTTTATAAATAGTGAATAATGGCTTAAATTTCAGTCTGCTTTTCACATAAAGCTATCGTATGGCTGAGACATAGAACGCAGCACACAAGTCATAAGGACTACTTTTATGGTACTTTTTATTGGCAGACGTGGTCACTATGAACTGTTGTCGTATGGAAAAGAGCTGTTCCACTGAAAAAATAGCACATGGGTATGAACAACATGAGGTGAGTAAATGATGACTCTTTGTGTGTGAACTATTTAAGAACCTTTGAAGGCTCAACTTGTGACCAGTGTTTAAAAAAAGCAATGAAGGTGACAACTTACACAACTTCTTCTGGCTTGGGGGTACCCCAACCTGGAGCCACTGTCCACATCTCCCATAAGGAAGTCAGACACTCTGAGTGGAAAAAAAAAGACAAGTCACTGCTGGGACACTGCACATAACATAACTTGACCATACATAACACTGTTCCAATATTATGATGTTGGTTTTCACAAATATAATAATCAAATAATATAATCACAAATAGATCATTTTAAATAAAAATATGAGCAGTATAAAGGGTTAGTTCACCCAAAAATGAAAATTCTGTCATCATTTACTCACCCCCATGTCATTCCAAACCTGCATAACTTTCATATTTGAAACATGAGTGAAGATATTTTTTATATTCTCTGATCAGTTTTGTCTAACCATTGAAAGCACATCAAATATGGTAAACAAAAGCTCAAACATACTTGCTTGATGGGTGAGAACCAATGAGGTTTGCTCCCGTGTGTCACGCAAGTATGGCTGAGTTTCAGTTGACCATATTTGATGTGCTCTAGGTATGTGCGCTGATTAATGTTCATATGTGAATAAAAAGCTAAATTAAATCTGTTCATCATATAAACAATCATGTCTCCAGAAGACTTGAATTAAATTGCTTGATTCATATGTATTACTTCATGTTTTTAGGGACTTTTTTTTTTTTAAGTCATCACAAAGTGTTGGTTGGACGGACTTTCAATAGAGGGACAAATACCTCTAAGATTTGTATTTCGAAGATGAAAGAAAGTCTTATGGGTTTAGAATGACAAGAGGATGAGGACATTGTTGATAGAATTTTCATTTTTGGGTGAACGAACCCTTTAAAGTAACACTGCAAAAGTTCATTTAATTAGCTGTAAGAGAGTGAATACAGGATGCACAGCTGACGTGTGCTGTAAAATCAGAACATGGAAACTGAAAGTAAATCTATACAGAGCATAATATATGTTTAATTACAGAAGAGAGGGCTATGGTACTCACACATTGCCAAAGGTGAATGCCAAAGTGTCGATCGATGTGTATATCTCACCAAATATAGTGCCTTTGTTTTCTTTATTGACTTCCTTGACGTTCACGCCTGTGGGAAGTGAAAAACCACATGAGAAGTGGAGCCAAAAGGCACCAAAATTACAATTATTATTAGATGAAGATGAGAAACAGGGGCGTAGACCTAGATCTCACTGTGTTTATGGAAATATGAACTTGTCAGCAGCTGGGAGCACCACCATAGCTAATGAGGACAATGAGCAGATCAAACACTTTCCGATAATATCCCTCATTTCACAGGAAACCAACTTTAATATGCTTTAAAGTCAGACTCATTTTGAACATTTTGGTGCCCACAGAAAAGGAACTTCTAGGTTCTTCCTTACTTAGTCTAATGCTGCTTTCTACTAAAGAAACGCTTCCCTGGAGTACAACACAAATGTACAACACAAATGTTTCCATGTAAATAAATCAAAGGATGCTTTTCTTCATTGTTTCAAGAAGATGATTGATGACCCAGCACATTGGTGCTAATTTTCCATGTTTTGAGCAGTTAGAAGAGAAATGGACATCCTTTTTACGTTGAATCTGTGACAGACGGCAAGTAAAGTCTCCGAGAGGCAAACAAAACGTGCATTTACCAAGAGCTTCCTGTCTGCTAGCTGAGCCTCCCCTTTACAGGAAACACTGACAAAAGCTTGAACTCTCAAAACATTCAGAGGACGTTCAAACAACTTTCGCCCAACTTACCAACAACTTTAACTTGCACTTGCCGTCATATCCAAGCTCGATAGGGTAAAGCATAGATTAACCAAAAGCACAACTCCCTCAGAAATTCAGGAACTAACACCACATCCTAGTTCACAATAAAGCTCAACTTCCACTTTTTCCTGACATACAAGAAAAAGTGACGAGGCAATTAAAAAAAACAACATCTTCAGCTGTAGTTTCCAGTTCCGCATGGGTACATTTTTTAGTTGGATGCCACGCGAAACGCAGCGACTGTCGGCAGAGATGGGAACCCCCAAATTCAACTGCCACCCATAGGAGGAGACGGCGCTGGAGAAGAGAGCGAGAGAGGTGCGTGGCTCCTGGTGCATGCCTCTCTGCTTCTGAATGCAGGCGGGCGGCTCAGTGGCCCCTGCAATGGAACGCTGACTTCTTCCTCAGGACATCCTGCAGTTCCACAACAATGCTTCCACTCCTGCCGCCTTCACAGCTCAAATACGGGTTGGGAATGGCTACATTCAGAAAGTAGTTCTCTCAAAGAAAAAACCTTAAAAGCATTTTTTGCATCATTGGACAGACTTCTTTAAAAGTCTGTCGATAGGAATTAAAGAATCTGGGTTTAAAATTTTTTTAAAAAAAAAATAAAAACTAAGAATGATTATTACCACATATTTGTGGCATTCAAACACATGCAGGTATCACTTTATCAGGTGCAATGCGTCATAAGATGAGATAAAATACCTGAGATAACAGTCTTCTCCATCAGAGGCTAAAATAAAGAGATAAAAAAACAGCGGTTCAGATGCCACTGACTCGCTCAAAACTTGGGTGAGGGAAGAAAGAATTTCAAAAACTAGAGACACTTGACACTTTTATCGCTGCGCCCCTGAGAGATTCTTCAGCAAAACTATGCAGCGTTTTTTTTTAAAAAAGAGAGAGAGGAGAGAGCGTGATGGAGGGGGAAAAATGTGCATCTGATTTCCTGAAGTTCATAGCGTTCCATCAAGAGAAAGAAGGCGGCTGACATGAATGTGGGGCGTTAAAATGCAAGCAAGCTGAAGTGTAAGTGGGACGCTCCTAATGGAATGTCGGTCTTACAGGTAACTTGAGGCGGATATCTGAGGTGATCGGTCTTTCTTCTCAACTTTCCTATTCAAAAAGATAAAAAAAGGCCTCAAGCATGTCAAAAAAAGACACAATCCACAGATTATCTTCCTTTGTTAAACTCTTCAGACTTCCTTTTCACAAAAGCCTGTCCTTGTATAAGACACATGGGAGCTCAGAGGGGTCACTGGCCCTCTAGTGGCAAAGGAGGATACTTTAATGGGGCCACTTGAATCAATACTGCCAAAGTGGGGAAAAACAGCTGGGAATTATGATTATAACCAACAAGAAACACATTCACTGTCAATATAGCACAGAAATCATCTGTTCCCTGTTTTGCAACCTCAATCTGGACTGCGAACTGCACTGATGTACACATGAATATTCCTTTGCACTAGCCAGAAGAAGAATTATCCTGACTAGGAGTGGGTGGTATGACCAAAAGCAATATCATGTTATGAGTCTTTAGAGAATGTATCACAATGTAGTTATTTTTGCTGAAAATTCAACCATCAAAATGTATTAGTATTTCATAACCCTGCAGTAATGTCTATTTGTTGGTAATCTTGTGACTTTTTTCTTTTTTTTACCATGAAAGGAATTTTCATTTGTTTTGTTTTTTTGGAACTTGATTGATACAAAACAAAAGATAAGATTATTCATAACAAATGAATGATACATCTGCCATCCGTACAAAAACAACTGCTTCACATTATTTAACACTTGAGCCAGAAAGAAGAGTTAAAAAAGTGATGCATTACAAATTGGTTTTGCAGTGGTGGAACAAAAAAACTATATACATTAATATATTAAATTATTATTATTATTGTTGTTAAAGAATGCTTAACTCTTAATGTGGCTTAATGCATTAAGATATTGATCTAGGAGGAGCAAATTCTGTATTTGAATAAAACAAACTATGTACACAGATGACCCCAGAAAAACTATGAATGTATACACAAACAATGAAACAGACCATTTTTTTATAGATCAATTCTAAGTTGTTGATTCTTAAGTGGGGCGGAGCTGAAAGAGGATGCTAACCTTTGACTTTGGCGATAACGGTGCCTGCAGCACCAAGAATTTCCGACGAGTTCAGTGGCTGGTGTTTGCCAATGACGACCTTCAACACGCGTACAAGCTCCTCAAGTCGCTCGTTGACCACGTGCTGCGAGCACTCTTGATTTTCTGTGGGTGACAAACAAACAGACAGAGACCACAATCTCATCAGCTCAGCTTCCTCTGCGTGTGTAGGGGATGCACAACTTTAAAACAAAAAGGATACAGCAGTAATGTAGAAAGCTTTGAAATTCACCCATGTGAAAGTTCCCCAAGCAAACACGTGATGAGTTGGCATGTGTGACATTGGTACATTCTAACAGCACGCTTGTTCTGAGAAGGCTCAAACGGAGGCGTGTGATGGTGCAAGCCCCTGTGGTTAGAGACGATGAGCAGTTTATGAGGCCGTGGCGTGGCTGAGATGCAGACAATGTTCTGTGCACTTGAGAGATGGCTGACGTCAAGATAAGAAAAGAGCTCTGAGACAAACTTGACAACAGCTATTTACATCGATCCAGACGTGTAATAACAGATTTTTTTGACTGAGAGAAAGGTACTTCATAACTGCTGACTGCACTGGATTACTGATGTCATGGAAAAGGAGATCAGAGAGTTTTGACTTGCTTCTCTCAAGTTTTTGAATATACATTACTGTTCTAAAGTTTGTGTTCAATAAGATATATTATGTAAAATAAATTAATACTTTTATTCACCAAGGACGCATTAAATTGATCAATAGTGACAGTAAAGACATTTATAATATTACAAAGATTTTTATTTTAAATAAACGTTTCAGAAAAAAAAATTTCATTCTGAAAATGTCAGTTTCCGCAAACAATTAAGCAGCACAACTGTTTTCAGCATTGATAATAAGAGACATGTTTGTTGAGCACCATCAGCATATTAGAAAATCCAGCTTTGCCATCACATATATAAATTAAATTTGAACATGTATTAAAATGGAACGGGCGGGGCACAATAGTTTACTAGTTTGATCATTAATACATATTTATTTACTAGGCTAGTTTATTTACTTATTTACTTCATTTTATTATCGCAGGAAATTAGAATCTTTCTCTATCGTTTTGCGAGCAAAAATGGAGTTGGTGATCAAGAAAAATGTTTCGTTGCATAGAAATATTTCACCCGAAAAGGTGAGCACGAGAGTTATGCTGTTGAAGGAGTCTCAAACCACAGTCAATTATTCCCTGAAAATGAAGTGAAAGCAAAAATGATTGAGCTTTAGGCATCTGACGGAGTGTGCCGCATTAATTCTCTCAGACACAACATGAGCTGAATCAACCTCAATGCTGATAAGGGAAAATCAACTATCTTAATTTATTGGCTTAATATTTCTCATGTGGACCATACATTAATGATAGTGAAAAAATGAGAAGAATCAATATTTCTTGTTAAAGTCTTGTTTAAATCTGTGTTTGATGCTGCTTTTGATTTTCATTGATGACCCATGCTGTATGTTATTTCTGTGTGCTGTGTTCGGACATAAAAACTGTTATTAGGCCTATATCATTTTAGTAATGTTATTACTAATCATTTGTAATCGTATTGTTATTAGTGTCATTAAATGTTTTGTTAATGTGCTATGGAAACAAAACAAAATGCTGACGAACAACGATGCCGTTTTCGCCTTGGATTAAAAAAACAACTGTATAAGAATAATGCGTCTCTTTTATAACCAGCACTCTTGACAATTTGCGAATGGTCACCTTGAAGTTCTATGTTGATATGGTTTAGTAATCTGTTTTAAAAACTTTTTCATTGAGGAGTCCCTCAATCCTTATACGCTCGTGTTGGTGTCGCAAGTGAGGTTATTTCGTGATGTCGTTATGAAATTAGGGAAGGCTAATTAACTGTTGGTCCTGATATTCATCTGATAATAAATACTAGCCTGATAACAATAATAATAATAATTCAATACATTAATGGGAAAACCAAGTATCATTTGATATCAAAGGCATCAGCCATCGGCGATATCTCTGACTATCGTCGATAGACAATACTATCATCTATCGGCACAACCCTACAGAGTAGGCCTGTGGCAAAGAGGGGTTTAAAGAGACTGAATCTTCAGACTCTTTGAAAAATGAGGTGATGTGCAGTGTACTGTATATTACAAGTGTTATTAAGGCTCAATCCCAATTCACCCCTTGCCCCTACCCCTTGTTTTCGAGTGTACCCCTTGGCCCTTAAAATAGAGTTACAAGGGCCAAGGGGTTGAAATATTCCCCTACGAAATGGATCAACCCTTCATGAACCCGATACGTCATCAGTCGTCTGCGATGGCTCTGACGTTACAGAGTTTTTACAGGATTTCTCCATGACAACGACTGACAATCAGCACAGCTGCTCTTAACTTTGAGGAAACACGATGATTATAACATTCCTTCCTCGAAATTTGTATGTCTTTTCTGTTTCGGAAAGGTAATTTATTATGCAATTTCTTAATTTAAATGACTATATTATTATTATAAGAGTAAATAAAGTTACAAAATAAAGAGTAAATAAAATTGAAATGTTTAACCGTTTGCAAAGCCATTTTGCCGGTGATTCGCGATGTATTCTGCGAACTTTCTCGTAGCCCTCCGTTTGGAGTGTGCCTCTGAAAAATCTCAGTTTCGAGGGCTATATAGCCCTACCCCTTCGCCCTACCCCTCGATCTCAACAAGAATCGGGACACCCTACCCCTAGACGTGAACGCGCAAAACGGAGGGGTAGGGCCAAGGGGTGAAATGGGATTGAGCCTAAGTGTTTTTTTTACCTGGGATGCATGTAAACTAGTGTTGCTTTCGTCAATGAAAATTATGACTAAATATCGTCGTCAACGAACCTTTATCACGTGATGAAAACGTGACGAGACGCAACGTAAATGCTGGTCATGTGACGATGACTATAATTAAATGCATAATGCAATATTGTTGACGAATAAAAACGAGACTAAATGTGGTTTACAAAATAAAAACTATGCTAAAATGTCTCTTCAGTTTCATTGATCAAAACGAGACGAGACGAAATGTTATTTAACATTATTTCGTCTCGTTTACTTGCATTATTATTATTATTAAGCAGCATTTCTGTTTCCTGTGTAACTTCAGGGGCTGCATCAGATCGCACTGCGCAGACGCAGGCGACTTCAAATCCTCAAGCCCCACTCGCGGCATTATTTAGAAGATGCAGCTGCATGAGTTGCGGCTGTTTCACACATACTCCGTCCGTGTGTAGTGCGTGCGTATGCGGTGCGTGTTGCGGTGTGTATGCAGGAGCAGCACGCGCTATTGTGCTTTCACATGTGCTGCGTTTGTAGTGCGCAACTGATCTACGGCTGTACCACAATCACAACATTTATTCTCTATTTTTTATTTCAAATCAATATTTTTAGCCTACATCCATTATGTCGCATTGTTGAGGTACTGTGTAGATCTCTGCTCTGCTGTTATGCACGCACGCTCCTGGAGCGCATTGCCGGACCGCATACGCGTGCGGTGTGAGCGCTCTAACCTATTAACATGGGTGCGGGAAAAAATACGCACCGCAAACGGAGTATGTGTGAAACAGGCGTTAGCATAAACAACAACAAAAAAAGTTAAGTCTGACACAGAGAAAGGGATTCGTCTTCGGGAGAAAAAGAAGAAATGACATTTGGAAAAACTTTCATTTCATCATGTGTGTATGCTACTTCTAACATGTTTGGTTGGTAAAATAAATATGTTGTAAATTCAAATCAGAGCGTCTTCCGTGTCTGGAATGGATGTATTCTTGAGTCTAAAAGGTAACCATAAAATAATAAGATAACTATAAGAAGATAAGATTGTTTGAAATGGGTTTGGCTAAAAGAAAATGTTGGTTTCGTCTATACTACTAGGTACTTATACTATATTGACTGGGTTAAATAGAATTACATTACTAAAAAGAGACTAAAATACAACTTTCCTTGATTAAAACTAGACTATGTCTTTCGTCGACTAAAACTAGATTAAAATGTCATCAGTTTTTGTCAACTAAAACTAGACTAGACTAAAAAGAGTATGAACGTGACTAAAACTAATAAAAACTAAAATGACAGCTTGACACAAAAACTAGACTAAAACTAAAATAGGCCGTCAAAAACAACACTAATGTAAACCCTATTTTAGGAGACCTCCAAAACAAAATTAGAAACCTTTAAAGTAGCATAATAGGGGCACTTTAAAATCAATGTGAAACCCCTTTAAATGTGAATCCACTTCCGTAATGTGAATTCAAGAAACAATGCAGGGTAGGACTTGGTTTAATCCATTTGTAATTGATTGAAAAGTGGGCTTTCCATACCAGAATGAGCCAGACCGAATGTTAGATCAAGCAATGCCTAAAAAGCTATTTAGCTTTTAATATTATAACATTATAAATATCAAAAGCACATGCAGCCAAGTAAAGGTCAATTGTCAAGTAAATATGGTCTATTTTGATTTCATGTTGACTTGAAAGGCCACCAAGTTTGCTTTAACTAAATGACAACGTACACCAAAACTATTTGCATCAAATTTGTTTGTTCTCTGAAGGTCAAAAAGGTTATATTTAAATTAATTGTTTGGCATCCCAACTAGCCTTCAAATACCCCTCCCCCCTCACCATCCACCCAAAAAAAATATTATTATGCATGTTTTTTAAACAATAAATATTTAGACTTTAGGACATTAGGCATTAGGATTAAAAAAATGTGTTTACACCATGTGAACCCATAAACGAAAACCACAATCTCTAATCTCTCTTGTTTGCATTAGGATAATGTGGACGGTAATTTGGCAATTTGTGCAACGGATGACTTCATATCTAACTGAATGTTGCAAAGGGTTCGTGAAGTTTTGATAGCAGGAGCATCTGTTTTTTATCCTTTCTGTGCAGATGTACATCATGCCACAGGGATGAGACAGAAGCTTTATGAGTGCACAGTTACAACGTGGAGGGTATGTGTGTGTTTGGCGGAACAGAGAGAGAGAGAATCACTTCTCCCACTATAAAAAAGGAAGAAAAAAAGTAGGAAGCTCAAAATGTTTTGACAGTTAAGCATCTTCAATTTATCATCTGCATTTACCACTCTAAATTCCCCTCAGTGTGAAAACACATGGAAAAACACACATGAATAAAGATGTCAGGGAAACAAGGCCATGACCCTGTGGAGCCAAAATGATAAGTGATGGATTTTTTGCCTCTCTATTATCTATAATCTCCATTATCACTCCTTTTCCTCGAACTCAGTCCCACGAATTAATGTGTAGCCTATGCATTGACCGCCTGGCACATTGCTTTAACACCAACGTGTCAGTCACTTCTGTTTACATCAATTCTCGATTTTAATCAATTCTCATTTTGAAAGTGTTTAATAATAACATTTCTTTGTGTGCTTTTACCTTACTAACCTTTTAACCTTACCTTACTTACTACCTTACAACTATATAGGCCTACAAATTACACACATTCATTCAAATTATGTATAACTGGTCATAATTCGGGAGCCAAGCCGAGTTTAAGGCTTGAGATTCAGGGCATGGAGAGACCCTGCATTCCCCAAAGAGTCCCTGGGACCGTCCGGCTCCGAGATACCGCTATTTCCTGTCCAGCTTTGACCAGGCAAAACTCGGGAGCCAAGCCGACTTAAGGCTCCAGAATCCCGGTGTGGGGGGCCCACTAGGAGACCCCGTGAAACCCCAGAGTCTGGAGCCCCAAATCGGCTTCCTTCCCAAGATCCACCCGGTTAACCCTCTGGGGACCAAAAACGCACCGGTGCGTTTTGGCAGATTTTTTTCACATAGCAGAAAAATAGACTTAAACTACTCCATCATTTCTGGTCATTCAGAGTTAAGACATAGCAGAAAAATAAACTGTTAAATGTCTACTTTTTTATGTGCCCACCTACAATCGAAATAAAATATTGTGCTTTTGTAAAATAAAGAAAATAAACGGTGTGCGTTCTGCCTCTCCGTGTTCATGAACTTTTTTTCTGGAGCACGTCTCTAAACTTAAACAAAACTCAGCGAATACTATTCACCCAGACATGAGCAATATATCTTTATGATCATTTAAGTTTTTACTTTTAAAGTATCTCATTTAAAACTAAAATAAATACTATCTGTTTATGTAATCTATATAAAAAGAGAGAGGTGTCCGCCGTTCTCATTATCGTTCTCGCATCTCATTATTCCGCTAATGTGACACGCCCACGGAGAGCGCGCGCTATTCAAACGCTAATGATCTGAAGCAACACATTGAGACGTGTAAACGGCCACATAAACTAGGTAAACACACTATATTTAGTCAGATTAATGTACTGTCGTCTTGCGCGGCTGTGAGGAATAATCCTGGGACATTTACCTACCTCAGAACAAGTGCTGGTTTATTTTCACTTCGAGGAGCGAGCTGAGCTGTAAGTGTTTTATTCTTGTGCTTTGTTCTAAACGCGATATATAGTAACGTTAGTGTCTGTCAACGCAAAAAAAACCTACTGTTTAAATTTGAATCATGTTTCTGTGTGTGTGTGACTAGTTTTGGATAGATTATAAAGTTTTAACTCTAAAATAGACATCAAATAAGCTTTTGTTAGCAGTTTCTGCTCATATGTTAAATATATAGTATGTTTTGTAAATAAACTAATCAACCAACAATAGTGTTTGTTCCAATGCAAGCTATATCCAAATAATGAATCCTTAACTTTGAAATATGTATGATAAAATGTATTGGCCTACTACGACATTTATGGAAAAAGACAATTTTCTTTTCAAGATGTTTCCAACTCTAACTTTGAACCAATTCTGTAGAATGGCCCATATAACCTATTTGAACAGGATTTGTTTCCAGGTATGACTAAAAATGTGCTTTTGACTTTCATTTATATTTTGATTTTTATACATACATATATATATATATATATATATATATATATATATATGTGTGTGTGTGTGTGTGTGTGTGTGTGTATTGTCCTTGCATTCTTTCTTGTGTGACACACCTGAATGACAGGCTCATTAATATGCGGGGTCTTTGTCTTCTCAACCACCTAATTATTCACAATGGGGTTGGGCCTTTCACGCCCATTCGCATATTGCCTTGGCTAACAAAAAATGTTTTTCACAATTTAAAAGAATCTATTGTGTTATGTGAATGATTAGGCAGGATGATTTTCAGATCATTTTGAAGCAAAAACTCTAGGCCACAACTTCCATTAGTCAAAAGTCTTGTGGACACATATTTAGTATGAGTTTTGTGGCTTTATTTCAGAAACTTTCATTTTTAGTTTTTTCAATATCCATGCATAAACAATATTCTCTCAAAAATACAAACATGTACATACATGTTGCTCACATATTATGGTAGCCCTGTTTGTGTTAAATAGAGTGTAATTTCACCTGTGCCATTAATATGTTTATAAGTAGAGGTCGACCGATAGTGGATTTTACCGATACCGATATCTAAGTTTGACCATACATGCCGATAACCGATAATTCAACCGATATTTTTTTAATGGATACTGGATTAAAAACAAACATCATACTCACAATAAAACAGTGCTGAACTGAAATGTGCTCAATTAAATACATATATAAATATGAATAAATTAAAACTTTATACAGAAAATAATTTAAACATTAAAATATTACAGGTTTCGTTAGCTATAACCTAGAAACATACGTACATTTCATAGGTAACACTTTGCAAGTCCCATTTGTAAACAAGGATGTATTAACTAGCTTTCATGAACTATATGCATAATGCAATATACCTTTTTACTGCATGTATTAATATGAGCAATACAATTGTACCTTTATCATTCATGTTAGTTCATTCATAGTACATTAACTAAGATAATAAAAGATAAAATAAGAATTAAAACATTTCAAATGCATTAGTAAATGTTGAAATTTACAAACTACCGTAACAATGAATAATACTTATACAACTTGTATTAACCTTAGTTAATGCTAAAAATGCAATGTTATTGTAAAGTGTTACCATTTCATATGATTCCAAAGAGTCGTGCTTAAAGATGGCCATTAAAATGTAATAAAGACCTGTATTATGTATATGTTACAGCCTATAGTCTCTCACTTTATTTTCTTTTATATTTTAGAACACGTGATGATTATCTAATCAAAATAACAAGATCTATTGTAGTGATTAAAAAGATCTTAAATCGAACGCGTTTCTGATAAGTTTACGTTTCTGTCGGCTGCATGAACATATCAATGTTGAGAAAGCAATCACGTCACTAGTTTTAAATATGCAACTTCGTCGGCTAATGAATGCATAAAAGTGACCAGCCGGATAAAAAAATGCAAATAGATGGTAACAATTGCGCCATAAAACATTTGTGTCAGGTCTGCGTGTGTTTTTGTCACATTAACGGTTGACTGAGGTAATGTTAGAGTCCTCACAGCCTTGACGGCAAACTACTGTTCTTTCTCTGCTTATGCAGCATCTAGTCAACAAATTAATTACTTTGTAATGATATGGCAATATGTACTTTAGTGTTACGTATTCATACCGTTTCGCTGTCGGTGTTTTAAATGTCAGCGCTCTCTGTGCTGCGTGTTCTCTCCGTGCCGCGCGCTGCCTCACGTGTTAACGTAAACAACTCAGCCAGTGATAGTTTGTTATTTGTCCTCTAGAGGCCGCTCTCGCTCTGTATAATGCCAGCAGTCTCTTCCCAGCGCTCTCGTGCTGTGTAATGACCGCGCGCACTTCTCAGCCGCTCCAGCAACGGACGCAACCCGGAAAAACTATCGGTGTGGATTTTGCCGATAACGATAGTTCCACCAAACAACTATCGGTGCCGATTAATCGGCAAAACCGATGAATCGGTCGACCTCTATTTATAAGCAACTGAAAAAAGCACAAATGTCAGGGCATGTCAAAACATCTCAAGGACCCCAAAAACACCTTGGTCCCCAGAGGGTTAAACTTCCACCTTTGACCAGGCATAACTCGGGAGCCAATCCGACTTAAGGCTCCAGAATCCCGGTGTGGGGTGCCCACTAGGAGGCCCCCCTAAGCCCTCGTCACACCCCTAGCTGTCTAATATTGGTCTGAGCTGATAAACGACCCGCGCTGCGCAGCTCAAATGAGAACCGCAGTTACATAAATGGCAGCTTTGGCAACTTGGTGGTGTTTTGCACCAGTGCAAATCGCAAGCTTCTGAATCAAAAATGAATAGAATTGTGAAATATGTGTCAATGACCAGCCCTAATTACAATTCTTTGGAGTTCTTCAGGCACATATTTTGTGTGGGCCTGTTTTTTTTGCTTCACCCACAACAAAAATATCCATCAAAAACTGCTAAATTTAAACTAAAAAGAACATCTTGAGGTAGAGGTCTGCCCTCTATCACAGGACCAAACATGTGGCACAAGACAAATTTTCACAATGACATGTGAGTTAATGATTTCTAACCCTAACCCCCCGGTTTCACGTGTTGTGGGAATTGGACATATTTTTTTGTCTATGGGACTGAAACGAGACAGAATCTACAGAGATCCACATAGATCTCTACCGGTTGGCTTTTGCTGACAGGAGCGGGACAAAGAGTGAAAGATAGGGGCGGAAGCTGGACAAAATAGAACACTTTTTTTTCTGGAAATGGATGGAGAAGGAGAAAAAAATCCATTCCACGCAGGCCTCTTATCTTGATGTAATGAGTATTTACAAAAATCTTAAAATCATGCATTAAGGACGCTAAAAGATCCTGCATTAGCACAACATAATGACCTCCCTCCTCCAACCTGGGTGACCAGGCGCACGTCTTCAAACCCTCAGGATTAGGAGATTCCAGAGTGGTAAGAGGAGAGGAGGCTCTAGCCCCAGGGACACTCAAGTGTATCCTCTATCCTCTCTGACTTTGAAGTGTCCCTCAGACAAAAGGCCTTCATTAGAAGCTTCCACCCCAGCTGAAGTTCTTCCCCTCTCTGCCCTCCTAATTACTGGTGAAGGGTCCCAAGCAGCAGGTCACAAGCCGTTTCTGTAGAGATGCACCGTTCGACAGGCCAGGGACTGAAATCAGAAGATTTCCGCATGATCGGCCCCAGGTAACCAGCCACTGCGGCCAGTCAGTCTCACGACTTTCCAATTCCGAGCCGGTCCGTTTTGTTGTCAGCAGCACAGGCAATTACGTCAGCTGCACGTTCTACCTCTCTTCTCTCCGACGGCGAGGTTAACTATTGCTTGTATTGCGCATAATTTTACTAATTCCTGCAGGTTTCATGCTCAAAAACAAAATTTTGCATTGAAGAAAAGAAAAGTTTTTTTGTTTGTATATGCTGTTAATTATAGTTCTTTGAAAGAAAATCGGAATCGGCAGGTCACACTTGTTCAATAAAAAACGGAAATCTGAATCGGATGCAATCGGTGCATCTCTACTTTTCTGATTAAGCTGTCTGTTCACAGCACATTTTTGATGATAATGCTGATGCAGCCACGTCTAAAAAGCACAACCGAAGTCTCTAAAGATGTTTGATTTTTAAAGTGTGGCCTGACATGCAGGACAGGTCAGTTTGAATGACAGGGAGTGATCCACCCCCCCCACCCCTCAAAAGCCTGATGGAATGTTGCATCCGCCCGACGGGGGCCCAGCACACAGGGGACTATGTCATGTGTCAGACCTGATTGGGGTCCCAGGACGTCTTCATGCCAGCGTAGCAATCGGTGCTCTTCAAATCCGCTCTAACTCAGTTATGAATAATGCATCATCTGGGCCCCCAAACTCTTCAGTGCTGTCAAAACAATGGGATTTCAAAAAGTATGCATGAAAACTCCTCAGGGGGAACTTCGGGGCTTTGTTTCTGTGGGGATACTGCCACATGCATTGTTCAGGATGAGCCCCCTGCTGACGGCCCTCCGTCCAGGGTCTATTTCACCCGGAGAACTCCAGCAGCGAGTCACCGTCCCTCCCACGCTTGGCCTGCGTGCTGGCCCAGCCACGCTTCACGCTCAGTCTCTTCATGTTTCCCTTGTGCTCTTCGCCTGGCCCTCTGTCTCTGATCAGAGCCGTTTAACATAATCTCACCCAACTGCCAACAAGCCTCGCACCGCAGTGTGAGAACGAAGGCAAACAGCCCATATGATATCCCACATCTCATCAAGGCAATTTTCTCATGAACGCGTACACACTTAAGGGATTTATCCCGTAGCTGACAGGTTCAACATGTTTTTTTTAGATCTCAGCAAGTTAAACTGACAGATGGATGTCTTTAAATTGAGGTTGTGAACAACATGTTCTTATATCAGAGGGACAATGTCACAGGATGTTATTGAATTGCTGGCCTGAAGGTCCATCTCAAATGAATGATACTGATCAAACCCATTTTATTGTCATAACTATATATTATATGAATATATCTACATACTATTTAATCCCCAAATTATTACAGAATCAACATGAAGGAAAATATAATATTGAAATTAAAATAAATATATGTTTTAATTATTTGAATAAATATTAAATGTTGTTAATGTAACACATTAATGTAATCCCCAAATCAATGTAGAATCAAGAATAATACTGTAGTTAATATTTGAAAAAATAAGAAAAAAACATTTCATTAACATTAAATTATTGTTTAATTATTATTTAAATAATATTTGTTTAATGTTATTGTTAAACAATCCACATCAAATGCAAAAACGAACATGTTAATTTCCCCAATTCTACTATTAACTATAACCAAACTAAGAACGTTTAGTATAGTCAATTAAACATCAGCAACATTTTTAGGGCTGCTACAGTCGGAAACTAACTCATCACTCTTTTCCTGAGAAAAACGGTTGTATGTTTTTTGTCCCACCATACGTTCCAAATGTTTCCTAGAAAATTAGCCACTTGACACAATGTCATCACACACTTCAAAGCTTTTACGCACTGCTGTTGGCATTTCCTCCGTTGCTAACAACAGGTAATCAATAGGCACGTCTCGACCTGCCTTAGTTGCGCTTTGCCCAAAGCGGCAGACGAGCTTAGTGACGCTCTGTAGTAAATCATCTGTGAGAAAGCAGCACTGGGTTTCCCGTTGTCCCTGTCAGCCTACCTCACACCGTCCCACTTCTCTTTTACGGGAACAGAAAGAGCATTCTTTGAAGTGCAGGAAATTAGCAAAGCCTGGAGTATCCCTTTAGCACATAAGAGGAAATAAACATACCAAAAGCAGCAGTCTAAACCGACAAGTCACACTTTTCATGCTCAAATTCAGTTCCACCAAAATAACCTCTATCAAGAGGCCTTCATTTGGCATGAACCCAAAAAAACACACTCTACATCCAGCACTAATGATGGCCCTGTACTTAGCTAGGATTTCATGGGCCAACTGGCACATCCCCATGACCAATCTGCTGAACTGTGGCTGTAAATCCACACCCCAGGAAATGCTACCCAACCACAGGCCCACACAAAAACATCCCTCACCTTCAGTGGGAAAGTTACTGCCCAACAAATCTCTCTTCTCCACTTCACAAGCGCAGCGAGCCATTATATCACCTACCACCGGGGCTTGGGCAATGGTGCCACCCGCAACAATCGTGTAAAACGATTCGGGTGGGGTGTCTTTTTCCCTTTTTCAATTTGGAGGGTTTTGTCCATATCCCCAGATTAACACCACTAATATATGCCAAAGGGGCCGCCATACCAAGACCTCCAACAGGCTGGTCCATTCACGAAAACTATTTGTTGACCAGGCCCAGCTATAAGAAAATACTCATTTATGCCTGAACCCCTCATTTGTTTTACATCTATCAGATTGCAGCTGTAAGGGTGAGTGCAGGTGACTGAGGAACTTGGAAATAAAAGTTGGGAATGATAAAAACCAAATGAAATCTACCATCTGACTGGCTGTTTAAATTCAAAGGGGATGTCTAATGTTATTTCATGCATTTTGATTCTCATGCTAAACATGGCCAACGTTTCAAAAAACGAGTTGGACGGAGTATTTATGTGCCAAATACACTCCTTCAGGGTTTGTGTAAGTTTTGGAAAGTTTTTTCCAAGAATGGCCCATGACATCATAAAGGGCGAAATTCCTTGTATGGGCACTTGGACGGTGAGGGCATCGAGGAGAGTTGAAGTCATGGCAACCTTTTGGTAATGAGCTATGACGCGGTTCGGCAGCAACCAATCAGAATTTAGAAGTCCTCCGCTTGAGAGGATTCCAGAGAACGCAGTCCTGTAAACTTAGGTTCAAAGTCAAACCACATTAGTTCCCAAGCAAAACGGAAGAGAGGTTGTTCATGTGAATTTGATAAGAAGGCGTGCAACACTATTATGTGAACGCACAGTTAGCCTCACCCTGGAGTTGGTTCACCCTCCGCCTATGATTACCAATTCCAACCAAACTAAAACACAAACTCTTTTCTTTCTATGACGAGTTATCGCGAATCGCTCTCTCGCTGATTTACCTAATAATTTTGAAGTTAATTATGTGAAATGCAATTCATCATCATGCAAACAAACAAAAAGCACAGGCTCTTGTATCAGGTTGTTATGTTGTAATGCTAAAAATAAAGGTAGGAATGTGTGTATTTACGACCCACCAGGACCAGATATGAGACCTACCAATCTGAGAGGTCCCCGAATCTCAATTATTTTTTGATTGGATAAAATGAATAGAGAATATCTTGTGCTCGAGCCCCCGGATCAGCGCCTATGCTCACCAGGTCTGTGGTCTTGGGGAACCCCATTCATTACAGTCTAGAGAGACCTGGTTCGTGTACCAGTGACAGTACTCCCGCGTTTAAATGTGGTCATCACGCCCAAAACTTTGTAGTGTGTACATGGCCAATGCGTATAATCTTTGTGAGCAATAATAAGAGCTTTACGACGGGAGGAAAATAACTCAGTTAGAACTTGGAAGACTATTTTTTAACCAAGTCTAAGAAAAGAGAAAAACCTGAGCTAATTTTAAACTAAAGATCATTTTGCTTGGTGCTGTGTGGACTCTAGGGGTGTAACGGTACATGTATTCGTATTGAACCGTTTCGGTTCGAGGCTTCCGGTTCGGTACGCATACAAACCGAACGATTCCTTGGACCATTTTTCCTGCCGACAAAATTTGCGCTGGCGCGATCACCACAACGTTGCGCAACATCAAATGGCAAGCGTAATGAAAGCGGAACGAAACTGCGCTACTCATTATATTGTGCTTCACGGATCGTTTATCCGCTCGGACCAGCAACATCTGTGCACAGCGCGAGCCGATCTCGGTCAAGCAACACTGTTACAACACAGCGCTAAGAGAGTGAAGGAAACATTTGAATTCGCCACTGAAGTAATAACATCGCTGCGAGATCTAGTGAGAAGCATTCACATTTCTACGTTATTAACCGTAGATCTCTATTACTAGATCAAACAGCGCTGACGTGGAAACCAGGAGAAACATGTGCCGTGAATGAACTAGTAATACTTTACGTCCACAGACCAGCAACATTCACCATGGATTTAATATAGTAACATTCACTGTAACCAGTTTGGCTGGAATAGTGAAATGCTTTCAAGTACTTCACACATCTTTTTCCAGCACTTCAAAACTCAAATAATATATAAATAAATAAATATATATATATATATATATATATATATATATATACACTCACCTAAAGGATTATTAGGAACACCATACTAATACTGTGTTTGACCCCCTTTCGCCTTCAGAACTGCCTTAATTCTACGTGGCATTGATTCAACAAGGTGCTGAAAGCATTCTTTAGAAATGTTGGCCCATATTGATAGGATAGCATCTTGCAGTTGATGGAGATTTGTGGGATACACATCCAGGGCACGAAGCTCCCGTTCCACCACATCCCAAAGATGCTCTATTGGGTTGAGATCTGGTGACTGTGGGGGCCATTTTAGTACAGTGAACTCATTGTCATGTTCAAGAAACCAATTTGAAATGATTCGAGCTTTGTGACATGGTGCATTATCCTGCTGGAAGTAGCCATCAGAGGATGGGTACATGGTGGCCATAAAGGGATGGACATGGTCAGAAACAATGCTCAGGTAGGCCGTGGCATTTAAACGATGCCCAATTGGCACCAAGGGGCCTAAAGTGTGCCAAGAAAACATCCCCCACACCATTACACCACCACCACCAGCCTGCACAGTGGTAACAAGGCATGATGGATCCATGTTCTCATTCTGTTTACGCCAAATTCTGACTCTACCATCTGAATGTCTCAACAGAAATCGAGACTAATCAGACCAGGCACCATTTTTCCAGTCTTCAACTGTCCAATTTTGGTGAGCTCTTGCAAATTGTAGCCTCTTTTTCCTATTTGTAGTGGAGATGAGTGGTACCCGGTGGGGTCTTCTGCTGTTGTAGCCCATCTGCCTCAAGGTTGTGCGTGTTGTGGCTTCACAAATGCTTTGCTGCATACCTCGGTTGTAACGAGTGGTTATTTCAGTCAAAGTTGCTCTTCTATCAGCTTGAATCAGTCGGCCCATTCTCCTCTGACCTCTAGCATCAACAAGGCATTTTCGCCCACAGGACTGCCGCATACTGGATGTTTTTCCCTTTTCACACCATTGTTTGTAAACCCTAGAATTGGTTGTGCGTGAAAATCCCAGTAACTGAGCAGATTGTGAAATACTCAGACCGGCCCGTCTGACACCAACAACCATGCCACGCTCAAAATTGCTTAAATCACCTTTCTTTCCCATTCTGACATTTATTTTGGAGTTCAGGAGATTGTCTTGACCAGTACCACACCCCTAAATGCATTGAAGGAACTGCCATGTGATTGGTTGATTAGATAATTGCATTAATGAGAAATTGAACAGGTGTTCCTAATAATACTTTAGGTGAGTGTATATATATATATATATATATATATATATTTAAATGCTATTTTTAATGTGATGACCAAAACATTATTTGTTCATCCTTCAAAGATAACCCCCATTTATAAACCTGAAAGTTTCAAGATGTAGGAAAACTCAGTTATTTAAAAATATTTTTTTCTTTTAACAAATAGGACATTTCTCTGGCATTTCTTTCTTTTTGCTGTATCGAAAACGTACCGAACCGTGACTTTAAAACCGAGGTACGTACCGAACCGTGATTTTTGTGTACCGTTACACCCCTAGTGGACTCAGATCCTTCATAGTTCCCACGCTTAAGGGTTGAGAGAGTCTCATCAAATTGAACCTTTTCATTATGGACTGCAGCTTTTTAAGCCACTCACAATTGGCAGAAAGCAAATAAATACATCACAAAAATAAAAGCCGGACAACTCCAGTGTTTCCGCTACATTCATTCTGCCGTGGCGGGCCGCCACACCTAAAATCATCCCGCCACGGCTGCAGCTTCAGTGAGCTCTGATATTGTGCGTACTATTGTGTTATTGTATAGCTAAAGGCATAAAAAAACATTGTAAAGCACCATAAAGTTTTCGCACTATATTCCAACACTTCTAAAGTCATTCAATAGCATAATGTGAGGTAAAAATTAATATTTAAGTCGTTAAGTGAAAGTTTATGGAAAATCATCTCTTCTCAGTCATTCTCCATTCAGCATTCAAACAGCGCGTCGCGTTCGGTTACGACAGTAACACACTCTCTTCAAGATCAATGTTCCCATTATTATTCTTTATTTGTAGATAAAGGTCTACGGTTTGCACTTTGCATAAAATGACTTTATCTTGCTGGAGTTTATAGCGCTTTCTAAGTCATATTCCTTTCTCCCGGGTGTCTGCTAGATTACAGCACTGGAGTTGAGAGCACTATGAATTGTTCTTCATGCACACTGTAACTGAAATTTAAAACTGTTAAAAGAAAAGGCTCGATAAACTGTTGCATAGATATAATACATTAAGCATAGATGGATATAATCTCTTCGCTTTGTGCTTTGAACTTTTCAATGTGAAGTGCTGCGCGCTGTGACTTCGCGTTGCTTCAAGTGCATCATTCTGCGCACGGGATGCGCATAATCGCTTTGCCACTCTTATTGGAGACTTTCATATTTGCTGTGTCCGAAATCTCCCATTACTCCCTATATAGTGGACTATATAGTGAGCTCGCCATTTTGTAGTGCTGTCCGAATGTATAGTTATGATTATTATACCCTATATAGTCCACTCAATGTATCCCAGAATGCATTTTGAAAAGTAGTGTACAACCGATGGTCACTTACCCAAGCCCTACATACCATCATGCATTGCGCTGATCGTAAAAAAGGCGGATGGACGTCAAGGAGGGCAGCGCGACAATACGAATTTGTCATACAAATGTAAGTTATGTTCGTTTTCTGTCTAGAAATCCTGTTTCTTTTGCTAATCCGCGAAATCCTCTGAATCACGAAAAAACAAAAAAGATAAATATTGAGTGGGATCTCCACAGAGTCAAGCTGTTTTATTAAGAGTATTATGACTTGAGCAAGATATTTGATAATGTAGATCTGTTTTTTTTTCTAATGTCGACAGGCAACAGAAAACGGTGTGGTGCGAAAATGAAAATATATGAAAATATGTGTATTCATTTTATTTATGTTTATAAGTTATAATCATGTGTGGAGTGACGCATTATAACAGAAACGGCCAGAAATGACTTTTAATTTTACAATTTTGGAGAAATAAGCTCAATATAATGTAATGTATTTATAAAAAAAAATCTATTTAGCCCAGAGCTGGCTCGGCACCAGCTGACAGATGATGGCGCGTTTAAATAGTACGACAGTAATGCCGTAATCAACGGCGCCGAGAGACGATCGAGTAGTGTCCGAAAGTGGTGTTTCTATTATGCTGGTGAGCTCACTATATAGTGCTCTACTCCCTACCCCCTACATAGGGGTTAGGGAGTAGTGGTTTGAGTGGAGATTTCGGACACAGCCATTATAATACTTAGGGGATGTTAGAACACCTGTGGCAAGGGGGCGTGGCCAATTGGAATATCACTCATGGGCCACGCCCCCTGGGGAAATGGGCCTGCCACCACGGCTGGAAAAAATCCTAGAGGAAACACTGAACTCTAAATATCAAATACGCGACATATTATTTATATAAAATAGGCTAATATTTTATGGAACAACATTTCAATTAAAAACAATAGCCATTATAAAAGACAATAGGAAATAAACACAAGCAAAAAATTTAGTCAAACATAAAAAAGCAGCGCTCTAGAACAAGATTTAAGTTAAATATAGCCTAAATATAAAGTTATGAAACTTCATTTTCCCCTTAACCAAAATAGATTTACTCTGGAACAAGACAGACAAAAGATTGCCCGTTTGATATACCCCAAATGAATTATACCTTGTGTTTAAAAAAACTATCTATAAAAGCCAGCGAAGCTGAAGATGAACCTGTACATGAGCGCCTGAACAAATAGCCTAGGGATTATGTCGAACGTCGCATGACCAAACCGGAACACTGGTCTGATCTCATCCGCTTGTCAGAGAAAGTGTTAAAGGGCACCTATTATGGCATTCAAAATGTTCCTAATATTGTTTTGGGAGTCCCCAACAACAGTTTTACATGCTTGCAATGACAAAAAACACTTTTGTTGTCTTATAATATGCATTTATTTTTTACCGGATTTGCTCACCGACTCCCAAATGATTCGTTCAACGACTCATTTTTCCAAACCCCTCCTTTGCGTGACGCTAATCTGCGGTGATTGGTCAGATGACCCAATCAGTTATTGTTTGCTTTAGCCCAACGCATAAACATATTGATAAAGCATTGCAGTACTACAAGGTATTAGTTTAGTTTAGTTTAGTTTACACTTTATTGTCCCCTTAGGGAAATTTGTCTTGGGCTCAGTGTATATGCTGCATTTCCAGAATAAAATAAAAAATATATATATATATTCTAAATCCATCACAGAATTAGTCGATCACATGATATAGATCACGAAAACAATCTGTACAGAAGAGCAAAACATGTAGACCATGCAAACGGTCATCATACTGCACATCTACAAAGACAACTACGGTATTATCACCCAAATACCGGTACATGAACCTAAGACCAGCAGTGAGTACCAAAAAAAAAAAAAAAAAAAAAAAAAAAAAAAAAAAAAAAATGATAATAATAATAATATAAAACAGTAAATAATGTTAAGTAATCAATCCAAACCAGAGACGTCATAGGCCTTTGTCCTTGTCATTCAAAAGTCCAATAGAAACAGGCACAAAAGAGTTTTTAAACCGGTTCAATCGACATTTGGGCACTCTGTACCTTCTACCAGAAGGCAAGAGCACATATTCAGGATGAAGGGTGTGAGAAGGATCAGCTAGTATCCTTTGTGCACCTCTGTACACAGACTGCTCATATAATGATTGGAGCGATGAATGGTCTTTCCACCCCACAATTTTCATGGCAGTCTTGATAATGTTGGAAAGTCTGTTTTTTAATTTTACAGAGAGATTACCATACCAGGCTTGGATCCCATACCTAATTAGACTCTCCAGAACAGCCTGATAAAACACAGTCATGATTTTTTTGTTGACACCATACAATCTGAGTCTCCTCAGAAAGTACATTCTTTGTTGGAGTTTAGAACATAATTTGTCAACATGAACCTGCCATGTGAGCATGTTATCAATGTATATTCCGAGGTATTTATAAGAACACACCTGTTTGATTTGGGTATCATGAATGACAACAGGGCTGTGAGCACCGACTGCTCTGGGGTCAAACACCATCTCTTCCGTTTTTTTAACATTTAAAATCAATTTGTTGGCATCACACCACTGTTAAAAGATCCTTATCTCAGTGTGATAGGAAGATGGATCGCTGTCTCTATACAGTAGGCTCAAGATTGCTGTGTCATCTGAGAATTTAAAGATAAAATTTCCCCTTTGTGTATTGCTCTATTCTTTATGACAACTCCAATAACAACGACATACATTTCACACATTTAAAAAAAAATTACATTGGAGACATAGAAGCTGCGCTGAGCTTAACTTACACAACACACACAAATACTTCTTTTAGCATGCTACAAAAAAGCAACAATTATTAATAATACTTACAGGTTGTGATTCGGAGGAGGAAGCTGATCCAAATAAAATTGGTACTGAACCTTCCCTTCAGTATCAACCGGCTCGCGAATCCACACTTGAAAGCATTTATGTTTGTAAAGCAATCGTCATTAAAATGACGCGAACACAGCACAAGGTTCGGCTTATACTTGTGTGGTATAGTTGCATATATGAACTGTAGCCACTTAGTCTTCAAATGCTCCTTCCTGGGCAGCGAAAAAAGGTTGCTCTTGATTCGCACTTCAGAACACAGCGTCTTGTTGTCGACACGTTTTCAAGTTTACCCTGGTGTCTGCGCGCGCAATGAGTGGGCGTATCTTATTCAAATAACTTGTCAAGTTGACGTTTGTGGTCGACCGATATATCGCCGAGGCCGATATTTTGATTTTTTTAGATATCGGCATCGGCCGATAAATATTTCCGTTTGGCCGATATATTTCAAAACAGTTTGTGACAGTGCATTAGCGCTTTCTTCCACTGGCGCGAGCAGAGCGAGTATGAATAAACTGAATACGCTCGCTCTGCTCCGCCCAGCACCATAAGACAAGCCACTCAGAAGTGAAGCAGACATCTGACAGACACAGTAAAAGACCAATCAGCATTCGCTTTCTAACCTGACGCTACATTGTGTTACACACAAAAACACTCCGGCGTGCAGCGAAGTCTATTCAAACAGTACTGTGATGTGTCAGATCTGCAGCCCAGCGACAGCTCCAGTGGGGGGTCACAGATGTGATATAAACAAATTCAAACAAAACTGAAAACATTTTACCTCACAAACAGTCAAAAATCTTCTGACTGGCTGTTCCCTATACGCGCGCTGTTCTCGGTTACGTTTAAACTAGACGCTGTTTCCTCACGGACTGAAAAGCTGGGTCGCGTGCACTACAGATCAGTGATCGCGTGAGGTGGATGAGAAGAGAACACTGTATGGTATAATACTAATTATAATACGTTTGGGGGAAAAAATCCTTGAAAATGTTATTCACTATCTCTATCTGCTGTATTTAATTATCCACGATTGGCGTAATATTGTGTGTAGTATATATTTTCATATGTTCCGGTCGGATTTGATGTTAATCGAGCATGCAAATACATGTGACGGCTTGCAAAGTTTCAAAGAAACTAACAAGCAAAACTAAACAGACATAATTCATTATTATTTAAATATACGTACAGTAAAACAACCTGTTTAAACTAAATAGTGTAAATAAACTATGTGAGATTTTTATTTAACTATGTATATTGTACATAAAATGTATGGAATTGCACATACTATTTTGTCATTCATTTATGAATATTGTTTAGATTGGTTCATTAATGATACATGTTATTTGTAACCTGAAGTAAGCAGCAGTAATTATTAAAACTTTATTTATTTAAGTGTTACAGTACCTCATTTGTTTACATTTTAATTACTTAATTAGTAAATATGTTTAATTGCAAAAAGAATTTTGCATAAATATTATGTACAATAAATGTTCATTTAGTTTCACCAATATTCTTTGTCTCTCATTTACTGTATTCACATGTACTGTATCGGCCTCATATCGGCCAGATTGCTTTCTCAATATCGGCATCGGCATCGGCCATTAAAAATCCCATATCGGTCGACCACTAGTTGACGTCATCTAGATAGAGAAAAAGCATCGTTCGTCTATCGATTCATATCAGCGACTCAGAGTCGACTCTTACTTTTAAGAGACAATAACTTTGTATACGGTGAACTTCCATATTTAAAACTTTGCAGGATGTTTTCGTTCACTTAAATCTATGTTACACACTACATGAAAGGTAATTTCATGTCAAAATTCCATAATAGGTGCCCTTTCAACCGTATGAACTGACGCCGATATCTATGGACTTTTAAGGTAATCAGCTTACTTTCCAGTTCACTTTGTTATATGCATTTATTTTATTTCAATATCTAAACGTTAGTGTGAAGAAAAAAAATTAAAAAACTTTTAGATATCAATCTGCATATGCAAGGGATGTTGGTAATGCTCATCTTTGCTTGCTCCTTTTAAGTTATATTGAGTAAAACAGCTAATTTTTCACGTAGCACATACAAAAGACCTGAACTGGAAGCGATGTGATCTGTTTTACAGAATACGGAAGTTAAGTTGCACATAACCCCTCTTGTAAAACAGGAGCTGTATGTTTACGAGTCACATATTTGAGGTATAAATAATCACATTCTCGCCTAAAAAAACTCACTGTGACGCAGTAGTATTTATAAAAAATATGGTGGATTTGCTCGACCGTCATGACAGTCACTGCAAGAGGAGTGATTCAAAAGGTTAGGACTGGTAAAAAAAAAAAAAAAAGATTTCTCGATTTTAAAGGGTTAGTTCACCCAAAAATGAAAATTAAGTCATTAATTACTCACCCCCATGCTGTACCAACCCCGTAAGACCTTTGTTCGTCTTCGGAACACAAATTAAGATATTTATGATTAAATCTGAGAGGTTGATCACTCCTCCATAGGCTCCCTAAGGGAATTTTAAATATTATAGTACTGTAGTACCAACTGACTCCCACGTATAGCTAGTTTACAGCATTAGTTGAGAGATTTTTTTTCCTTGAGAAAACTTGTCATGTACCCTATAGCCAAAATAATTAATATCGAATGGAAATTATTCGGAATCTAATCGAAAGCTTGTGAATCAAAATCGAATTGAATCGTGAAATTTGTGTCAATAGCCAGCCCTACTACAACAGGTGAAAAGGTTCCAGTGCTGATACTTGGTGCATGACAGAACGAAAGACATGATGTTAGCAAACTGCATGATTTGTATTATCTTAGAACTGTACATTTTGGACATTACTTTGACAGTCACCTCTGTACTCTAAATTGTAATGTAGAAACATGCATTTTCTGTAAAGCTGCTTTAAAACGATATGTATCATGAAAAGGGAAATACAAATAAATGTGAACTGAATTGAACTTTCTGGCTCTTATCACAGTACTTTTCAAACTCGGAGCACTTAAGAGAAACTTCAAAACAAAACAGCACATTCTTTCAGCTACCCACATGATGAGCGTCAACAGGCCACAATACAGTCCATTCGTTCTGAACGTGCTTCTCTAAAATCACAGAGGGAATTATTTGATATGTAGCCCTTCCAGTAAAAACACCCCACCCTTCTGAATGTTCAACTGTCACGGGAGTTCAACATTACACTAAAAACATCTCAAATGTTTGATTCAACGAAAATCACGCTAGGCTTGGCTCTCAGGTTTGTTTTGACAGGAGAAACAACAACAAAAAAAGTGACATTTCTGACATTTCTCACAGGATGTGCACAGCATTGCAGAGTTTTACTGGGAAAGATGTCGATCAGAAAGAAGGAACGTAGAAAACCATTTGACTGAGAAAAATTTGACTATGACAACTTTGCACTTCTTAAAAATTCCCCGGCTGCCAGATAGTCAAACAACCAAAACGGAGTTTTCAACGTGCCTTTGAAAACATTCAGCAATTTCGGCAAGTAAGAGTAATTTTTCATGTGTCGCACACCTAACAACAGTCAATCGAAGGAACAAGTGAACATTTGTTCTGAAGGAATGCGAGGTATGCAGGAGGAGGGGGCTTCGTGGCGGAGGAGGAATCACCAACGAGAAGAGTTTGGTCGCACTGATCAAAGTGATGAGCCAACATAAATACTAACTAAAAAAAGCACTGCGACTGCAGTTTTCTGATAACCACTTTATGAACCACTCAGGGTTTTTTTTTTTTAGCTTAAATGGACACATTGTGGCTACAAAAGTCTAGAGCAGAAATTCAACGTGACGTGCATTCAGAATGCAGAGCAAATAAGCACGCAGATGAGTTCCTGTAGCGTTCCTCTTGGCTGAATTGTAGATCATAGCTAGCGTAAATTAACAGTCAGGGAGGTGAGCAGAGCTGTGTGATGATCAATCTCTGTGCAGACAGACTGGATCCATACATTTAGAGGGTCAGTGAGCATCTCCTCTGCTGAGAGGGAACAGGGCAGTGTGGGAGAGAGGGCAGGTCAAAAGCATGTGCTTGTGGGAAGTGTCACGGGGCTGCTTGACAGAGGGTGGTGTGAAGTATCTCATTTATCAGTGCTCAACCAAACAGTTTAACATTTGAAATAAAAGCAGGTAGAATCCTTTTTTTAGGCAGACTGCACTGATTGAGCTACTGGGAAAGAGAATTAGCTGCTCATATTCAGCAAATATCCACCAAATCTCCGGATTATAGAGATTACTCAATCCATTTGTTTTGCTGGTATTTGTGTTAAGTTTCCGTAGTCAGCAGCTGCCACACTTTTCAAATAAAGCATTGAAGTTATAATACAGTTGTACAAAAGCCTCTTTTGAGAATGTTTTTTTTCCACCACAACCCACTTCCTGTAATTTTTTGGCAACATGTATTATGTACAAATTACAAAAATATGCTAATAAAATGAAAAGCTAATAAAAATGTCATTTTAATTTGTGTAATTTTGTGTATGTTCACAGTTATAATCAAGCTACAGCAGGATTTTATGTAGTCAGGCTAGTGTTCATCTGTCTGTATATATAAGTAGGCTAACACAAAGCACATTTGAGCAACTGAAGGATTAAAATATGCATTTTTCTGCATCACCTCCACCTTTTTGAGGCATGCACACAATACAGAGGCAAACTAGAGTTTAATTAACGCAACTACAATCAGTTTATCTACATCATCGTCACTATTCAAAAGTTTGGGGTCTGTACGAATTTTTGATGTTTTTGAAAGAAGTCTTTGATAAAAAATACAGTAAAAAAATAGTAAAATTGTGAAAAGTTATTACAATTTAAAAGAACTGTTTTTCTATATATTAAATTGCAATTTATTCATTTGATGGCAAAGCCGAATTTTCAGCATCATTATTCCAGTCTTCAGAGTCACATGATCCTTTAGAAATCATTCTAATATGATTTGATAATCACGAAATGTTGAAAACAGTTGTGCTGCTTTTTATTTTTGGAGAAAACCATGATCCATTTTTTTCCAGAATTGTCTGATAAACAGAAAGTTTAAAAGAACAACATTTATTTGAAATATAAATATTTAAAATGTATAATATAATGTATAAATACAAATGTATTTACTTTGATTTAATGCATCCTTGCTGAGAAAATAAGATAAAATAAAAAATTACTAACCCCAAACTTTTTAAACAGTAGTATCGGTTTGTTAGTCCAACATTGCAACAAAAAAAACAGACTGGAAAAATAATAAGGATGGGACTTAAGTGTTTAAAAAAATATTAATTACTGACTGAAGTATGACTGAAATTAAACCTTCAGTGTACATAAACATAATTTGGCAGAAATAGCAAATCTATAGTTACCACACTTGTTTAGCCATTTTAAGTGGTGAAATGCTTTTTGCAAAGAATAAAAACCATCATAATTCCCTGCTGGTTTGGCTATTCTTAGATGGGAAAGTATTTAAATGTGTACAGACCACAAAACATAATTGGCCAGCCACCATCTATACGCCACAGCTCTATCATAAATGCTGTTTTTTTTTTTACTGTGCATGACTATATAATAAAGGCCTTTCATTCTTTCAACTTTTCTCTAAAAGGAAGGATCTAACATGAACATCATCTTCTAGCGGTTTCCAATAATGTAGAACAGAAACACATTGTTTCCCATAAAGCACTGTACCTTGAAAAAGCAAACAGGAATAATCAACAACAGACTCTGTGTATCATGTACAGTCATATCTATAAGGGGTGTGTGTGTGTGTGTGGGGGGGGGGGGGGGTGTTTACCAGAAGGAGGCAAATTTCAGAGATGCCTTGTGCAGCACAAAAGAAGCACTCTCAGCAGGGTGGCCAGGAGTTTACCCATGGCATCCTGACAGACGTGGCACTCCTCCAGTGATGGGAATGAGGAACACTAACACAACTTCTACATCAGTGTGGGCTGACACGACTGAACCATATGCACATTTAGAAGAAGCTGATACGTCATAAACAGCCATACCACACAATCAACCACAGCTGAAATGCGCCAAAACGCTTTTGGAAGCATCTATAGTAGCAAAAGTGAAAGCTGCAGTCCGTAAATTAACAGCTAATAAGCGAGTACATCATTAATCTGTTTTCTTATCCTGAATCACTAGGGTACATCTATAAGAAGTGTTTATATTCGGACTATTTTAGTCTGGTTCGGGTCGTACCACTGCGGAGTAGCCCAGTATCTGCGTGACTCGTCATAGACATAAACAGAGAGAAGTAGCTCCGGCTACATTGTTCTGCAGTTCTGTTTATTTACCGCTAGAGCACCAAAAGTTACAGACTGCAGCTTTAGGTAGAACCTCACCTTTGGAGTGAAAAGTCTCCTTTAGGCTCAGCAGCACGTCAGAAAACTTGCGCACATCATTGACGAGTTGCATGATGTATTCAGGGTCTCCTCCTGGGGCGGTGATGGTATGGTCCAGGCCCATTGCATTGAGGGGGTTCGTCTTAGAGCTGCGGCCCATTTCTTGTGTTTTGTTGGACCCGGGTGACAGGGACACAGGGATGTTGGGCTGGGAGAGACGAGCACCGCTTGCCAAGCGCTTATTCCCACTGTTGCTGCCCTGACGGAACATTCCAGCAGCCGCTTCTGCCGTTACTGAGCCGCGTCAGCCGCAGATCCAAGCGCCCGCCTGCCAGTGGAGAGCTGAGGGCACTGTGGGAGAAAAAGCTAATGATCATTAACAGCTAAAGTAAGCACACAAAGACGGTGGAACCAAATATCAGGTGCACCATTTATAAACGTGTGTAGAATGTAGAGTGTATGACCGAAATGTTTCTGAAATGATTTATAAAATGTACACACAAAACATTTAATGCATCCCTTGTAAATCGCAGTTAATCTTCAATTCAAGCACAATGTGTAGTACAAGGTCATGATAATCAATTCCATGTACAGAATGCCCAGAAATATCTCTTTATTAAGAAACATGTATTATTATTATCAATATTGAAAACAGTTTATGCTGCTTAATATTTTGGGGTAAACCGTGACACACTAACCGCAGTAATGGCTGCTGAAAATTTAGCAATAACATAACAATTATGTAATAATATTTCACTGTATTTTGATCAAATAAACGCAGCCTTGTTGAGCATAAAGAGACTTCTTTCAAAAACCTTATTGTTTCCAAACTTTTGTCCATTATTATTTATAGATTTTTTTTCCAATAAATAAATAAATAAATAATTTTGGTGATGTCATTTTCCCAAAGCAGTTAAAATGTTGCTCTTTTGCACATATAATTATATTAATGCATAGTCCAATTTATCTTTGCATTTTTTATTTAATTGGTATATAAGAGCGCAAAAAGGTTTATGGATTTTAGATCTGGGTTAAGTGTATTTGAATTTAGTTTGGATTTTTTTTTTTTAACATCAGCTAAAAGACATCGAACCATTTATAAATGCATCAAACTATCTAAGTTGCTTTTCTAAGCAAACAGGAATTTTCATTTTAAAACCCAGCACCTGGTTCCACAGCACCTAAAGTGCTCTCTTCACTATCATTATGATGATCAAGGAACAAGCCCTCAGACTACCTGACCCCATTATCTACAAATGCATCTTCCATTCATTCACATGTCATTTTTGTGGCCATACACTGTTTTCTTGAGCTCTGTGATTAACGTTACGTGACTGCTTTTGTCTACACGTGACGCACGTCTGCTGCAGAAGAATGCGAGTAATGCACCGATCTTTATCATTTAAAAGGGGGCTTGACACCTGCCAATCAAAACTAACCATCGCGCTAGTGTTCAGTGATATGAGAGGAAATGGACAGAAGAAAAAACACGGACATTGGGTGGGGTATGACAAGCTATGATTTATGTCAGACATAAATGTTGTTTTGGCTTGAAAAGTTCTTAACAGAGCATGAAATCAGCATCAAATCACTTCTGTATTATTAAAATCCTGTATATAATTTAGATATTTTATTTTCCGACTGTAAGAGAGCACATATGATTTGACGAACCTAATAACTAATTGCTCTCAATACTGTAACTGTTTCTCCACTTCATAGCTGCTTTACGTTAACGTTACACTTAGCGCTGCTAGCTAACCACTTCACAATTACAAATCTTTAACAGTTGGTTGCTGTTTACAGCGTCTCAGACAAGTGGCACTTACTTGAATAGGTCATTAGGAACATCATACCGCAGAATTATGAAGGTAAATCCTTTGTAAAAACATCAAATAAGCTGAAATGAGATGCTCGCTAACGGACCGCTCTTCACATCACAACTGACTAGAGAAAAACTTACTGAGTGACTGACTGACTGACTCAAAACTTACTCACGTGACCTCAAAGCCAACTTCCTATTGGCTGGGGAGTGCCCTGAACAATCCGCTTGTTTTCTTCGTCAAAATTACATGTGCTGCTCTGACTGTAGTACAGTGATGTAGATAGAAGTGTACATAAATAGTAAATAGTTTTATTTCTGTTAGAGATAGAATAAGGGTTTATATGCTAGTCATAAGGTCCAGCATATAGCAGGAAAAAATAATAAGAAAGACTCGAGGAGTTTTTTTAATTCTTGTTTTTTTTTATAGAACAATTAAAAATTACACCTTATTTAAACTTTACATAGTAATTCAATGCCAACATGTAAATAATGTTAGTAATGCTCCACTTCATATAAGACAACAGTTAATGCAAAGCTGAAGCGAAATTACAAATGAACAAATATTGGCAGTAACGGAATAACAAATTGATTTTCAAAATAATGAAAAAGATTAAACAATAATAAATAACACTGATAAATGTACAATATAAAATAACATTATATTTATTTTCAAAAATTTAAACAAAGCATAAAATTTTACATTCTAATAAATAGAAATTATCAATAATATAAGACTTTGGCACGAAGAGCTAGATTGCATTATAACTGGAAATGATGGGTGTAATGGTGGAATTAAAGTCTATCCTGATTATTGATACATCACAATAAAGAGGAAAAACGTTTCTAAAACAAAAACCGTACGTACCAAACATGTAGCAAGCAAAAGAAAGTACTGCGCCTATGGAGAATGACGTGATTCTGCCGACACCTTGCGGCTGAACGTTTCACTATATAGCCTATACATCCGTGTTTAAGTGTGCATGCGTGTGTGTGACTGTAAGGTGTGCGTATGTGTGTTCTTAGGGATGTGTACACTTATAGAAGCTCTCGGTTAACAAACAGTCGTGCTGTGAAAAAAACACAGGAGGAAATCCACTACGTGGGTCCTTCGTTGCCCGCCGTCGCTTCCTGATTGGTTTTATAGTGAACATGGCGGCTGTTAGTAAGCATCTGACAGCCGGCAATTTCTCCATCGCAGGTGCTGTGCTGTTCGCCGTGTACGTAATTAAACAAAGACTATCTTCGGAAACTTATGGGTAAGATCATTGTTTCGTTTGCCTGTTGCCATTTATACCCGGTGTCCGATGTAACCTCTTCGACATTGAACATCGTGGGACGCATTCATTTATTCAGAGGTTAACATGCCTCTTAGTTAGATTGAAATTGTAGGTGATTTATTTTAAGGCTTGTTGATTTCTCATGCTTTACCCACGTGTTCATTTATAGAGAGAAAGGGCCATCAAAACCACTGTTGGAAAATGATGTAAGTATATTCCTTAGTCTCTAAGTAGTATGAAGATCGGAGTTTGTAGTGTGTGTATATACATATTTTTTTCTTCCTTTTTTTCAGAAGGATAGAAAGACAGACAAGGCTGCTGTGGACAGGGTTTTCTTCAGGCGCATTTGGCATATCATGAAAATCCTGCTGCCAGAGACCTTTTGCAAAGAGGTAAGTATTTTTTCTATTATGTATTTATTTTTTGTTTCCACTGGCTGTGTGGTCTAGGTAAAATATATTTTTTATATAGGCTACAGTAATCATTATTGGTTGTTTTCTATCCTAGTCAGGATATTTGCTTCTGATTGCTGCCATGCTCATGGCCAGAACCTACTGCGATGTCTGGGTGATCCGTAATGGGACCATGATTGAGAGGTATGAACATTTTAGATCTTTGATCACATTTGCCATATGCCGTTATAGCTGCATGATCACAATTTCCCATTATTTTTTTTTGTACTTCATAAATTACTCCTTAACATTAGGGGATGTTTTTGTATATTAATCTCACCCGATCTTGAATAATGATTATGAATGTTTATTAGAGTTTTTCCTATATTTGTTGTATTTGTAGTCCAGTGTGTTTCTCACTGGTATGAATACATCTGGGTGCCGTTGCCAGTGGAACATGCCTGATCAGTTAAATGCTGTCTATCCTGTTTTTCTTGTAATGTGTACCGACTACATGCACTCAATGACTGTTATTCAAAGTGTGTGTGTGTGTGTGTGTGTGTGTGTGTGTGTGGTTTGCAGTGCAATTATTGGACGCTCGACAACTGCTTTCAAAAGACACTTGGTCAACTTTATGACAGTCATGCCTTTTGTAAGTGGACTAAACTTTGCACAATTTTAAACTTTGTCCAATTTGAACTGTGTTCAAATTAGCTTGACAAGCTATTATTCATATCATTTATAGGATAATATAATGTTTAATTCATTTCAGTATTAAATATTTTAGGCTATTGTTTAATAAAGGGATCATAACATAGATCCTTTGTTCTAGTTATTAAAATGTAGTTAGCATATAATAAACAGGGTAATTATGCATTATTTAAAGGTAATGTATTTACATATTTTAGTACCTTTTGTTTTTTTCTTTAACTATGTATTTCATATAGATTTATTTGAGAAAAATGTTTTTTTTTTTGTCTTTTTGTGTGACTCATCAGATATCTCTAGTGAATAACTTCTTAAAGCTGGGACTCGACCAACTGAAGCTGTGCTTCAGAGTAAGACTGACCAATCAACTTTACAATGACTACCTGACGTAAGTGATTTTCGTCAACTGATGAATGATGCTTAAATTGAATCCAGCCTTATCATATTTCTGTTCTGTCCATTTTCTGTTCATATCCATTTTTAGTTAACTCTATTAGCATTTTTCCCCTTATACAGTCAAATACAGAATTCAGGGTTGTGCCATTCAAAATTCAGTTTCATTTTCCAAAAAAGTAATTAAGTAACATAATTAGTGAAGTTTTGGGGAGTAGCGGAATATTATAAAGCATTACTTTTAAAAGTAACTATTATAAGTGAAAGTCTTCACTAGAGAAGCAATGCTGTATGTTTTACAACACTATATCTTACAATAGGGGGTTCACATACTATCAGATTGGCAACTTAGACAACCGCATTGCCAACCCAGACCAGCTGATAACCCAAGATGTGGAGAAGTTCTGTAACAGTGTGGTGGACCTCTATTCCAATGTTAGCAAGGTAACACAGAGCAACACTCACTCTGTTACAGCAAAAAAGAACACATTCTTGGTCATTCTGAACCATATATTAAGATGTCTTCAGTTTGAGACTTCCTGATTCTTTTTCTTTTTCCTCCAGCCTCTACTAGACATATTAATCTACATCTGCAAACTCAACACAGCCATTGGTTCTCTTGTAAGTGTCAGTTTTAAATAATTTACCAGTAGCGTTGTGTAAGGTACTCTAAAAAAGTAATTAATTACTAGCTAATAATTACATCTTCAACGGTATATTAAGGCATATTCGGACGGGATTTTACATGGAGATGTGGGGTAATTATTACCAGGGCTTCTCAGTGATTTTAGTCCAGTCCGAATGTGCCATCTCTGTATTGATTACGGACAATGTCAGTAAAGATTACGGCGACTTTTACCTTCTGGAAAAAGGTCTGAAAAATGATCTCAGGGAATGCTAATCCTGTCTGAATGCGAATGTTGTATTATCTTAACGCTCCTCATGTGTTTTTTGACCTACCTGACATGAAAATAAAACATGATCCAAATAAATAATATAAAATTGCATAAATTATTCTTGAATACTGACCTAAGTATTTAAAGGAAGAAAGTTACATTTAAAACATACGTTTTAACACTTGATGTTAAAATATGATTTTAATTCCGCTATGGTTTTATATAGAATTTTTCTATAGTCTTTACAGTATTTCATGCAATCATAATAGAAGTAACTAATTAAATTACAGAAAAATTAAGAGTTATCCCTCACTTTATTTTTTCGAGGGATACCGTTCAATTATGATGATTAATTACTTAGCCGGTAAACAGTGTTAGGTGTAATTCATTACTAATTTAGTGCCTCAGTCCCCACGGTGTTTGAAGCATCTTCCTGCTCCTCTGTAGGGCCCTGCTTGTTTGCTGAGCTATCTGTTGTTCTCCGGTCTGATCCTGACCAGACTGCGCAGGCCGATTGGCAAGATGACCATAACCGAGCAAAAGTATGAGGGGGAGTACAGATATGTCAACTCTCGTCTCATCACTAACAGGTATGTATATGGGCCTCCATCTCTTTGTCTGGCTGTTTGTCTCCTGAGGTATTTTTTGAAGAAAAACGCATGATTTCTCCATGTTATTTCAGCGAGGAGATTGCGTTCTACAACGGCAACAGGAGAGAAAAGCAAACCATTATTGGATCCTTTCAGAAACTGGTGAGGAAAAATAAAAATAGCTCTGATATCCGTTATCTAATCCATATACAATGTTAGTGAATCTTTCAATCAGACTTCTTGTTTATTTAGGTGGACCACTTGAATCGCTTCCTACACTTTCGTTTCTCAATGGGTGTCGTGGACAGCATCATAGCCAAATGTAAGCAGAAATAGCTTACTACTGAAGGTGGCAGCAGAATGATCCAAATTAAACTTCAGCAAGGTCAACATGGATCAAATTTGGCCCTTTGTACTGTTTAATGCATGTTTCAGATCTTATTGTGAGCAATTCATTTGTACAAATAATTTCTTTCTAAACCTCAATCCAAATGTACTTGATGTAGTATATGATAGTCATGTCAAAGTCAAATTCAGGTCTGGATCCATTTTTTTTTCTTTTTGAAAATGTTTCACTTGGAAATATGTCACATTATGAAAGTAAAATAGGCTGAAAATGGCAATGCTGACTTTAAAAGTAGATTTACTTCGAGTATTTTTAATACAGGCCCTAGTATGAAAGGATCATTGAGATAAATTTAAAGAATCTTTCATGATAGACACATTTTCTGATGATTCTCTAGACATAGCCATGGTGGTGGGTTACCTGGTTATCAGTCGGTCGTTCCTGGACCTCACAAACCAACGGCATCTGAACAGCTCATATGCTGAGCGACTGGAAGTGAGTATGAATGAACACAGACAAAGTAATCCAGATAATATATTGCTTGTAATCACTGACCTTTGATCTCTCCAGATTTAATTGTCTTTGGAAAATTGCTTTATTGGGTCAGTAAGGATTTCCTTAGATAAATGTTTGCACAGAAGATAGAAGTTATTCTGTGTTTGTTTTCCGCTGCAGGACTACTACCAGAGTGGGCGGATGTTAATAAGTTTGGCACAGGCCCTGGGAAGGATCGTCCTGGCAGGCAGAGAGATGACCAGACTGTCCGGGTGAGTGCTCTGCCTTCAGTACATTCATTCATTGCTTGGTCCTCATCCCATCCATCATCTCTACACTCGCTAGTGCTCACTTACCGTCTGTCTTTTATCTGCTTTTTAATAAAGGGTATCAGTATAAGTGTGTTTATCTGGAATCTGAATCCTTTTATTAGGTTCACTGCACGAATCACAGAAATTCAGGATGTCCTTAAGGAGCTGAATTCAGGCAAATATGAACGGACCATGATTACACAGCAAAGCAAAGGTCTGGATTATTGTGCGTTGTGTTTTTTGTTTTGAAGCATTTTATGAATTTGGGACATAGAGATGTCTCAATGAATTGTAAACTAATAATACCGTACAAATGCTACTTTGCAGTAAAATGCTCACCAAGGCTGCATTCATTTGATCAAAAATAGAGTAAAACAGTAATATTGTGAAATATTATTAAAATTGAAAATGTCTATTTTGATATTTTAAAATGTAATTTATTCCCGTGATGCAAAGCTGAATTTTCAGCATCATTACTCCAGTCTTAAGTGTCACATGATCCTTCAGAAATCATTCAAATATGATGCTCAAAAAACATGCATTATTATTATTAATGTTGAAAACAGTTATGTACAATTTGTTTTTCAGGATTCTTTCATAAATAGAAAGTTCTAATTCATTTATTTGAAATAGAATATTTTGTAACATTATAAATGTCTTTACTGTAACTTTTGATCAATTTAATGCATCCTTGCTGAATAAAAGTATTTAAGATTTTAAACTTTTAATTTAAGATAACCCCCCTCCCCCCCCAAAAAAGTAAAAAAAAAAATATATATATATATATTGGCTTGAATTTTATAAATATATATATATATATATATATATATATATATATATATATATATCCACAGATGCAGCAGTAGAGAAAATCCCTCTTATCCCTGGGAGAGGTGAAATCATCATCGCAGACAACATTATCAAGTAAGTTACGTACAAACTAAACAAAACATCAGTCAAGCCATCATAGTTAGCTACTTAGCATTTATGCGTTTGTGTAATCCTCAGTTCCAAAGACCTATATGTTTATTTTTCTGAATGTGGACGTCATGTCTGACCAGCGGATCATCAGTGTTTCAAGTTGAGCTGTATCCTTTCATCCACAGGTTTGAACACATACCTTTAGCGACGCCCAATGGAGACATTCTCATCCGTGACTTGTCTTTTGAGGTAACTGCTCCATAAATAAAATGTTTTTTAGTTTAAATTTGTTATTTAGATTGTATAACAGGGTTTTGCGATCTGGTTTTGGTAATTACCATCTTCTATCCTAACATGAAGGTGTCATCTGGGACAAATGTGTTGGTCTGTGGGCCCAACGGCTGTGGGAAGAGTTCCCTCTTCAGGGTGCTGGGAGAGGTCAGAGCTGTTCTTCAGCAGAATTATGTGTCTTTACAAACCTCAGTGTTTTTTGTTGTTGACTTTCTTTGCTTCCCAAGCTGTGGCCTTTGTATGGAGGACAGCTCACAAAACCAGAGAGAGGGAAGCTCTTCTATGTTCCTCAGGTGGGCATTTTCACACTGAGGTCTTTCATGCCAGCAGGTTAAATGTGAAAATGTTCTCCTATATATTTTCCAGGTTCATTTGTTTGTATTTTTCTTCAGAGGCCCTACATGACACTGGGTTCCCTCAGAGATCAGGTGATTTATCCAGACACACATGAAGACCAAAAGAAGAAAGGAACATCTGATCGGGTGAGTTTTATAATCAAATGGACAGCAAAATTAGATGTTATGTGATAAAGGGATAGTTTGCCCATAAATGAAAATTCTGTCATCATTTACTCACCCTGATGTTGTTCAAAATCCATAAGACTTTTGTTTATCTTCAAAATACAAATAAAGATATTCTTTATGAAATCAAAGAGATTTCTGTCCATCCACTGAGTCCATTCCATCAAAACTTTGTTGCTTTAAAGAGATTATAAAAGAAGACAAAAGAAATCCATATAAATCAAACGGTTTAATCCAAGTTTTCAAAAGAGACATGATCGCTTTAAATGATGAACAAATTCAATTTACTTTTATTCACATATAAACATTCATGAACAATGCACAAACATAGAGAACGGTTGATGTGCTCTAGGTTTGTGCGTTGATCAGTTTTTTATATATTAAATCTATTCATCCTATAAAACCATCGTGTCTTCAGAAGACTTAAACTGCTCAATTCATATAGACCACTTTTATGATCTCCTTATTAACTTTTTGTAGAGTAAAAAGTTTTGGAGTAATAGACCTTCAATGGAGGGAAGGAAATCTCCCAGATTTCATTTAAAATATCTTCATTTGTGTTTTGAAAATGAACAAAAGACTTACGGGTTTAGACTTTAGATTTGTTGGTGAACTATCACTTTAAAACAGTAACGTACTTAAAAATAAAAGTTCTGTCATTATTTATTCACCCCCAAAAAGCACAGAAAGCACCATAAAATGTGTGCATGTAACTTGTATTTTAAGTTTGCTTCTCAAACAACACTATCATATGAATTCAGAAAGACTTGAAATATAGTGTCTAAAAATGATATAGACTATTTTTATGTTCTTTGTTTGGAGCTTGACAGTCAACTTTCGTTTTATGAAACCGAACAATGAATTTAGACATTCTGCTAAATGTCTCACTGTGTTTCACAGAAGGAAAAAAGGTTTTGATGAATAAACATTGAGGAAAATTGTAATTATTGGGTGAACTGTTCCTTTAAGGAATGTACTTGAGTAGTAAACTGTAGTGTTACTGTTATTATATATTGTGTAATTGTCAGGTGCTTAAGGAATATCTGGACAATGTCCAGCTGGGACATATCCTGGACAGAGAGGGCAGCTGGGAGAGTGTGCAGGACTGGATGGATGTCCTTAGTGGCGGAGAAAAGCAGAGGATGGCTGTAAGCTCTAATTCTTGCATTATCTCTTTTTTAAAGTAGGCATGAAATGGAAGTTGCCATAGTCGTTTCTCTTTTCTTCCTTATTGTGATGTATATTCGAGTGAAACGGCTTTTCGAACAAGAAAAAATGTAGGGCGGGACTTGATTTTTGTCCATCGGGAATTGATTGGATGGTTGTGGTTTGCTATTGCTCTGATGACATGTGAGTGACAGGTTGTCCCGCCCTCACACCAGTAAACACATCATCAGAGAAGAGAAGAGATGATATGTTGCTCCAAGAGGGAGGGGAAGTTATTTTGATTAAAGATTATGAGGACACATGCATAAAAAAAGAAATATGTGAAATATAAATAATTTATAATAAAAACAAGAATTGTCAATTTTTATATCATGGTGACTTTAAACCTGAAACATCACTCTCTTTAGGGTGAGACAGAGACAGATATTAATGTGGCCTGTATAAGATCAGAAAGCCCAAATGTTCATATTGAGGAACTTTTATATTGACTCTATATTGAATTGCACAGATGGCTCGTCTGTTCTACCACAAGCCCCAGTTTGCTATTCTGGATGAGTGCACCAGTGCTGTAAGCGTTGATGTGGAGGACTTCATCTACAGCCACTGTCGAAAGGTAGTCATATGTCATCTTATTCACAATGAATGCAAAAATGTTTGGGGGGGGAGAGAAGTTACAGTGAGCCAGCAAGTGGTCACCCTACCATGCTCATTTCCTGTGACAGAAGTGAGGAAGTCAGGAATGTATTTTTTTGTTCCTGTGGGAGTTTCCATCAGGAACATCTGTCTCCCTGAGCTCAGCTGGAATCATCTGTTTTCTCCTTTAGGTTGGCATCACACTGTTCACAGTCTCCCATAGGAAATCTCTATGGAAGCACCACGAGGTACAATCTTGCCTTTCATCATAAAGTTGGCAGGATTCATCAGAAAACTGAAAGTACTAAAATAAAGTAAAACTGAAAAAGTAATGTGCGGTGAAGTCTTAAAACTCAAGGTTTCTCTTTTCTACAGTATTACTTGCAGATGGATGGAAGAGGAAACTACGAGTTTAAATCCATCTCAAAGGAAACAGTGGAGTTTGGATCATAATAATAACTTTGGGTCTTATTCATGAGCAAATCCTTGCGTAAATCATTACATTTTTTTCAGTGAAATTTCTGCAAGAATGGTTTTACGCAGAGATTTGCTCTGCTCGTGTTATGAATGAGGCCTATTGGTACTAAATGTGGATCTGAAGCAATATTCTGGAGTTCTCTTTATATTATAAGATGTTAAATATAACTGCTTTTCTTCGTCCGAGGGAAAGGATTGTAACTCTGTGGATAAAGATCTCTCAGGGAGAGGTTATCTGTGGTAAGGAATAAAACTGGGTTTGATATTCTTTTAAAAATCAAGCATTTGTATGATAAAGTAGTGATATTTGTTGTTGTTACTTGATTTATGTTTGGAAATAACACTGTTGCATGCCACTGGTACAATAATGAGTTCATCATAACACCAGGGAAACTGTTTTATTTGAGTGTAATGAGCTGTCTTTCTGAATTTAATTTTATGGAAAATTAATTTTAAGATATAATGAAGCTTAATAATATATGTTTGAGAACCTATTGGATATTTATATGTGTATACATAGTGCCTTACAGACATGTTTTACTGAATTACAAAACATACAATCAAATCTGTGTGATTATTTAAAAAGAAACCTGGAATTAATTTTAATCCCACATGTTTTTTTTGTTTGTTTTATACATATTTGGTTGGCATTCACATATGCACAATTGTTTGCATTTCACTTTATTTCTTGTTTCAGTTCAAAGTCTTTAATAGAAAAAGACACGACTTTTCTCATCCTTACTGTAGCTGACCACAAGGGTGAGCTACTGAGACGAGAATGCAAGAATATTAAGCGTCTCTGTTCTGTTTAATTGTCAGATAGTGTTGCACAAGCTTTCCTTGTCATTTGGGATTTTTGTTTGAACAAAAAGTATCCTTTTAATTCTCAAATTGTGTTTCACAATCTGAACAAGTTTTTTTTTTGTAGTTATTGGGGATTTTTGTTTAAACAAAAATGGAAAAGAAAAAAGGAATCACTGCCCCCAAAGAGCATATTCTGCTGCATTCTTCCTCATTTTTGATTGTGCAACTCCTTTTACACAAGTCATTACACAGCATAACTCAATGATGCCACTAATAACTTAATTTATTTAAAGTTCAATGAAGTATAAGTTACATTTAAAAAAAAAAATTATGCACATTAATAAATATTTTTCAGCTAGATATAAATCTATATACACACAGCAGCTAATACCCATATATTTCTAAAGAAAATAATAAATATGGCAGTTTAATAAACTAATACACTGTTCTATTACTTTATAAAAAATAAAATAAAAGCAAAAGTCTGATATGTATAACATATCGTGTAGAGTTAGTGTTTCATAGAAACCAGTCCAGTGCTGCACTGCAGGTGTGCTACGCACACACCGGTCCCTCCCAGCGCAAAAACGGTTACAGTCCAGCTGTGCGTCCCGTTTTGAGCTTGATCAGCAGAAATGGTGGATTCCTCTCTAGACTATGGTTTCCTTGGCCGTAATTTTTTGTCTCTGTGCTCGTTTACAGCACACCACAATCAGAACGATTACAGCAATTACAAAAGCCAGAATAATGACTGCTCCTCCTCCAATCACAACAGGTTCATACTCTATGAAGAAAGAAAAAAAAAAAGAGGAATTTTATTCATCATATTACAACAATAGAGTCTATAATGAATAATAGTGGAAAGCTTAGCTATATGGCATTTTGGCCATTTTAAATGCCAATCTGACACAGAATTTAAGTTATTGCTCAAATCCAGTTCATGTAACGGTTCTGTGCTAGTTTGTATGAAGGACCAGTGATGAATAAGTTCATAGAAATCAACTATTTGTATTGATAGTTTCAATGGTTTGGATTTTTTTTTTAAATACCATTTTCAACAAAACTTTCAATTTAATGACTTTATAAAATGTTTTTATACACACACAAATCTAAATCATGAATTCACCATTTTTTTTAAATTAATTCATAGATAAAACATCATCAACCTTGGATTATTGGTTATATTTTTTAATTATGGATTTATTTTTATTTTTTTTATGAATCTTTAAAAATATATAGATTTTATATATTTAATTTAGTCCCACACAACTAGATGAAGTCAGTTGAGCCCAGCTGTCTTTCCCTGGTCAGTTTCTGAATAATGTCAGAGTGCATCATCCTCCCTCCTCTACTCTGCAAGCTAACCCTGAGCTGGCCTCTTCATGCTTAACAACCTTCCTGTTTTCCAAAACACAGGAATTCTAGACAACTAAATCTTTGAGCAAAACTTGAATCATTTAGAATACTTGGATGCCTCTTTGTCGCCTTCCTCTGTCTCTCAAATGAATGCAACATCCCAGTAAAATTCAGTAAGACAAAATTGTGAAGTCTTGTTTAAACTTACCCTCAAAAGGGGTCTTGTGCTCCTGTGCCGAGCACTTGGGGAGGCTCCACTCTCCGAACATCTTGTCTCCTTTACGGGAAGGGATATATGCAGCCACGCTGAAGCAGTAACTCTGACCCTCATCTAGCCTAAAATCTGCTCTGCTCTCATCCACAGTTCGTATTTTCTGTAAACAAACAAAACAACGTGAGAATTGCAAAGTCGGAGGGCATTTAAATAAGAAACGCATGGCATTAAATCTTTATTAGCATCTTTGGCTGGTAAACGTGCCGACACTCACTTTTCCCGTGCTTCCAGCCTTGTTGTACGTAATCTGGTACTTGAGATTTTTCTTAAAGATGTCACGGATGTTCAGAGATTTGCCATTTTTGTGCAGAGCTGTGATGAGGTCATGTATGATCAGCACAATCTTTTTGTCCTCACTCATCGTCAACGTGAACTTGGGTCTTCCAATTAAAGCTACAGGAACAGATCAAAATTGTTAGAACAACTGCTTTAAAGGGTTAGTTCACCCAAAAATGAAAATTTAAGTCATTAATTACTCACCCCCATGCTGTACCAACCCCGTAAGGCCTTCGTTCGTCTTCGGAACACAAATGAAGATATTTATGATTAAATCTGAGAGGTTTATGACTGCTATATAGGCTCCCTAAGGGAATGACACCGGACGGCCCAGAAAGTCATTAAAGAAAATGTTTAAATATTCCATGTCGCAACAGTGGCTCAACTATAAGTTTATCAAGCGACGAGAATACTTTTTGTGCGAAAAAACAAACAAAAATAACGACTTTATTCGACTATTCCTTTTCTTCCTTGTAGGCCTGAAACGAGACTTCAAGAGATTTCCACGACGCACGCGCGAGAACTTAACTGAAGTAGTTGAAGGAGATCGCAATTCTCGCGCATGCGTCGTGAAAATCTCTTGAAGTCTCGTTTCAGGCCTACAAGGAAGAAAAGGAATAGTCGAATAAAGTCGTTATTTTTGTTTGTTTTTTCGCACAAAAAGTATTCTCGTCGCTTAATAAACTATAGTTGAGCCACTGTTGCGACATGGAATATTTAAACATTTTCTTTAATGACTTTCTGGGCCGTCAGGATTCATTCCCTTAGGGAGCCTATGGAGGAGTCATAAACCTCTCAGATTTAATCATAAATATCTTCATTTGTGTTCCGAAGACGAACGAAGGCCTTACGGGGTTGGTACAGCATGGGGGTGAGTAATTAATGACTTAATTTTCATTTTTGGGTGAACTAACCCTTTAAATCAACATTTGTTGAATTTCGATGAATGAAGTAATATTTTTGAACTCTAGCATATTCTGGTATGCAGGTTGAGAAAGCATGGTTGGACACTCACTGTCATTATAAGGGCAGAATGTCTTCGACCTGGTGAATGGAGGCTCCACATGGTCAGAAGTCATCCCGCGCAGGGACTCTGAGAGCACTTCAGCGTTATAAACCCCCTTTATGTCTAATTCATTGGTCAGGTCGCACTCGGTCTCAGTGGTTTTGATGCAGTGAGGGTTTCTCTGTTTGTCCTTACCAACTCTGAAGAGAAAAAACATGTTGGTTAGGATCACATGCCATAGGGTTTCATTCATGTGTACACATTTATATTATTTTGTGTTGAATGTTGATCACAAAAGAATATTAATAGAAAGACACCAAAGCAAAGTCATCCTGGTTAAATAAGATATTAGTGTACTTGCCTTGAAAATTCAACTGTATATGTGTAATTGACAGGTTTAGGTCCCCATGATAGGATTGTTTTGAAATTGTAAGATGACCACGACACATTTTTGGCTTTGGTAAGCTTGCCCACTTGCACTGATGCTAAATGAGACAAAGGACACCAGTCAGAACAATACATTATGAAACACATCATTCTGCTTTCTCTGGTTTTCATTACAACCAAACCTTGAGATACAACAAAACTACTCATCTGAAGTTCACAGATATAGGCTACTACTGCGCCATGCATGCTGTACTGTACAATACTATACTACAGACTGCCATACTAGTAAACAGTACAAGTAAACAGTTTACATTTGTATTCGTTTACAGCTGCTGATGTTTTTTTTTTTAAATAAACATCCATAAAACCCAGATTTCTTACCTGGGGATCCGTTTACGAGAGTAAACCAGGCAAAAAGTGCCGAAAATATTACAGTCATGCTGTCCATCGTTAGTGATAGCAATTTAGGCGTAAAATATTGAATCCAATGAATCCCTCTGAGGAGCGTTGGTCAATCAAATCTTCCACTAATGAGCCGTTTTTATAGTGAGTAAGAACTCTCAGCTCTAGTGCTGTTGCCAGCCACAGAGGAGACTCGTCATGAGTCACAAATGTAGCTCCGCCCCTTTCTTAACTTTGGGGTTTTGTCACTGGCTGGGCATCCAGCGTAATGCGCACCTTATTACCATATATGGTTATCCGGGTACCGGTTTCATGAAGATAATCCAAAATTCAAGCTCACGTCTTTTAGAACTTTTGACAAACGCTAATAGACGTCTGCATGTAGGCTATCTATGCTAGTTTTTTTTTTTTTTTGCTATATCAGCGGGTAATTTAGTCATTGCACATTTCTGTGTTGTTTTAACTGCATTTAGGCTGTGAATTAAGATTACAATCTTAATTGAGTTTAGTTGTGTTTAGCTAACAATCACCCAAACAGATTTATTTGCAATGCATTTTCAGTTGTAGCCTAATATAAATCGTTTAAATAAATGAATACATGTGATTCTTAATAGTATGATCTGACTATGTGAAGTGAAAAATACTTTGTATATTAGGCTTATAGTATATGCACAATGCAAATAATAATTTTCCCCATTTTTAAATTTCCATGAGAAGCAGGTCTTCTCAAAAAGGCTTTTCTTTCAGTCAGAAGTTCCACTCGTGTGTCCTTCCAGGGAAGATTCAGTCTTAAGTAACTCTGTGGCAAAGAACTGAGGAAGATTTGTAACCACAGTTCTGTTAGCCTTGGCTTGTTCATGTGCCTCTCTGACTTCAGTTCATCACATATGTCTATGAGAAAACAACTTAGTCAACCCCAATAGGCAATAAATATTTGATTTTGTGTCAACCCCGTTACTTGAATTTACAAGCTTTGGTAAGGAGATAAAAATGCAGCAAAACTGGGCCCGATTTGATGGAATTTTTTTGTGGATAATTTGTCAGATCTTAAACATTTATCAACATTTATCAAATTTATCAACTTGCTCACATGTGCCAAATAGTGATCTATTCAGCATTAAGGGTTTAAAAGCAAACCAATATGGCATTTCTTACTGATCATTTTATTCTGTGATAATGCATATCACTGATTAAAGTTGTCATGAAATGGAAGTTGCCATTTCTTTTTACTATATTCCGAGTGAAACGGCTTCTAGAACAGGAAAAAATGCAGGACGGGCTTGATTTTGTCCATCAGGAATTGATTGATTGGATGATTGTGGTTTGCTATTGGTTGATCTCATGTGAGTGACAGGTTGTCCCGCCCTCACGCCAGTAAACACTTCATCAGAGAAGAGACGGCACTGAAGGGAGGGGAATTTATTTTGATTAAAGATTAAAAGGGCACATGAATTTTACAAAAATAATGATGTACATAGATAAATCATTTATAATAAACAATGCGTACATAGATAAATCATTTGTAATAAACACTGCAATATTCCATAAAAAATTGTCAATTCTAAATTCATAGTGACTTTAAGCTCTGATTATTATGAGGCTGCAAAGATAAACTCACTGGTTTAATAGTTGAAAGAAGGTTACGTCCGGTGACCTAAATTCAAGTGTTTAGAGTAGAATGTGCATTTGCAGTGTCACTTTGTTTATTTAGTGGTAAACATCTGAAATACTTCAAACTGTTTGGGTAATATTGGAATTTGCATCCTGTGACTGTTTAATTCAAATTTAAGTGGAAATCCATGCAGTCATGCATGCAGCGTGACATGTAGCATAAGATTGAGGTAACCTAGTTGACAGTCAGGCACAGAGACATTGGTCAGACAGTCTAAATAATGTGGGATAAACTTTCATGAAGTAATGCCATAATTTGAGATGATAAATGATTGTAAATCAGATTTGGGGCTTAACATGGCAAATAATGGGCTTAATATTGGTGAACTGGAAAGCCAAGAAATGTAACAATACACAAACTGAAGTTAACATTTACCCAAGTTGACATCATCAAGCTCAACAAGCTTTCAGTTTCATAACCGTAAATTTGTCACAGCAATGACTCTGCTAGAAAATATCTCGTCACATGCGTGATCAATGTTTTTTAATGATTATGTCACTTTTCCTCATTAACTGTTGCATCAAGAAATAATAAAAGTCGTTTTCCGGTAAACTGGAAGTGGTTGGTGTCGCAAAATATCTTATGTTTTTATATCATTCACTGGTCATTTTTATGTCATTTTCTTGAATCTAAACTTATTCATTGGAGGTAAAGCATGATTCTGAGGTGGTCGTTGTTAGCATATGAATATGAACCTACCTTGCTGATTAATCATTTTAATCTAGATTTATATATACTGTATATATATATATATATATATACTCTGTTTTCAATGGAATAGGAACAATGTTGCCAGAATGAGGCAACTATGGCGGATGTCTGTTACACTGTTTGCATAATGGAAATAACAGTTCCTTTTAATAGGGTGCTTTACAATTTGTCTGATACCACATTAAAAAGGAACTGGAGGCAATAATCAAATTCATAAAACAGCATCACAACGAAAAAAAACATTATGAAATTCAACTGTGATGACAGAGGGTACTGTGGTGAAACATTGCTTCTGGTTTGATGGGTGACACTAAAACGAGCAACAATCAGTCTGAAAAAAGAATGTTTTCAAAAAAGTATACCGTAATTCCCTCATGGTTGTACTGGATTCTTGTTTTTACAGCTGCTACTAATAGCAGACTTTTTTGGACTCTCTTTAAAGCAATATTTATGTCCAAAATGTTTCGTTGTGTGAGAGATTTCGGCAGTCTATTTTTAATGCCCTTAAAATCATCATACTTTAAATACTTATAATATTTCATACTAATTTGGATCATTTTTATGACCAATTGATGAGTTGAATGGTTTCAATCTATTTACATACATGTACATTACATCTATATAACAGAATAAGATTTTACTTAAATACTTAAAGGTTTAGGTTGAAAGTACAATAAGCAAGACATCTTCAAAATCTGTATTTGAAAATTAATTCAAACAGTTTTCCATTCGTGGAGACGCAATAATGTACAAGTGTGGCAGACGTGTGGTGTACAATTTCCATGACTTTACCGTCCTCAAAGTATGGTCTCAATTATTTGTATGGAGTAAGAAAACCAGCCTTCATGGGCCGTCGGAATTCCATTTATGGTCATGAGCCTTATATGGAACTCTTAGGAGTGTGACGTGCTTCTGTACAACATGTGTCGCCTGCAGTTTGAATCAACATCAGCATATCTACAGTATAAATGCGAGTGTTCCATACCACTCTGCTTAGATCCAACAGATTTATACTAAAGCAAGGGCTTTAGCCAGATCTACAGGCTGGGTTTTTTTCGAGACCGCAACCACCCAAAACACCAATGCCCTATCACACATTCAGAAATCCTAGCAACTGCATATGCAACGAAGTTTTACAGACTCAAGTACCACTTGTATATTTTTTTCAAAATCATGGAAAAATATACTGTGTAGCACATATTTTTACTGTTAAAACAGACTAGAGGAAAACCAATTCTCTAAAAGGCCAAGGGGGGGGGGGGGGGGGGGTATGGGGTATTGTGCTCTGAGATTAAAGGTAAAGCCTTTGGCAATTGGCATGACAGAAAAAATGGCCCTAACTCAGGCTTAACAAATGTGTCTTTCATTGTGCAGAAAGAGAACATTCTTGAATAAAAATAGAAATGAAACATTTTAGTGTGTTAGAATTTTACCTAGCAACTGGCTGTGAGTAATGCATGTGGGTGAGTTCATTTTGAGAGCACTACAGATTTCAGAAAGTTGTTAAGGTACTTTCTACTTTACAACTTTGTCTAATTTGCATATCAGAATTAGTAATAAATAGTATTTACCTAGAAAGAACACAAAGGTCAACACAGTAACACCCAGGTCAATATAAGGTGTTTGCAAAGTTCAGAAGGTATAGCCATATATTTTAAGGCTTATTCTTGAAATGTGATGTGTCATCACCATTCATTTTCTTGAATGAATCTCTTGACTAACAACTTACTTGGTAACTTGTCACAATCTGAGAAGTGTCATACGTTTCTTCAGAATGTATCTAATCAAGCCTGTGGTGATGACTGCAGGCCAAATGAAGGTCTGACTTAACGCTTAGAAAGCTGTAAGTTCCTCAACCCTCCACTGCCTTGTCCTTCCGCTGTGTCCGTTTGACTGCCTCGGGAGGTTGAGCCACAAAGTCTACTCCTATACTGACTAAAAAAATAACTAGAGCTCGATTTCTATTGTGTCATTTCACGCTGAGTTTGTCTCAACAGACGGCTCACATGACAGCTCAGTAGAACATTCTCAGACACCCGCTGACGCCCCCACTCCCAATCCCACCCCAGGAGACAGGCCTGCTAAACACAATTCCTAAGTATAGGAATTTAACAGCGGAGGGAGGAAATTTCTCCCGGAATCCCAGATGTCCCCCAGACTCCTACAAGTCGGCCTCCTATCCAGTATAAACACGCTATCACCACTCACACAAGTGTAATGATCATACTAAAGGATCTCCATGCCTGGTTCAGACCATTGTGACAGGTTACAGTAGTCATATAGTGACTGTAGGAGGTCTCCGTTTAGGATAACAGGAAACAGGGAACACGTGGCTAGAGCATTAGTTCAAATTCAGAGACACTGAGTGGTTGCCTGTCCTCTTCTGGCTCCAGGATATTACTGATTATTCCTGTCAACAGTACCAGTCTGTTCTCAGTTTTCCTCTTTCCTCTGGATAGGGATACAGCCGGCTGGTGACTGTCTCTCTATGTCATTTAGCTGTCCATTACATGATAAAACGTGGTAAGAGTCTTTACGGTTTTGTGCCATTCAGAATTGAATTGAGAATGCCTTTTAATTCCAAATCAATTCTTGAAGCAAACTGAATGCAGCACTGTAATTAATATAAATGGATGGAAGTATTATGGAAAGACTGATGGATGGATGGATGGATGGATGGATGGAGGAATGGATGCATGATGGAAAGACTGAAAGATGAATGGATTGAGATGAATGGATGGATGGATGAATAGAAAGACTGAAGGATGGATGAAAAGACTAAAAGATGGATGGAGGAATGGAGAAATGGATGGTTGGTTGGATGGATGGTGGAAAGACTGAAAGACGGACGGACGGACGGACAGACAGATAGACAGATAGATAGATAGAACTTTCTGGTAAAACTCTCTTCCAATGGCCACTAAGGAGTCTTAAAATCAATCCTTGCAGAAAAAAAATTATTGCAGTTTAAAAAAAAAATAATTCTCTTCAAATACTTACTGGAATTATCATCAATCATGCAGCTCCACACCCTTCTTGATAAATAATCTCACATTTTTCTAGCACATTTTGTTCACCCATGTAATGTGTAGTTCCAGTAAGCCTCCAAGAAATTGGAAATGAAAATACACTGATTTGAGAACAAAACTCTTTTCATTTATATTTGACATACAACTTTTTGTAGGACTGTCTGTCCTGGCTAGATGGACAAAACTAAATTTCAAAAATATTGCAGTCTAAGAAAGTCAATTTCCGAATTTCCCAAGCTCTCATGTGGATCGATCCCACCCCTGCAGGCTGGGAATCATTCCCATTTTACTAACGCCATGATCCATTCACTCGAGGGACTGTTCTTTTTATAGAAAAGGAACATGCAAGGGTAGAGAAAACTTTGCCCTTTCACTTGATTTTTCTGTATTATCTCTGAACCTGCTAATTATTCTCAGTATACAACAGCTGTTATGAGATGGGAGTCACTGATGAACACTGTCCGGTACAACCTCCACATTCCTCAACATTCCTGCTGACTGAAGAACTCTGGTCTTCATCATCATCAACATTCAGATGAATCAATGTGCTGAAATAAAAACACTCATTGATTACCAATGGACATTGTTAACGTAAAGAGAATGTCATGCGGTTTGCATTAAGTAATGTAAATGTATGAGTTTTATCACTTGACTTGGTCACTTCCTTGTGACCCTCACACATCACGCAGAGTTTGGTAAGCAGATCTATAGCCCTCATTAATAAAGCTAAAGCTACAAATGCTGATGCTTAAGTACCACTTCCTCTTTCCCTTGAATTGTTAAACATTTTTTTGGAGATTATTAAGAAAACACGAATATATTAATATAGAATATTAGGGGCTTTCGCATCAGGTAGTTCTAGGAAATTTTCAGACTTTACACTATTGCGTCTCATAACCAATTCAGGTGATAAAGTGCGTCACAAAAGACATGATATATGGAAACTTTATTAAGACTTATAGATTTATAGCAGGACTTCTAGCTTCTGAGATGCAATGAAAGTGGATGGTGGAGTCAAGCTAAAACATCACCATAAAGTATCATACAATTTAATTTGAATTTCTTGCTTTACAGATCTCCATTCGCTTTCATTTATGGACATTCTGCTATAATAACTCACTTTGTTTTAGGTGAGATTAAAAGTTTGCATAACTTTCAAAGTTAGTATAGACATCATCTGCACTTGAAGATTTCATTCCAAGCTAGCTTTGACTAAACACGTGATGCACATGCTGTGGTTCACTCTGCACTCACTGAGCAGAGCTGGTATTGTGCAGAGCAGATGTGCTCGCTGTGTTTTCTCATTCTGAAGTGATGAAATCCCATTTTGGCTGGAATGTTCATGACTGATTACCTCACAGTTATCAGCAGTTTTGTGTTGGCTTTACTGATAAGTTTAATGTTATTAGTGGCTTCTACTCTTCCTGAACAACTGGAAATCATCCCGTAAAGCAAAACATGGTTATCTCTTTCAGTTACGCTTAAATCTTTAAAAGAGCCTTTATATTGCTATGTGAGTGCCACCTTCTGGTTGTTATGGTATACGCTCATCTAGGTGCCACCAACTGATACGGTTATTTTAATGGTAGGCTACAGAGATGATAATCATAACACTTAGATGGTTAATTTTGGAATATTCACGGCCTGAAGTGCGGAGCTCTGAGGATGTGTAATAATGATGATCTGGGCAGCAGGACCATAGACGGGCAGGACACTCGAGTGACTCGGGAGGGTGTATTTCTGCGACTAGTCAGCAGGCGTCTCTGCAGATTCCCAAAACGATTCCCACTTGTTTTTAAAACAAATAATTTTGATCTGTTTCCCCTTTTCTCGTCGCTTAAATTAAATCACCCGACAAGCACTTTGCCGTGCTGATGCAGTTTTTTTTTTTTTTAAGTTTATTAAAGAAACTTTTGGGAACACTTTAGTTTAGGGTCCACATTCTGACTGTTAACTATATGCTTATTAGCATGCATATTACTAGAATATTGGCTTTTTATTAGTAGGCCTACCTATAAAGCACATGTTAATGCCTTATTCTCTATGACCATATTCGACATCCCTTAATCCTACCCAATACCTAAACACAACTAACTACCCATAAGCAGTAATTGAGTTTAAGGCAAAAGAAAAGTCATAGTTAATAGTTAGTTATTGGACCTTAATCTAAAGTGTGACCAAACTTTTATACAAGCTTTAGTTACATCACAAGAACCATAATTAGCTAATTGCTAGTCGTTTGTAGGCGGTATTGGGGAAGGAACATTCTCATGTTAAAGAGCAACTGATTGGACAGAACCTGCAGTTCAGGATGAGTCAACAGTATTTTTGGTCTGTTTCTTCAGAGAGAAAGACTTTATAGGGCAAAACAGTATTTGGTCAACATGGAGTATGCTAGCAGTACAGGCCAAAGGTTGGGAGTAGTTTTTTTCTTAAAGACAACTTTTATTAAGCAAGGATGCATTTTTAAAAATGACAGTGAAGACATCTATAATGTTACTAAAGATTTCTAAAAAGCTGTAGGGGCCTACTTTTTTATTAATTTTTTATTAAAGAATCCAGAAAAAAAGTATCACAGTTTCCACAGAAATATTAAGCAGCATAACTGTTTTCAACATTGGTAATAAAAATAATAGAAGTTTTTTGAGCAGCAAATCTTCATATTAGAATGATTTCTGAAGGATCATGTGACTGAAGACTGTGGTAATTATGCTGAAAATTCATCTTTGCATCACTGGAATAAATTACATTTAAAAATATATTCAGATATACTAGTTATTTTAAATCGTAATATTTCGCAACATTATTGTTTTTACAGGTTTTTTTTTAATCAAACAAACGCAGCCCTAATGAGAATTAGACTTCTTTCAAAAAAATTATCGTTATTTTTTTTAAAACTTAACGACCCCAAAAGGTTTGAATAGTATAACGTTGAATGGTACAGATTAAAACTCTCAAAACAAAAAAAAATTATTTACTGAGGTCTGCATTTTTAAAAAGAAAATATTAAAATACTTTAGAGTTGTGACAAAGAGCAAGCCATTTTGCTTGTGCATTTAATCCCATAAAAAGTGTAAAGCAACACTTCAAAACATCACTTTGTTTATTTGAGCATTTTGTCCAGTTCTCAACCAATGGTGTTGGGTTTAAGGTGGAACTATCTTGTCTGACAAATGGAAGATAAGGGGAGTGTTTAGGAAACACGTTAAAAAACAACCATTTATGCTCTTCCATTTAGAGACACTAGCATCACAGAGACTTGGGATTAATTTAGGGAAAAACAGACCACACAGACGTGTATCTAAGGGTAAAAGACAAGGACAAGCTCTTGGCATCATAATGTACTATTCCCACATCTGACAATTCAGCGCCAAAGGTGGAATGGAATAGAATAGAATAGAATAGAATAGAATAGAATAGAATAGAATAGAATAGAATAGAATAGAATGCCACTTTATTGTCCAGCCAAGGCTGGAAAATTGTCTTTGAAAATATATGAAATATTATAGTTTTAAGCAAACAGTGCAAGCTGTCCTGCACTCACAGAAATCCTACCCTGGCTTTCAGTCACCTCGGTATAGAGGCGACACAGAGAAAGAGGAGTGACAAACATTTTCCAGCCTCGTTCCCTCGGCATCTGCCTTGTCCAGCTGAACGCTAAGAGGAACTCTCTTTGAGCCACGAGTGGAAAGTATTCAACAACAACAACAGCAAAATAACAATCCAAGCATTTACTTGTATCCATGCCTGCTGTGATGTAAGTATTCACATACTGTGTGTGCGTAAAGCTTGAATGCGAAGACTCCTTGAAAGGCCTGGAGATTGCAGAACGGTTGGCAAATGTGCAGTCCAGCTTTTGTAACTGAAGAGGAACAGCGCATGCCACAGGCAGGGGCGTAGAATTTAGTAGGGACGCTAGGGACGTGTCCCTACCAATATCCAGTGACACTGATATATCCCTAGCAATAATTTCGATCGAAACTTAAAATATATTTATATTGATGTCCCCGTCCCCACCAATTTCAAAATCAAACCTACGCCACTGGCCACAGGCATTAACATTTTTCAAGTTTAAAGTTACTTCAGTGTTTTCACAGACTGATCTTGAGGTTTGTGGTGCAAAATGATAGTTTTCTCTTTGAGGCTAACATATTCAGGCATACATGAGCTCATACCTTTATATTTTTCATTTTTGATATTTATCTGCTTCATGTTTCACAGCTCAAAAAACAGCGTTCATGTAAAAATCCCCTAATGAAAGTTAAAGAAATGATTATCTTCTGTTAAATGCTTTTCCATACAATACAAAAAAAAAAAAAGAAAAGAAAAGATCTTTCAGGTTCTGTTGATGTCTTCAGCAGATGCCTGCCCTGCAGGATGGTCTTATGTTTTTTTTCTGAATTTCATTCGTAATTTTCATTTGAAATCTCAGCACAGCTTTTTTGTTGCGATTTCACTTCACTAAGTTTTTTTTTTTGAGTCACTTGGAGACCATATGCACTCATGAGTCATGACAAATCATAATTTAAATGAAATAGTAAGATCACATTTCATGGTTATGTTTAGGTTTATGTTATCTTATGACATATTTTTACAGTCTAATTTCACCATATTGTATGAACTCAGAGTTGTCTAGTATTAAATGAGATTATTAGACTTTTTAGCCCCATTCATTAAGTGAGAATAGCATAAAGTGATCTTTCCTTAGTCTGCATTGTTGTAAGTGCTATTTACCTAGATACCATTGCTAAAACGTTTTTGTACAATAAAAACAGCAGGATACAACCATGTGATTAGTTTTAAACAAAGCAAGGTATAAGGATAGTTCAGCCATTAATAAACATTCTGTCATTTACTCACCTTCATGTTGTTCCAAACCCATCTTTCTGTGTAACACAAAAGATATTTTAAATGTTGAGAAACAAAATGTTTTGGAAAACCACTGAGGGATAGACATTTCTCAAAATACTTTCTTTAAATTCAACAGAAAAAAAAGACAAGAGGTTTAGAATGACATGAGGGTGACTAAATGACTATTTTCAATTTTGGGTGAACTATCCCTTTAAAAGGACAGGGAGCAAAACAGCAGTACATTTCTGTAGAAATTCCCACCAGAACACACTTGGAAAACTACTAACTTACTGTAGTACTCAAGCTCTTCCCAACACAAGAAGCTTTCGAACTGCTTATAGAGTAACATTTGATACAAAGGGAGCGTTGCTAGGAGAAACCTGTGCTGTTCTGTCAGACTGTCTAATTGAGTGCTGCATTATCAGAGCCAAATTCCACAGGCACACAAAGCAGGGATTATTCCCCATCAGGGTGTTTGCGGGAAGAGGTGGGGGTTTGGTGCTTTTCTCACGAACCCTTTATACCAGCCAGTCCTTGTCCTCCAAGCTTCAGTACTGCTCTGAGATCAGAGAGACTGCTGGATGTGTTTTTTTTACTTTACAGCTCTGTTTCCCTTTCCCTTCTGACACAAGGCAGCATTCAGACTCCCTCATTCCCGCTTGTCCAAACGCGAGGGCGCATCATTTCCAGAATGGTTCAGCAAAGATAAGATTCCATAATGGTGGAGCGGATCATAAAAATGACAGGTTTTCATCTGATTTTTTTTTTCTATTGAGAAAGCCAAAAAGTTTTTCCATTTAACCAGAATGACAACAAAAAATTAAAAACTTTATTCATTTAAAAGACAAAACAAAAGAGCCATTCAAGAGGACTGCAGTCTCTATTGAGTATTACTGGCAATAAATACAAGATGATTGGGAAGAGGGGAAGGGTAAAAGGAGATATGAGTTGGTCCTAACATATACAAGGGACTATGGCACAATTTAGCAATGTCTTGTTTGGTCAAATGAATTAAACACAGGAAGTAAAAAATACACTTAAAAAAAAAAACCTTAAAAAGCAACAATGCTTAAATTGGCCTGGGAATTGTTGAATCATTCTGGATGTGTACTGCAGTCAGTTTGTGAACTAGAAATCTGCATAAAATAAATGCTAGAAATTCCATTGCTAAACCAAATCATACACATCGGAGCCTGATGCTCAAAATGAGTTTAAATCTAGGGATACAGATTGTGGTAAATATGTCATGAAGGACATTTGGCGAATACTTTCACTTCTCTAACACATCTCAACTTTTAAAAGGACCAAACTTTTAAAACTATAGTCTATTGTCTATCTACCTAATAAAATACTGTATAATCAATAGAGGAATGATGATATAGAAACACTCCTCTAAACATCCGTTTCTTGTCATATAAAAAAAGGCCAGCGAGGGAAAAAAACAACTCGCTCTGTTGATGGAAAGATCCAAAAATATTCATCTGTGCTGTAAGCCTGCAGTTTAATAGTCAATCCCATGGTCATAGGGGGCTCTGTATTCACTGTGGTAGTCTGCCTGGTACTCATCCTGATACTCCCCTTGGTATTCAGCCTGGTAGTCGCTGTCGCTGATCTCGGAGCCGTTGGTGCCTGTGCCCTGGCTGCCATTGCTGTGGATGGTGGGCTCAGTGGGGGAGGAGCAGTATTTGGGATCGTACACCTGCCTGCCCAGCCCGTACACGCTCATGCCCTTCTGAGAGGCCACCTTGTTGGTGCCCATTTGCAGTGAGATGGTGGAGTTGTCTAGAGGCTGGACAGCCACTTTCTGGTCGAAAATATCCCTCCTGGTGCCAGGGGCCGACATGCCAGCCTGAAAGAGAAGAAAGGGTGAATAAAGTCAAAACTTACAAGTCCTAGGATGTTTTAATTGACAATTCTTTTTATGGAATATTGCAGTATTTATTATAAAGGATTTATCCATGCACATATTTTGTTTAATTCAGTCCCCTTGTAATCTTTAATCAAAATAACTTCCCCTCCCTCTTGCAGCGACATCTCTTCTCTGATGACGAGTTTTTCGGCACGAGAGCTAGGGATGACGAAAACAAAAAATTTTCTTGACCGACCACCGAGCCTCATTAGCCGGTTGAAACCGGTTAACCGATTAGTTTAAAATATGCCACGCTATTTGAAATAACAGCCATTTCGAGCCGCGGCTGCAATTTCGCAACTCTGTCGCATCTCTCTCTGCCTCCCGCTCACTCACACACACACACACCCACACTGCCCCGGCGCCGCACTTCCACTCACGTCACTTTTTTAAAATCCCCTACAGCGCGAAACATGAGTCCCGCAAACGCGGCGCCGAGGAGCTTGTATATAATCGGAGGACAAATGGCTCCTTAGTTTCGAAATGGTTTGGGTACAAGGTGATCACGTTGAAAATAAAGGTGTTAGTCTAGCGTTAGAAGCTCATTTGAAACATTGCAGCGTCTCATTTAAGAAAATGACAGCTCCGAAGAGACTCCGCTTAGTTTGAGGTAACGTTATTGCTAACAATAATAAAGAAAGATGATGATCATCATCACCTTATCTGTTACCGCTGAAATGTAGATGTAATGTATTTCTACAGTATTACTACTGTATAAGCACTGTATCACACAAGTTGCAACTTACTGTGTCATTCTTTTTGGTGAAATGGTCCCACACACTACGTTTCTTTGCACGCTTCATCCTGTCGTCTGCCCTGGCTCTAACCTCTAGTGTTTTACCCCGTAGCCTTTACTTTTCGCAAACCTTGTGAGCGCGTGATCCCAAACGCTGTGACCTCGCGCCAAATGTTCTCTTACGAGAGGTTCTCTCGTATTGCGTAAGCTAGCTTACGCTACGGGAAAGATTCATCTTTTCTGAGAAATTGAAGCCAAAAAAATGATCCTATAATTTTGTATCCATTGTCAACGCAGCTCAGCTGCAGCAGACCATGAACAGCTAGCTAGCAGCTCATTGGTTCGCTCACAGAGAACTGCTTAAGCCTATGAGGAGACGCAGATGAACTCTCGGCCAATGAGAGTCTGACATGCTCTCATTGCGTCAGAGCCCGCCGAAACGGGCGTGGTCAGAGAGTATATCTTGGCGTCCCAGGCTGTCAACTCTGATTTTTCATTTCTTCAGCGAGCTACACGCATCTGCTGATCCTGAGAGAAGCTGCCGTCGTTGAAAAGGCAACTCTAGCGAGCATCTGGGAGACTGAGGAAGCCGGCCATCTTCACCACCTTCAGCCGTCCTGCGAGCTAGCGCCATCCGACGGATTTGTATCCTTTTTACGAAAAAGCTTCCTGTATAGTTTTGTATCTAAAAGAGCGAGCGTCTTTTTAAAGATGTCTCATAAATTCTCCTGCAGTTCTTGCCACGCTCCCCTCGAGATTGGAGACCGCCACGTCATCTGCGCTCTCTGCCTCGGATTGGAGCACGCCGAGCTCGCCCTCGCCGATGGCGGCTGCGATCTCTGCGAGGAGATGCCGTTGTCGACCCTGCGGGCTCGACTTCAGGCCACTAAGGTTGCTTCCGCGCCGCCTCTGACTTCGCCGCGGAAGAAGAATCGCCGCTCTCAGAGGCCGCCGGAACCCCAGCTAGAAGCGTTTATCTCGCCGGAGCCTGTCGCCTCCCGCTCTCCTTCTCCGCCGCTTCCGGATGTACAGTTGCCGCCGAGTGGCCGCTTTGTAACCTCCGATGACGCCGCGGACATCAAGGAAACCTGTTCGCTTCTCGCTTCAGACAGTGAGGAATGGTCCGGTTCTCACGCCTCCTCGGCCCGAGAATCCTCTGGGACCCGCGCTGGAATCGAGGAGGAATTAGTGCGCCTCCTTTCACAGGCCGTCGAACGCCTCGGACTCGATTGGTCCCCTCCCCCCGAGCAGACCATCAACCGCATGGACGGCAGTTACTTCCGCCAGCGCTCAACTCCCGTCACTAAACGGGCCGCGCCCTTCCTGCCTGAACTGCACGCGGAACTCACGAAGTTCTGGAATGCCCCGCTCTCTGCCAGAACTCGCTCTGACTCTTCCGCCCCGCTTCGCGTTGTGGACGGAGCCGCAGAAAAGGGGTATCTCTCCATTCCCCCTGTAGAGGACCTGGTCGCCGCACATTTATGCCCGCCTTCCACAAGATGGCGCTCATCACCTGTGCTTCCCTCTAAAGCCTGCAGAGCGACTTCGAGCTTTCACGCCCGCGCTTACTCAGCCGCCGGTCAAGCAGCCTCTGCACTCCACTCCATGTCCGTCCTTCAGATTCTACAGGGCGATTTACTTCGTGAATGGGACGAGAGCGGAAAAAATCCCCCCTCAGTCGCGGATTTAAGGAGCGCCACGGACATTGCCCTTCGCGCTACAAAATCTGCTGCGCAAGCCCTGGGGAAATGCGTGGCCGCCATTTGTGTGTCTGAAAGACATCTTTGGCTCACACTCGCCGACATGGGAGATTCTGAGCGCGCCGCTTTTCTCAACGCCCCGCTCTCTCCATCCGGCCTCTTCGGATCTGCCGTCACGGGTATCGTCGACCGTTTCTCCGAAGTGCAGAAAGCTTCCCAGGCCATGAATCTCTTTCTGCCTCGTCGCGCTAGCTCCTCTGCAGGCCGCTCACGTGACCAGCCTCCTGCACGAGCCCCACCCCAGCGCCCAGCTCAGCACAGCCAGACTTTTCAGCGACGCCAGGGCGGCCGCCCTCGTTCACGCTCTGACAGCCGCCACAGACCGCCGCCTCCCCGGGGGCCTCGGCCTCGGATCGCGCTGAAACCTGATCACTCGAAGTCTGCCTAGCACAGCTGAGAAAAAGACGGCGCTCTCCCGCCGCGGCCGGACCACCGTCAAAGTTTCGCCCTCTGTTAGTCCCCGCTCACGCGGCTACTACAGCAGTGTACACCGCCATTACCAAGCCGGTCTCCCTTCCCGCTTGCATGAGCGAAAACGCCGTTTTCACGGCGACCCAGAGAAATCTCAAAAAGAGCTTAAAAGCCTCTTGTGTAGAAAATGTGCCCACAACACTGTGTTCACTCATACACAAAAGCACTTCAGTCCCCGTGTCTCACACAGAGTCCACTCTCATAAAGCGGTTCCAACCCGCTCGAGTTTCAGAGTGCATAAGCGCGCCCACGAGCCCGTGTGCGCGTCCCCCCTCTGCTCACTCTGTTACACGGCCCATAAACTCCTCTCTGAGTGTAAGTCCCGCTGTCATAAACAATATGAGCGCGCTCACGCAGCCTGCTATGTGCAACGACGGGGACCATGTAGCCCCTAGCGTTACGCTTAAAAGCGTGGGAAGCTATTCCGGGAATTTCCTAGTGGGTGCTAAACACAACAAGGCTAGGCTATCGCTTACAGTTTCACCGTCGCCCTCCACGTTTTCGAGCGCGGCTAGAAACTACTGTGAACCCAGAAGCAGTGACGCTGCTCCGTTCAGAGATAGCAAAACTATTGTGCAAAAGGGCTATAGAGAGAGTTCCTCTGTCTATGAGCGAGTCGGGGTTTTACGGCCGTTATTTCCTTGTCCCCAAGAAAGACGGCGGCCTCAGACCAATCTTAGACCTCAGATTTCTGAACAAAGTTCTCATGAAGAGACCGTTCAAAATGCTCACGATCAGAAAACTCCTTGCGCACGTGCGCCAGGGGGACTGGTTCATTTCACTAGATCTGAAGGATGCTTACTTTCAGATTCAGATAAATCCCCTTCACAGGCCATTCTTACGTTTCGCCTTCGAAGGCCAGGTTTATCAATACACCGTCCTTCCGTTTGGCCTATCCTTAGCACCCCGTACATTCACGAAGTGCATGGATGCGGCGCTCGCCCCCCTCCGGAGTCAGGGGCTGCGAATACTGAACTATTTGGACGACTGGCTGATTTTGGCACAATCACAGAGAGAGCTACTGTCTCATCGTACAGTTCTCCTCGACCATCTGAAAGCTTTGGGCCTCTCTGTCAACTGGACAAAGAGCGCACTACATCCCAGTCAGACTATCTCCTTCTTGGGTATAGAGCTAGACTCGGTCACGATGACGGCTCGTCTGTCAACACAGCGCGCGCGCGCCGTGTTCAGCGTCTCGCCGCATCTTTTCAGATGAACAGACTCACACCTCTGAAAACTTTTCAGAAGGCGTTGGGTTACATGGCCTCAGCCTCCGCGGTGCTCCAGCTGGGGTTACTGCGCATGCGCCCGCTTCAGTTCTGGTTGAAGAGCCGTGTGTCTCACCGTGCGTGGACCACGGGCCGCCAGCTAATAAAGGTAACGCAGACCTGTATCACAGCTCTGCAGCCATGGACTGTGACAGAATGGTTTCAGCGGGGTGTTTCCATGGGGACCTTTTCTCGCCGAAAAGTCATCTCGACAGACACATCCAACACGGGTTGGGGTGCGGTCTGCGAGGGCTCACCGGCCTTCGGCCCCTGGTCAGCTCAAGAGAGCCTCTTCCACATAAACTGTTTGGAGATGTTGGCAGTCGAGAACGCGCTCACGCGCTTTCTCCCGCGCATTCACGGTCACCACGTGCTGATCCGTTCGGACAATATAGCCGTGGTCTCCTATCTAAACCGTCAGGGCGGAGTCAGATCCAGGAATCTCTTCCGGCTGACAGAACGCATCTTAGTTTGGTCTCACTGTCACCTGCTCTCGCTCAGAGCGACGCACGTGCCGGGCCATCTGAACGACGGTCCAGACAGTCTGTCCAGGAACCCCATTCCCCCCGGGGAATGGTCCCTGCACACTTTTACAGTTCAAAAGCTATGGCGGATATTCGGCAGAGCAGAGGTGGACCTCTTCGCCTCAGAGGAGAACACCCACTGCCCAATATTTTTCACAAAGAGCATGGACGCGCTAGCCTAGACCTGGCCCAGCCGCCCGCTGTATGCTTTCCCTCCGGTTTCTCTGCTACCACTGGTGCTTCAGAGAATCAGGGAAACACGCCACTCGGTGCTCCTCATAGCCCCGCGTTGGGAGGGTCAGACTTGGTTCCCGGAGCTCACTCAGTTGTCACAGACAGCCCCGTGGCCCATCCCAGTCAGAGCAGATCTCCTCTCCCAAGCTCGCGGCACGATCTGGCATCCCCACCCAGAGCGCTGGGCGCTACATGCGTGGGTGATCAACGACTACCCGTTGCTTTGCCAGAAGGAGTGTTAAACACGATCATGCAGGCTAGAGCGGCTTCTACTAGAAGGCTCTATGCATCTAAATGGTCTGTGTTCTCTAAATGGTGCACCGACAGAAAATTGGACCCACGGTCATGCGAGGTTCCTTCCTTGTTAGTTTTTCTTCAGGAGATGTTGGACAAGGGCAGGTCCCCGTCCACTCTCAAGGTGTATGTGGCAGCCGTCGCAGCGTTTGTTGAACCCCGGCGCGGCCAGTCACTGGGCAAAAACGACTTGGTCACCCGCTTCCTCAGGGGAGCTAGAAGGATGAACCCCCCACGCCCCCCTTCGGTGCCGATTTGGGACCTTTCCATAGTTCTCGAAGCTATGAAATCCCTCCCATTCGAACCGTTAAACACCGTGGACCTCAAATACCTTTCGCTCAAAGCCGTTTTCTGCTCGCGCTCGCGTCAGTAAAACGTGTGGGAGACCTTCACGCGCTGTCCACTAGCGCTTCCTGTCTCGAGTTTGGGCCCAATGACTCCTTAGTCATTCTCAAACCTAGACATGGTTATGTCCCAAAAGCGATTGGTACCCCGTTCAGGGCACAAGTTATTTCCCTATCGGCTCTGCCTGCATCCGATAGCGAATCTGACGCTAATCTCCTGTGTCCGGTCAGGGCCCTGAGATTATACATTACTCGCACTGCTCCGGTCAGACGATCCGAGCCGCTTTTCGTTTCGTTCGGTGGGCGCACCAAAGGGTTGGCCGCCTCGAAACAGACTATCAAGATGGATAGTTGATGCCATTGCAGCCGCATACGCATCAAAAGACCTGCCATGTCCTCTGGGCATCAGGGCTCATTCCACTAGAGGCATGGCCTCATCCTGGGCATGGTCCAGCGGAATTTCCATTCACGACATTTGTGTGGCAGCGGGATGGGCTTCCCCCTCCACCTTTGTCAGATTTTACAACCTGGAAGTTCCTGCCTTGCAGGCTAAACTACTAGCAGTCTAGTATGTTACAGCTCTTCTGGTTGAGCTGCACTATAGGGAGTTATTCACACAGACCGGTTTCGCTCTGTCCCTCTCTTCATGTGCTTATGTACGACACAATCACCGGCCCACTCTGCTGGCCTTTGTCACATGTACATATATTTATTCCCACTCATAAGGGCCCTCCGGGGTCTCCCCTGGGACTCGTAGTGGATGCTTAGCACGCACGGCGTTGACCAGGTGTTCCCGTAGCGTAAGCTAGCTTACGCAATACGAGAGAACCTCTCGTAAGCAAACGAATCGGTTACCTAACGTAACCTCGGTTCTCTCTAGATGAGGGAACGAGTATTGCGTTCCTGGCCGTGCTTGGCCTACTAGCGTTCTCGCTTCATTCTATGAAAAAACAGAGTTGACAGCCTGGGACGCCAAGATATACTCTGACCACGCCCGTTTCGGCGGGCTCTGACGCAATGAGAGCATGTCAGACTCTCATTGGCCGAGAGTTCATCTGCGTCTCCTCATAGGCTTAAGCAGTTCTCTGTGAGCGAACCAATGAGCTGCTAGCTAGCTGTTCATGGTCTGCTGCAGCTGAACTGCGTTGACAATGGATACAAAATTATAGGATAATTTTTTGGCTTCAATTTCTCAGAAAAGATTAATCTTTCCCGTAGCGTAAGCTAGCTTACGCAATACTCGTTCCCTCATATAGAGAGAACCGAGGTTACGTTAGGTAACCGATTAGTTTATATTGGTTTATTAAGTACCAACAATTGAGTTATGAAAAATTGAGTGTGAGGGATTTGTTCACTTCACACAAAAATATCTTGGAATAAGATGGCTAACTGTAGTAGCGTTTAGTCCACTGTCTATAATAGCCTAATTTAGAGATCACTTTTTTTTTTTTACCGACAACTTTGATCGGTTAACGTTGAGACGGTCAACCATCGGTCAAACGGTCATCGGTTAGCATCCCTAACGAGAGCAGGACAACCTGTCACCCATGTGAGATTGAAAAATAGCAGACCACAACCATCCAAACCATCAATTCCTGATGAACAAAATCAAGTCCCGCCGTACATTCATTTTTTCTTTTTCAATAAGCAGTTTCACTTGGATATACATCACAATAAGGAAGAAAATATTATTGTAACTTCCATTTCATGCTGACTTTAAGGGAGGGGTGTCCAATCCTGCTCCTGGAGGTCCACAGTGCTGCAGGGTTTAGTTCCAATCCAATTAAACACACCTGAACCAACTAATCAAGTCTTCATGATCACTAGAAACTAGGGGTGTGTCTCAATCAGCTCCCTAGTTTAATAATTAGGGGCCGGTTGCACCAGCTGTGCGCAAGTTACAACTTAGCCTAGTTTTGACGTAAATGGGCACTAAGTTACAACTTACGCACTACTAAATATTTTTACGTTGCACCATTAAACTTAGTTTAAACGTAACTCTACGTTCCAACTAAATATTTACGGTAGCTCCGATCAGGAGTAACGGTTGGAATAAAATATCAGACAGACTGAACTGCATCAATAAGCTCTTCTTTTACCTGACAGACTTCAATTCTTTAGACACATATGATAATGCTGACATTTACACTCGCTTACATTTTAAGAGAGAGAACATTATGTGAAAAGATTACTTTGTTAGCAGCTCTTTAACACGAACCCGTCCTAAACAGCACCGCTGTGTGCATCGGTCCATGTTGTGCATGTGAAATATCAGTCATAATCAATAAACGTAATTTCTTGTTTTTTGTATGAATATTTATTTGTTGATCCTTATTAATTTAATTTCAAATACAGTTTCTGAATGTTATTTATATATAAAAACACTTATGTTATTCATGATCAAGTATCGTATTAAATGGAAACTTATTTTTACCGTTAGTAACGTGAGGCAAAAGAAGTTTGAATGAAGAATAAACTGAAATTCACGGCATTTCAACAACTTCTGCTCACGTATTTGAAGGCTGCTATTGGTTCATCGAGGCTAAACGTCATATTATGCGACTACGCATTACTTTACGGAGAGTTTACGACCTACTAGCTAAGTTCTACCTTACGTACAAATGGTGCAACGGAATAAAGTACAGAGTTAGTTACAAACTAGCTAGTAGTTACTAAGCCTCTAGTGTGGACTTAACGTTACAATTTAAGAAAGAAGTTACGAACGGCTGGTGCAACTCTACCCTGGGCACTGACCAGGGAGTCGGCCATTTTAAGGGCTGTCTCAATCGCAAAATCCTTCCAGTGCACTGACATGTTCGCTCCCTAAAAAGTCCCACAACGCACAGTGAAAACCAGAGACCATCAATGCTCACTGTGTTCCCTTAAAGGAGAACTCACTAAAATTAGCTAATATCGAAATAACTGTTATCCAGGTTTACATGCAAACCAATAACCTGACAATGCAAGTAAACCACATTTACAAGACTTTATTAATAAATCAGGTTATTTCCTGGTAGTGACGTCAAAATATAATAATTTGCGTATCTGATTTCATTTGTTGTGTCAGTTGTGATGTTAAATAAAGCATTAGAAACAGAAGAAGAGTTTTGCAACGTCAGTGGGAAACTTACGGCTCATATATTATCCTCTCACACAGTTAACGTTACAGATGCGGCGTCTGAGTTTGCAATATATGTCCTCCTCCCTTGTTTGCAAAATGCTCGCTCTGTCTGGATGCGCTTCCTGTCACACATGCCCACTTCAATAAGCCGACAGAAATCAGGTTAATGCGTTTACATGCTGGGCGAAATCAGCGCAAGGGGCAAAAATCTAGCTGTGATGATCAGTTTATGCTTAAACTGTTCATGACCTTACTCCGAAAATGGAAAAGGGGTTAACGCGTTTACATGATCATGTGCATTGTCAGCTTAATAAGCATAATCGAGTTAAGAACGTGCATGTAAACACACTCAATGTCAGAACGATATCTGTTCTGGTGTTGTTCATAAATACCAGTAGTGATGTCGTACAAGGAGGATGTTGACATGTTGCCAGTAGTAGTATCATCCCTGTCTTAATGTGTAGTGGGCCAGCGACCTTTACTATCCTTAGCAGTGCCCAATTCGTGTACATGATATACTGATTCACGACCTTGGAAGTTAGGGGGCTGTTTGAGACGTAACCTTGTATGTTTGGGGCAGGTTGGAGCTGAACTCTGCAGGACATTGGCCCTATAGGAGCAGAATTGGACACCCATGTCTAAAGGCCTGATCCCATTAGCGTAACATCAGCAAGTAGATCCATTGTCAATAGATTAGCGATGCAATGCATTCAAAACAGGCAGCTTTATATTTGTAAATGTGGCAAATTTGTGTGCTAAATGTTCAAATAAACTTAAATCTGACGTGAAATACACATCACAAGTTCCTCATGTGAAATTACGGATTGTGTGGATTCCTATTGAGATGACAGCATTATGCCTGCAGAATTCTGATGTACAAAAGGTATGTGACCACACTTAAAAAAGGGATAGTTCACCCAAAAACGAAAATTTGACATACTGTATTTATTTTCTGTCCCTTCATTGAAAGTCCAGATAACTAAACCTTAAAAAGATCCAAAAATTTAATAAAGGCATATTAAAACAAATCTATACGAATCAGTAGAATTTAGTTTAATCCAAGTCTTGTAAAGAGACCAGATCACTGTGTGATACACGCTTAATTTAAGCTTTCATTTACATCTAAACAGTGATTGACACATTCATAGAGCACATAACATATGGTAAACACAGAAGCTCAAATGTATGCGTGTATGTTTGCATAACCAATGAAGTTTTGGTTACATCAATGGAGGCACAGAAACCTCTTAGTTTGCAAATACATTCATTTCAGATTCAAAGATAAGTAAATGATAGATGTCCATTTTTGGGGTAAACTATCCCTTTAAAGATTCAAACTCACCTGGCTTGCTCCTTTATTAGTTCCCATCTGCAGGCTGATTGTGGTTTGGTCAAAAGGCTTGTCTGCTTGAGTCTTTGGGTCATACAGATGTCTCCTGGTGCCATATGCGGTCATTCCAGCCTGACTAGCGCATTTATTTGTCCCCATCTAGCCAAGAAAATAAAGGATATATATATATATATATATATATATATATATATATATATATATATATATATATATATATATAAAAATATACAAAGCATGATTGAGGTAAACTTACAGAAGATAATCCACCACGGCCAAAAAGAAAAAAAGTTACAGTTACAAGTTTTTGGTTTCCCAAAGCCACAACAAATATGAACCAACTGAAGTCACACCTGCAGTCCAATCACACATTGACCAGCCTTCAGTTTCTCATCATCAAATTTGGGGGACTGCTTGTCCGCATACTTTACACCAATGTCGACTTTTGTGTCCATACCTTTAGTTTTTGCCTTTGAAAAAAAAAAAGGAAAAAAAAGAATGAAAGTGGCATTATTCCAACAACTCCAAATCCAAACTTTTGTCAGAGAGAAGAATAAAAACTTTTATCATCTCCTCAAAGATGTTTTGCACAGAGCTCACCATGTTGGCCAGGGCAAGAAGTGTGGTCTGAACTTGAGTCAAATTCCCATTTTCGAACAGGTCATTGGCCTCAAAGATGTCGTTAGGCTTCAGGCCATAAGCAAGAATGGCTTTGATGAAGTTGCCCAGGTTCTCAAGCTTCAGTGAAAAGAATGAGAAAAGTGATTTTGCTATCATATTTTTACATTAAAAATAAAACCGACTTGAAACGAGGAGAAAAATCCATATAATAACATTGAAACAATGCTATACATAAACAGTTTTCCCCTCACCTTGTGCCAGTTAAGTTTGGAGTGGTTGGTTTTCTTAATGGATCCTGGCTGAAGTTTATTAATAAGCCTATGAGAAAGACAAATACTACATCTTATATGAGACACTCAACTTACATGGTCTGATGCTCCAAAAGTGTAAGGTCAGCAACTTTTTTTTTTTAAAGAAAAAAATGAATGTTATGTTATGAATGATTTATATTTCAAATAAAAAGCTCATCTTTTGAACTTTCCATTCATCTAAGAATCCTGAAAAAAAAAAAAGTTTCCACAAAAATATTAAGCAGCATAAGTGATGTGTACATGTATACAATTTTACTTAAAACTCAAAAATACAAACTGATCACACTTGTAACAGCCGTCTTTCTTTCAAATCAGCATATCAGAATGATTTCTGAAGGATCATGAGACACTGAAGACTGGAGTAATGATGCTGAAAATTCAGCTTTAATATCACAGAAAAAATATTTTAAAATGTAATTTATTCCTATTTTAATTTGTAATAATATTCCACAATATTACCGTTTAAAACGTAATTTTCAATCAAATAAATTCTGCCTTTGTAAGCATAAGAGACTTCTTTCAAAAACATTAAAAAAAAAGTAATGGTAGTGTATACCAAGATAACATGACAAAACGTTTCTTCATCAAAATAAGGAACATTTTCAAAAGTTTTTTTTTAGGGCAACAGCAAACAAAAGAAGGTGTGGATGCCAGACTAGATGGTTATAATACGAACAACACATGGTTTGAGCTTGGCACAAGGTTTTTTTTGGGGGGGGGGGGGGGGGGGGGGGGGTCTCAAGCCTGAACATTTTAATCACTTCATAATTTGGTGTGTTGTAGGCATACAATAACAAGACAAAAGGTTACAGGTGGGGCTGAGAAGAGCCAAACAAACACAAACAAGCACAGCCATCTGTGCTGAAATGCACATGATGGTTTCCATCATGCTCATAGACTCACTCGCACAGTATGACACCATCCTTCAATCCCATCTGGAAGTTTTCTCCGATTGGCATGCCCGTTACATCCTCAATCCAGTACTTCAGCTCCTCCTCCTTCTGCAGGTCGTACTTCTGAGCAATCTACAGGGACCAGAGAGAGAGAGATACTGAAAACTCTTACATCCTTAAACAGTTTCTCCATATGTAATCCAAGGCCTGCCACACAAAAAGACATTCATTGCAACTGATAGGGTGCCAATAAAGTATGGTAAGGTTAGGTAGCAACAGTTTCCCTGGTGAACCTAAATAACTGGAACTGAGAACACGTGCATGGAAACTTTTGCACAGTTTCAATTCATAAACTTCCAAAACAACGGGTTTTTGAGCGTGCATGTGCCGTCATGTTTTGAGGTTAGTTTTGGAAAACAGTCTCATCTTCATCTCTGGGTAGTTTGTGCGGGACTGGAGCCAAGTGCAGTAAGATGGACAGGAAATTACAGAGCGTTGCCCCATCTGTGAACTCCAGACGCCTGTCAGGCCCCATTACTGCCATTCAGCAAACCGAAAAGTATTGAAAGGACTTATCTTGCCTACAAAAAAAAGCCTCTATAGACTTTAAAATAGATTAGCCTGTTAACTGTCAGTAGGTGGGTTTACATGGAGCATTGTATTCCAATTACAATCTGTGTTAAAACCCAATCCGGATTCTCATCTGAAGACTGATTTTTACTGCTTGATTCATATAAGCACTATGGCACAAAGCTTTGTGTGCTCGCCATCTCCTAATTACGACCCAAAATATATAAATATTTAAATAAATATACTGCTTTTTAAAACAAAAAAGGAGGATGATTAGTATGTGACAACAGTGACTTCTGTGTTCATGTAAACACTACGTTCGGACTGATCAAACAGAATGATATTTTTTTAACAGGTTAAATTATGCACAAGTTTTGTATCATAATTAAATCAAGTCACTTCATGTTTGAGAGGTAGTCCTTCCGTTCAATGTCACTTCAAGGTTCTTTAATTGCCTTCAACTAGTCTGGTCTTGAAAATCAATTGTAAATGAGTTGTAAAGCATTCTATCAAACAATAGCAGTTTGGTTCTTGACTTCAGCTGAATGCAATGTGTGAGGTTCCAAAGTGGTGACAAGAAAACATGTCCGCATCTATGGACAATTCTTTTGCCCCCTTTAAGAAATAAATAGCAATTGAGAAACTTTCCTTTTACATTGTATAACAATGTAAGGCCTTCACATTCATATAAAAGACGACACTTTCAAAAGGCATAAAACTTTGTCTGTTTCTTTAAGAAGTCCTTCATTATGAGAAGACAATTGGAGCATAACATTGACCGCCCCTTTGGTTCAAGAAATATTTCCCCCATTCATTTTCCCCACAGGCATTTCAAACAATTCTTCTATTTCTCAATAAACATTTCAAAGCCTTGACCCAAACCAAACAACTAGGCTATAAGATGAACCACAACTCAAACTTCTTTAGGGAAATGATAACATTAAAGGGGAGGGGGGATATATTGGCTGATAAATCTAAATCCACATTTTTATATAACTTTTGCAAGCCTGGTTATTACAAAAACAAGTCTCACCATTAGAAGCCATGTCCAGTCCTAAGCACTTCTGCATAAATCAAACATATACAGTAGCTTATTTGAACCAGTGTAAGTTTTAAAATTAAAAATTAAAAGCATCCTATGGGATAAATCCGATATACTGTATATACAAAACCCTAAAAGCTCATGGCAGGTCTATTCTAAAAGATGTATACATTCTCACTCAAAATCTTTATCTCTAAAAATAAAAAAGAAAGGGATTTTCACTTTGGGAACACAACTGCTGTGCTCTATAACCTGTTGTGGTCTTTTATTCAGCCATGTGTCAGCATTAGTTCAACAGGAAATGGGTCTGTGACAAAAACAACAGCAAAACAAACAGAGGACCTTCCATGTGTCACCATGAGTACAGCAGGCATCACTCCTAGTGTCTCCTGGTTGGGGTGAAGGAATGACAGATTAATGACAAGCAGAACTTGAATTGAGACCAAATATACCCTATTATTAAAGTGTTATTGTCAAGTCTCCTTAAACACAAGAAAAGGAGATAATCATCACTTATCACACAATGCCTGAGGTGTTTGTCACACTCAACGATGTGGATCCTTAAACACTAAAACAAACAACACAATGTACACTGAAAAAGAAAAAAAAACCCTCACCACAGCAAGATAAAGATGAAAAACCTTGTTTCCACCCATTCACAACACACATTTACCCTTGAGAGAGCTGACAGACATCCTGTTCCTAATACGTTGCTTTTCACAGCGGCCCCAAACATTTTTTTTTTATCCACAATATACGATATCAAAATATCACCTGTGTGAATTATTTGCCATTCAATTTAATTAGAACTTCTGATTGTTGCATTTAAAGCAATTTATGATGGTGTAAAAAAAGCAAATCAAGTTACTTTTGCACATAAAATTGAGAGATGTTCAAGATACATATTACATATCAACCAATATCAGAGTCTTTCATTTTAGTCAATATTAAATAATCATTCATGATAATTTCCCCTATTTTTACATTTAGATTTATTTTGCTTCACCTGACATTCACTTACAGTTTTAAAACACTATTATTTAATATCACTTTTAAATGTAATCTTCAGAAAAATCTCAAAATGTATATTTATCTTGCATCGCGCTGTACATTATAACTGTGACGCTTAAATTCACCAGGTGAATATTTAAAACCCCAGATTTTTGTTTATAGCATTTTATGTTTCATTTATTTAGATAAAATGTTAAAACATGAAAGTAATTATAGGTGTTGGCACATATGTTTAATACTGGTGCCTCCCTAGTAAAACTCATAATACTCAAAGAGAGGTCAGAGGATTAAAGCACCAGCACCGTTACAATGGAAGAGAGGAATTCCTACTAAAGCAACAGTAAGCAAACATTTAGACCTTGCATAGAGCATTCGCCAAATAAAACCCAAAAACTAATCTTTCCCAACTTAAAAAAGTCCCAAGAAAGAGCCAGTATAGGCCCAAAAGAAGATTCAAATGGCACACGCAGCTAAAGGCTGATGAGAGCAACACGATCTCCCTCTGAATCCTTCTCATATCCCATATCAGACTCCTTTATCATCATCTTATACCGCTCTGCAACTAGGACATCAGTAGAGTCTTCACATCCAGCTGTCCACTTGCCATTTTCCACACAATAGAGCTTGTGTTCCTAGAGTATACTAGAGCATTTAAGGAAAAGGAAGAAAAAACATGTAGGAGAGCATTGATACATGTTTCCAGACAGAGTCCCTCGACCCAGAGCAGAGAGTGAACTTCCTGAAGACCGAGAAAACTGGGAGAACATCTGTATGTGGCCCTGTGAGAACAACATGTTGGGAGTTCTGCTGGCCTCATGGACAAAACCAATCATGTGGGGGTCAAAAACCGAGCATAATAAAAAAGAAACACTTGCAGGAAGTACTTGAGGAATCCAGCCAGAGTTACACAGAGGGAAAGGATCCTGCCTACAATGCGGTTATTTGCTGGAGGGAAGAGCTTAAACAAAGATCGAATGCTGTGAAAGAACTTGGTGAACAGCACAGCTGTTTCTGCTGATCAATAATTCACTCTGTTGCTCTGGAAATGTCTAGCAGACTAAATGTGCCAGCAAGGTCTGTGGTGTATACAGACTACAAGATGTGTTCGCATAACAATTGGTTTATATGAAAATTCTACTTTGCATCACAGGAATACATTATTTTTCAAAATATATTCAAATAGAAAATAATGTATTTCACAATAATACTGCTTTTACTGCATTTGATGAAACAATTTCTGGCTAGGTGAGCATAAAGGCCCTGATATACTCAGAGCAAAGTTATTTTTAGCTTTTCGTTTCAGGCTAAAAAGAAGTTCGAAATACATGACCAGTGGTAGGTATACTGTTAATGAACATTGTGATGCCGATGCCACCCACACTGCTGAGCGGGGTTTAGATAAATATGGAATTTTCCTAGTTTTCCTCTCAATAACAAAAAAACAAAATTGTGAACAGAAAGCATTTTTTTTAAATAAATCATAAGAAAAGCATCTGATCATAGTAACGTGGATATGTTTGCACGGGCTATGCAGTTCGGCCAAGGGGGTAATCCATCAGCCGGAAGTTGAAGCCTCGCGGGAGCCGCCATTGTAGCAGAACTTCACCTGCTGTTAGCATCCCATTGACTCCCATTCATTTTGGCGTCACTTTGACAGCGAATAACTTTACATCTGAGGCGTCCAAAGGCTTAATTTGTCGATTATTTATTTCTAAAGAAACATGACAATGTATAAAATGCTCCATTACTTTGTATCTTACGTTGCGACCCCGTAGATGCCGTTTTTGTAAAAATAGGCTAAAGATTGCGTCATAACCACGGGACTTTCTGTCGCACAATTGAGACATTACCGTATAGACAGGAGGAGAAGCTCGCGGCAATCTTTTACTGTCTATGAGGCAATCGGGGGGACATGAAGGCACAAAGTCAAGGTAGAAGCCCATAAATAGAGAGTCCATAAAAGCAACGGGACAAAATATTTCAACAACGTTTTTGAGGAATTAGGTGATTCAGATTTGTCTTGGCACAGCTACTAGAAGATTTTCAACAATCAGACTGTCGTCACGCTCAGTTTGAGCCTGCGCAGTCGCTCAGACATCAGACAGGAAGTGCAAAAATCGGGCTTCAAGTCTTCTCCGTTGAAATCAATGGGGTCGCTGTGTCCATTTCTTTTACTGTCTATGAGTTCGGCACTCTAAAGTCACGTCACATTTACAGTTCACTTTATACAATAGATTGCTTACAATTAAGAAGCTTTACCGTAATTAATATGAAAAACAGTGTCATATTTTCTCCTATAAAGCAGCTCTCCAGTGTGTTCATGTTTTCACCTGCGGATGTCTGACCTCGATGGCTTGAACAGGAGAAATTAAGCGAAAAAAAAAAAAGATTTCTACATGAAAGAAGGCGGAGCCTTCGAGAACACCTACATATTGCGTAATCACCACGGACCCCAAATGAAGTTCGTTTTAGGCCTGATTAGGGCTGGGTATCGTAACAAAATGCTTCGCTGTGCGGTGTTTCCGTCACCAGTTTTGACGTTATTATTGCGTTACACGTAAACAGAGACGCAAAAGACCATTTGAAATCCTATTTGAGCAGCCAGAGGATCCAGACTGGGATGCATCTGTAAAAATCTGAATTGCATTTCAAACCACCACCAATACGTGGTTTGAATCAGATTTTAAAAAATCAGATTTCATGTGTTTTTTTTTTTTTTTTGCTATGCAACAAATCAAGGATTTTTGCTATGCAACAAATAAACGATTTTTGCTGGCAGTTTGAACATAGTCAAAATATTTCCTATTAGTAATGGAGTTTCCTACAGTAAGTTCTCTCCAGATATTTGCATGGCATCCCAACAAAGTGCTAATGAAAGTCAGCTGGGGGCAAGTGGCCTCACACCTCTGCAGATGGCACAGGACTCAAGAAAGCATCACCCCACTGTGGTTTACATTGTTTGCCCACCCTCCCACTCATTCCGACTAAACACACGCACACACTTAATGAAATACATGGTGTGTGATGGGAATACTGTTGAAAAGCACTAAAATGACCAACCATAGACACTACAGGGGTGTGTCGTCTTTGTGTGATTTTCAAATGTGATAACCAATTAAGACAACAAAGACTGTAGCCTAATGGTTAAAGGTCTTAGCTGCTAACAAAAAGTCTGCAGGTTCTAACCCAGGTGTGTGAATGTGGAATTGATCCCTTGAGCAAGAAAGTTAATCCCAGGTGCACCAGATGGACCATCATTAGTGCAGGACTAGGTCATTTTGCATGCAAGAAAAAAAAAGCATATGGGACATAATAAACTATATGTTTAGGCCTAGTTTTCAGACCTTTGATTAAATAAATCAAATAACATTATGTTATATTTATGTGCAGAGAAAAAAAAGAAACAGTAATAAAAAAATAAAAATAAAAAAAGTCACTTGGCAATTTAGCAGAAAAGCCACAGTATGATTTAGTGACGCTGTAACCTTTTCCTGAACACCCCCTCCAAAAAAAAAATAAAACTCAAAACAAGGTTGAACTTAAATGGATTGTTTAACAAATAAAAAAAAATCCAAAGGAGCGCCAACAAATATTTTAACTACAAAAGTACGTAAAATTAAGCCCCACAACATGTTTAAATATCAAGTCCTTTAAAAACGAAAGAAAACTCTGTTTTAAAATGATGCTGCATGCACGCGCATCACCTCGGCCAAAGTTTCCGTAACACATTTCCACACAAACCAGAAGAAATGACATCGTTAATCTCACTAAACCTTTATTATACACACATTGACGCGTATTTGGACTGATGTCATCATTTATTGGTTTTATTTGTGTTTTTGAGTTTATCTGCAGAGAACGTGCGGCAGCCTCGTTTCTTTCTCTCAAACTGGAGCTCCACCCATGAACTCAACAAAAGACCCCATGATGACCCACCAACACATCAGGTTACAGCAGGCAAGCCAACCTTTACTAACAGAATAAAACACGGTAACATCAATTGCGATAAAATGTCAAGTTTTGCGTCTTGCAAATGACAAACATCATCTCAAGATGTCGAGAAAAGCAAATCACGTCGCGTGCGTAAAAAGTTTCATTCATTGAAAGTATAGGGTTGTGCGACATGAAACACGGAGTATTTAACGTTATTCTTTCTACGTACAAAAATATGAGGAATTGTGTTTTATAAACAAAAAACAAAAAAAAATTAGTAGTAAAACAAAGATGGCAACGACCCTAAAATCAAAATCTCAGTACAAACAAAATCACAGGAGCCAGGTGAAAAGGAAACACAAAGGCTTTCTCTCAAAACCTACAGGGACAGCGCCTTCGGCCATCCTAAGCACGCTATAAGTGCTAAATTATACGACATTTTTTATTCTGAACATGTCTGTGATGCCTGAAAAGCTGACTTTAGGTAAGCAGTTTTGGTTTGAGACAGTTACACTTTCATACCTAAACATTTGCAATGCAAAGAGTCAAAGACTAATCAGCTGACGTTAAAGTACACTGTAAAATCATTCAAACCTTACCTTACTTCTCACTTCAGCTGATAAACCATATGCAGGGCCCTTGTTGAACTGAGTCATTGTGTTTTATTTCACCTCGCACCAAAGAAATGATCAGAAATCTCACGATTTCTTACTTGGCTTCCCTTGTTCGAGAAAAGATATTTTGCACAACTTTAAAAAAGCAACAAATACGTTAGTTTAGGCTAGTCAAAAATGACTGCCGATTTGTCCCAGCTGAGTGGATGCACTAAACTCTCTCTGCTCAGCAAAGTAAAAGAAGAGCAGAAGGTCTGCTGCTGAGCGTAAGCGAATGTACGAAATCTACTACGGGGAAGGCTGGAGTTGTGAATATTAATCAGTTTGCGTGACGCAACACAGTGTCGCTTCCTGATTGGCTGAAACGCAGACGTTGGTTTGTGGCGCTTGTGAAATGGCTACGGTGGAAGTTTAGCTCATAAATATTAATAGGGTTGCGTGCAGGGCGATATCGGGCTGCTTTTCTTGAAAGCATCTCTTGAGCAAAGTTGATCGTAGAGAGACAATTGATGGCAATGGTTTTACGATTCTTTTGGGAAACGCAGACCTGGACGCTACAAGAAAGTTCACCAAGCAACGTCAGCAGACTATAAATATTTAAAACGTAAGCCCACGCTCTAGTACGAGATCTTTTTATTATTATTATTAATAATATTTAATGTATTGTTTCAAAATGTCTAATATTAAAACATAAATAGGCCTACAAAATACAAATCAATTATATGTAGGCCTAACTCATAATAATAAAAATAGAGAAAAGTATTTTAAAAAATACCTTTGAGCAGAACTATAGACGATTTCGTTGTGCATTTATTTTTACCGATTGCATTGCATATTTAGGCTGTTTAACGTATGCTTGTGGTTGTGGTACATCCTACATGTGTAGTGTAGTTCATCCCCCATCAGCAGGATACACTATTGTCCAGGAAACACCAATAAAGTGGCAAGGCCAGAAATAATTAATCCCAGATAAAAAGAGATTTCTCTCACCTTTTGAATTCCTCCTTGGAAATGTTTGGGTTCAGCATTCAATGCCAAGTCGTGTAATGCTATAATGACTTTTTTTATCATCATCAGATGTCTATCACTTCTGAAGATGAAATATGCCATATCATTATACAAAAGGGTTTTCAGCCCCCTGATTTATAATCAAAATGGAAAGTACCATCGTGCCTAGACATGCAATTAATTAAGGACAAGACAAAACTTGCATTCTAATGATATAGTGGGCACGTGTTTAGCCCATCACTATAGTGATGAAACAAAGAAACTGTCGGAAAACAAGGTGTGTTTGCCATTGTAAGTGATTGTTCCCAGACTTTAAGACAGGAAAAACACAAGACTCACCACTGTGGATAACCCTGTGTAAAATTTTTACATTACTGGCATATGAGTTTGTCCCATTTAAATCAGTAAAGTATAGCTATTTAAGGCAATTTCTGCCATGTAAGAAAATAATGCTTTGTAAATCATAATTCTGACATAAAAAGTCAAATTTATGACATAAAAAGTGGAAAATATTATAGATAAAATGTCATAATTATGACTTTTGTGTCACGATTGATAAAATGTTTAAACTACTTAAATTCCAAGTTTCTTTTCTTTTATCATGCATGTTTGCAGTCTTCCAGTAAATCAGCAGGTTACACAAAACCCATGAATATTTCACTCAACAAGACGTGAAAAGGAATGTTTAGTCAGCAACAGAATTTCGCCCTTTTCCGTCTCCAGTAAACCTGTTTTGAGTATTCATTTCAGCCAGCATCTACAGCACAGCTAGTTTGCTATAAGTTTCCACTATTCTGTTATATAACACAGAGCTAATAAAGTAAAAATATATAGGCCAAATTTGGGCACAACATCACTTTAATTTTCCATGAGCAGAACTCTTCTGGGGGCAACGGTTCATCAAACAGGAATGCCTTGTTGCTCCATCCCTGAGGCACAGCATGCAGAGGGACTCAACAACAACAACAACTGTGCTTTAGAGGGGGATGGGATGTTATTACCTGAAGATGCAGGGCAAGACTAACCGCTCCATTGTCTTCTACAAGAAGACTCAGTTTTACCTTTGGAGTGATTTGGGTTTATTTTGTTTGGTTAAGTCTGATAATTTAGGGCCAGGATTCAGGAAATTGAGGACGACAGGGCAGCCCTTGCTAAATATACAACATTCATTCATTCATTCATTCATTCATTCATTCATTCATTCACCAATAGTGTCACTGTTCGGACAGTACCAACCACCCCCGCCTGGTTTAACACATTTGCCTGAAGCTCATTTGCTATCAAGGAGAGAAAAAAGTTGGATGTCTCGCTCCATCTAGTGGTTCCTCTATGCAATGAAGTTAATTTAGGATAGATATAAAATTACACTGGACAACTGCATAGAAGAGAAAGCACTTGCTGAGTGAATATGGGGAATAGAGAGAGAGAAGGTCACTTAAACCCTGCGTTTATCCCCATGTCCAGCTGTGTTCACCTCATGAACATGCTCCATGGCCAGTTCAAAATGGGTCTTTCATAACGGAAAGGGTAAGTCTGATCATGCATTATGTTGACTTCATTTAATCTTTTAGTCGCCAAAAAGGACTGCAAGAGAAAATGAATTGCAAAGGAAAGTGAATGAATGACTGAACCGAAGAATGACATGAAGAAAAGACAGCATGACCTACAGCATTTTGTTTCCTGATTATTTGGCTGTTTTTTTTGTGTTTTACTCCTACTGTATGTTCAGTGCACTTACACACTCACATTATTCTCTGCATTTTACCTCTTTAGCTTGCTTCTTTATCTGTCATATAAACCTGGCATTGTTTATTATATTGTCGGCTCCTTGGTTTTGTTCTTCTTTTGCAAGTTGCTTTGGATAAAAGGATCTCCTAAATGCATAAATGTACATGTGAGACAATCAGTAAAATTCAAATCTGACAAGGTCATGCCGGCTTGACTTCCTCCTACTATCAATTACCAAAAACACTGAAGCTTGATGCCTTTTTCAAGGGTACGAGGACAAAACAAGGGAGTGGTCCTGTCCCAGTAGACCATAACAATGCAACATTGATCACACGCATTGATTTCCAGCTGTTTCATTTCGATCGCTCTCCATACTGCAGAGAGTAACATGTACACGCTCCCCTCAGCCAGGATAGAAGTTTGTGTGTATGCAGCACAAACCCAACACACAATCAGCTGTTTCTTTTGGGACGCCAGGATCTCTGCGACTCGAATGCATTTCAGACTGCACAAAAGCCTCTCGTGGCTCTATAAATCACGGATGAAGCAATCTGAGACGTGTTGGAGTCGCCTGACCTCTTGATGTCTGTGTCAGCACATATGCAAATGCTTATTTATACTGGGGGATTTGGCAGGAGAGAGGTACTGCGGCAACTCAGGTGATGACTGGGGCTTTTATGTTCGCAACCGGTCTGGAGTAAAAAAACATTTTGTTTTGTTAAAGAGGCGGGTGATTAATGTGTTGGGCTGGGGTTTTGCTGAACGTTCGCCGCTGTCTCTCTCTCTCTAGGGCTCAACTGGCATGGAGCCTCTCAGCCTGCAGGTGCTGGTGGTTGTAACATGGAGCTTCCTGGGCTTCCAGTGGCTGTTCCATAGAGGTAGCCCTTGGGTGTCTCAGCACCTCTCCAAAGGCTTCCTCAGGCTCAGCCCTACACAAAGGACGGAGTGGAACTCCAGGTGTTAGATTTGATCTTCTAAATGCATGTTTTTATAAAGCGAGTTTGACTAAAGTTGGAAGGTCTCTCTTTTTCCTCAAAGGGCCGTCTCAACAGTGCACGCCCTGGTTGTGGGACTTTTCTGCCTCTACATATATATCTTTGATGAACCTATCCAGAAAGACCCAGTCTGGTGAGGATTTATAGATCTAATCCATTACAAATGTGTTGGCACAACTTCTTATGCAACATTGTTTCTGTCCAAACTGTACAGTCTGAACTTGAACACTCAAACCTCTAATAATTTGTGATTACAGGGGAGATGCCACACTGGTGAAACTAAATGTGGCCATTACCTCAGGCTACCTCATCTCTGGTGAGTGAAGGGTTAATGATGTGATGCTATATCTATTCATTTATGCAAAAATAGATAAAAAAATGCAGTTCATAATGATTTAAATACATTATCTTCTATGATGAGCATTGTTGCATTTCTAAATTTTAATTTATATTAACTTGTATTATTATTTTTAGAGAAACAAATTGTTTAACAAAACTGCTTAATTGCTTTTTAATATTTAATTAAACATTTTAATGTAGGCTAAAAAAATTGCCCGTAACATTTTTTTTTGTTAATTTATTTTAAAAAGTGCATTTGTGATATATATGTGCAATTTATATTCGATTATTGAATACACCTGAGCACATTTTTAATTTCTGAATTAAAACAATTTTGATAATTTTTGGGGGGCATTATGTAAAAAAATGTCTTGATATAATAAAGAAAAAAATGAAAAGAAACCCGTATTTAGTACTTTTATTATTTCTTATAGGAAACAATATTTTAACAAATGTTTTACTTTTTTAAATATTTTTTTCCACTTAATTAATGATAGCCTACGTTATATTTGTAAAAATTACTTTTTACTTTGAAAAAAAATACTTTTTAGGAATAATGATTAATATTACATTAATGTCTTGAAGGTGTATGGAAAATATGTTTCTGCTTTTTACTTGATGTACTCTCACAAAGAACATTCTCTGTTCCTCTTCAGATCTCCTGCTCATGTTTACTTCATGGGAGTCAATTGGAGAGAAATACTTTGTCATACATCATTTTGCAGCTCTCTATGCATACTACTATGTGCTGGTAAGTTGTGTTTCCAGCCGGTCTGGTCTGGTGTCTCTAACTTACACATGATTTCCAATGCCTTTTTGTGCTTTTTCTTTTTCTGTAGAGTCAAGGGATATTGCCTTACTTTGCTAATTTCCGTCTGCTCTCAGAATTCTCCACCCCCTTTGTCAACCAGCGGTGAGTAATATGTAAAAATATAGATGTAAAACCATACAATAAAGCAAATTTTCTAATTGCATTTTTTTAACATCTTCCAGTTGGTTTTTTCACATGTTGGGCTACCACAAATTTTCCAAACCGAGTTTGGTTAATGGTGTTGCCATGGCATTTGCATTCTTCTTGGTGAGGATCGCTGTCATTCCAGGCTACTACAGCCATATGTACTCGGTCTTTGGCACAGATGACTTCTACAAGTTACCTCTGGGAGGCCGCAGTGCCTGGGTTATTTCTAGCGTGTCTTTGGATGTTATGAACATCATGTGGATGCGCAGAATCATCCGTGGATGTCTCAAAGTCCTTCACTCAGCCTGGTTGAGAAAAGCAGGAACTGAGATGGAAACTAGAAAGACAGACTGACATGGAGACATGGAGATACAAACAGAAACTGAATACATCAGCACACAAACCGTCCATCTTGTATCATGTCCTATGCTGGAGTGCATATGTTTGTATTACTTCCTGCTGCTGTAATGCCGTGACAGCAGTTTTGAGTTTCAAACCGACAAATCAAGAGCTTAGAAAGCCAGTCATTGTATTAATAATGACTTACATGATGTCATCTTCAAATATGGACTCAACTGGAGGAATTAAATCACAAACGCTCTTTCAGTTTAAAAAAATCAGGTGATTAAGTGGCATGAGTCTGATCAAATGTACAATCAGGATAATAGTTGTGGTTGCACTATTTATTATAAAGCTGCTATTAAGATCAACCAACTTGCCTTTATCAATGCAATCAACAAAACAACAGCACATCTGAACTTCCACAAGGATTCACAGTGTGTGTCTGTAGACCACGATAAACAACTTTTTGACTACAATATGGATAAGGTTATATATATAGAGAAATATATGACATTATAAATGTATAGTGGAAATGTGGGTTACATGTATAGGTGAAAGTTCCTGGTTTTGCAGGATTTGTACTCGAGAAAGCATGCATGTCTGCATATAATTATTGCATATATGGAGAGTATTATGTATGTCTGGAATGGAAAACATGTCTGGAATGGAAAACATATCAGGTGGCACGATGTTATATAATGTGTTTCTATAACGTGATGCAGCCATGTATAAGCTTTTTGTAGTGTGGCTTGTCAGTTGGATTTGGAATAATGACAATTATAATATGTAAGCTTCAATAAGATAAGGCTTTTCAGGTTATTTATCATTATTTACTTCACCGTTAGGTAGGCCTATGCGGTTAAACATCAGCAATGATATGACTTGAAAAAGGTAGGCCTATATGAGTTATTCCAACTGGTATGAATTTCTATTAGCCTACTGTGATGTCAAAAATGCTCATGTAATGGACTGGATGTGTGTTTCTGTGGTGTGACAATGAATAAACTGCTCAGTTTTACACTTTACAGTGTGAGGTCACATTGTACATTTAGCCAATTTTGTAATGTTAGTTATTACAAAACCGTATAATTCACTTAAAAACATGCAGTGTTGCTCACGAGTGGTGTTTTGCTTGTGCCTCTCAAAATCTCAAATATTTTAAGTAAGCAAATAATTCTTGTTCACTTCCATCCACTGGGACTGACTTGTTCAACTGAGTTCCTCTCTTTTAAAACTCTAAAAAAGTACGTGTTTCGGTCATAATAGTGTTTTTAACAAATCAGTTCACTGAATGATTCAATTATTCACTTATAGCATCAATCAGTCACTCGTTCCACGGGTATAATGATATAACCTCCAGAAAGACTAACTGAATGAATATTTAAGTGATAGGATTTTACAATATTTGAGATCCATAACTTACCACAGCAAAAACCTTTTCTCTTTAAAATGCTCTTTTGAAATGCTGTCCGCATGAAACGATTGATGGAATGGATGGTTCAGAATATTCAGTGAGTAAATAAAAACGATTATTAGCATTTTTAAATAATTGTATTTTTAAACTAGATCGTCACTTAAATAAAATAAAAATATAAACTCTAATCCTCTAGGGGGCAGTATGCGTCTGGATGCCCATGCGTGCCACACACACGGCGTGATGCAATGACCCAGAGCATCTTGGGATATGAGGCATATTTCTGGTGAACGAACGACATTGACAGTAGAGGTGTGAGGTAAGTGTTACTGTTATATAGCGGTTAGTATTTGATCAGAGATATTTTGCGCATGTAAGTTACAGTAGTTTTAACAGTGCAATTTGAACAATACGAGCTGTTAATACCGCCATCTGGACAGACTAGTACATGCTTTTATCGCATGCTTGTGTAACTTACCGTTCTATAAGAGAGGAGTCTTGTATAACATTTGTTGCACAACTTCCCAAAAGCATAAGTTTGAAGTAAATTTTGCAGATATCAATAACATTTGATCTTGAAGTCTACGGACTGGGATAGAGAAAGGAAGACACATGTGTACAGATTTTCAATGTTTATTCATAGTGACACAGCAGCCAATCAGATGTAACGTACAGTTTGACAACTATAAGGCAAAAACACTATATATCTCTTCTTAATTTCTAATGTAGATACTCCCCAGTGTACTTTGGCTTGATATGTGTGGGAATACTAGTATTATATGTTGTTATTTCTTGTATGTTGAATTTGCATCAAATTCATAATGTTAATAAAAACTATATTACAAAAATGAAGACAATGTATGTTCTCAAAAGTCTCTGATTCACAAAATCCTGCATGTATCATGCAAGAACACAATAGTTGAGTTCAGATGTTATTAAAGCATTTTATGCATGCATGCCATGTACTGTATATATAGCCTAACAGCAGTAATATGCTAAATGTAAAGCCACTCAAAACTTACTGTGTTATTTTGTCTGTGAAGCTGATGGGAGACACCATGTCCAGCCCTACAGGCACCGTGAAGGCAGAGGGCATCATGGTACCACCAAAGGGCTGTCCGATGCATCAAGATGTTATTAAAAGTGAGAAGGTTACTCCAGTACTTCAGTAACTATAATAATCAGTTATCTAGAAAAATCCAGCTTTTTTTTCCAGCAGGGCTGCAGCAACTAACAATTATTTTCTTAATCGATTAATTTGTCCATTATATACTCGACTAATCGGAAGAAAAAAATCTAACAGAGACTCCTTGTTTAAAAATAATAATTGTAATTAATAAGTTGTTAATAAATTGTGTGCATGATTATCATCCACCAGTCACGTCACTTTAATAATGCATTTCTATGGGAAAATGCATTCTAACATTATTTTTATTTTTAATTTAGCTTTAACTTCTACTTTAAAAAGTAGATGGTAAACAATCATTTGTTTTGTGTGTTTAGAACGTAGTTTATATTTGAACCCGTTTTTCCATGCACAGCACACAGACAATAAATCATTCATTAAACTTGCTGTAGATTATTTTCATTATCGACTATTGATCAGTTGTTGCAGCCCTTATATACAGAATACACAGGTTTAATCTGAAAAAGATGTTCTCCTCAGTTTTCCTTCTTAACATCCCCAACAGGTGCCCCTCCGCCAGAATGTCCAATGCATCAGGTGTCTGCTCCTGCTAGCGATCAGCTAGAGAAATCGCCTGATGTACCAACACATCAGGCCAGGGCTTATGAATTTGTAGAGTGCCCTATGAGAGCTGCTGACAGGGCTAAACCCACAATGTCTGACATTAATCCAGCAAACATGGTACGTTGCCCCTTTGAAATTGGTTACCTGGATGTTTAGATGTACTGAGACTCCTTTCTACCATTCAGCCTTATATATTTTCTGTTCTCTATAGATGCCACCACCTAACCAGCAACCTACACCTGGTCAACCGTTTCCCCTGTCTGTTAAAAGAGAGGAATCTACCATCCCTCGTGGTGGATCTGAGCAGAACTGGGTTTATCCCTCAGAGCAGATGTTCTGGAATGCCATGCTGAGAAAAGGGTGAGTTCCTGGTGGAGAAAAAGCAGTGTACATCTAATTAGCATCATCACCTTCATTGCTTATGACTTAAACTTCTACCAGATGGCGCTGGAACAAAGATGATATTCAAGAAAAAGATATGACAAACATCATCAGGATTCACAACCAGAATAATGAGCAAGCCTGGCAGGAAATCCTGAGATGGGAAAAGCTCCATTCCAAGTAGGTCACACGTTAAAGACAGCTGTGTATCCTCAGATGTCACCGAGTAGAAGAGTCCTGATGTTCTGCTGTTGTTCTCCACAGAGAATGCCCATGTGGACCTTCTCTTCTAAGGTTTGGTGGCAAAGCAAAAGACTTTTCACCCAGAGCCAGATTTCGCCACTGGATGGGGTAAGTAATGGTATCCCTTAACACAGGGGTTTTCAAACTGGTGTCCGTGGACTCCCATGGGGCCACAAGGGAGTGCTGGGGGACAGTGGAGAAGTTTCGAGTTCAGTACTACAGTGAGTAGAAAAAGAATACAGTGACTATTTTACACATGTATAATTTTTTTTTTTTTACTTTATACATGAAAATATATAGCTGCCTTTTAAATATTAGGATGGAAATCCCTCGCAGAAAGATGATCATATTTGAGGGTCTGTGGCATCTAAAAGATTGCAAATCCCTGCCTTAATAAAATTGATTTGATATTTTTGCTCTCTCTCTCTCTCTCTCTCTCTCTCTCAAGAAAACCAAACAAACCATCTGTGATCGTCTTCAGGAAAATTTAAATGTCAATGTCATCGTCAGATATAATAAGTTTTTTTTGGTCCTGTGTTGTAGGCATGAGCTACCGTTTGACAGGCATGACTGGATTATTGACCGGTGTGGAAAAGATGTCAGATATGTGATAGACTACTACGATGGAGGCCAGGTGTCTAAGCATACTATCCTTGACGTGCGTCCTGCCTTCGATTCCTTAGGAGCTGTTTGGGACCGTATGAAAGTGGCCTGGTGGCGTTGGACCTCCACATGAATATTCTCCTCACTGAGTCTTGTGTGATCTATAGGATTTAAAGGAACTCATATTTATATAGAATCAGATTGACCTTAGGCATTCTGGCATGCAAATATTCTGTTTTATGAATAATAAATCCAGCTACTGTGTAAATACTCTGATACATATTTTTTAGTTTTTTCTTGATTTACTGCTGTTTTCTTGCTTACCAATTGTATTTATTTCTGTCATAAAGTCAGTTGTTAAAGGAATCTATTACAATGTTCATTAAAATGCTCTCTTGCTGTGTTTTTTTTTATTTTTATTTGCTACTGACATGATGTTCAAAACAAAACATGAAGGTTAAATATTTCAATCTACAGAACAAATATCTAATGCTTTGTTTAGATGCTGTCAAACAAGAGCATCGTTTATAGGCATACTGGTTTTTGGTGTGCAATTTCATGTTCTTTACATATTATCATTTGTATATGAGCATTCTAGGGATTGAATTTTGTGCAACGACCCATTAACAAGTATTTATTAGCAGTTTCAATCTACGGATATCTATGTTGAAAATTATAACAATATGTCAGTCGGAACTGGTGTTCTGTTCTAGTGTTTCTACACGGAATATGACCGTGTAGGTCAATAACAATCCGGTCGTAATTGTTAGCAATCTACACGCGCTAATAATTCATAATGTGGCATTTCGCACGATTGCAAACATGTCAAAAGAAGCGTTTGATGAAATGTCAGTTTTATCCGCCATATACTGCGAGCAGGGCGAATTCGAGGTGTTAGAAGAGTCACGTGAGTTCCTCTGAATGCATTTTAGGATTACGTTATTTAATCACCCGTGTTTTTTCTTTTCTTCATTGAACATAAAATGTAATGACCATAGTGGTAACCCCGGTTTCCACCAAATACCATAGTTACTAAAGGGTGTTAATGTTGTTTTTGCAGTAAAGCTGTGGTAACTTGGTATACTACTTAATAGTTATAATACTGAAAGATTCAGAAAGCCAGGCTCTGATACAGTTTGAAAGAGATCCACATCCATTATTATAATGGATTAACAGTAGCAATAATTACTGTTGTAACTAGAGTCTTTTGATATGAAATAAGTTTGCACCATGAATTTTGAATCAGGTTTATGGGGTTAGAACTTTTCTTATTGATAAATAATAGATCATGATCCACACAATAAATGTTAAGACATTAACACAAATTCACCAATAAATAGAATGAGATACAGAATTATGTTGTTTCACAAAAATGAATTAAATTCACAAAGACTAAAAATAAAATGAGATATATATATCTTATAAAATAAAATATCTTTTATTTGCTAATCTCATTTTATTTATTTGAAATTTTTGTTAAAATCCTAACATTTATGTTGTGGATCTCATTCTATTTATCTGTGAATAAGTTTAATTTTTGTTAATCTCATTACTTTTATTTGTGGATCATTGTCTGTTTATCTGAACATACAAACTCTACGAATACAACATAATTGTATTCCTGTTGCAATTTCATTTTTAAATGCAGCTGAGAGGGGAATTGTGTACCGCATACACACACTGACAGAGAGGGGTAACGAGAAGACTCCGCTAGGCCTTATTTTCCACATCTCTCCCAACTACCCCCACACTCCTCCAGATATCAGCATCAGTTCCAGCCACTTATCGAGGAAAGAGTGTCATGGCCTGAGACAGCAATTACTGGACACTGCACGATCACTTCCACCAGAGCCCATGATCCATGGCTTAATGCTGTGGCTTCAGGAAAACTTCTCTGACTTGATCAAAACATCAAGCTGCCATTCAGCAGAGGTCAGAGCAGAAAGGACTGAAGAAACATGGACCGCTTTACTACATTTAGATCACATGAGATCCAAAGCAAAATACACAAAACTAATTGAAAAATGGGCTTCAGAGCTGCGTCTCAACGGAAGACTCTTTACGGGCAAACCGATATTGATTCTGCTGCAAGGAACGAAGGAAAATATTAAAGTATGACTCTAAAATCATAGTATGAACATTTATTGTAATTTTCCCAGACATTTGATTCAATAACATATTATAGATTAATACCATGTTCTGGACATCTTTATAGCCTATTTCCTGACTTTTCCTTTCCTGACTCCTGACTAACTAGAGTTTTTATTGGATTTGGTTCGTGTCATTTGTGTATGTATTCTTGTGACGTAAGAATATGCATTCTAAATTGAGTCTCTATAGGAATATATACACCTTCAGAAGACTGTAAAAGTTGACGTTGATTCTTCAGGGAAACGCTGCAAGGAAAAGATGATGAGCGTCCTTTGTGAGATTCCACAACCAGAGGAGAGGAGAACGTAAGCATACACAATGCATACACTTTTGTGTGATATATTGCTAACTATATATACTGCACTGGCCATTGTTTAAATGTCACAGCTGACTTTTTCATTATTTAGGATGTCTACATTTGAAGTGAAAGACGTTTTATCACTTGATGACCTCAAAAGGGAGTTTGATCTTGTTGGGCTAACTGAGCTTTATGACCAGTTTGTGCCCTCATTCATCTGACAGGACAGCTGCTGTGTAACACACACTCTCTGTGTAACACACACTCTCTCCACTGGGTGGGGCCGCACTCAACAACTCTGATGGATTCCCATAATAAAACAAAGCAAAATATGCTGTTTTATAATATTCCCAGTTACACTGTTTATAACTATACGTCAGTGCCAGGTCTAAAATACAGGACATGTATCCTTACGGAGTTGGACTGGTAAAAATGTTCATAAATTGCAGGAAATTGTAAACACAAGATCAAAACAACATCAAAATAAAAAAGGGTAGTGAAACTATTTACTGTTGTCATCCTTGAAGTTTTATGTACATAATTAATTTAAACTTAAATTATATTAACCCTTTTATGCATGAATAATGATAACCACAGTCAGAGTTTTTATGACTCTCAGGGCACGAAAAAGCAGATTCAAACTTTTTTTCCTTCTTTTTTTTTTAACCTATATTTTACAACGATTTTCAGACTTGAGTGGACAGTATGCGTTCATGTTTTTAACTGAAGAGACACTGTATTAAACATAATACAGTAATAGCACTTAATACTGTTTAACAAACCAATGAATAAAATGATATAAAATCATGTGAAAACTATAAAATATATACAGAAAAAAAAAGATATAATGCAGCTTCAATTATTGCAAACGCAATTGAGTTTGTTCCTGTTCATTCAGCAGACAGAGAAGAAATTGATACAAGTTGGACTTTTCGCTTGTCTTTTGATATCAGAACACGAGGATGTGATTCCATCAGATTTGGTGGAGGTACAACTCTGTTGAAAATGCTCATGCTTCCTCCAGTCTACCAGAGTACGTCGATTTACCCTTATTTCTGATTATACCTGATTATGTTCAAAATGTACAAATTTAGCTCTTCTCTCTTGAAAAACAGACTGAAATCTACATTGATCTATTTATGTTTTCAGACTTTGGAAAAATGAGCGATCAGGTGTTTTCAAATCTTATCTGAAATGTGTAGTGTTGGGAGTAACACATTAGAAGCGTTACGTTACATTACGTAATCAGATTAGTTTTTGGATGTTATGAGTAAAGTAACATTACAAATAACATGAATTATGTAATCACTCAGATTACTTTTTTAAGTTTCGAGTTAAGTAACACATTACAAGTAACATGCATTATGTAATCAGATTACTTTTTTAATGTTACAGTAAAGTAACACATTTCAAGTAACATGCATTATGTAATCAGATTACTTTTTAATGTTACAGTAAAGTAACACATTACAAATAATATGCATTATGTAATCAGATTACTTTTTTAGTTCGAGTTAAGTAACATTACAAGTAACATGCATTATGTAATCAGATTACTTTTTTTAGTTCGAGTTAAGTAACACATTACAAGTAACATGCATTATGTAATCAGAGTACTTTTTTGATCCCACGAGTAAAGTGACATTACAAGTAAAATGCATTATGTAATCAGATGACTTTTTTGCTGTTACAAGTAATAATTGGATTACATTTAGATAGCATTTTTCACGGCACTCAAAGCGCTTTACATGTAAAGGGTGAATCTCCTCAACCACCACCAATGTGCAGCATCCACAGATGATGCGACAGCAGTCGTAGTGCGCCAGAACGCCCACCACACACCAGTAAAGTAACAAATTACAAGTAACATGCATTACGTAATACGATTTTTTTTGATGTTACGAGTAAAGTAACACATTACAAGTAACATGCATTACGTAATCAGATTATGTTTTGATGTTACAAGTAAAGTAACACATTACAAGTAACATGCATTACGTAAACAGATTATGTTTTGATGTTACAAGTAAAGTAACACATTACTAGTAACATGCATTACGTAATCAGATTACTATTTTGATGTTATGAGTAAAGTAACACATTACAAGTAACATGCATAATGTAATCAGATTACTATTTTGACGCAAACTATTTTGACGTAACTGCAAATTACAATCTGATAACATAATTACATTTATTTACAGCTACAAAATGACTGCAGATGAAGTATTTTCAAGAAAAACATAATAGTATGAATTGTAGCTAAAATATAGCTAGTGATGCATGATGTCCAAGTTAGTGGACAGATGATTAATCAGAATGTCCTCCTAATCTAAAATCAATACTTGGAAAGTTTAACAATGATATGACATGAAAGGGTTAAAACTGACTTAAAACATCTCGAGTTGAATCTCATATAACATTTTTATTTGAGAAATGTGCATGAATTTAGTAAAAACAGCACTCGAGCTGCATGCATTTTAGAAGTTTGTAGCAGGTGCTTTGTTTGACTTGAAGTGGTGCTGCGCAGAATTCAAGTCAAACACACTGTCAAACCTGATGATCATGTTCTCCAGTGTGATTTCAGATGATACAAAGAGTTTCAATTCAATGGAAGAACAACTTGCATCTGTACAAGGGGTCACATGATCAACGTCACACATTTACTTCTTTGATTATGTGACATACAAATCTTGTTTATAATTAATTAGTCATAATGTTTTTATTACATTATTTTTAAATCTCATATCAATGGGAGTGTAGGCTACTCAAATGTAGTGAGATGGGCTGCATCCGGAATCACAGGCTATACTTCCCTAATATAAAGTAAGTGAAAAACAGTATGTGACAATAGAAGAATGTCCAAATTCACAGTACTCATAAAAGAGTAGCCAAAAATCCGGATGACCTACTACTTCCGGCGAGATTCTGAAGTGTGCATAAGATGGACATTTTACTATCCCATGCCACGGGAGAGCATTTTTGAACGCCAGTGTAGGTCACATGATAATGACAACATAGCGAATGTAGTACATCCATACTATATAGAACATACATTTTTAGCAGTTGTGAAGTAATTACTGATTCAAAATATGCGATTTCTGACGGAGCCAAAGCTGGGATTTGAATCGTAATGACACAGTTAGAGCACTAGGGGGCAAACACAAGCCGTAGTTTCAGTTTATTTAAGGAAAAATTAGTGATCGTATCTACACGCTACAAGAACAAACACTGTACAAAGTTTTCCTCTTAATGTTGAGAATAGAACTCAGTGTGTTTCTTTAAAACAATTAAAACAAAGTAAATCTTTGTTCAGCGCTTGATGTGAAGACGCTCTTTAAATTAAACTTGTAAATTGAATTTGGCACACTCACTGACCTTACAGACAGCTTTTGTACTTCAAACAAATTAAGACTCTTCTTTTATTTTATGTGTATTTTTCTACAGGTTAATAAGCACTCTATTTGATAAGAGATTGTTTTTTAAACATCAACTTTAATTAGGCAAAAGGTAGGAAGCAATTCTGTTTTTAGCTCTGTGTTTCATACTCCCACATACACACGTTGTATATAGCTAGCTGTCATATTATGTTTACCTTATGCACATTGTGCAGACAGCTGCTGCCTAGGAGGGTCCAGGGGCAATAGACATGAAATTTCTTTTTTTAAACATAATTAACAAGGCTTAATGAAAATCACCTCCTCGCCCTTTACAATGATCCACTCTGAACTATAAATTCACCTTGCCTGACCTTTTCCCTGACATGTTCTTACAAAACAACACTGCTTGTTAAATGTCATCCACTCAGTGGCATTTACTTGTATAAAACGGGGCTTTGATCCAGAGGAGAAGCACACTTTCCTACCTTCACTAGGCCACGAGGCCACGCTCGGTGACCCTTTGCGCCTGCTACCTGTTGAACATTTTAATTACGGGCCATTAAAATGTACAAAGGTTAGATTGAACCTAAAATGTATTGCCCAAATGACATTTTAATTTGGCAAATTAACGCTACATCTATGACATTTGTTCCTTGCTTTTCCTGATCCAACTAAACACGGCGATCTGGAATTCCATCCGACTGCTGAAGATTGCCTAAATCAATGCAGAAGCACGACTGAGATGAACCGCGGCGGCCCACCGTGTCCAACTCTATCCAGGTCGATGCGACTCTGGCACAAGATTGCCCTCGACTGCCAGATCTGTTGTCACCCAAACCTTACGATAAGCTCAGTCTGAAGGATCATGCAAGTTTAATTCCAAACGAAACGTAATCACAGCAACAGATAAGGGGTCATTCCTCATCATACAGCATATGCTTTAATTTGTTGTCAAGTCACCTCATATGGTAGCACCTATAGTGCTTTATACAATACAGATAGTTTCAAAGCAGCTTTACAGTGATAACAGAAAAAGATGCACTTCGGCTGTTGTTCAGCTAAAGTCAGTTCAGTGTTGATTCAGTTCCGTTAGAAAGATCATATTAAATTAGTTCAATTCGACTATACAGCAGCTCTGCGGTAGTGATTTCATCATCCAGCTCAGTTCAGTTCTCATCAAATAGTGTAACCCAAACTCCATTGGTGACAGAAGGGAGAAACCAGGCTCAGTCGGGGGGCCAGTTCTGTGGCCAATTGAAGAACATGGTGTGATTATGACTCAGGCTGCATCGCAAGTCAGAATTCAGATCTGGATCGGTTGCATTTAAATATTCATCCACTCCCTTGGATCACATCCAGATCTGTGCTGATAGCTGTCGTGTCCACAAGGCCTTCACAGGGGATTGTCTAGTAGATACAGTCTCTGCCTACATTCAGGGCTGCGTTTTGATTGTGTCTAGGTGCAGGTCCACCATCTGATCTGAACTGACTATGGATAAAATATTAGGATAAAATAATGGATATTGGATTACAATTTTTAAACGAATGGAAATAATATAGTTTTAATATATTTCAAATAGTTTAAATATATTTCTATAATAATATTATAATTAAGTAAAACACTTGCAGTGATTGAAAAATAACCCCGCAAATTTTGGTTTAATTATCTACCATGTCCTCAGGTGCTGCATAGGGCTATGCAACTTTTAACACCAAAAAACTGACAATTAAATACTCCAGGTGTTTCTTCGTTGTTTTCTTTCATTTTCCCTCCCAAACAAAGGTTTTCTTGAGAACATTGTTTTATATACTAAATATTTAACAAAAGTCTGGTCCTTTATGATGTCATCCTCTAGGCATCAGTCTTGATGGGGAGGAAAACAACAACACAAACACGAGTGAGTATTGACAATTCATTTAGTGATGTTTTGTTATATCTGCTGTTTTTTTTTCTTAGTTCTGCAAGTATTCCACCCTTTTACATCAACAGAAAGTGGTGGGATATAAGCAATTTTTCAAAAGAAGCTTGAAGATATCAAAATCAACTTCTCTAAGCCAACTCCCATGCAGCCCCTAAATGAACAATGGCTCATTTTAGCTCTGTATGCCTACTTTTCTTACAATTGTGTATATTAAGTTATAATAAGTTATTTTAAGTGCCTGAGCTTGACCAGAGCATATTTTTGTTCTCCTTTTAAATACGTTTTTTTATAGCCTAACAGAGTTGAAACGGTAACAGAAATGACCCGTAAGCTTTAAAGTAGATATTATAAAAGACAACTAAATAGACCAGGGCATCAGGCTTAGTCAAATTCTCATGTTGATAATCATTTTGGACTCATGTTAATGCTCTGATCCCGTCTGGTTGCAGAGGTGCACATCTGTCTTTACCTGGGATTAGCTGTGGATTCTCCATTATTGAGCTCATATTCCCAATTATCATAATGGCTTGTTTGCATGCAGAGACACACTCCTGAATAATGTGGCGCGTGAATGCAAGCCCCCTTTTTAATTAAACTAGAGTACTGAGGATGTTTTTTAGGTGAGAGAAAAAACTGCTGTTAATTAAGTAAAAAAAAAAGAAAAAAGACAAAGAAGGAAGACAGAAATGAGAATCTCGGATGTGGAGCGAACACACAGGGAGGCTAAACGCAGGGTAATTTAGGAATAGCTGGTGTCTGGGCAATTGTAATTAGTTTGGGCTGGGTTAAGACATTTGGGTAAATATTTAAATGTTGAATGTGTCGAGAGAAATCATTATTTCAGAACATGTTATTTTGTTTTGTGTTTTTTGCTGGAGACCGTTTTCTTATATTGCTCCTTCCTTACGGTGAGGTGGAAATTGTCAATTAAAATGTTTTGAGCGTGTGTGAGGCGTTCCTAAACAGCAGAGGGCGCTGTTGTGCTGTTGATTGCAGATCTCTCGAGCGTGATTTGTCTCAGTCAGTCTAACAAGCATTTGACACGGTGACAGACAGCTGGATTATGTTTAACACTCCGGAAGTTCAAGTGAAATAAAATTCCTGCTAAGCCTTTAAACGTTTGCAACCATACACAAGTCCTGTGACCGCCAGTTCGAGCCAGATAAATGTGTAAAATCCTAAAAGTACATGTGTCAGTCAGGTTATGTGATTTTTGTGCTTCTGTCTGCGGCTTCTTCACTCTCCATGTCTCTCTGCTCTTGTGATTCACTGCTAACCTTCTCAACTGCAGTGACGTGTGTGGAAATCACAGAGTCCTGACAAGCCATGCAGTGGAGACTCCAGATGGGCCCCGAGCAAACGTCCCCTTTGGGCTCCGGTGGCGTACCTATGTCTGTGTGCAGGGAATTCAATTAAATCCTTAAATCTCTCCCTCTTCCTGGAAGGTAGACTTGAGGACAAGTGACCTGACAGGGCTAATGTCAGTAGAGAACCTCTGTCCCTGGCTGGCGAAATTTCATTTGATTGAAAACTGCTTGTTACGTAGTTTTTCATTGTAGTACAAGTTTATTGTGAATCTGACATGACTTGCTGAAGCACTGTAATGTGTTTGACTGAAAGGTCTGTCCTCTTTGTATTTTAGCAGGGTGTTTTTCTGTTCAAAGTACCAACTTTAATTGCGTGGCAGTTGTGTGGAACATCCTGGGTTTAAGAGCCTCGCTCAAGGTGACAGTGGAGATCAGAATAGCCTTTCTGTCAATAATTCTTCAGTTCAAAGGTCACCTGTACTTGCTGTTAAATCTGTGAGAATTAAACTATTTACTTCACAGAGCTTTAATAAGACATCACCAGTAGTCACATATGACCAGACCTTTGATATTTCTACCATGTGTACAGTGACTATTCGTTTTTTACATGCCATTTAGGGGCTGGTTTATCAGAGAAAAAGTAATAAAATGATAGTCTAGGTGCAGAAACTACATTTAAATATAATAATAAGAAATGTTTCTTGAGCACCAAATCATCATATTATAATGAATTCAGGATTATGTGACATTATATTGAAATAAAATGAAAATAAATTTTTTCATAAATTGTTATAAAATTACATATTAAATGGAAACTGAAAAAAAAGACTGAAAAGAAAACTGAAATAAAAAAATGGAAACAGCCAATCAAATGGAAACTGCAGGCTTTCAGATAGTGTTCGCCAGTTTTGTGTGAAACAAGCATCAGATGGTCAGTAAACAGGCTGGTGTGTACGGTCTCATACTATAATATACCTGAAAATGTACTATTTAATACACTACCCTCCATCTGTCCAACTGTGCTGTACACAAATATCCAGCCATTTAGAGGAGTGTCCTTCTTCTAACACTGATGAGAATCTGGATGCTCTGCTGGACAGTGCAGATGGTCACATCAGATGCATGTGGCTCTCTACACATCATGTCTGCTGGGTGATTAGGCATTACAGCGGAGGTCAAAGCCAGAATGAGCTCCCGAAGAGGCCCAGGTTTAAAAAGTGCATGCTCTTTGGGGCTTCCACTCGATTGAGACTTGAGGTGAAATAAGGCGGAGCCCTAGAGCTACAAACACCTATTACGTAATTGCCATGGAACAATGGTAATTCAAAGGTGATTACCAGTCGGAGTAAACTTTTCCAGTTGCGAGCTCCCAAAGCAAACTTCGTTTTGGCCTCATTTTGTTTGAAATTACGTCACACCAGTTCGTTCTTCAAGTATATTGGGGCCTTTTGCGTATGAGTATAGCCGAAGCCGAACCCACAGTCTTTCAAAGTATACTCATTTGATAGTGTGCGCGAACACAGGCACTTAACACGTGCACTAGAAAGTTTCATCCTCGTCCAGTGCGCTATTTCTCTCCAGAAGTCATCACAGATAAAACATGTCATTGTACTCGTTTAAACTACAGTTGCATTTTTTTTAATCCCCTCACACAAAGCGCTCGTCAACGTGGGCATCTATTGTTGTTGCCGCCTCCAGTAGTTTGTTATTGTTGTTCTGTCACATCAGTTTCGTTTTCGACTGTGACACAATGGGCCTGGCAGTGTTGCCATCTTGTGGACAAACTATTTAGTGCAAAAACACCTGTGTTACCCTTGTCGGCATTGGTCGGTGCCTGATGTTTGTCAGTTCAAGGAAGTGTCTGAGAAGTGACGCGTTGTAATCTGGTGATTTTCGCCATTGGTCGGTGTTTGTCTGCGCAGTGTGAATTAACTTTAAAGGGTAACTAAACCCTAAAACAACTTTTTTTAGTTAATGATATGTAAGAGTCTGGGGCTTTATTAGTGCTGTTCATTGATTAAAGTATTTTTTTTACATTTGGGTATAAAGTGTTTTAATTTTACAATATATGGTGTAAAAACGTCTGAGTGCTGGCCTCTTCAGGTTGAACGGTGGCTACTGCTGTTGAATTTTTTTATTGGATGTTGTGGTACTGCGTGACGTGAGCAGGTACCAGCTCACCACGCCCTTGCCTACAGAGAGATGTGGGTCTCAGGTGCACGCCCCTCCGCTGGGCTCTGCCTACTTTTCCAGCATTCTTCAAATATTGCCAGTGGGTGGAATCAGGCTCTGACCAGGGGTTTAGTTACCGCCTTTCCACTGCACACGACATTTGGACACTGTCGGAATTCAAAGTTAAAATTTTGTATGCATCGAAAGCTCAAATCGAATCTGAAAATTCCACAGATGGTTCGCACCGGTGCGACTCTCCATAGCAAATAAACGACTTCCGGTCCATCGGCTGTCATTTGTCGTGTGCAGTGGAAAGGCGGCTTAAAGGGTCAGTTAACCCAAAAATGAAATTTCTGTCATTAATTCCTCACCCTCAGGTTGTTCCAAACCCGTACCTTCGACACAAATGAAGATATTTTTCATGAAATCCGAGAGCTTTTATCCCCCCACCTTAATGTTATGAAGCGAAAATAATACTTTTTGTGTGCAACCCCCTCCCCCCCAAAAATAACGACTTTATTCAACAATTTCTTCTCTTCCATGTCAGTCTCTGTCTTGACGCTGTTCATGTTGTAAACACACTGCAGCCTTTCTGGGTTCTTCCGAACGCCGGCTCAGTATTGGCCAGATCCAGTTTTTTTCATGGACTATTTTAACAATGTCTTTACTACCTTTCTGGGCCATCGAAGTGGTAACAATGTTGCTGCCAAGGGGGGTGAGGGGTCAGAAAGCTCTCTGATTTCATCAAAAATATCTTCATTTGTGTTCCGAAGATGAACGAAGGTCTTACGGGTTTGGAACGACATGAGGGTGAGTAATTACTGACAGAAATTTCATTTTTGAGTGAACTAACCCTTTAAGAGCTCAGAGGGTTGTGGTCACAGCAAGAACGCGGCTATAGCGATGTGCATTTCCTACTCGTGAGCGGTGATGATGACTGAACGGGACCTTCTCTCCATGTTCTTCTGATGAGACTGATCATCATCGATGAGCGCAGACACATTTCCAAACAGAGCTTTCCCCTCCACGTCTCCACGCACAGGTCGGCGTATACGCGTCTCACAATAGCATCATTAAATCAGACGGGTTTAGTTTACTAGTGCGGCATTCTCCAAAAATGCTGTTTGTTAGCTCTGCATGGTTTGCGGGGGATGGTGTGAAAGTTTTCCTTCTGCCAAGTGCAAATAGGCAGTTTTGTCCGATATTTTCTGTTGGCAGGGTGTAAACAAAAAGCCGATCCACGCTCCACAAGTTGTTAGGGGTGAGCGCCGGAAGTTTGTAGTTTTGTAAAATGTCATCCTCCGGCTTGGAAACAATTTGGGGAAAATTATGCTGGCTGGGGCTGACTCATCCTGCTGGAAAACAAGTGAGAAAACATATTTGCCGATGCCCTTGAAGATGACGATGTGTGCTGCCTAATTGCTGGGAAGAGGATAATTGAGCCACCTGCCAGCTTAATGGCACATTTTCACATGTGTCACCTCATCTCTTTGAGATGCTCAAATACACACAAATTTGTCAGCATGCTGAAATTGCATAGCAGGCAGAACTTAAATAACTGCATACTGTGATCAGAAACAATTACTTTTCGTTCCTGTGCCAGGGTCATTGTGGGAATGCGACGACTTTGATTCCTTTCTATCTGGCAGAATTGTGTGTGTTGGATTTAACGCGCCATCAGACTGGAATACGCCCTGCCCCGCAAATGATTAACACTAACAAACTCCTCAAATCATTATTGTTTCATTATTATCATAAACAGTTTTCACTTCACTTGAGGCCTGGACAAGATTGAGCCACATCCAACACAGATGCAACTGACATGTGGAATTTACACTTTTCTGTAAAGTCTATTTAAACGGATGTAAAAGCTGTAGCTTTTTATATTTAAAATTTAAAAACCTATTATTATTATTTTTATTTTAAATACTTGGGAACATGTTAACATTATATAAAGCTAAACAAAATCTTTTTATGAGTAAAGGAAAGTGACATTCCTCCACTGTAGTTCATTACGATTTGAGATTTGAACCTTTTGGGAATAGAAACTGTTGACTTTTTGAATAAGACCACTTTCTCCATAGAGAGTGTAATATATTAAATGCAAATACCACATGAAGGTGACTCACTGAGAGTAAATTTCACAGGTGGCAAATTAAAGAAAAAACACACCATTTTCATGTTTTCCCACAACGCCTTTTATGAAATAAAGCTCTCAAAACTTTTCTCTCATACAACTTTTCATTTGGCTTGGATGCTTGAACTCACTTCCGTGACTGAATTACGTGATGTCACTGCAAGTACAGCAACAATCCCATTACAGACAAACCTGACAGCTGTTCATTATGTCCAGCCCTTTACGGACAGGCCCAAAACGCAGTGCTTTCGTTGACAGCGTCACACTGTATATGCGTGATGCAAATGTGCTTTTCTCATTACTCATAATGAGTTGGACCCCATGACCTCAGCATCATTTGAATATTGAATATCCCACAACAGACTGCAGTGTCCATTAATGCTGGATCTGGCTCGTACTGTAGGTGACAGAGCGCACGTGTAGATTTGAATAGCAGATGATAAGTGAGGAACAGATGATGCTCTTTCACTTTCTGGTGTGCTCGGGAGTTTTTCTGGCCGACTGGGAGAGACGAATTTGAATCTGAAAACAGGTAGCACAGACGTCTGGAGGCGTTAACCACATGTTTGACTAAAGCGCTGATGCATACCTAAATTTTAATCATCAGCTACAAACATCCCCCTAGATTTAATTCTGCCTTTATAAGGAGAAAACCTAAGTGATTTGCTGGTTTATTCAAGGACCATATAAACGAGGTAAATTATGCCAGCAATTGTCTAAAATAACACTTCTTGTACACATGATATAGTGACAAATCCTTTTTGTCTGATTGTTTTACTGATTTGACTTGCCGTACTTAAATTCTCAAGAACAAATAAGGATACTAACGCAGCGGTTGAAGGATTATCTGAAAATTAGATGTATTAATTGTGAGATTTGTTATACTGGGAGATAAGACACATTTGCATTTTAAGACCAGTGTCTTTATTATTTATTATGTAAAACAGTAGATAACTCATTTATCTTCATGTTGTTTTGGTGGATATTAACTGTATTTTTTCTTAAACCCAACCTGCATTGATTTGGCAAACTGCTTTGAGGTTAAAAATGCAACTCAAATGGAGTGATCTCATGGTTAAGGATCTGGCCTGCTATATCCAGGTTTAGTCTGAAAAAAAGGGTGATTTAGGAATAAAACCATTACTGAGATTACATTCCTGCTGTATCACCATTGTGCTTCTGAGCGAGGCACTTCCTTCCACTTCCAGTTCCTCCGAGGGAACTGTCCCTGCAATTAGTGCACTGCAAGTTACTTCAGATGAAAGCATCGGCTAAATGGCAAGTGTTTCGGTTTGACCAGGCCATGACTGTCACACAACCTTCTCCCCCCACTTTCTTTGAGAAGCACCTACAACAATACAAGCTTTCTTTCAACAACACCAATTTGTGGTTCAGCTGAGTCGACTTTGTCTGTTTGAAAAGATGTTTTTCTTTTCTTTTTTTTTTACTTCCAAGCACTAGTAATCCTTTTAAAAAAGACAGCTCTTTACTGATAGATAGATAGATAGATAGATAGATAGATAGATAGATGATAGTAGGGCTGCACGATTAATCGCTTAAACCGATTTGTCTTATCGCAATTATGAAATCGCAAAGGCTGCGATATTTGTTATGCGCAGCTTGTCATTAATGTACGGCTCTGTAAACGCTGCTCCACCTAAAGGCACTGTGAGTTTGAGTCGACTTATAACTTGCATTTGAAAACGAGTGCAACACGAGTCAAATATCTTTCCAAACATGAGAAGCATTTATGAACATCTTGTCCAATAAAAGACAACATTTACAAACATGCTTTTACTCCAAACTCACTTCATAACGACAGTTGAGCATTCTTCTGTGAGATGATGCCCATGGAGATTTCCTGGAAAGACGTGTGTTATCGTACTTCTGCGGCGGGGCATATTTGGCGTGTCTGAGTGAGAGCGCCCTGTGGCGTTCAGATGAAGCAGCATATACCGTATATACCCGAATATAAGACGAGGGGTGGGTCTCTGCTCGCTTGTCTCCGTCCGCTCTGGCATCCTCTGTGAATGGCGCTTTTTCTTGCGCGGCTCTTGAGCGGAAGCCGGATCGTCGTTGAAAACGGCCAGACGACCCCGCAGGGTGGTTAAATCCATCCCGTCGCACTCAGGGCAGTCGCAGTCATGGCCAATCAGGAAGCGCATATGTGCCGGTCTCCGCCGACGAGCGGCCCTCTACACGAGGCACAGGTGATGCGAGGCATTTGGAACAACGCCTCGGAAATTTGCTCTTAAAATTATTTTCTGTTGAAAAATCTATTTCCCCCCAAAAATAAGTCTGGATGTGGGGGGGTCGTCTTATATTCAGCGTCGTCTTATATTAGGGTATATACGGTACTACCGATCAGCCGTGCTGCACTGACAACCTGCGCATAAAATAATCACAGCCTTTGCCAAATCGTGTGCGGTTTCATTGCGATGGATGCGATGGATGGATGGATGGATAGATAGATCAACCCGATCTCACGCTAATTCGTACGAATTTTAAGTGGTGGCTAATTCGTACAAATTCATACGATCTTACTCGAACAAATTCGTACGATTTTTGCTAAATCTTACATATTTACGACTTGCCCAATTCAAATGAATTTGTACGGATTACCTACTCCTGACCCCGCTCCTAAACCTACCCATCACGTGGGTTTAAACAAATCGTACGAATTAGGCACCTTTTAATCACTCGTACGAATTGGTCGTGAGATAGTGTTGGATAGATAGATAGATAGATAGATAGATAGATCGATTTAGGCTAATCCAATCATTTATGCACCTAAAAACTATCATTTTTATCATCAAAAACATAATATATATTAGCTTTATTTCAGAACGCAGGAGTGGTTCAGGATGAGTTTGAAAGAATGAATCAGAATGTTTAGAAATCTGAAATCTGAGGTGAGCCACATTTAACATGAACAGGTTCATCTCACTCTGTTGCCTGCCAGATACACTGACCAGCACACCTCCACATGCAACCCAGCCTAGATGCGAGAGCGAGACACTGATCAGACCAGGAGCACTGTGGGTAATGAAATCTGTGGCTTGAGAGTTAATTAGCTGAGCTGACCCTTAAATCATGTCACTACTAGAACAGTCACATCTCAGAGAGCACCGTGTTTTGTAACTAAAATTACCGCTGTGCGCAGTTTGCGCTTATTCAAGAGATGCTACCTGCATATTCAGTGAGTATTCAGTGAGATTAATCTAAATACACCACACCCCTAAAATGAATTACTCATAATTAGCCTGAAATGACATCCGAGCATGTACACTAAGTTCGTTTTAGGAAGTCCAACACATTAATTTCAGTATTCAGACATATTTTATGATATAATGGCTTGTGTGATATATAATAGCTATTGTTTACGGTTGCATGACGAGATGCTTCTGTCTCCTGATGGGGGGCTGGAGCACTGAATCACACACGCTGTCTCCTTGGGGTACACACAGGATTTTATTCGATCATTCGTTCTTTCTACCTCTTTGTCTTGCGTGAGCTTTACAGTCAAAGTGAGACCCGCTGTAATTATTCCAGTCCATCACGGGTCTGTGATAGCTGATCTTTTTTTATAGGTTTAATATAATTTACAGGCTTTAAAGCACACCCACAGGTGGCATATGTTAGATCTTGACTGTTGCAATCAAGCAGCGTGACATGTTGTGATTTAACAAGCTGTGGGAGGCTTGCGGGGAAAGGAGACAGAGAGGGAGGAAGAAATAAAAATGGATGTGAAAATGCTGAGAAACGCTTGCTGTCAGACACCTTTGAGGAGCCGCTTGACGGGAACTGTACAGGACTGTTGCATCTGTCTTCATGAACATACATTATTTAAACAATAGGTTCATTTTTATTTTGTGTGTTTTTGTTATATACTGTCATATTTGGGTCATTCTGAATAGAGGGGACTGGGCTATTTGTCACACATTTTACTTCACTGAATAGCCTATTTCTCACGGTGGACTCTTTTAAAGTGAATTTCTGTAAACGCAAAAATGTAACTCTTGAATATAAAAAGTGAACAACTGAACATATTCACAGTTATTATTACTCGAAAAAAATACAGTTATTGAACATGTTGTTACAATAAATAAGGTAAGTTGTTACACTTCTGTTGATTTAAGAAGAATACAATTAAATTAAATCTAAGGTAAAAATTCCTCCAGCATAGTTGTATTTCAAATATATTATAGGTTTTTAATAGCTTTTCAGCAACATTCAAAAATAGTTTGGAAACAGAATAAATAAATAATGAATTTTATAACATTTTAAATGGTTAAAAAACAAAATGTATGTGACTACTTGCCTCAATATCAATCAGATTTTTTTTTTAAAGATACCCCTGTTTACCGGTTTATTCAACAGTTAAAATATGACAGAATTGTAGTTTGGAAGACAGAATTCTCAAAAAAAAAAAAACTTTAATGCACAGACATTTGTGTCTCTAAGCAATTTTCAATTGATGTTGATTAATTTATGGATGTAATTTTAAACAAGAATGGTCTAACTGCCCTTCTTAATGTTACTGTAACATAAGGTGAACTCAGAAAACAGGTATAGCGGGATCAAAATGATAGTTGTAATAATGCCAAAATAAAAATGGGACACAATAAGCAGAACTGAGTAAATCAACATAAAAACATCCTAAAAAGTGCACGACCTCACCAAGAACACAGGAAACATTAGTTCGCATTATGCTGCTTCATGCTGATTTTTTGTAGCTAACATTATTTTGCTGTTTACTGTAGCCTATACTTCGCTTCCAGTTATTTATCTACTGTGGCAAATGGATCAGAAGTTGTGCACACTCATAGAAAATAGCTAAGTTCCGCATTGCAAAATATGGTGGATAGGCCTACACAGGGTAAAAAACAAAAACAAGACACAGGTCAAGTCAAGTCACCTTTATTTATATAGCGATTTTTACAATAGAGATTGTATGAAAGCAGCTTCACAGTAATAACATAAAAATAAATTAACAAAGTTTGTTTCTAGAAGAAAATTGCGTCATCGTCCACCTGAAGTAAGGCAGATCAATAATATTGTTGAATATTAAATGTCCCCAACTAAGCAAGCCAAAATCCAAGGCAACAGGTGCGAACTATATCAGGAATTAATGGGAACAGGAAACTGGAACATATAACCACTAGAGATGCACCGGAATTGTCCGGTTTTACGTATGATCGGCCTGGACCGGTGATCAGCCGGTCAGTCTCACGTCTTTCCGATTCTGAGCCGGTCCGTTTGGTTGCCAGCGGCTCAGGCAATAACGTTAGCTGGTCGTTCTTGCTCTCTTCTCTCCGACGCCTTCTCTCACTCACTCGTCTCATTTGCTCAGGTTAAGAAGTGCTTGTATTGCACATAATTTTACTCATTCCTGTAGGTTTCGCGCTCACAAAAGCACACGCACCACTGATCTATATGAGAGAAGCACACAAGCTGTCTTTGCGAGTATTCAGTTAAACACAGTCAGTTTTGGAACCTAATTAGTTGTGAAAGATAAGGCAAGTTGTGTAACAGTATATTGATCCGTGCATAAACTCTTAACGTGACAGCAGCCTAATATTCCTGATGTTTTCTGTCATGTTATTAAACGAACAAAAGACAAAACAATTACTCTTTTTTTTGACTGAATAACTTTTGTAACTAATTGTAAGCATTAATCTGTATTTCCAGTATATCCAGTATATGTATATCTAGTGTTATTTTACATTTGATTACTTTAATATCTGTAGAATTTCTTGAATATAAAACTTAAAGCTTTGTTTATTTCATCTCTCTTTATTCTTTTGTATTTATTTGTGCTGTTGTTTGAAATTTGTTTATTTGGTCTTTTTACTTGTTTTTTTTAATGAAAATAAAAATTTCCATGGAGGAAAAGTAGATTTATGTTTGTATATGCTATTTTATAATGCAAAGTATTGAAAATCAAAGTAAAGCACTGTAAACACTTGCATTTTTGCAACAATGTAAGTGTGTCCCATAGGGTAATCAAATGTACACCCACTTGCAGCCTTCATGCCACCTCATACATTTATAAGATTTTTAAACAAAACAAACCATTTTTGTGATTTATTTTCACACAAAATCTATTGCTCCAACAATGTTCAATACAAACATTTTTGTCTGCAATCATACACTATGGGAGTAGTGAAAAGCACATTTTTCTTATCCCCATTGTATCCTATACCTATACGAACCTCTAACTACTCACAGCTATCTGTAGATATAGTACAGGTAGATATACAGACATTTTGTTAGATAACCACTAAGATGAGGCCAAGAAAACCTCTTATATGTTCTGTCACAACTTTCATTGCTAAATACAAAGGACAGCACTTGAAATGTGCTTGAAATAGTGCACTCATGTTTTGTCCATATCATTCAGAAATAGGTCAATGTCATCTACCGCAGCAAGCTCTTTGACATTATGTACGGCTGGGCAGAACTGCCTTGACCTGATGATGACACAGCGAGCAAAAGAGCCCATAGACTTCAAGGAATGAATGCTTGTGTGTGCCCAGGTGTTAGCCATGGGAGACCTTGAGCTCTTTGAGCCATTTGACTCCAAACTGTCGCACTTGGTGTGGGCTCTCTCTTGTCAGTCCAGACAAACATATTGATTGAGAGTGGTGTGTTTGGAAGAGAAAGATCATTAGATAAAGCTTTCAGGAAAGTGGAGAGTTGGAGGGCTCTTTTCTTTCTTTTCGCAGTTTAGCCTCTCTCTAAACTTGCTGCTAGAAATAGTGTCAATAAGAGTCAAAACATTTGATTGTGACAAGACTGTGTAAGTGTAGTACCACTGAGAGTCATGTGGTCAATAAAACCGGATCGATATGTTGTGGAAAAAGGTCTTACAGCAAACTTAGCTTTCATCACAATTTTACTGCCTGAATCCTAATGAAATCTTGTTTATGAAAACAACAGCGGCCTTGCCCTCATTTTTTATTTATTTTTTGGCTTTGCTCATCTCACTCACAGAGAGTGTCCGCTTGATTGGCATCCACATTTAGCCGACAGAACTGTTAGACATACCCAGAGATCCAGCCTGAACGAGAGAGACAAGTAGAAAGCTGTTGACGTGGAAAAACAATACGAAAGGAGTAAAGATTTTGTCTGCGCGCTGTGAGACTCTTAACTAGAGCTGGCATTGTCTGAAAAGAGTGTAAGCCGATGCTGACATGTGATGGGCCGTGGAACCTAAACACACGTGCCACATCCTCTAGAGGTCAGATGACGGCCAGCGGGTCTTGAGCTCCTTGTGTTCCATTTGTTTATTGTCCCGCCTGCTCATTTATCACAAATGCTACCATAAAAGATTGTGCTCCGGGTTTTTCCACACTGCATATTTAACACCAAAAATTGGGATTTTTTTTCCATGAGCTTAAAAGCAAAAAAAGAAAGAAAAATCAATTATTCATCTTATGATTTGCACTCCCTTCATCATTTCAGACTGGACGAGCTAATAATTCAGGATTTGACTTAGCCTGCAAATCACATTTTCATGGATTGTCAAAATGGATTTAGGGGAGCGCCACACTCGCAGTCAGCATGAATTCTAAGTAGGTTCTTCCCAGTCCTGCACGAGAGGGGGATATGTTTATCTTCTTACATAATTCTAGACAAGAGAGGCATGATCCCACATTTAAAGCTTTTTAAAAGCACTAAGCTTCACACAAGGTGGAAAGACCCTCCCTGAATGAAAACCTTTCACATTTGAAGCTTACTCAACTCAAATCAGCTTTTGTTGTCATTCAACTACTCTATATGTGTGTATATGTTGATTAATCTGAGGTGTATGACACATAGTATTTTTATTGCTTGTAAATGATGGAACCATTTTGGATTAAAGGGATAGTTCACCCAAAAACTACATGTCATTCTAAACCCGTAAGACCTTCGAAACACAAATGAAGATATTTTTGATGAAATCCGAGATCTTTCTGACCCCTCCATAGCTGCAACGTTATTACCAATTTCAAGGCCCAGAAAGGTAGTAAAGACATCGTTAAAGTATTTAATGTGAGAATTTTCATATTTGGGTTAACTAACCCTTTAATTACATTTAAATCTAATTTTCTTCAGTTGTCAGACAGTCTGTGAGAAAGAAGCAAAGACATACGTTAAAGTGAAAAGTTAAAGTCAACATAAAATTAAAATTTAGGTCTGCACGATTAATCGAAATAAAATCGCGATATGGCTTAGTGCGATTATCAAATTGCAAAAGCTGTGATTTGTAATGTGTTCTCCATCTCTGCATCTACTATTGCTTTAATGTGCATTTGGGAACGCAACATTCTCGTTCACCATGCTTTTGCCATTGTTCTTGGATAAAAATTTTGTTGATACTGGAACAATATTTCTGTCCCAAAATGTTGTCCTAATCCTATCCCTACCCCTAAACCGAACACATGAGTTATCCTTAAAATCAGAGGGAAATGACATTTGAATAACACTGATGTAGAAGCACCTAACCCTGGTTGTAAGCCTAAACTTGACATAAACTGTAAACTTGTCCCACAAATCTGATTGGTTGATTGGAATGCTGTTCCAGGATCACGAAAGACGTTGATCCAGAAACATGTTGTAATTGGTAAAATCATGTAATCCCACAGCATCCTCTCTATTTTTAAAAATGCATGTTATTGTGAATGATTCATCCATGCGTTTATTTTTTTTAAGTTGTTTTGACCATATAAGAAAAGATCTGTCTCTACTTCCGTTTCATCACCACTCTGTGCCACTAGCTCCGCCAAATGGAATTGCAATTTAATTTTTTTAAGTTTCCCCGAACACACCCCTGTCTGCCATTGATCATCAAACTCATGGCATTGGTTGAGCTTAATGTCACATTATATGTTGCCTCAAATTGTTATTACCAAGAACATTTTATTTAAACAATGTGTAAACATGTCCATTTGATTAAGACGAATTGGACGTCTTTTGTACTGGATAGATCTGCTATGCATCAACTCATTTGATGCCCCCCACCAGCTCCCCTCTGCGAAAAGCTCTTTTCCCCTTGATGGAGAGAGTGTATCACACCAACTCAATCCATGGACTTCCCCTCCTGCCAGTTTCACATTCACTGCTCCTGAGGAGCCCATCAACCTCTCGCTGAGACTTAAGGCCCCTTAGTTTGTGTGATATCACTTTGATATGAGGCAAAGCCAGGATTACAGAAGTCTATAAGTGATCTTTATTTTAGATCAGTGGGGTCAACCCATTTTTATAAGAATAGCAACAGTATAAGGTTATTACTTGTTGACTTTGCCTAATCATATGAATGTATGAGAACTGATTTATACATTTATTTATGTATTTATTTAATACTACATGTATACTACCATTGAAAAGTTTGGGCTCAGTAGGTTTCCCTTTATTTTGATGGTAGCTTTAACACATTCTTTTGACTATAAATAACAATGCACCTACATGTCTGCTAACTCTCATTAGAGGGTTAGTAGAGTATTAGTAGACTGATTGGGTTAGAATAAGTTGACATGTAGTTGCAAAGTTACTTATAGATAGCAGAATGTCTGTTGAAGGACCATCACAATAAAGAGTTAGCAGATATTAAGCAGACAGTCTATTAATACTCTAATGAGAGTTAGTTGATATGTAAGTGCAACGTTACTTATAGACGCTTTCAGCAGTAACAACATAAACAAACGGTACTGCGCATGTGCATTACTCTGGCCCAAACTTAACTTCCGGCAGACTTCCGCAGACAATCCATAACAAGTAAATAACCTTAGCATTAGCTGGTATTTCTTGCCAGTCAAAGAAAAGAAATGTTACTTGGCCAAACTGAAATGTGACACTACCAGACCCGTTGAACCAAAATTGGAGACAAGAATGTTTTTCTACCGACGTGTCTGATTTACCACAGTGTTAAAAAACTGGCGAGCATGGCGGCGGGGTTTTATAAGGTTAACATAGCTCTCCTTATTAGCTAGGCTTCTTACATGCTTGCTAATAACCTTTTTCCAAGGTGGGTCTCCACAATGACAGCATGTTGGATGGATCTGTGCAGCGTTGTTTATGATACTAACCATTCAATACACAGACTGGTCCGCTGTCAATGTGTTTGCGAGAGAGAGAGAGAGAGAGAGAGAGAGAGAGAGAGAGAGAGAGAGAGAGAGGGAGCAAGCGAATATGCGCTGCATGCAACTCTGCAGTCAAATAGCTACAACTTTTCTCCATCTTAAATTGTAAAAAACACGGAAATCAATATGTGGCGGTCAGCACTGATAATGTGGTGGGCTGCCACTAATAAATGTATGGGAAACACTGTACCGGATATCACTCAGATAAACATAGCTATTTTAATACCGCCGTCTCCCTCTTTGTTAGGAAACCTTAACGTTTTTATTTTTAAAAATTGCGTTTGCTCCCAAGGTCAGGTTGCACCCCACAGCTCAACAACCTGCTCATCACCTTAACTTTCACTGCATTTGTAGTCAATGCCATATTATCCAATAAACACAAATAAACAAACAGAACGGAAGTTAACTTTGGGCCAGCTCATCACCATGGCAACGCGTCTGATGAAAGCGTCTATAGTCAACAGAATGTTCAAAAGGGATCATCAAAATAAAGTGTCAAAGTCCCCCTGTAGTCAATTATTGTATCCCTTAAAACTCATCTTTGATCACCAAAATTACATATTTAAACATTTTTTCCTTGAAAAAGAATTTTTCATGCCTTAAAATAGCTTGAATATAACTCTACACCCTTGCCTCGTTTAGAATCCGTGGTTCTATGAATATGCAAATTAGCCCCGCCTCTACTCACTCACCAGCTCAGAGATCCACTAGTTCACACATTGATATGATTGTTACAACAAGGTTGTGACATCAGAAACACCAATGATTTCAAACCTCGATTTTGAGACTATCTTTGGTTCACTGCAGTTTTGAGGAGAAAATACTTTATATAAAGCATATTAAAAACACCACATAGATATACAGTATAAACAACATTAAAAGCTAGATTTTCACCAAGGGGACTTTATTTTCTTTTTTTTTTTTAAATTATTACTTTTGGCAAGGATGCATTAAATGGATCAATTGATCATTACTATATAACTTTTTATCCTTTAAAAATATTCTGAAAAAATATTAGACAGCACAACTGTTTTCAACATTGATAATAATTAGAAATGTTTCCTGATCACCAAATCAGCAAACTATAATGATTTATAAAGAATTATGTGACACTGAAAAGTGGAGTAATGATGCTGAAAATTCAGCTTTGCCATCACAGGAATTAATTACATTTTAAAATATATTCGAAGAGTGTAAAGACCAACAAGGACACCGACGGGCACTTGAGTATTGATTTGTTGTTGTTTCCTTTCTCTTCTACACAACTTTTCATCTGATCTTTCGGTTTGTGAGCTCTTTCAAATCCCTACTATTACTAACATACGTAAATCAAATGTCACACGACGGAGGCAGTACAATCCTAACAACCTGCGTACCTTTCCAGTGTCTTCTAGTACTTTATTCTCTTTTCCTATTGGTCTCTGGAACTGCCAGTCCGCTGTAAACAAAGCTGATTTCATTACATCTATTTCTACTCATAGGCTGAGACCTGGATCAGACCAGAGGACACTGCCACACCTGCTGCCCTCTCCACTAACTTCACTTTCTCACACACCCCTCGCCTGACCGGAAAGGGTGGAGGTACTGGTCTGCTCATCTCAAACGACCTCAATCCTTTACCACCTCTGTGTGACAACGGCTCATTTGAATCACATTCAAGTGTGATTGAAGTAGCCACTTTCAAGAAACGGCTGAAGACGCATCTTTTTCGGCAGCACTTGATCCAGTAATACTAACACTTTCTCTTATCCTCTATTCTATTTTTATATAAAAATGTACATGCACTGCGTTAGATTAAACTGAGAGGGGTCATAGCACTTGCATACTGTTGTCCTACTGTTAGTTTAACTGCTTCTATTGTTCTCATTTGTAAGTCGCTTTGGATAAAAACGTCTGCTAAATGAATAAATGTAAATATTCAATAGAAAACAATTACCGGTAAAGTTGTTATAATATTTCACAACATTACTTTTTTAATGTGTTTTTATCAAATAAATCTAGCCTTGTTGAGCATAAGAAACTTCTTTTAAAAACACTAAAAAAATCTTGCTGAAATTTTGAACGGTGGTGAAGATCAAACTTAAAGGGATAGTTCACCCCAAAATTTAAATTCTGTCAGTAATTACACACCCTCATGTTGTTCCAACCCCGTAAGACTTTCGTTCATCTTCGGAACACAAATTAAGATAGTTTTGATTAAATCTGAGAGCTGGCTCACTCCTCTAGGCTTTTCTGTAATTGAAACTTGCCGGTCCAGAAAGTTAGTAAAGACAATCTTTAAAATAGTCCAAGTGACTACAGTGGCTCAACCATAAGTTTATCAAGTGAGGAGAATACTTTTTGTGCGCTAAACCCCCCAAAATAACGATTTTATTCAACTATTAATTTTCTTCTGTGTGGGCCTCAGAGTGAGTTCACATAGTGTAACTGCGCAGCGCTTCTGGGTTGTACGTCAGAACGTAGGCTCACTATTGGCCAACGCTAGTCATGTGTGTGATGCATTTGATGCTGGCCAATAGTGAGCCTGCGGTCATTCTATCTAACCCAATCGGACCCTGCGTACATTACATTTCGCTTTATTCACCTCGAACGTTCCACCGAGCCTGAGGGGTACACTTACCACTTCCGGTAGCTCTCACAACGCAATGGCGCCTCACTCCTGTGTTCCCCGCTGCACTTCATCACACAGGAAAAAATCCAGAGGACAACCGTTTCCCCAAAGATCAGTAGTATGCATGTTATTAAAATCTACCACCACAGATTCACTACTATAAGCATATTCTGAGTAGGGTGAAAGGGTACATGTATTCATATTGAACCAAAACGGTACGGGCGTCACGGTTCGGTGCACGAATTTACAGGGACAATAACGTGACACGGTATAAAAATAAATAAAAATGGAGGCGCGGGCGCGATCGAACTGTGTGTGTGTGTGTGTGTGTGTGTGAGGGAGAGAGAGAGAGAGAGGCGCAGGCGTGATCGGTGTGTGGTATTTAGCTTCTAGTCACAAGCTAACCTAGGGGATACATCACATCAGTTTTCCTAGCTAGGAGGAGGATGTACAGGAGTCAGATTGAGTCTGATCAATACAATTATACATGGAAAGATTGATGGTCCACACAGAGGTTTCCATTGCTGGTGCTGCTGCGTCTGAGTCAAACTTCCGGGTTTGTGTACCCCTCAACGGCGTTCGAGTTTTCAAAATGGCCGCCAGGTGAAAAAGGCGAATGGACATCACATGTCAGCCCTTTTTTTTTATTTTATTTTCTTTTTTACTTCTGGAGCATTTCACCTAGTTTAAAGCCTGCAGTCCATGAGATTGGAAGTTTTTCATCCAATCAAATGGCAGTAAAGCTCTGCATGTAGTAATTATTTAAAAAAAAACACTACATTGAAGAGAAGCATGGCCGCAGTTCACTCCAAACACAGAAGCAAGCAACATTTTCTATGTTCTTTTTTATATTTGCCAGTATTTCATAGTTTCTATGTAAAATAGAAAGATTGAACTTATTAATTAAAGTTAAAAATCGATTGTAGAATTGCAAGTTTTAAATCAGGATTTTTTCAAATGTGTCTGTCCATTAGAATGGACAGTGGGTTCGAAAGCCTGTTACTGAAATCACATTTTCAGTAATGCTGATTGATATATAAATATATTGATATATTCTTATATATAAAAAAAAATCAAAATCACAGTACCGGTACATTTTTAAAACTTTTTCATATGCAGAATATACAGTTCTTGAAGTGCTTGAACAAATAGCTGATGGAAATATCTCAGATGTTGACTTTATGTGGAGTGATGAGAAAGATGGAAATGTAAGAAAAATATCTGTATTTAAAACTTTATAAAGTAAAATAACTAGCTTCCGGCCAAACGAACACACGGATTTGACTTAAATCTAAAGTGCAACTTGAATATTATAAAAAATTTTACACAAACGCATCACTTTGCTTCAGAAGGCCTTTATTAACCCCCCAGAGTGGATCACTTTTATCATGGATAGATGCACTTTTATGATGGATAGATGCACTTTTATGGACTTTCAAAACAGAAACAACCATTCACTGCCATTATAAAGCTTGGAAGTGCCAGGACCTTTTATTTTAAATAACTCTGATTGTATTCGAAAGAAGAATGTCATATACACCTATGGCTTGAGGGTAAGTAAATCATGGGCTAATTTAAATTTTTGGGTGAACTATCCCTTTAAAGGTATATAATTAAAGGCAACAATTTTTTTTTTTTTTTTTCATTTGATCTCATTTATAGAAGCCTCATAAGCTGGGAAAATGTACTTTTATATTTTTCAGAAACTTGAAAATAATTCAGGTCTGAGGGGGCTAAACAGAACATAAGTTTTCATCCAGATGATCATATAACTCGAGAACCTTAGTCCACTTCAACTTTTATCCGGTTGATCTGTGTGAGGCTGTGAATTCACAGTGATCTGTGTTTCTGGCCCCCTTTTTTCAGCAGTCTACAATCTGCAGAACATCCTTGGCACTTCTGGAGCTAGACAGTTAGGAGGAGTAAAAGTTGTGTCCAATAAGGTGAAAGAGCCAGAGAGAAAGCAAGCAAAGGCCAGAATACAGGCAGAAGCAGCCAGCACAGAGCCATCTGCCTCCCTGGACTCGCCTGTCAAAGCCATCACACCGCCGTATGCATGTACTACCTGCTCTGTAACGCACTGTGGCGTTTCTAAGCCAGCTGATGCGTTTTGCACAGTGCATTTGAGAGGTAATAATGACATTAAAGCCATCGGGGAGCCGATCTATTTCAGCAGCCAGGGCAGGCTCCACTGTCATCTCCTATTTTCTGCCCAATTGACGGCAGAATCTCCAGGACCGGTTTCTATTTCGGTCCGCTGTCAGTCCTGTCGGCAGGAGACAGTTATGACCTAAACCAAAGCAATAGTGAGACTCTGACTGACTCCACACCAGCAAAGGGGAGCTGATCTGAGGATCAACAAGACAATGAGCTCTCTCAGAGACAGAATGAAGATGAGTCTTATTCACCCACAGGCGGCGAATACTGATACGATCCGTTTATCTGCCTGCATGGGGTGCTTTTCCCTTATTTTTTTGGTTGATGTTGGAATAGAAATTAAGCATAAGAATAATCCACCGATGCATGATTTAAACAAATGAATTCTTCCCCCTTTATCTTTCTTGTAAATATTTAATGAGACTACTTTTTGTCTTTAAGTTGGCATGAAACGGAAGTCTTCTTAGTCTTTTCTTCCCTATTGTGACGTATATCTGAGTGAAACAAGCTGTAGGGGGAGGGACTTGATTTTGTCCATGGGGAATTGATTGGATGGTTGTGGTTTGCTATTGGTCGATCTCATGTGAGGGACAGCAGGTTGTCCCACCCTCACGCCAGTAAACACATCATCAGAGAAGAAAAGTGATGAGAGGTTATTTTGGGATGATTATGTTATTTTCATTAAAGATTATGAGAGCACATGAATAAAAAAGAAAATAATGATGTGCACTGATTATTCATTTATAATAAATAATTCCATATTCACATGCAGATATTATTGGTTTATTTTTGTATCATCCCTTTTGTGTGACACTGCATCTTATGTACTGTAACCCCGTTTCCACCTCAGAGTAACAGTCCAAAAATCCAGAGCAATATAGAAATACATATGAAACTCTAACCGAATGCTGATTGGTTCTTCCAACGCTGTGGTACCAGCCAATCAGAAGTACTTCCAAATCCACGTAACCAGATATATCGTACAATAGCCTGCGATCGGAACGCTGCAAAATGTGAAAGCTTCTGTTATACCTCCTCCTCCCCAGCACCACCTGTAGAGATCTGCTATATGGGGTTCTACCATTTATTACAGAAGCCTTTCCTTTGTTTGTTATTTTTGACTAAGCTAAACAAATTCTTGTATTTGATCAGCAGCAGCAGCGTAGCAGATCTCGTCCGCCAAAATCAACCCATGACCCACGTCAATGAACGCTGGCTGAAACAAGTCACTCCAAGAGTTGTCATGACTGAAATATATGTATATACATACCTAAAAAACAGTTGCCTAGTTGGTAGTGAGTTTTTCAGTGTCTTTTGAAAGCTTCACCTACATTCATTTTCTTCATGGTAAAATGTAGAAATAGTACCTCATCTTATGAATCTTTTTTTTTTTTAATTACCTCAAAGGAATTGATTCAGCTGAGAGGGCATAGGAGACATTTTTACTGAGATTTCACAGGGAGACTTTTAATACATTTTGACAAGATATCTGAGAAAATGTAACCTCAACGCTGACAGATGCTCCCTAGAAACTTATAAATAATTGTCTTAGGAATGATTTTAAACATTGAACAACACTTTGCCCAATTGCCAATGACAAGCTCTCAAATTATCGAACATTTAGAAAACTGTCTTCCTTTGGGACTTCCTTCAAAAGTTCTACTTAAAGAGAGATGGAGCGAGACACTGAAAAAAAGGACTATTGTGTGGGTCAACCTACATAAAGCTAGTGTTGAGTGGAAAATCGGATACGACGTGCACCTGCGGTATACCTTGTGGGGCTTCAGCTTGGATCAGTGTCTCTGTGGCATGAGCTCTTTGACCTTTCCTGAATGCACTGGGGCTCTGTCAGTGTCACCAGCACTGCCGTCCACAACACTCTGGAAGTCCTGATGCTATAAATGTGCTTTATTTATTAAATGTGTGCTATTTTATAACCTTATGGCACAATTTTACCATGTCTTTTCTTTATGCTACTGTTAGACAACTGATGACACAATCAAAAATGTTCAGCAAATTTTAAAATGTAGCCTACTATTTACCCCCCAAACCAGACTTTTGGTGTTAAAATGTTAAAAGGCTGCTGATATTTAGGCACTAAATAATTACTTTGCTACTGTTAAACAAAAGTATGTTCTATATGCTGAGAATGTAATCCAGATGTACTACATTTGTCATGTTGTCGTGAGACAAGTGTCAGCTGCCGTTCACAAATCCTATCCAGTGGGATAGTAAAGTGTCCATTGAACGAACACTTCAGAATCTCTCCGGATGTACTTTGTCACCCGCTTTCCCCTAACGTTTATGAATACTATGAACTTAGATACATATTCACATAATGTTTTTCGCCTATAGGGTAGTTTGAACATTTCCCCAGTTAACAAAATATGTTCTTGAATGTTTTCTAACTTTCCCATTAAGTTATAAAAAAGTTAATTTTGAAATGTTCTCTGAATGTTTAATTGTAATTTAGTTGTAATGCGAATGTTAAGAGAACATCCATTTGATCATTTTGCAAACATTATGGGAATGTTTCAGAATGTTCAGAGAGCATTTAAAAAAAAAAAAAAAAAAAAAAAAAAAAACCTTAGATGAACGCCCAGCTAAAACCTTTTAGGGGAAAACGATGTAACAAAAATAAAAATGCTCCATGAACATTGTACAATGTTTTTGTCCTAATGTTTTGAGAACATTATTGAATACCAGATAACTTTGAAAGAACATTCTGTTAACATTACTGGGAGAACATTGTTCATTACTTTGAGAGAACCTTGCAAGAACCTTTGCCTGTTACAGTATGCAGGCACCGAGAGAGCAGAGGCTTAGATCCAGGGCAGCAAATGTTATTTTATTTACAAAACTACAAACATCTACAATAAAATAAAGGAAAGATCTCAGGGAGAACACAAGCACCGTAACATAGACGATAACCGACAAGTAACTGAACTCACTAGGAAACTACACGGTTGTGTTTGAAATCTTCAATCACTATTCCCTACATTACTCCACTAATATAGTTCACTTCAGTGAGTGAATGAAAACGAGTGAGTGAATTCAGACACTGTGTCGGTCGGAAGGGCTGCCGCTTTGTGCTTGCTGTTTAATAATTATTTGAAAATTAGCAAACATGGCTGATCCAGTGTCTGTCATGGGAACTAGCATGTTTAAACCTTAATCAAACAATTTAATAATCAATTAAAAAGGAATATATGCCTGTATGATATTAGACTGTAGCCACGTTGGACCAGTGGTTTGGAAAATGGATGGATGGATGATTCAGATACGAGTGCCATCTTCTGGCGAGACGCAGGAATGTATTGGGCGCGACCGTCACATTGCATTATGGGGTGTATGCATTATAGCCGTTGAACGTGCATCGGTTCTATAATCATTATTGCAGTGCATTGTGGGATTGAATGAGTACACTCGATAATAGCCATTATGGTTTCGGACACCAATACAAATGGCTGTCCCCTCTAATATTGCCCTGTATAGAGGGCGATTTCAGACACAGCCTAGGTCTGCGTCTAAAAAGCTTAAAATGCTGCCTTCGGAGGATGATGGAAGGCATCAAGGCCCGTCTGAACCCAATGTTTGCTTCACTTACTGTTTCCTGAGATACTGTCATCTGGTACATTTTTGAAGGCAATATCTTTCGCTGCCTTTGACATCCCACAATCCTGTGCTTTCCATTCTGTGACAGTTGAGCTAAAAAATAAAGTTGAAAGTTATGGTTGGTGGTCAATTTGTGTGTAAATGTACGTTTTTGACCAACATTTTCCACTTCTGATGTCATTTCTAGTGAGAATTTACTATTGTAGTAATTAAATATTTGCTTAGTTTTAACCAAAGCTCGCTCTATTTTGCTGTAAATCATTAAACCGTTATGCTGCCTCAGAAGTCTGTCTGAAGTCAGTTTCGTAAGGTAACTTTGTGTGTAAACGCTGCCTGCAGAGTCATTGCCTGATAATGCAGCGAGGCAACAAGTCAGCTGCCTAAGATTTCAGATGCAGCCATGATCAACTACAGGGAAGACAGGAAATGAAAACAGGAACCAGCAACACAGAGAACAGAACAAAGCTAAAATCCCAAAAAGAAAAAAACAACAGAATATAAGCCGGACATAGCAAAGTTCAGAGAACATTCCCTGTTAGCTGCGTCCACAGTCTTCATTTTGAGTTTAGGTATTTAAAATGATATTTTATGGATTTTTATGCCAAAGAAATTTAGGGAACGTAGATATTTGAGTTAGAATTCCAAAACATGCCAATTTATATAAGGTTTAATTCATAGACCCTTTCCACAGACTGTGATGACATGTTTAGAAAACATCGTAATGTAACGTGTTTTTTAAATATTTTAAATGTTATAAAAATTTAATTTATACATTTATATCACTTTTAACATATTATCTGTTTGCTTGCTTTGGCATTAAATTACAGAAAACTACTAATACTGCTGTGCTGAGTGAGTGTTTTTACAACAGCTGAGAGAATGATGGAAAATTTGGCATCTTTCTCTCTCTGACCAAAGTAATCAAACTCTCAATATGTGTTTCCTCTTTTGGAAAGTCATAAAAATTATTTGATTTTTAAAATGTTGCTATTAGGGCAAATGATAACCCAACTATTACTCAATGATGACCCACATTACACAGTAAATGTGAAAAGGTTTTTTTTTTTTTTTTAATGACTTCATGGATTTAAGATTTACAGTGTGTGGTAATTGTATTAATACTAGTAACAACAACAACAAAATAGGATAAAAAAAAAAAAAAAAAACATTAAATAATTTTTTGTTTGGTTTGAGATAGCTTTAGCATTCTTTAGCAAACTTTAGTTTTTACATTTGTAAGTAAAAGATTGACTAGATTGGCATCGGCACCCTGTTATTAATTCCAGACTAAAACTGACTGGCTTCCAAACTCCAGCTACTAAAGCAGAGGTGGTCCGTGTGCCTTTCCAACCCTGTCCGGAAATCTGCATTAATTCCTCCTCACCTGGGAGAGCTATTAAATACGGGACTAAACAGCACACTAACTGCACTCTGTGCCATCCGCTGGCTCAACACAATACTAGCTCAACACAGTAAATAACATACGATTTGCTTAAAACTCATTCTGTGCTCCCAAATGGACCTGATGTGGCACATTATGAATAACTCATGCATTTCACATCGACTTTCCCAAACAGAAGCCTACAAATACAAACAATCATCTCACAGTGGTAAAACAGCAGTGCATGATAAGGTCAGAGAGTGACTTTAGTGCCTATTTCTGTATTTGAGAGCGAACAAAGAAAGCAAGCAAAAACAGAATAAAGCCACACACTTTGAGATCAATTCAGTTATTGAACTCTTAATTGTTTTAATCTTATTAAAACTCATTTTGCAAATCACTTAGCCTCCTCCTCCTCATTCTCCCTACCTACTTTTCTCAAACCTCTTGACTTCAATTAAATGTGATTGAAGAAGAGAAAAGGAAAGTAGAGAAGGGAGATAACATTCTTTAATTGCTATCTCTCTTGTGTAATTACTCAAATCAGACAAAGCATTATGATTGTGAAATGCTCCCCTGACTGTATCCACTTCAGCCTGTCCTGATTGACACAAGCAAATTTGCACAATGATTTTTTTGTGTCTTTTTTCATCCAAACACGAGGTATTAATGGAATAGCAGGTCACAGCATCATTGCTTTAATCATCACAACATTCTGAGTTGCTAATTAACATTTTTTTTCTCCTGTCAGTGTTAGTAGATTTTAATCAGGTAGTTATTTGTTGAGTTAAAAATTGTTTGCCTTCATCAGACATGAATAAGAATTCAAACAAATTCCTCATTCATACCAGTCAACTGGTCATGTAACTTATTACTGGTGGTGTAATTATATTAGGCTATGTAGTGTTGCATTCAAGTTCCAGATCGTTTCATTTAGAGACGGGTGACAATTTCCACATACTTTTGTGAATTCACCAGTTTTCAACATTGAAATTTAAATGATTGAATCCTTAGTCTCTTTCATAGATGTTAAGGATAACACATTGTATATTTGGTGGATGGTTTATTATGGATTTCTTGTTGATATTCCATTTTTTATCTCTGCACACAGGAATCACAATATAAACGATACTGGGTCACATACTTTCTTCGTTGAAGCATATAAAGCATTTTGATGTAGAAATGCAAACTTTGAAAAATATTTATACAGCAGATAGAGATACAATTTTCATTGCTTGTACTAAGTGAGAAGCAATCACACACAAAATTGGGTTTGTGTATTACAAGGATCTCTGGAACATTAGATTCTGATTGGTCTGCTTTTTTTTAACAAAAGCTTTAAGATAATATTCAGGTAAGATTATAAAATAATTTAAACTGTCTATGTATTTATTTATTTAGTGAGTATCAGAATAATGTACAGTCAGCCGGTCATTATTGCAAAATAAACCACTCGATTATACAACAGAGACTGGATTTAAAGGCCCAACAATAGGGTATTGAATATTTCCAAACATATTCACAGGTACGAAACATAAGCAGTATTTTCTGACTTAAAACCTAGAAGATCATGTCAACCAAAAGTCCAGGTCACATTTAGTATGTGTAAAATGTTTTGGTATTTTGATTGACAGCCCTGTTCTAACAAGTCTGAAAATATAAAGAAACTGTTAAGCTGACCAACACAATCCCCTGTTTAATATGCAATATTGCTTGATTTCAGTCAGGGGTTGTGAAATGCTGCACTGACAGGTATGAGGGTTTGTCTGCTCAAACTCCACAGATATAGTGGCTTTTGTTAATGCTGCTTGATTCTGTCTGGATAAGTGCTCGATTTTTCCTCCCAAAAATACAGTGACAGTTTCATAAACCTTCTTGTTTTTATGAGTTTTTAAAATTCCAAATAAAGATGTTTTTGTTTTGGATAGTGATATGGGTTTTTGGTGGCAGCCTTGAGTACTCTTCACAGTGGTGTGATAATAGGTTTTTAGACAGCAAAGAAAGGTTTATTGAAAATACGTGTATGTGGGACACTTACAATTGTGCTTCAGCTCCAGTGTGAGATGAAAAGCGTCTTTATTGCTCAATGCAGCAATGTTCAGCCTTGAGGGTACTTCTGAAATCATGTGTTTTCGTTGGTCTCTGGATCTGAAGCTGGTGCAAGATAGATATTTCCTCCGGTGCATTCCAATCTCCAATAGTGCCCTGCAAAGTGGACTAAACAGAGATTCCAAATCACACAGGGCAGATATATGTTTAGTCTGAAGGGCACTGCACAATGCAAAGAGAACAAGGACTGTTTTCATCACTATATCATTTCATAGGAAGTTTTCAGGAAACTGTTTACACAAGCTGATTGGATCATGATGCACCTGCAGCCAATGAGCTTGCTGCTCAACTTTTAAATAGCTGGTTTGCTAGAGTTTGCTATAGGAGTTTGCAGCTAGTCTGCAGTTCAGTCTGCAGTTCCTCTGAAACCCTCCACCTTCCCCAGTTCCACCTGTATAAATATATCCATTACCATGCTTAAAATCTTCAAAAATTACATGATAGAATGTGCGTGCGTGCGTGTGTTTTGATGAAATTGTATTTCAACTGAATGACTTTCAGTGAAACTTCTGCATGTAGGGACAGTGAACACTGCGTAAATACAGCTCTAAGCGTTCTGCCTTCTTTTAAAAACATAATTTTTTTGTCATCAGGTGCAGTACGATATCCTTCAGATCATAGGCCTAGTTTAAAAAGGCCAAACCTTGACTTTCGAAAAATGTCACTGAGCAGCATAGTATTCACAATTTCGCTATGTGGACTCATATCTTGGCTTGCAAATTCATGCAAAATGCATAAAATGCCATTTATGAAAAAATATATTTATTTATACCTAAACAGAAAAATAGTTCTAGATCCCTCATTTCTCAGTAAAAAATAAATAAATAAATGCATGTGTGTGGGTGGGTGCTGGGTGTGTGTGAGAATTCAGAAAGACAGAGAGAAAGTGTGAAAGGCTGCACACAAAACCATTGAATGTGCTCATTATGGTCCTGGCCAGAGTGGCTCTCCTCCTTCTGCTCTGCTCAACCCTGGAACACAGTGACTTCATTCCTCAGCCTGCCCAACCTCCCTGCTAATGACTGCAGCTCGGCATTCTGGGAGAGAGTGGACCACTGCCTTGCACTCATCACCATCATGTCATCAGCTTTTAATGAGTCATTTCTGCTCCGTTAGGAGAAACGATACCATTCTTTTCTGACAGCTCTCTGGGGGTCCACGTGAGACCATAACTTACAGGAATAAACAGCTGTCATCTGAATCTTCTTTCATTTGAACAACACTTGAGGACTCTCAGGTCCAATTTTCAGTTTAGTTGGTAATTATTAGTGTGCAGCAATTTAGCTGCTCACAACCATCATTATGACACTTGACTGGATGCAGACTGAATGTATAGCAATATTCCTGTGTATATAATATAATGTAATATAATATAATGTAATATAATGTGAAATAATATAACATCATGCACATAATTGGGGCTGAAAAATTCACAAAGTTTCTACGATTAATGTTGGCTGTTAAAAATAATTATTGAATTTAATTGCATCATTTGCTTTTTTGGGGGGGCTATGATTTTCTTTTTCCTCACTTCCTGTGGCGTGTGTTATTGCTTGTGTTTATTTTGTGCTTTATGAAAATAAAGGACTAAACACTTTTCGAGCTAAATTTCACCAAAAAATATTTTGTTAGAAATAAAATGATAAAATAATACAGGCATTGGTACGTCGGTGGATTATTCATATTTAATTCATACATCCACTAAAAGTCACCTTGACAGCATCTGGTTAAAACTCATTGAAAAAACTTAGTTCTGAGAATATATCTAGTATCATTTGTTTGCAGGTGCACTTGGTTTAATATTTTGATATGTGATGCAATGAGATTCATACATTTTAAAGGGTGGCCTATAAGAGTCCAAAAATGTCCAAATCATTTTTGCAGCCACTGTATATACCAATGGTAACCGGATGTTTTGGACTATGGACATCATTCACAGAGACTTTATAATTATCTTCCATCAGCAGCCAGCTGGATTGTTGTCTGAAAGTTTGGCTTGAGCCCTTGACCATCGAGTCAGTTTGTGCTATTTGTGAAACTATGAGGCCTGTCTCTGGAAGGTTGGCTGCCATCAATGGCAATTATCCCATCCCTCAGTGCGTATGATTGCCTCTGTGAAAACCTGAGGCTGCCTAGGATTCTGGGGTGAAAAGATTAAACCCGTTGCCATCTGCCCATGTCAGGCTGCTTGTAATGAATGGATTTCTTTGTAAGTGCTCACAGTATATCAAGCTGATGTAAGTTTGATTGGATGTGAGATATTTTCTAACTGTTAATAAATGCTGTAGAAGTATTGCTCATTGTTAGTTCATGCAAAGAACGTATATTGACAAGAAGTGAAAGCCAATAGAACGTTCCATTGCAACACCAGCGCCCAGCAGCAACCCTACGCGTCCACCATTTTGGGGTGAAAGCGACTCAGCAGTCATATATTATACATATATTTAGTCCAGTGCAGAGGTCATTTTTAGGTTGAAATAATTAGGTGATTATTTTAACTCACAACAGTTAACGTTATAGCAGTTAAAAAGAAGTTGCTACTTAACCAGGCTTTTCCCCCCACATAACTTGAGACAAGGAAGTTCAAGGATTTAATTTATTATACTCTCCACATTAAAGCTGCAGTCCGTAGCTTTTTTTGGGTTAAAAATGATCCAAAATACATATTTGAGAAAATACATGACCAGCCAGTGTTCAAAACTATCTGCTTGCCTTAGCTCGATTCAAAGCGGTAAGCTTGTAATAATGTTTTTAATTCCAGTGGTACTGGTGGATTTTCGGGACACGGGAGATTCGAGCATGTCTTTGCGTCATTACGTCACATCTGTACACACAAAGAAGGAGTCTCGGCTAGTATAAGCTATATTGTGTGTGAGGATGCTGGAGGTGGAGATTTATAGCCTTTTCTCACTGCACTTGATATAATTAAACTTGATCAATTTGATGGCAGATCCAGAAAGGTTCAAACGACAATCACCAGTGACAACTAGAGATTCACCTGCTGTAAACTGCAAAAGACTTTGTTCGGACATCGGAGTGGCTACAGAGAGAAAGAGACTGCAACCGGACCCATGCGAAAACAAGATATCGGAAGGACATTGCATGTAGGCCTAGTCACGCAATGCTGACGTTGTTAACATTAACAATTTGAGAACAAAGTATAATTTGCATGGTTTTGCGTGATATGATAACTTATAAGCGATTGTTAGATTTAATCAGCGTGATTTACTGCAATGTCAGAACCAGAACAAAAGTGGATATTTCTTACTTGTTCAGATTACATTATACGGTGAAAATTCTTATGTTGGTCATACTTCCAAAAAGAATAATCTGTGATTTCTGAATGACAATATCCACACTGGCACGGTGACTGACAGCCTCACAGTCTCCTCAAACACTGTGTTCATCCGCGCTGTGCCGTGTCGAGGGTGTTGAAGTACAACTCACGTACAGTTGATAATTCCGCGAATGACTGCAATTGCAGATTTCTAACAGAAATGGCGACAAAGAGGAAAAACGCCGGACTGCAGCTTTAAGTGTGACATGTAAGATAGAATAAAGTGATATTTACATTTACATTTACATTTAGTCATTTAGCAGACGCTTTTATCCAAAGCGACTTACAATTGAGGATATCAGTTCATAAAGTTATAATAACATTAGACCATTTCCCAGGAGGTACACATAACGTTACATACAAAAATAATTATCAATGAAATAAATGAATTCAGCAAATAAATGTAATTGTACAGCAATGCATCATGTTCTATAAGATCATCATGTTTGTAGCATGATCCAGGGGATTAAAACGTACTAAATATATTTCAGACCCTAGTGGAGTTGGTAACTAATAATAGTAGTAAATGTGTAAAGTTGCATACAATGGAAATATTCACTATTGCAAGAACAAACTACCTCAAAAACTGCTGTTGTCCATAACTCCAGTTGGAATTTTCACCCCAAAATGGCGGCCGCGCTACCGAAGCGCCAACTAGTGGCTGTTACCACAAAAGCATCACAGTTTCGCCTTTTGTTCTTCTATACTCTTTGGTTCATGTCAGTTCTAATGTTAACAAATTAAAACTTATTGTAAAGCGTTACCAAAATCTCCTTTGTGATAGTAGTTTTAACAGAATGCAAAGGCATAAAGTGAAATAATTGTATACGGCTGGATGGCATTACACCTGCAGTTCTAGTGAGAATTGCTGCCTAGTCAGCATCAGCTGGTGAAATGAATCTCAATACGAATCGTCAGCACTCCTTTTCCCCATTTAAATAATGTTTCCTGCAATCTGTGATTATATCACAGTGACCACAAAGGAAACACTACAAATTGCATAGATTTCTGTTTTCTAGATTCAGGACCTTTTTTATTTTGTCAAAATACACAGCTTCTTTTTGAACGGTTGTCAATGGAGAAAGATGCTTATGGTCCCCAGAATAGTATAGTTATGGCATCTACCAGCAGGAGCCATTTGCTAACAAGTCAAACCTTAATCACTTTAGGATTGGATATCATTTTCTTTTGTCTATAGTATGCTTCCATATTCAAAAACACGTTTGTCAAGCTCTGATAGAGGTTGGAAAAATTATTTCACAAATCCAAACTTTGAACATAATTTCTACACAGCGTTCTCAGCAAGAATAAGTGCTATCATCTTAAAGTACATTGATGTTTTTTGAAAAAATATGAACATAAAAAGTTTTATGAGCATATAAGCCCCCCTCCACGGCATAAAGCACTAAAGTTTCAGATCAGACTTTCCCCTGATGGCTCCCGTGCTTTTGCAAATAGAAACCTCAGTAACATCCTTGTACTGGTATAATGAAACTCTTCAAGTGTGCTAATCAGTAGGCCACCATATGGATTTTTATTACAGAAACTTTAATTAACATTTAGCTCATCTGTGGCTTCATTAGTTCCCAGATGTCTCGCTGCATCTCTGCAGACCCCGTGGTGCTTGTGCAGCCGGTTGCAGGTGTTGTGAGTCTGGATTCTCTCCCAAGACTGTGGATGTGTGTATGCTGTGCTAGATCTGGAGGAAACCTGCCCTCACGGTATTTTTTTCCTCTTACCAGTACTATTCTCTTTCTCTCTTTATCGTTCAGTAGGCCTACTCTGTAATCATTTCTTCGACACTGTCTCCTCATGCTGAAGCTTAAGCCCAGGACCCACAGCCTGAGGGAGCGACCCAGTGGTGCAGGAGAAAAGTATGACGTATTAAAATTGATTGCCACAATTTATAATGTGTTTGCTGCAGTAGTGAATTCTGGCATAAGTGATAAATAGGCAGGCAGAATTTTCTTAGGTGATAAAAACACAAACACACACTGCGATTCCTCTTTCACTTCTGCTTGCACCATAGAAATAGGAAAAGTGGTTTGCCCATGAAAAAAGTTTCTTCTGTTAAAGGCACACTGTGGAACTTTTCAACCTTTATAATATACATCCAAAACCCATTGAGATGGTACATCGACTTACAATAGGTTGAATGAAACGTCTGCCGTAGCCTGAAGGTGTCTGTATCACTTTTACTAGCACTATGTAACTTCGGGTTGCGGGTAGGAACCCCAGCACAAAAAGAACTACAAAATTCGACCGCTTTACGGCGTACGTCACTTCCCCAAATTCTAACGTGAGAACTCAACTCGCATTTGATTGCCGTCTGCATGTTGTCGTCATGGCTGAACCAGTTACTCGGAAGAAGGCAAAGATATTGTAAGAGGACACAAAAAAAAGAAAAAGGGAGAGTGGTAAACTAAAAGCCAGGACGAGGATCAACATTGGTCCAGCGTTCGCTCACTGGCTAAAGGAGGAGGAGGGGTGCCCGACCGATGCTGACCTGGCCGTCATGCTTTTGGACCAACTTAGTAAGTTTAATATATATCGCTTGCACAATATCTCTATTTTTTCGAATTTGTTGTCTGTCTGGCCATGTTACGGAATCTATCTTGTCCTCCATTTAACTTCACGTATCAAGGAATGCTGGTAGAGTAGCGAATTATCAATCTGGTAGCTAGTAGGATGCTATAAGTGATCAGTCACAACATACTGCCGTTATTTTTTTGCATTCAGCTCATATTTGTATGTGTGTAAAAGGATAAACAAACTGAAGCCTACAAATAACGACAGTATGTTGTGAGTTATATCAGTTTTGTTACACGATTTCCCGACTACACGATTTCATCAAACTGATGAAAAACAGTTCTTTCAAACTGAAGCCTACAAATAACAGCAGTATGATTTCTCCTGACGCCGTCTCACCTGTGGCTATCCGGCGACATTATATCCTTTATTCTTCAACTAATAACATTCTTTTCAGCATGCCTCGTCCATCCTGCGCCACGTGCGGAGGCCGTCTGCACGAGGCAGACCAACACACGAGCTGCATTTCCTGCCTGGGGATCGACCACGGGGAGAATGCTCTCTCTGCCGGCGGATGTGAGGCCTGTGACTGCATGCCTATATCCGCGCTGCGCAATCGGCTAGCTCTCTCCCGGGACGGCGAGGCCGCTTCACCCGCGCTTTCTGCTCCAAGGAAGAAGAAGCGTCGCAGCCAACGGCAACCGGAGGGTATGGAGATTGGTGAACCGCGTCCCCGTGTGCTTCACTTTCTCCAACCCAGACGCCATCACCGGTCCTGTTCGCAGGAGACCAGCGCCCCCCCCCCCCCCCCCCCCACGTGGCGGGCCTCGTCTCCTTCGGCGGATCGCTCGAACGCGACGACAGTTTATCCATCGCCGCTTCTGAGGACGAGTGGCCGGGCTCTCTCGACCCCGTCACCGCTTCTCAATCGGTGGCCAGCGGATCAGCGACCAGGACTAACTCCGACGCCGAGATGCTTCGGATCCTGACGAAGGCCGTCGCGGACCTCGACCTCGAGTGGGCCTCGCCTGAGGAGCCGCCTCGTAGTCGGCTGGATGGATGGTTTCTGGAGGGGCGCCAGCAGGCCCCGCGTCACAAACCGGCGGCATTTTTCCCCGAGGTCCACGAGGAGCTAACCAAGGCATGGCGCGCCCCTTATTCAGCACGTGTGGGATCAGCAGTTTCCGCGACGCTCTCCTCCGTGGATGGCGCAGCGGAAAAAGGTTATGAGTCTTTGCCGCCCCTCGAAGAGGCCGTGGCAGCTCATCTGTGCCCGAGCTCTGCAGCTAGCTGGCGAGCTAGAGCTGCTCATCCAAACAAACCCTGCCGTAACACTTCAGCCCTCGCTGGACGCGCGTACGCCGCCTCCGGCCGGGCTGCATCGGCCCTGCACACGATGGCCGTGTTGCAGGTCTACCAGGCCAAACTCCTCCGGTCCATGGACGAGGCTGGCCCGGACCCGGAGGCGTTTCGGGACTTGAGGAGTGCTACGGACTTAGCGCTGCGTGCTACTAAGGCTACAGCACAAGCCATCGGCAGGAACATGGCTAGTTTGGTCGTGCTCGAGCGCCACCTGTGGCTTAACCTCACCGAGATCAAGGAGGCCGACAAAACGAGGTTTCTCGACGCTCCGGTGTCCAGCTCTGGTCTCTTCGGCCCGGCGGTGAAGGGATTTTCGGAGAGGTACACGGAGGCACAGAAAGCGTCCCAGGCCATGCGACACTTCTTGCCGAAGCGTTCGGGTTCCGTGTCCAGCAAGCCCAAACCTCCGCCTTCGCCTCATCCAGCCAGGCCGGCGAAACAGGCCTCTCAGCCCCGCCCTGCGGCTGATAGCCAGCGCCAGTCAAGGCCCGCGAAGCGCTACCCGCTCCCCAGGGGTCAAGGCCCTCGACCCAGCGCCGTGGCCGACCAGGCGCCTCCGAAGTCGTCCTAGCACGAAGGGGAAAGAGAGAGGGCTCGTGTCTCGCGCTAGCCGGACCACCCTCGAAGAGACCAGCGAAACTTCCCACAGCTCCCTGTTCAGTTCAGGCGGCTGGGGATTTTATTTTTGTAAAAGGGCCCGCAGCAGTGAGCGCGTCTCTGCAAACAAACGCCGTTTTCACGGCGACCCAAATAAAGCACAAAAAGAGCATGTTTCACAATCACAACACAAGGGTTCACGGTCCCCCTCCACTAGGCGGCCCCCGCCCTGTTGTAACACTGACTTCCCCCCAGGCAAAAGCCTATATAGTCAGTCAAACACTCAGTATGTGCACAAATCACATTATAAGGGTATCAGGTCCCCCTATGTTAGGCGGTCCCCCCCATTCAGTGTGTCACGCCCTAGCCACACGAGTGATGGCCTGGCAAGCCATCCCTGGTGTGTCGAGTTGGGTCATAAACACTATAAAGCGAGGCTACTCGCTCCAATTCGCTCGCAGACCCCCGAAATTCCAGGCGGTTATCGAGACATCGGTGAGAAGTGGCGTGAATCACGTGCTTCGCACCGAAGTGCAAGAATTATTAGCAAAAGGAGCGATAGAGTTAGTCCCTCCCGCGCTAATGTATTCGGGGTTTTACAGCCGTTATTTCCTAATTCCAAAGAAAGACGGCGGGCTCAGACCCATTCTAGATCTGAGACGTTTGAACAGGGCTCTCATGAGACGGCCTTTCAAAATGTTAACACTCAAACAGATTCTCGCGCAGGTTCGCCCGGGGGACTGGTTTGTTTCAATGGATCTGAAAGATGCTTACTTTCATATTCAGATCGACCCTCGTCACAGGCCATTTTTGAGATTCGCCTTCGAGGGGAGGGCATATCAATACACCGTTCTGCCGTTCGGTCTGGCTCTGGCGCCCCGTACATTCACGAAATGTATAGATGCGGCGCTCTCCCCGCTGAAAAGCCAGGGAGTGCGTGTGCTGAATTATCTCGACGACTGGCTGGTACTGGCGCAGTCGAGAGACGAACTAATAGCGCACAGGGATTTGATTCTCAGCCATCTAAAATGCTTGGGTCTCACAATCAATGTTGCCAAAAGCGAACTGATTCCCAGCCAGACGGTGGTCTTTCTGGGCACGGTTTTGGACTCGGTGACAATGAAAGCGCGGCTCACTCGAGAGCGCGCGCTCTCGGTGCAGACGCTGGTAGCCGCATTCAGGGCGCGCGAATGCGCGCCGCTGAAGAGGTTTCAGAGACTGCTTGGTCTAATGGCAGCTGCATCATCAGTACTCCACATGGGATTACTGCGCATGCGGCCGCTGCAGCACTGGCTGAAACGCCGTGTGCCAACCCAGGCATGGCAGTCAGGCAGCCTGCGCATTATGGTGAATCAAGGGTGTTTGAGAGCACTGGTTCCCTGGCGGGCTCAGGACTGGTACTGCAGGGGCGTGACCATGGGGATAGTTTCCAGGAGGAAAGTGGTCTTTACAGACGCGTCCAACATGGGTTGGGGAGCGCTGCACGAGGGCATGCCTGCCTCCGGCCTCTGGTCGAGCACGGAGCAGAGCTTACATATCAACTGTCTGAAAATGAAAGCGGTTGGTTTGGCCCTAAAAGCGTTTCTGTCAAACCTCAGGGGTCATCACGTCTTGATCCGTACAGACAACATGTCTGTGGTGGCCTACATAAATCGCCAGGGTGGCATCAGGTCAGGCAACCTGTATGTGATGGCGAGGGACCTCCTCATGTGGGCACAAGCCAATCTGAGCTCTCTGAGGGCAGCGCATGTCCCGGGCGTCCAGAATGTGGGCGCGGATATGCTCTCAAGGGGCAACACTCCCCTAGGCGAGTGGTCCCTGAACCCTCAGACGGTCAGACTAATATGGGAGAGGTTCGGCGAGGCCGAAGTAGACCTTTTCGCCTCGAGAGCCAACACCCACTGCAGGGTGTTCTTCTCGAAAAACAGGGATGCGCTGGCTCATCTCTGGCCCAGACGCCCCCTGTACGCGTTTCCCCCCGTCTCGATGATTCCACAGGTTATCGAGCGGGTCAGGGAGAGTGGATGCCCAGTCCTACTGGTGGCTCCTCTCTGGAAATCCAGACCATGGTTTCCGGAACTGGTTCAGTTGTCGGACACGACCCCCTGGCCTGTTCCGAGGAGGAAGGATCTCCTCACTCAGGCCAACGGAACGATGTGGCATCCCCGACCCGACTTATGGGCCCTCCATGTGTGGCCCCTAAACGGGTATCCGGGGACCTGCCTGACAGGGTCTTAAGCACTATCTCTGAAGCAAGGGCCCCGTCTACGCGGCGCCTTTATGCTCTGAAGTGGTCGGGTTTTTCCAGCTGGTGCTCGAAAAGTCGTATTTACCCAGAGTCATGTGAGGTTTCAGTGGTGCTCACCTTCCTGCAGGAGCTACTGGACGCGGGTCGCACCCCGTCCACGCTCAAAGTGTATGTGGCAGCCATCGCAGCGCACCATGCGCTGGTGGCTGGCCAATCACTGGGAAGGAATGACCTGGTGGTAAAGTTTCTGAAGGGTGCTAGGAGGATTAACCCCTCCAGGCCCCTTTCGGTGCCGCCGTGGGACCTCTCCACGGTCCTCAGGGCCCTGAGAGGTCCACCTTTTGAGCCGCTCCAGTCGGTTGATCTGAAACCACTTTCGCTAAAGGCTGCTCTCCTGTTGGCATTGGCATCTATCAAGCGAGTGGGAGATCTGCAGGCCCTCTCAGTGAGTCCTGCATGTTTGGAGTTTGGATTGGATGACTCCAGAGTCATTCTCAAACCCAGGCATGGTTATGTGCCCAAGGTGCTCTCAACGCCGTTTAGAGCACAAGTGATTACGCTATTGGCCCTTCCCCCTTCGGCTGAGGATGGGGAGGTTAATCTTCTCTGCCCTGTCAGGGCGTTGAGAATCTATTTGGAGCGTTCTGCGTCTTTTAGACAATCAGAACAGCTGTTTGTCTGTTTTGGGGGCCGATCTAAGGGTGATCCAGTCTCTAAACAAAGACTGTCTAGATGGATAGTGGATGCCATCTCTTTGGCTTACACCGCAGTGGGTCAGGTTTGCCCCATAGGTGTCAGGGCCCACTCGACCAGAGGCATGGCCTCCTCGTGGGCTTGGTCTTCTGGTGTTCCCATTCAAGATATTTGTGATGCGGCCGGCTGGTCCTCGCCTTCCACATTTATGAAGTTCTATAATATGGAGGTGCCTTCCCTGCAGGCGAAGGTACTTTCGGTATGATTGAGACCTGACAGGGGCTGGTCTTGTCTACAAAAATTACTGTGCATAATCACATATATACATATATAAACCCGCTTCGGCCGATAATAAAGTTATACTAACAATCCCGACGGGGTCTGGTCTTGTTAGTATATTCTGTTAGTGGTGACTAACTCATTATGTATATTATTCAGGCCCGGCTGTGTCTGGTCTGTTATATATACATGTATATACATATGTGGGTTTTGGCTGGTTCTGCAGCTCAGGGGTCCTGAGTGGCGGGACAACCAGTTACTCAGGGCGCGGCGTTTTGCATGGTGTCCCCACTGCGTATAGCTACGCAATACGAAGTGACCGTTCGAAAGGGAACTACTCGGTTACTATCGTAACCTCAGTTCCCTGAGATAGGGAACGAGTATTGCGTAGCCGGCCGCGTTATGGTAACTGGTGAACTTGTCGCTTCAGTCGTATAACCTGCTATAATGGCGAATTCGGGGGTCTATATAGGCGGAGCACGCCCCCTCGACGGGCTCTGACGTTGGGCTAGCTTATTGGTTGTGCGTCAGATGCGCCCGCGCCATTGGATGTGCAGTTGCTGCAGCACAGCCTATGAGCGGGTTAGACGCTCACGGGGCTGGCTGTGCAGCTGCAAATGCGTTTTACATATAAGCTTCAGTAAATCGAGGAAAGGGAGTTTCCCCACTGTGTATAGCTACGCAATACTCGTTCCCTATCTCAGGGAACTGAGGTTACGATAGTAACCGAGTAGATTTCTACGTTGGCTTTGTTTGGAACTATTTTCTTTAATAGGGCAGCTTTACTGATTGAATTCAGTGGATTTTCTTTCTTTAATATTAAACTCAAATTTGTATGAATGTACATTTTTGTCTTTGGGAAAATAAATATTTTTGATTTATATTAAGTCAAAATTCAAAGGTTTGAATCTAATGGTAAATTTGAGAATAACTAATACATTTGGCTGTAACTGTCAGGAATGTTGCAAACAATTATCAGACAATGAATAACCAAGGAAACTAACTAAAAACAAAGGAAACTGAACTAAACTAGTGTAACAAACAAACAAACACAGGCTGCGTCCGAAATCGCATATTTTGTATTGTAATTACTTTTCGACTGCTTAAAAAGTATGTTCTATAGTATGAATGTGTGTAGTGCGAATGTTACCTGGGCATACTACATTCGCATGTTGTAATTATCATGTGACCTGCATCAGTTATGTCGTTTCACTGTCATTCATGAATCCTCTCCCGTGGCCTCATGGGATAGTAAAGTGTCCATCGTATGCACACTTCAGAATCTCGCCGGAAGTATGTCATCCTGGTACTGTGAATTCGAACATATTTCTATTGTCACATACTGTTTTTTGCCTACTATATAGTAGGGAAGTATGCCATTTCAGATGCATCCAGATAATCCCAAGATAAACAGTAACAAATTAGAGTATTTTTTAAGTGTCACTGTGTTTTTTCAATGTTTTAGCAGCTCCTCAACTTCACCATGTTGTGTTTCACCCCACATCCTCCCATTGCAGGTGCTCTCACTCCGAATCACACGGCGGAAACTTCAGATCCATGTCGCAGAAGCTCTTGGAAGGGGAATTGAGTTCATCGCTTTGCCTTCTCGAGTGGAAGATGGAACGTCATATGCTATCAATGGACGAATTATGACAAGAGTCTCCGGTCGCGTCCGAGATGGCAGAGCTTCCTATCAGTGCAGTCTCTGTGGTATTTGCTCTATATGTGTCAGGGAGGTCACAGATGTGGCGCGGGCTGGATGCTTCTGAGAGCTTCCTCAAGCAAACACAATTTAGCATGGTGTCGGGGGCAGTGGCACAAAGCTGGCTGGATTAAGGGGCTGTCACACTCTATCTCGCACAACAGGATAACAAGCAGTGTTCAAGCAGCTTCCCCCAGGGGGTAAAAGTGACCTGCCTTTTGGTGTGGGGGCCACAGATGTACGTGCAAACGTGCGCGCGGCGCGCATGCAAGTAGACATAAATGCTTTTTTATATTAGGCCTACTCATTACACATGCACTCTCAGGGAGCGCAACACGCATCTTTATTTCTCTGCGATTCTCTGGTGTATAGTGTGTGTGTTGAAATCATTATGTTGTGAACAGAGATGCAATCGCTCTCTTGTGGTTCTGATGAGTATTTAACACCAGTGGAGTTTGCTTGACCTTACAGCGCTACCGTATGCCTGACATGCAATTATACACAGGGCCGACTCATCCTATTGGCGATATAAGCGGTTGCCACATCATGATATAAATAGCAAGAAATACATCAACAACAGCATAATTAAATGCAGAAAATAGTAAGATGTCGTAATCTGTATAATTTATTCATGCTGCGGTCTACTTATTAAGAAACTGATTTTATGACTTGAATCTGAGGTGTGCATATTCTTAAAGAGATAGTTCACCCATCATTTACTCATGGCGTTCCAAACCTGAATGACTTTCTTTCTTCTGTTGAAGACAATGCATTTTTTTTTATTGCCCATACAATGGAAGTCAATGGGGTTCAGTGTTGTTTTGGACCCCATGACTTTCCTCATATGGAGAAAAACATCTGAAACATTTTTCTAAATATTTTTTGAGTTACGCAAAAGAAAAAAAAAATGTTGTACAGGATTGGAATGACCAGTGTTGTTATTGTTAAATAAAACTATTATTAATCATTTTCATTAATTGAAATGTAGCTGAAATGAATATTCGATTCAATATTTCTTATATATGGAAATATGAACTTACACTGAAAATTAGACATATTGCCTTAACTGAAATAAAAATGTTTGTTGAAATACTAAAAGTAAAAAATAAATGATTGCGAAATAGAAATAGAAAGAAACAAGCAAAAATGACTAACATTAAACTGAAATTGAAATGAAATATGAAAATAAAAGCTATTTTAAAAATAATAAACAGCATATAAATAATACTAGAATAACACCTGGACGATATGAGTAAATGATAACAGAATTAAATAAAAATATAGACCTATCCCTTTAAATGTTTAAAAGCACATTTGCTTGGAAGAAACCACATTTCTCACATTATGAAAATATGTGAGGAAAATGCAGAGCAATTAATTTTTAACCTTTCTGCAAAGTCCTGCTCTGAAAAAAGGTCTGTGTACATAGTTATTACTTTATATTTTTAAATGAATGTTTAAATTTTTTTTATATTAAATGCATATACGCAAATAATTTCTTTCACAGTGCTGTACATGTTTCATTGACTGCTGACTTTTTGTTTGTACAATCTTATAGTCACGTCTTCATTTAGTTATGCCCCAATTGCTGTTTTTTTTTTTTTGTACATTCTAGAATTTATTAACACCATTTATATGAAACATTAAATTTATTCATTTAGCTGACACCTTTACCCACAAATTTGGAAGCCTATGTGTTCAGTCATATTTCATACACATACATTAGTATTGTATGTGAGAAGTATTATTGCTGCAATGTTATGGGTCTAATTTCAATGTTATGGTTCAATGGATTATTTTATTTTTCACTGGTAGGGCCCATTTTCATAATACCCATAGGGCCTGCACTTACACCAGCTGTAAAATAACAATGAAGTTTCAGGCTCTGAGGAAAAGAATGTCAACAGCTACAAACATTTATTCCAACATTAATTCAAAGACTTGAAATAACCTGCTTTAGTGGACGGCAACTTGTTCGGTACATATGCCTCCTTTTTTAAACAAGGACAGACGCGGAGTCATTAATGTGAGCCCACGTCCATTAGGCATCATATGCCGCTGAGCACAGTTCATGTGTGTGTGGTGAAGCCGTCTGCCCCTCCGCACTTGCCCTCTGTGACACCTTGTCAGGTTACAATGTGCTTAAAATGAATTTGTGTGGCAGAATGAAGAAACCAGGCTCCTGTTTGTGAAGAACCATTCTCCAGAGACGTAGGCAGAGGTGAAGAGGTTAATGAGATTTATTTGTACAACCGTTTTTTTTAGCTGAATGTCTCCATGGAAACTGCCTCAGTGTCACGCACTCATGGAGATAAAGACGTGTTTACATGTTGTAAATTATGAGACAAGACACACCTCACCTAACTTTAAAAAATGTGCAAGAAAGTGTGGAACACATTGTTAAAATCCATCATTTTGTGCAGAGGCCACAACGACACGGCTAACATAACCTGGACTGTATTTATAGACCATAAAAAGCAAACTTTGGGGATTTAAAATGTATATTGAATAGACATCAGTCATATAAATTATTATCTGTCATGATGGTATGACAGTGTGTGGGTCTTCACAGATAAATGGTTCTGAAATGTTCATATTTTTGAGCATAGAGATCCAGGGCTTGGTGAGATGTCTTAAAACTTGTGTGAGTGTTATAATGTGTTTTTGTTTAAAATCTCACATTTAAGATAGTTTAAGTATTGTGTATATTATTGCTTGATTCCTTTCTGAAATATGTTTTAAAACTTAAATACTTTTAAAACTTATATTCTGAAATATATAAAAACAAATTGCTGCCTTAATTTTTTAAGTACAATCAACTTGGATGTTTAAGTCATATCAACTCCGTAAATTACATTAAACTGACTTATAAAATGAGTTGAATCTTGTTAAACTTATTAAAAAAATGGCTTAACTTGAGCTGAAGCAATTATAAAAACGTGTTGTCATAACTTATTGATCATATATTTTTTACAGTGTACGTTTAGGCATTTGGTGGATGCTTTTATTCAAAGCAACGGTACCACTTCACAATAAGGTTTCATTAGTTAACATTAACAATGAGCAGAATTTGTTACAGTATTTATTCATCTTTGTTAATGTTAGTTAATAAAAAATACAGTCGTTCATTGCATACATGTTAGTTCACAGTGCATTAACTAATGTTAACAAATACAACTTTTGATTTTAATAATGTTTTAGTAGATGTTGAAATTTACATCAACAAAGATTAATAAATGCCTAGAATTATTAGTTCATGTTAATGTGTTAACTAATGTATCCTTATTGTAACGTGTTGCCAAAAATGATTTTATGTTGTTCCAAACCTTTATCTTTCTTCGTTCTACAGGACACAAAACAATGTTTAGTTAACATAACTTCCATTATGGACAAAAGAAGGATTACAGTAAAACAATAATATTGGGAAATATATTTAATATATAATATATGCAAATGTATATATTTGTTAAAATATTAATAAATAACTGTTGACTATTTGAGCAGCCACTTCAGCATCATTACTCCAGTCTTCAGTGTCACATGATCCTTCAGAAATCACTAATAGGCTGATTTGGAGCTCAAGAAACATTTATCAATTGTGCTGCATCAGTTTTTGTGAAAACTGGTACATTTTTAAGGATCATTTGATGAATAGAAAGTTTAAAACAACAGCATTTATTGGAAATATAAATTGTTTGTGACAGTGTAAAAGTATTTACTTTCACTTTTGATCAAATTAATCAATCCTTGCTGAATAATGGTGTTCATTTCCTTCAAAAAAATTCAACTGAATTGACCCCAAACTTTTGAACATTATTGTAAATGCCATTGATGTAGTAGTGTTGCAATAGTGCCATACTGTTTGAGCTTTTAGTTTGAAACCTGACTTTTCATTCTTAGAACGTTGAATAGATTTCCGGAAGTGCGGCAGCATTTCATTTAGACTATATAGCAACTACAGCTCAATAATTACTTTAATTTGTAAGTGAGCACAACAAACTATACAAACACTGCCTTTCTCTTAATTTGTCTGAGTATTTAGAAATATTATCTCAGTTAGCTCAAGGTAGGCTGTTTTTGTCTTGTGCATGGAAAATCAATCCCTCATCTGTTGTCTTCTACTGTATGTTAAACCTCATCCATCAAGCAGGGTCAGGAGCAGTGGACACAGCCCATTATAGCAGAGCAGTGCATGGCAGGCCAGCGGAGGAAATCTGAACACTACTGTCCTGTCTGCAAGATGAGGTGGTGGCCTGCTAAAGGAAGCGGGGCGGAAATGTGAAGTGCCCTGACATTTCAACAGACACGTCTGAAATCACAAGCCGTCACTCCCAAAGGCCACTCGGCTCAACAAGACTGTGAGTGTAATAACTGGTTATTCACCTGATAATGTTACTTTCTTTTTTCACATCAACTGATGTTTTCTAACACTAGAGGGGACTGTCCATATCAGAATAAGTTGACCATAAGCATCTGTGCATTTTTTCTCTTTCTCGAAATAAGCACAGTGCTGGTGATAGACCTCTGTTGTTGGGTTATTTTCTTGGAGGTCAAACAATAAAGCAGCACAATACTACACCACAGGCCCAAAGACAAAGAGTAAGAGAACAAAAAGATGCTGGAGCATCTAATTGGAATGAAGAACTGATTAATTTAACCAGCATTGAGAAAACCTATTCAATATGGGCCGCAGAAGAATGACGGCACAGAATTTATCTTAATCTTTAAAGGGAACTATTTCGCTTTTATTGAGCATTCTAATGAGATCTTTAATTAACATCTATAAGTAATTTCCAGACTTGATATAATTTGATTCAGGAGTGAAAAGTAATCACAAATTGATTTGTAGCCTACTAAGTCCTTGTCAAGTTTCCAAACAGTAAAAACATTGAAGTTGAAGTTTAAGGAATAGTTGACAAAAAAAATTAGCTATTGTTAACTAAAACTATAAAAAATTCGAAATGTTGCCTTTAAGCAATTTTAATTAAACGTACATTAAACTGACTTAAAAAAATGAGTTGAATCTTTGATAACTTATCATTGTTTTTTTATTTAAAAAGTTACTTATTTTGATGAGTTAAAGCAATCTAAAAACATATTTTGTCATAACTTATTGATCCTATAATTTTTGTGCGTAACTGAAATTAAGTTAAATTACTAAAACTGAAATAAATAGAAATATAAAGATAAAGAAATATAAATTAAAAATGACAAAATCACATACAAATGACTACAACTTAAACTAATGAAAAAATAAATACAATATCAATATAATAAAATAACACTGTAATTTCTCACCCTCATGTTGTTCCTAACTTGTAAGACTTTCTTTCATCTATAGAACTTTTTTTTTCTTCCCAAAAAATTCTCAGGTTTCTTTCTGTCCATACAATGTAAGTCAAGTGGTTCAAGTACAGTCTTGTAATTTTTTCAATGGTATGCGCTTGATTCAGTTACTAGATCACATGTAATTTTCACCCCTCACCATTTTTTTTAAATGTTTTATAGAGTTTTTGTCTTCTGAAAGGTTTTTGGAAAGATGTTTCATCAGCTGAATAATGGCATTGTTATAGTACAATCCAGTGAACACTAGGCCTACTTCTATCCCTCACAGCTTCATTTTCATTCCTTTCATTGAAAATCTTCTTTTGTGTTCTTGTTCATTTTCGCGTGGACTAACTGCACAATTCTGTTCATATAAGAGCAGAAAATATGCTTTATACACATTTGGAATGCTTTTACAAAGCTCATTCACTAATAACAAGACTTGTAGGCCTACTAACCAAATGAAACTGAAATCAGCTCGCCTGTGGGGTTGAATTACAAGAATGGGCAAACTGATCCAAAGAGGAATACAGCGAGAAAAAAGTTATATTACAAAAGGAAGTCAGATTCAATGTCACGGTCAAAGATATAAACTATTTAAAGAGGGCTAAAAGCATTCTTTATTAATATGAAATGAATATCGACAAAAGGTAGTTACACAAAGGCTTGAAAATGGTCCTGTTTATGGTCCTGTTTTGTTGTTATTACCCTTCCCCGTCCTCTGGGTCCATACAGGCTTTCTGAGAATGCTGTAAAAGGCTTTAATCAACAGAGGCAAACAGATTGTAGTGATTACAGAGGGGTCAGCGGGTTCACCGTATTGAACAGTTCACCTGAGTTCAAGCTAAATGAGATGCACAGCGCTGTTTGAATAATTAAGGAAACGCTATATCAGGTAAACATGGCAGATCGAGCCCTGCAGCAAACCTAACGGCAACCACAGAGTCATGTATATTCACACTGTGACCTCTTACCAATAGCATTAGCTCTGCTCAGTTTCTGCAGGGTTCACAGAAACAGTGGACACCCGCTAGGACTGGCAGTTTTCCACAGACGGCCGAACTGGTGTTGGACAAGCAGAGGAGGGTTAGGTAAAGGTTACATGAAACACTATAGCCAGAAGGCCCACTTCTCTCATCAATAATCTGATTCAGTGACAAAGGACTGCAAGCTCCCAATTCACTTGGTGACCAAGGCCCCAGAGGCAACAGTCACATGTGCTGCGTATTGGAAATCAATACATGCTATATAATGATGCTCAGGCCAAGCTGTTACATTTGGTGCAGAAATTTGTAGTAAACATCTTTTCATCTGTGGTCAGTTGAAGCCGTCTGGCCCCCTCCGTCCAGCGAATGATTGCTTTTTCCCTGTGGGCTCTCAGAACAGTGAAGTGTGATGATCTTACGGCAATCTGCAACATCGTTTAAAGGGTCACTGAGCTGCTATGTTGAGCAAAACACAAAGGGTCGCTCAAGTTGATTTTTGAGCACTGAGGTTTCCACGCTTATTCCACTTATGTGAATGTTTCATATTATTACCATAGAAGTGTCCATCTACACAAAACATTATTTTTCATAGACATGTAAAAAATATCCTGTTAAATTTACGCCCCCCCCCCCAAAAAAAAACAGCTGCTGTTTCACCGTAAACAATACGGTGACAATGTTTCCAGTAATATGGGATAAGTTACCGATTGAAAATCTGCTTGTTTACCCTAAAATGTTCTGATAAACACAATTGTTATACAGGTGGTACGATAGAAAGCCACATGATCAATCAGAGTTCACTGTAAGTGGCCGGTTCATAAAACATGACCAATACTTGTATGTAGATGGTGCACAGAGTCATACACAACATCAGTGTAACACGCATGACGCTAAAATAATGCAATAAACATTGTACATTAGAATAATGTACATTACTGATGACAATAAGTTCAAAAAAATTTAAATAAAATGTCTCATGCACTAATAGGCTTTTACTGTGCCATTTTTCTGTAGAAATTACACATTGTTTTTACAGTGCAGAATAAAATGCCCTGTCAAACTGCAGCATTAAATTAGATATGAGCCTAAAATAATAATCTACCAAAACTACAAAATCTTGCATGAAGCAGTGTTGTTCCCTATCGAGTCGGTCTCTCGACATTACGTATGGGGAAATCCATTTTCCTCGAATCATGAAGTCTGATAGAATAACTCTTTTGCTTGCAAATAGCCAATGGCAGTCCCGCCATCACCTGATTGGCTGACACTGCTCAATATAGGTGACGGCGGGCGCCAAAAAACCTCAGAATCTTTTTTCTTCACTCGAGTCTGTTTCACCGTTTGATTTACGCATTCAGAGCGGAGTAAAATTAGGAGTTTTTATCCCCTCTCGCGTTCCGGTGGATTTCTACTATGTCTCTGTGTCGCATGTGTGGTGGACCCATCGAATTCCCGGATGCGCACAAACTTTGTGTGCTGTGCCTGGGTCGGGACCACGCGGAGGCGGCACTCGAGGGATCGGGATGTCCCGCCTGTGAGGAGCTTCCCATCAAGATCCTTCGTGCAAGGCTGGCTGTTACACGTAACGTCGACCTTGTATCTCCTGCCTCTCCCCAGTCTGCCGCCGTCGAGCCGCGGACCGGGAGACAGCAGAGATTTCCATCCGTGGGTTCTGTCGAGGCTCTGTCGTCGGCCCAAGGCCCACGCCATCCTCACGTGGCAGAGCCCGTGACCTACTCTGAGGCCTCTTACCGCCCTCCTCAGGAAGCGCGGGAAATGGTCTCGTTTGGATACGACGATGACGACGCCATGTCCACCAATGCTTCCGACCCAGGTGCGTGGTCTGAGTCTCCATCTGAAGGCGCCCCCGCCTCCTTGGATGCGGAGCTTATGGCCATTCTAACAGAGGCCGTGGCAGATATGGAGCTGGAGTGGACGGCGCCAAAGGAGATGCCGTCGAAGAGATGGATGGACGGTTCCTTCCTCGGTGCGGGCCGTCAAGCTGAAGCCCCGCGGAGACCCGCCCCCTTCTTCTCTGAGGTCCACGAGGAGCTCACCAGGTCATGGCGTTCCCCTTACTCAGCCCGAGCCCATGCACAAGGTACCCAGTTGCTGTCTACAGTGGAAGGAGCTGAAAAGCTAGGGTACGCTCGGTTGCCTCCCGTCGAGGATGCTATCGCGGCTCATCTGGCGTCCTCTCCTGGCTGGAAGACCGCCCAGCTGCCTTCCAGACCATGTCGCGCTACTGCCCAAATGGCTGAGAAGGCCTACATTTCCGCGGGACATGCAGCATCTGCCCTCCATACGATGGCAATCCTGCAGGTGTTCCAGACGCGACTCCTAGGGTCCCTGGATGAGGGAAGCCCGGACCCTGAGTTGCTCAGGAAACTGCGCACGGCGGCAGATCTCGCTCTGGCGGCGTCAAAGAAGATCGCTCAGGGAATCGGACGCAATATGGGCAGTCTTGTGGCCCTGCATCGCCATCTGTGGCTAACGCTGTCGGGGATGCGCGATACTGATAAGAGGCAGTTCCTGGACGCTCCGGTAAGCCCCACGGGCCTTTTCGGTGTTGCGGTGGAGTCGTTATCCGACAAGTACGCGGAGACCGTCAAACAGTCTAAAATGATGCCGCATCTGCTGCCGAAACGGTCTCAAGCCCCCCCGGCGGCAAGATCCAGATCTTCCTCTGCACAGCGCCCAGCGGGACCTACCAGACGCATGCCCCCGAGCGCGGCAGAACGTCGTGAGCCAGAGCCCCCCTTCCGTCAGAGGCAGTTCAGGAAGCAGCCCCGCTTCGGTGCGAAGCCGGCCTCTAGTAGCCAAGGGCGACCGGCGGGCAAAAAGGAGCGGCATTCCTGATGCGTGTGTCGGGGAGGAGAGAGCGCGGGACGTGTTCGTCGGACCCGCTGCAAAGAGGGCGTGTTCCCGCCCAGAGTTCGGCGAGAATGTGTTGAATTTGAAACCGCTGTGTTCTGTTTCAATAAACAAAATGCATTACATGTCTCAGCAAAAGAGCTTTCTTCCTCCCAACACTATTACCCGCGCCATAAGCGGAACCTCTCCTCCGGGAGACGTTTCGCAGAGCGGAAGCTCGGGGAGACCCGAGAAGGTGGTTATTTATGTCCCCGTGCAAAGAGCCGCGGACGAGCCATCTGCCCTCAATATAACGGCCAATGCTTCCCCGGTGGATGGCGCCCAGCCCCCGCCGCAGCATTCATTAAAGCCCCCCCTATCGAGTCACCTGAGTACGTGGTCAACACTACCTACGGCTTCAATGTGGGTGTTAAACACGATAAAGCGCGGCTATACGCTCCAATTCGCTCGCAGACCACCCCGCTTCGGCGGTGTGATTTTGACAGAGGTGTCAGAACAGAGCGCCCCGTTACTTCGGGAAGAAATCTCCTCTCTCCTGTCCAAACAAGCAGTGGAGATAGTTCCCGAAGAGCGGAAAAACTCCGGTTTTTACAGCCGTTATTTTCTTGTACCAAAGAAGGACGGAGGTATGCGCCCTATTTTGGATCTGAGATTACTGAACAAATCGCTCGCGAAACGCGCGTTCAAAATGTTAACAGTGAAGCAAATCCTCGCGCACATTCAGCCCGACGATTACTTCTTTGCAGTGGATCTAAAGGATGCATACTTCCATATTCAGATAGCCCCACATCACAGGCGCTTTCTTCGGTTTGCTTTCGAGGGTGTGGCATACCAGTTCAAAGTGCTACCCTTCGGGCTAGCCCTGGCACCCCGTGTGTTTACAATGTGCATGAATGCAGCGCTTGCTCCCCTGAAGCTCAGTGGAATACGCATTCTGAACTATCTCGACGACTGGTTAGTCATCGCGCGTTCGAGGGGGGTCCTTGTGGAACACAGACACAGACTCCTCGCTCACCTGATGGATTTGGGACTGTCTGTGAACATGCAGAAGAGCGCGCTCCAACCGTGCCAGTCCATCACATTCCTCGGTATGGTGCTGGACTCGCGCACTATGATCGCGAAGCTATCAGAGGCGAGAATCCAATCGATTCAGAGAGTGTTAGCCCTATTCGTTCAAGGCAGAGCCATCCCCTTAAAGACGTTTCAGAGGCTACTCGGGCTAATGGCGGCTGCAGCCCCCGTCTGCAGACTGGGCTTATTACACATGAGACCGCTTCAGCACTGGTTACAGGGGCGCGTACAGCCGCGGGCATGGAGAGCGGGAACGGAACGCCTTGTTATAACGCGTTCATGTCTGGAGACTCTAGCACCGTGGTTCGGCACGGCCATGTTCGAGCAGGGAGCTGCTTTGGGCAGAGTGGTCAGACGCGTAGTGGTCACTACGGATGCGTCGCTGTCAGGCTGGGGAGCCCTCTGCGATGGCAGACCGGCATTCGGTACGTGGACAGGAGACCGGACGCGCTGGCATATAAACTGCTTGGAGATGGAAGCGGTCCATCTAGCGTTGCGTGGGTTTCTCCCATTTGTGAAAGACCGTCATGTTCTCATCAGAACGGACAACACGGCGGTGGTGGCGTACATAAATCGCCAAGGAGGTTTACGGTCGCGATCCCTGCAGGGGCTAGCGAGGCGGCTATTATTATGGACGGACAAAGTTCTACTGTCGATTCGAGCAGTGCATGTGCCGGGCAGTCTGAATTGCGGCGCGGACATGCTGTCCAGGGACGGCATTGTGCACGGAGAGTGGAGACTTCATCCGCAGACAGTAAACATGATCTGGAGTCTGTTTGGCAAAGCGGAGATCGATCTCTTCGCATCGCAGGAGAACGCCCACTGCCCGCTGTTCTTTGCATTGACGACGGCCACTCTAAAGGGAGACGCACTGTCGAGCCGCTGGCCGGAGGGGCGGAAGTATGCTTTTCCTCCGATCAAGTTAATGCCGCTGGTGCTGCAAAAGATCAGGGAAGAGAGATGTGCGTTGATTCTGGTAGCGCCGAAGTGGCCCAACCAGCCGTGGTTCCCGGAGCTAGTGAACATGGCGCTTTTTCCCCCGTGGCGGATTCCGCCGAGAAGAGACCTCCTATCTCAGGCGAGGGGGACCATATGGCACCCCAACCCGGAGCTGTGGGACCTGCACGTGTGGCAGATCAGCACGGAGTATCACAGCGGGCACTGCAGACAATAGCAGAGGCTAGAGCCCCTTCAACGAGGCGCTTATACGCTCTGAAGTGGAGGGTGTTTGCTAACTGGTGTGTTGACAAAGAGGAGGACCCCAGGAATTGCGATATTGCCATTATTTTGACCTTCCTACAGGAACGTCTGGATGCGGGCAGTTCGCCATCTACACTGAAAGTTTACGTGGCCGCTATTGCTGCTTGTCGTAATGTGGATGGCCATTCAGTGGGGAAACACCCTTTGATAACGGGTTTCCTCCGGGGAGCGAGGCGGCTTTTCCCCCCCCGCCTTCGTCAGATGCCGGTGTGGGACCTGTCGTTAGTGCTTAGTGCGCTGTCTGACCCGCCTTTCGAACCAGCTGAGTCTAGTGACATCAAAGTTCTCTCATTCAAGACGGCGCTTTTGCTCGCGCTAGCCTGCGGTAAGCGGGTGGGGGACTTACAGGCTCTGTCAGTGAACAGTGCATGTATGCAGTTTGGACCGGAAGATTGCATGGTCAGACTCTTACCCAAGCGTGGATACTCGCCTAAAGTGCTTTCGACTCCATTCAGAGCCCAGGTGATTACAATTCCAGCATTTTGCCCCGATGGGGTCAGTATTTCGGAGTCTCAGAAGGACGCTTTGTGCCCCGTGCGTGCCCTGCGTGCTTATGTGAACAGAACTGGCCATTTTCGTACTTCAGAGCAGCTCTTCGTCTGCTTCGCGGGTGCCAAGAAAGGCGGCGCGCTGTCGAAGCAGAGGCTATCACACTGGATAGTGGAGGCTGTGCGACTGGCTTATACTTCTCGGGGAGTTGTTTGCCCTATAGGAGTGCACGCCCACTCCACTAGGAGTTTGGCGTCATCATGGGCGTGGGCGAGAGGTATGTCTATCCAGGACATTTGCTTCGCGGCAGGCTGGTCGTCGCGTAATACGTTTGCGAGATTCTATAACTTGAATATTCCTTCATTCACTCCGCACGTATTGTCGGTACATGGAGAGAAAGCTGAGCTGTTATTGGACTAGGCTAGACATGCCCCTAATGGCGCACACTCTAGCCGCGGCTCCGACTAAGCGTGAGTTATTAGCAATATAAGCTATCTGTTCTTTATGTTGTGTCCTTATTATTATGCCCGCATTCATAAGCCGGCAGTGTATTCCTAAGCACCAATCACATTGCTGCAATTCCCCACTCATTCAGTTCAGTGTTGCTTAACTGTGTGGGAGGGGCCACGTCGGTGCGGTTGCCGACTTGGATCTGTGCCAAGGGGTGGTTTCGACCAGGTCCGGTGGCGGTTTCTGAGCTGTATAGGGATTTGCGCTTGCGCTATCTTCAGCTCGTTCTAGCTGGGCGGGGTTTTCCCACGCGGCGGGGGTTTTATTGCTCCCCATACGTAATGTCGAGAGACCGACTCGATAGGGAACGTCTCTGGTTACTCACGTAACCTTGGTTCCCTGAGAGGAGGGAACGAGACATTACGTAACCTGCCGTGTGGGAAGGGCTCACAGTTCCTTACTCTCGTTCAGCTAAGATTCTGAGGTTTTTTGGCGCCCGCCGTCACCTATATTGAGCAGTGTCAGCCAATCAGGTGATGGCGGGACTGCCATTGGCTATTTGCAAGCAAAAGAGTTATTCTATCAGACTTCATGATTCGAGGAAAATGGATTTCCCCATACGTAATGTCTCGTTCCCTCCTCTCAGGGAACCAAGGTTACGTGAGTAACCAGAGACGTTTTTGGCAGCCCTTTTAGTTTTAGTCTTAGTCTTATTCTTTTGGACGAAAATGCTTTTAAGTTTTAGTCACATTTTAGTCACTTATAAACTTAATAGTTTTAGTCAAGTTTTAGTCGACGAAAACACAAAAAGGTTTTAGTCAAGTTTTAGTCAAAAAAGATAAAGTAGTCTTTAACAAATTAATTTAGGTGAAAAAGTATTGGAAATGGGCTTAGGTTTTACAGGTTGTAGCAAGTATTGCAATTTATAAAACAACAGCTAACCTTAAAACCTTTGCATTATAAACTAGACTTTCTCATTGATGGAGATGCAGTGCTGCCATTGCCAAGCTGTACTTCATTGTCACATTGGGCAGAAACCTTTTATCCCCATATTTCAAGTTATAGTTTTTCCATGAATATTAAATGCTATTTTCACCAGTAATCACAGTAATAAAGGATGGTTTAAAGTTTAAACAGCAAAAAACTTTGAGCAACTACAACATTACACACAGATAAAGTGGTAACAGTGGAATCACTGTTTTACTCCAAAAAAAGCCAGGAATAAAAACACTCTTACTTTTTAGAAATTTCACAAATAAAGCCACAATTGCCAGTGCAATGAACAACGTGCCCAAAATATAAGCTATTGAGGAACACATACTTATCATAAGTATGTGTTCCTCAAAAGCTTATATTTTGGGCAAGTTGTAGATCATAAGTTATGATCTACAACTTGCGCTTCAACTTGTCTGCCAGTGCAACAAGATGCTTATTATTTGTAAACACAAACATCATACAACCCTGTCTATCTTTAACTTGTGCAAACTGCAAAGTTGCAAACATTCTGAAACAAAATAATACAATAAATAAATACTGAGGAGCATTGAACATAGGTTGTTAGGAATGCATACTTGAATATAAAGTATGAAACAAACATGACACTTGAAATGTGTTGAACATAAAAATGAATAAGACAATCCCTGAATACTGTAAACACTGTATTTGGTCTTTAAAGGGTTAGGTCGGTATTTTACACCAAAAGCCCTGTTTTAAGATCGTTTCTGATGAAATAGAACGGTTAAGATTTAAATTTTGACAAATGCTGTTATCCCGAGAATTTTAGGTTTGTGTGTTAGCACCCCCCACCTCCACAATGGTTGTCTATGAGCACTGGAACAATCATTCATAAAACGCATTAAACTTTTGTTCACAAAGACGTGAAACTCACCGAGTGGTCAGGGATGTTCACTGACATGCTCACACAAAAATAGCTGCAAAAGATGCGTTCCAACAGGTTTTATCGTAGTATTTGCCGCGACTCCATTGACTTGACTTGGTACAAAAACTACGATAAAACCCGTGTTGTTGTTGTGTGGAATGGTGCGCGCGCGGCAGCCGGATGCAGCTGATACTTTTTTTTTTTTAGCTCATTACAGACAGTTTTCACGCAAAAAAGGGCGACATGCATTGTGAACGTCAGACTTATACTCATTTTCGTTCCGTCTCGTCTCGTCAACGAAAACTCGAAAACGTCTCGTCATGTAGTCACCTTAGAGCCATTTTTAGCTAGTCATCGTCGCGTTATCGTCATAAAAAAAAGTGCGTCAACGAAATCATTTCGTTATGGTCATCACTGACGAAAACATCATTGGCATGAAGACATTGTCAGATTTTAGTTCTGCAACATACCCTTGCGAAAAACGTTTATTCAAGTGTGCTATTATACTTTCTTTTAAACTAAAAATAAGAAAGTATACTTTCAGTCTTTTTATGTAGCTACTTCTCAGAAATATACTTAAAATACTTGACTTATACGACAGAATGGTCTAAGTATATTTGGCCTATACTTGTACTCAATCTTTTGATCGAGATATACTTAAAAGTATAATTAAGTATTTTAAGTATACTTGGCTTGTAGTGTTTACACTTTTAATTGTGTAGCCTATTAATACGTTTTTTGACATAGTTTTACGTACTGACTTCCATTGTTTGAAAATGTTGATTGATAAAGAAAACAAATATGTTCCTAATTCTGAGTGTTTTTTTTTATTGTTTTTTTTTTTTTAAGTTCAAAATGGCCTAACGTTACAGAATTAAATGTCCAACCCACGAAGAGGAAACGACTGTGAAGCTTGTTGTGACCATTGTTCTGAATCCGATCCGGGTGTAGTCATAGACAAAAACTAGCTAGTTTACTGAGAGTATACTTCAAAATGTACTTTCATAAACTAAAAAAATGTGCTACAAGTATTTGACTAGTAAACTATCAGTATAACTAGCTGTACCTTCTGTAGTTCACTTGAAGTACAAACAAAATACTTTACTCAATAGTGATTAATTTTGAGAAAAGTAGCGATTCTTTTTTGAAAAAGTAGCGATTCATTTTAGGAAAGTAGTGATTAATTTTGAGGAAAGTAGCGGTAGTGATTCATTTTGAGAAAAGTAGCGATTCAATTTTTTTTTTAAAGTATCGATTCATTTATTTTAAAAGTAGCGATTTTTTTTTTTGAAGAAGTAGCGATTCATTTTGAGAAAAGTAGCGGTCAATTTTAGGAAAATAAGTGATTCATTTTGAAAAAGTAGTGATTCTGTTTTGGAAAAGTAGCGATTAATTTTAGGAAAAGTAGTGATTCATTTTGAGAAAAGTAGCGATTCATTTTAGGAAAAGTAGTGATTAATTTTGAGAAAAGTAGCGATTATTTTTTTGAAGAAGTAGCGATTAATTTTGAGAAAAGTAGCGATTCTTTTTTTTTTTTAAAGTAGTGATTCTTTTTTGAAAAAGTAGAGATTCTTTTTTTTAAAGTAGTGATTCTTTTTTTTAAAGTAGCGATTCTTTTTTGAAAAAATAGCGATACATTTTTTTAAAGTATCGATTCTTTTTTGAAAAAGTAGCGATTCATTTTTCTTAAAAGTAGCGATTCTTTTTGAGGAAAGTATTGATTAATTTTTGAAAAAGTACCGATTCTTTTCTTTTCAAAAAGAATTGCTCCTTTCAAAGAATTGTTACTTTCCCTAAAATGAATAGCTACTTTCCTTAAAATAAATCAACACTTTCTCTAAATGAATCGTTAATTTTCCTAAAAGAATCGTTACTTTTCCTAAAATGAATCGCTACTTTTCTAAAAAAAAAAAAAACACGACTTTTTCAAAAAAGAATCGCTAATTTTTCTAAAAAGAATTGCAAAATTTATTTGAAAAGAATCTATATACCGGTACATGTATATTCAAAACTAGCTATATCCATTCGAAATGAATCGATTCGTTTTTTTTTTTTTAATCGCTACAATTCCTAAAATTAATCGATATTTTCGTCAAAACGAATAGCCACTTTTCCAAAAAGAAACGCTTTTTTAGATTTTTTTTTAGAGATTTATCGATTCATTTTAGGAAAAGTAGCGATTCATATTAGGAAAAGTAGTGATTCTTTTTGAAAAAGGTAGCGATTCATTTTGAGGAAAGTAGCGATTCATTCTAGGGAAGGTAGTAATTCTTTTAAGGAAAAGTAGCAATTCTTTTTGAAAAAGTAGCGATTCATTTTAGGGAAAGTATCGATTAATTTTGAGAAAAGTAGCGATTCTTTTCTCTTTTGAAAAAGTAGCGATTCATTTTAGGAAAGTAGTGATTAATTTTGAGAAAAGTAGCGATTAATTTTTGAAAAGGTATCGATTCATTTTGAGAAAAGTAGCGATTCTTTTCTTTTTTGAAAAAGTAGCGATTCTTTTTGAGAAAAATAGCAATTCTTTTTTTGGAAAAGTAGCGATTCATTTTAGGAAAATTAGTGATTCTTTTTGAAAAAGGTAGCAATTCATTTTGAGGAAAGTAGCGATTCATTCTAGGGAAGGTAGCAATTCTTTTTAGGAAAAGTAGCAATTCTTTTTGAAAAAGTAGCGATTCATTTTGAGGAAAGTAGTGATTCATTTTAGGGAAGGTAGCAATTCTTTTTTAAGGAAAAGTAGCGATTCTTTTTGAAAGAGTAGCGATTCATTTTGAGGAAAGTAGCGATTTTTTTTCTAAGCTGGGATAGTTAGGATTAATTTCCAATTGGTCTTTCCTGAGAGCAGGAACGAAAGGAAACTTCTTCTTTTTTTTTATTCAGTTAGAATATATTCAACATTTCAGTGCACAATACTTAGTGTTAAGATTTGTATACATAAAAAAAAACATATGACTCACCTTTCATAATCAGGCAGGCATCAGCTTCTTTCTGTTACTGTCACTGGACCACAATTTAAACCGTCGCTGCGGAAACCGTATTTTGCAACAGCCAGGTTATAACTAGAAATGACCCAACGATTTAAAAAAATGACCCAACATTTTTTTTTGGAATATAACCCAACATAGTAACCCAATATGTGTAACCCAACGGTTTTTACTGTGTAACACAAAGGCTATGTCTCACGCTCTTATGCATTTATTTGATCAAATTACAGTAAAAACAGTAAAAACGTTTTAACTGTACTGTAAATATACATAAACAAATTATATAACATATAAATAAATAATATATATATAAAAAAATGAACATAATTTAAGTGAGTTTTATATTTTATCCAGGGTACTAAAACAAAATGTTGGGGACATGAAAATAGGCTGCATAATATAATTGAGTCTGACCCGTTCAGTATGAGCTTTTCATATAGTCGATACCTGTTTCTACGTCGTCCGGTTAACTTTCTCCTGTAGTTCTACGTTGAATGAAAATGCGCATTATTTTTTCCGAAGAGCGCGGAATTTTTATGACCCAGTATTCTCCAAACCCAACTACCTATGTTTTAAAACATAAAACATAGGCTATGCTACTGTTTTATTATAAATTAGGCCTGATAGGCTACAACAAAAAGCTTTCAGAGCAGAACCAGAGAAATGTAGATTCACTAATGTCCATGACTTTCACATAATATTATTATAAATTATTAAATTTCCATATTTTAAAGCCTGGAAATAACCAATTTGCATATTTCTAGGTTTTTCATAACAATGGGAGCCCCGGTTAATGATGATGCAGCTGTCTGTGCTGCAAAAAAAAATCATTCATATTTTTGATTTTCTTGTCGTTTTGATGATGAACTTTTAATGTAATTCAGATCGCTGTGAGCGTCTGCTCGTCGGTTCGGTGTCTCGGCTGTGCTCGGGTGATTCCGTGAATAACAGACCCTTCTCCATTTTGCATACTAGTTCTTCCGAGCGTGTGTCGAAGGCTCTCTGCTCCTGCTGCGATCAGTATCACACTGTGAAGAACGTTTTCCCTGCAATGGACGGGTAAGACTGCATTGTTTAGAGATTATGTGAAATATGCCATTTTCAGAGTATCTTTAGATCGTTTTGAAGCAAGGTTAGTCGCAATCTTTTGCGTTCTGACAAGGCCGCTCACGCAGACTGGTGATGCATCAGGCAACATTGGCTAATAATAACAAATGCGCGCTAGCTCCGCAGATCATATGTTATCGCTAAATAGATGCAATATATATGAACAGAAAATCAAATAACATTCTGAGACATTTAATATCACTCTATAAAATGGTTCGTGTTATATGATCAACAGGGACATGTAATGTAGTTTAGCACGGCTAACGGTACTGCTGTTGCGCGTGCGGGCGCGTCCGATTCCCTTTGTTTGAATGTAACGGTCACCCACTCCATCCGCGAGCTGAATATAAATTTGTCGTTAATTAATATTACTATAATACGGCGCACAAGTATTTTTTTCTGTGAGCTTTATTCGGCTTATTATAACAAACTGCTGTCAATACTACTGTCCGCATTACATTGTTTTATGTTGTACTGTTACTGTAATAGTTGCAATTGATACATGACTGTACCAATGACATTAGCTATCTTGTTTTCAGTTGTGACATGATGTGTATTTTATTTAGTGAAACTGTAACAGATCAAACGGCCCAAATGTATCCTACTTTTTCTGTTTTCTCCCTTCAGCATTGCAAGCGATGTTGCAGTTGGTGTGAAGGTAAGTGGTTTTTGCCACTTTTTGCCACGAAGGGAGGGGGGAGGGGTTACTGAATTTATCAAAACAAATCTGAGAGAGTAAACCCGCAGAGGACCATATTATGTGAACAATAGATACAAATAACAATTATATCAGTTAATACTACATTTTAATCATTTGAATGATTTACTGAATTTGCAGTGTACATCTGTGTATTTCTAGAGAAGCTCAGATGAATTGCTGTCTGGCAGTCTGTACAACAGTCCAAACTCTTCAGTCACTGGTAAGCGAAATAAACGGACATCAGCTATTGTGTAAAAAAATGTTTGGCTGTTTTTTAAAGATGTTTTTTTTTTGTGTGTGTGATTGTGAAATTGATTCGTGAAAACTCATGAGATTCAGATTAGTATAATGCCACAGATTTTAGATACCCGTCATTCACAAACCTCTACACACTGGGGGTTAACGTTACTTAAAAGTGTCTAGAACATAGTGCTATTTTAAAGCAATAAGCTCCAAAAAGCCATGGTTTACAGCAGTTTGCATAATATACCTGGCAAGGTTTCATAAAATATACACACAGCAACAAAAATGTAATGATTTATTAGAGTAGGCCTATTTTATAAACAAATGACATCTAAACCCATCATGCACAATCCCACTGATATTTGTTTTGCAAAATCAGCACAGGAAATGTGAAACAAATTGGCAGATTCCATCTTAATCTGCTAATAACTGAACATTGTACTTTTTTATGTTTAACTCTTTCTACTGGTGCGGCCATTACCTAATACCACTCACTTGATAAAAAATAATTCTGTTACAATTCCAGAGGCAGTCATTTAAAATCTTAGAATCTGGGGCTGGATTGGCAAAAATCTTCTTAAGAGAAGTTATGAAAATTCTTAAGATTCATTCTAAGCCTTTAGCATCGCATATAAATATATTTCTACTTGATCAGAATCCCCATCAGATCTCAATTGGAAGTTATTTCAAACTTGTTTTGAGCTGTAAAATGTCTTGAATGTTGAGGTTAGCTGGTAGCCTGATATGAAAACATGGGAAAAATGAGCAGCGGTGCTGACCATTTCCTGACTCGGATAAACTTTGCCTTTGTCCATAACCACTCCCAAGTTGGCCTGCTTTGGACCACCAAGGTATTTGACGGGCCAAAAACTCCTTGCCGTTGGCCCTGAGGAGCCACGATCAAGCCCGGGAAGTGACAGTGGAAACGCGTCTGGCATGCACTAGCACACTCGCTTATGGTCCCGACAGTGAAAACGCGGCTCTTGGGAGGTTGGATAACTGTATCATGGCCCAATGTGCGCGGGAAAGAGCAGCAGAGGGAAACTCCGTTAGGGATGTTAATGGGTTGAAAAAAAAGATCTAGGCCTAAGTTAAATACTGTAGTATACTAGAGTATTTATTAAAAGTTGCAAGTTTTATGATCTTGTACTGTTTAATATATCAAACAAACCAAAACATTTATTAAAAATCTTACCTTTTGGGGATATATGGCAAGTTGCCAGTTATCCTAACTTTAAGAATTTATTTACAAATGATTTTTAAGAACATTCTTTACAAGAATTTGAATTAAGTTTTGTCTAAAGAACAATGTTAAGAAAAACACTAACATTCTTAAAAGATTAGTTCACTTTAAAATGAAAATTACCCCATTATTGACTCCCCCTCAAGCCATCCTAGGTGTATATGACTTTCTTCTTTCAGACGAATACAATCGGAGTTATATTAAAAAATATCCTGGCTCTTCCAAGCTTTATAATGGCAGTGGATTGCAACCAACAGATTGAAGCTCAAAAAAAGTGCATCCATCCATCATAAACTCCACACTGCTCACTTTTTTTTTGCTTCAATCTGTTGGTTGCAATCCACTGCCATTATAAAGCTCGTAAGCGTCAGGGTGTTTGTTAATAAAAGTGAACTACTCCTTAAAGGTGGGGTATGTGATTTTCTTTTTTGACCATTTTTTCAAAATCACTTGAAATCCTATTCCTAACCCACTTACAGCCACTGAGTTAGAAGCACTGAAATGAAAATTAAGCAATTTAATCATCTGTGGAACGGGCAGGACTCGAAAAATTCCAGCCAATCATTTCCAAGACAACCTGGAATCATTGGGCTGTAAGTGCGTCAATCAAACGGTCGTACCATACCCCCGAATGGGTGGAGTGGGTAGAGTCAAGGCCAGCGTTGGAGGAAAGAAGGTAGGACCTTTTGAGTTGTGTATTTTCAAAATCTGCCGGCCGTTTTGCAAATCCCATACCCTACCTTTAAAGAAGTATTTTTTGGGAGTACAAATGTTCTTAACTTTCTACTTAACTGCTATTTTATTTTTATTTTCTAAATGTGAATCCTGCCTCTGGACTTTATAATGGACATAACTCTTAACAGACTTTTTTTTAATTTGCTGAGGAATTATACATTTTCATTTTATAATAAATGAAATAATGATATATAATTATAATATGACTCTGTGCAACATCATACAAATATATACACGTGACATACGTGGGGCCCTATGATTTCCGCGATGAGGAAAACGTGAACGGAATCTCAGAATCATAGAATTTGTGAATTTTGAAATTGAAAATTCATATTTTTTTTTTATTTTTTTTTTAAATATTAATACATGTAGTTGTTTTAATGAATTTAATTAGAGATGTTTTTTGGTTATTCAAATTGAATTAAACCATTAAAATGGAATCCAGAAAACTTGAATTTGAACAGAATTTGGTAAAAAATAAAACATAATTTGAGAAAAAAAAATTAACTTCTTTCATAGGACCCTATAATAAATTTGTTAAAATGTATAGGTTTCGTGATTTCAATTAATTACACATGCGTTTTAAATATCAAAATTTAATTTAACTAGTAAAATGAAGTCGAAAAAAACTGAAGCCAGAAAAATTTAAACATAAAAATTGGAATTTGGTATAATAATACGGAATTTGGGGAATAGAGACCTACATACTGTACATCAGATAGGTCTCAACTCACAACGAGCATTATTTCACTAGCCAACTATAGTAAGTGTTTGTATGTGAAAACTCTCAGACAGAACGGGGCATTTATGCATGGTGTGTTCTATTATAAATAATTAGATGGAACGCAAAGAAATTAAGACAAGAACTTAAGATGAACGTGAGATGCAATGCACTTTTAAAACTGCTTTTCACTTGACCTGCTGTCTTCAAAACATGATGCTCATGGTGTGAGATGCTGAAAAACAGCAAGGGATAGTAAAATGGCCAATAACTTTCACCTGACACATACATAGGTCAACAATTATAAGGAGTGCAAGCAAAATACAAGAACAAATCCTGTGTGAATGGACTTTAGGTGGTATACAGATGTCACCTGTTTACCACATTTTCACTTATGAATGAAATACAAACAGAATATGGGAAATACCATATCGTTGCTTACAGCAGATGATCTCGAATAAAACCAGCTCATGCACTGTCTGTATTTTTCGATAATTTCCCCAGTTATTGCCAAATAATATATAGTTCAAATGGTTTTTTTTTATTAAATGTCATAAACCTGAAAAATCCAAATGAAAGCCAGCTTTTGGAGTGCAGCTGTATTTCTGATTTTTTTTGACAGCTAATGGAGGTGACAGTAAGAAACTGAGGGTGGAGGACAGCATGGATAGCCCACCGTCTAGGGTCATTCATATTCGGAAACTCCCCAATGAGGTTTCTGAGACGGAGGTCATCGCTCTGGGATTGCCCTTTGGAAAGGTCACTAATATCCTGATGCTTAAAGGCAAAAATCAGGTATGTGATGAGTGGTGGTGGTGAGGAACATTAAACCCAGCTCCTGTTGAGAGATCTTCTGAAATTCAGTTTAGTGCTTAAAATGGCTTGCTTAGAAGCTGCTTTTAAATTGAATGAACAAAGGTTTTGCTCAGCCATTTGAGGAAAACACCTGTTTCTTCATTTTGAACACTTTCCCACAATTAGGCATTTTTGGAGCTGGGAACAGAGGAAGCAGCTGTTACCATGGTGAACTACTACACAGCTGTTACACCTCAAGTGCGTAATGTCCCAGTGTTCATTCAGTACTCCAACCACAAAGAGCTCAAGACTGACAGTGCGCTCAACCAGGTTTGAAAACACGTTTCATAACTAAAATATGGCCGCAACAGAAGTGTGTAACTGGCATTGCTCCTGTCCTAATCTGTTCCCTTGGTTTCCTTCTGAAGCGAGCTCAGGCCGTGCTGCAGGCGGTGTCGGCAGTCCAGGAGGGCGGCTCTCCAAGCTCGGACACGGCCGGTGAGAGTGTGTTAACACCTGCCCCCAGCCCAGTACTACGAATAATCATCGACAACATGTTCTACCCAGTCACTCTGGACGTCCTCCAACAGGTCACTGCCCACAGCAGGCATCCATCTGGAATAAACTGCAGTTAAAAAAACAAGCCAAATGTATTTTTACACTTTCATGCCTCTGAATTAACATGACTTTGCCCTGATCTCTCTTAGATCTTCTCCAAGTTTGGAACCGTCATGAAGATAATCACATTCACCAAAAATAATCAGTTCCAAGCTCTTCTGCAGTTCAGTGACCCCGTAAATGCCCAGCAGGCCAAACTGGTGAGTGGATGAAGAGGAGGATTGAAACCACCGCAAACTCCATAAATGTGTAATGATGTGCCAAAGCACTGTTATGAGATTTTTAATGTAATGGTTATGGCCACAGGCAAATTATGATCCAGTCATATGTTGGTTTAGTACCTTTCTTTCAGTTATGTGATGAAATGACTGCAGTTGTCATTACTTGTAGAGGAGCGTTTTTATTACTTTTAGCCAGGGCCCTACATTATGCGCTGGATGTAATTATTCTTATCCCTCTTCACCCTTGTCATAGAATAACAAACGTGGTGCACTGTCTCTCTCTCATCCTCCATCTCTCTTTCATTAAAGTCTTTGGATGGCCAGAACATATACAACTCCTGCTGCACTTTGCGCATTGACTTCTCCAAGCTGGTCAACCTGAACGTAAAATACAACAACGACAAAAGCCGGGATTATACCCGTCCCGAGCTGCCCGCAGGAGATGGCCAACCACCTGTGGACCCGTCTGTGGCCGCCGCTCTCAGCAAAGATTCCACCTCCCTGCTCGGTATGTTAGAAACGGCTCTCATGTGTGCCTCTTAACGCAAACGTTGCTCAATCACACCTTTAAGACCCATCTTCCTTGTCATTCTCTGACATGCATCATCATCTCCTGTCTGTATAGCTTTAGTTTCAGAGCAGGGTAGAGGTGTGAATGCTTCCCCTCTATTGTGAATCATGAGAGATTTCTAGTTCTTTGTGGAAAATGGGTCAATGGTGCCTGAAATACAATCCCGTCTAATTGATGTGCCATTCAAAAACGTTGCTTTACGTTTATGCCGCTTCCACGGCCCCCAGTCTGTGTTTGATCCCGTAAGACTTTGACTGTACACGTTCTCCTTAGGTACTCCCTCTGGAATGGTAACTTCCTACTCTAGTGGTGGAGGGTTTCCATCTTCTCTAGGTACCTATGCTTCCATTTACTTTCCTTTATCCTTTTGATTTTCTAATCCTACTTGAATGCGCTCTTCCCTCTGAAGGACAGGGACTTTTCCAGTGCTGTCAGAATTGGCAGGGCTTTCATGTTGAAACCACCCCAACCATTTGTCCTGACTTGACATGCAGTATTCATAAACAGTGTCGCTATTTGTCAAAGCATAAATCTGAAGCTGCAACAATAAGCCCTTCCATTCTGCATTATGGGCCTGACGCAATAGATTGACACACACTAATTAGGGGCCCGTATTTCAGACAGACTGGCAATCCAAACTGCCAAACACAAGTTCCCTTTAGCTAAAGCAGAGTACGGCCTATCGAGCGGCTAACTACAGCAAGGAGAAGGGGCCCAAAAAGCAATTTCGTTTTCGGATATTGCTCCAGAGCGCCAGTCTGTGTGAAATCGGTTCAGATAGCGATCTGCTTGGCGGCAGATATTGACTCTGGGATGTGGGTTTGCCCGAGGTGTGTGGTGTTGGCTGGGTAACTGGATGTGCTTGGTGCGTTGGGTGCAGACAGTTAGAATGCATGGCCACAGGGCAGATCTAGCTGAGATGCTGAGCCGTTGGCTCTTCTTGGTTATGTGGTCTGACACGGTCTTTCCTCTCTTCTTCTTTCTCTCTGTAGGGGCCATCAGTCCTCTGAGTGCAGCAGCGGCGGCGGCGGCAGCTGCAGGGAGAGTCGCGCTGTCCGGACATTCGACACCTGGCGGAGTGCTCCTGGTCAGCAACCTCAACGATGAGGTCAGTACACCTCCACTAAACACCCTCACACAAACATATCCCTACTCTCTTTGTTCACAGTCTTCTCATTGTGTCAGTCAGGTCACCAGTGCACTGTATGTCTCAGGTTGTATATGTTCAGTCCTCATCTTTTTAAGATCATTTTTTAGTTTAAGGGTCCTCAACATCACCTTCATGACATTTAGCAGCAGAGCAGTGTTGACTAGAGATGAGTCGCGATCTTCGAATAGTGGAACTGCGTTCGAAATTCGATCATAAAATTGCTTATTCGAATATCATTATATTTTCGCGCAATTCCAATGTGACATAATTGACGGCGCGCCTAATGTCACAGATCGCGCAGCAGAGTATTTTCCTGTCGGGGACACAAGGTGTCACTAACATGAATGAAACCCCCTCCTGCGCGATCTATGATACCAGCGTTTTATACATAGTGTAAACAAACATCAGAAGAAGAGCATTGTCGTGACCGCTAACTCTGCGCCCAACAGAGGTGGGTATAACCTTGTCTATGGTAGTAACAAAGTAGGCTACATTTACTTCACTACGTTGGGTGAGGTTTCTCTCGTTACTTTATTTTAATGCAATATGTTGTTAAATGCGTAGTTTATTCCAAGCGCGCTGTATCTTTTTTTATGGACGAGCGATGATCCATTCACAAATGAATCACTCTTTTGAGTCGATTCTGTTCAAAGACTTCATCAAACAAGTTGGCAGATCTGTCTAAATCGATTTGCGAATCAGTTTGAATGATCTGTTCAGTTCCTCGCGCACTGAACCGTCTGAAGCGCTTTCAATTCACACTCGACACGGAGTCGTAACAGGAAGATTTAAAAACATCAAGAGCGTTGGATGAAGTGGCCGTGGATCTACTACAGTTTAGTCTAGTGAAAGCAAATCTGCACATGCATCATATTTTTGCCAGCGATGAAGATCTAGTTGAACATCTCCGTATGCTGTGAATGAATGATTCCACAGGACGATACATTCGAGTTCATTTCAGTCAGGTAATACATTTTACAACCAAACAGATTATTATTACTCGACGATAGCACTACAAGTATGATGACATTATCCGTTTTTTGGACATATACATTCATTTATAGGCTACATTAAATAAGCTACCATTGTACACAGTTTATGAAATGAACACCCGTCATCCCGCGGTATGTGTGTTGCGCAGTGGCACACGAATAGTTTTGATTGAAACTAATTTGTTTAAAAAGTAGGCTTTTGCAGTAACAAGGCAGGTTTGCATAAAATCATGACATTATTTTTGTATCTAACGAGCATCTGGTTTGGCGATGCAAGAACGGACTGTCGTGCTTATTGTTTTTTTCTTCTGTTAACTAGAAGAAAAAAATGTAAAAAAAAAAAAAAAAAAAACGACGAAAACATGTTAATTGTTCGAATAATAAACAGTTTGTTTGATGACACATCGCTAAAGATGAAATCGGCCTCCCTTTCTGTCATTGTGAGTGTGCGTTTTTTTTTTTTTTTTTGGATTTTCGAACGATAATCGACTTATGCTCCTCGATTTTCGAATGGCATTTTTGGCAGAAATTCACATCCCTAGTGTTGACATACTTGAAACGCTGTGTTGCAAGATCACAACATAAAAAAGAGGGATTCTTGGTTATGTCATATACATTTTCAAAGTTGTTTAATTTGAAGATATTTTTCCAGTAAGTACTAGGGCTGGGTGAAAATACAGATTTTTTTTCATATTAATCTAGTTTTTCAATTGAAAGAGACGATATCAGTTCTTTAAAACCCCATGATGGTTTCAATGCATGCTTATTTTCAGTGCCTAAGTGAAAAAATGTTAAACATCTACAGGTACCTGACACATTTGTGCTTTCAGTGTTTTAATATACTCATCATTCCAAATCTTTTATTAACCTGTAATGGCCCAAAATATAATGAAATATACAAATGTGAAAATTAAAGTGATAGTGAGAAAATGGTGAAACTTTCCATTTTTTAGGTAAACTATCATGTCATTCCAAACCCATAATACTTTTGTTACTTTTCAGAACACAAATGAAGACATGTTTAATTTTCTCTTAGGGATCTAGACTAACATTTGTGAGCAGTAGCCACTCTCTACAGATGATGGCACCAGCATCACTCTTTGTTTCTTGGAATGCACATTTTACAGTAATTTTAGTTGACAGTAGCTTGAGGTGTAAGGTGTAAATTGATTTTTCTTTTGCAAAAACATTAACATCTGTAAAAATTGTATCCTCATTTTTATAGGATAAAATCTTAATATTCTGACCGTGTTAGAACTCTGATTACAATTGGTCTTTTAATGGTATCATATCATACATTTGGAGATCATGATAGCCACAGGTAAAACCATGCATAGCACCTTACTACCATGCAAAAAGTAACTATGGTTTTTATATTTGTTATAATAGCCTAAACACATTTAGTATAAATATAAATGCAAACAATTGAAATTTCTTAATACCAAAACAAAAAAACGAATGATATTCCATTACTTCTTTAATACATGTCTACATAATAATAAAATAAAATGTCATGATTATCCCATATTTCTGCCACAATACCATGTTTACAGTTAGTGTTACTATAGTAAATCTATGGTAAATGTTTGTCATTTGTGGGTTGAAAAGCTTTCTCACTGGATCGTTGTGGTACAATGTATCTCTGATTTTCTGCATCAGTGTTGTTAAGGAAGTAAGCGCTAGGGCTGTGCGATATGGACAAAAAAAATTATCACGATTTTTTTTCCCGATTTCGATTTTAATCACGATTTTGACACAAACATACATGCTTTACAGTTTTAATGCGTTCTGTGTGAATTTGAAACATATTTCCTAAGGAAACCAATTAGAGCTTTATTGTGTAGCACTAAATCTGGTAAAACGTTACATATTGCCCTTTGTATTGTTGTAAAATACATTAATGAAAAACAAGATACAAAAATCAAAAAGATAAATTATTTTATATATAGTCTACTATAAAATTAAGACATTAAGTATAGCACAGCTGTTTGAGGCAACAACATGTGATAGATAGCACAGAATAAAAAAGGCTATTAAAAATCTTTCATTGAGCAAAAGTATTATGATATGATTATGAAAGACTCCAATACAGTGCGGCAGAAAGCGCTTATGCGCATCCCGAGCGCAGAATGATGCGCTTGAAGCAACACAGAGTCACAGCGCGCAGCTCTTCGAGTCCGCATTGAAAAGTTCAAAGCACAAAGGAAATACATATCGATGCATAGTGTATTATACAGTATCTATCAATGCAATAGTTTATTGAGCCTTTTCTTTTAAAAGTTTTAAATTTCAGTTACTGTGCGCTTGAAGAACAATTATAGTGCTCTCCAGTGTTGTGATCTAACAGACACACGGTAGAAACGAACTGTCCAGCAAGATAGTTATTTAATGCGAAACCATAGAGCTTTATCTACAGATCAAGTATAATAATATTAACATTGAATGATCATCTTCTTGACCTGGAGAGAGTTTCATCGTTGACTGTCGTAACCGAACGCGACGCGCTGTTTGAACGCTGAATGGAGAATGACTGACAGGCGCAGCGGGGAAAACTACTTGTAAAACAATCAGGTAATGGCATTCCCTTACCTTCCCAGAGAAAGAAACTGATGAGGCATTTTGCTCTTATATGTCCATGCACTCGCGCTCCCTTCTGGCACGCGCACCTGTTCACAGTTCACTGAATCTCTGGTACCCGCCCGGTCGTCTGCTCTGTTCTCACGCTCAATTTAGGATTTTTTTAGGATCGCGATTTTATAACGATTTCGATTAATCGCACAGCCCTAGTAAGCGCTGTTTTATCTGGCTCTAAACTAGTTTAAATCACAGAGACATTAGTAAGGCTGGCTATCGATTCAGATGTTCCAATTCGATTCGATTTCGATTCACAAGTTCTCAATTCGATTTCCGATTCGACTCAATGAATATAGATTTAATACAAATCCTATATTTCTGAAAAAGAACAGTGAACATAAGATTACAAGTGGTTAATTAATAAAAAGAAATTAAGAGCCACAAACCTGTATATTAAACTCTTTTTATTCTAGGTACACTTGGGGTACATTAAAACAGAACCCAACTCTATATTTCAAATGCATACAATGAATATACAGGATTTTGATGCAATATGAAAAATTGATGCTGAAAATTCAACAAGTCAGAACAGTCGCATGCCTTGATCGAACAGGATCAGGTTATTTTATGTTTAAGATAAAACAAACATAAAATCTCATAGCATTAGCTGTAACGTGGAAGCTGCAAGCCAATTAACAGTGTAGGAAAACTAATACTGGCTTTTGGGTGATAGATAAATAAATATGAAAAGATTTGTGGCCTTTGAGAATCGATTTTGAATCGACCACATTTAAAAAACACGATTAATCGGAAAATCATTTTTTTTGCCCAGCCCTAGTCATTAGTGGTTTGTGTAGGAGAACTCTGCGCAGAACTTGAACGCTTCTCCCTGGATCTCACTGCGCTGTTTAGTGGTTGCGTCACTGTCTTGATCAGGACCTGTCGGTAAGTGAACGCATTCACTCTAACTCGTGCTGCTCTGTCTTTTGGCCCAAGCTATTTAGTCGCAGTTTAGAGCCCTGCTCTTTTAATTTGTCTATCTATTGAAAGTCAATGCAACCAAAACTATTATAAATAATAGGGCTGGGTATTGACACAAATTTCACAATTCGATTCGATTTCGATTCACAAGCTTGCAATTCGATTCGATTTCGATTACGATTCGATTCAATATTGATTAGGGCTGTCACTTTTGAGAAAAATCAAATTCGAACGGATATCAAATATCAAGCAATGTATTCGAATATATTCGAATATCTACGAAACTAAAAGGACTGCGCATGTGCAATGACGTATTACGCACGGAGCGAGCTGTTCTTCCTGTTGAATAGAGTGTCATAAATGAGTGTTCCGTTATTAAAAAAATTCTTATTTCACTCAGCGTCTGTGAAGTGAAGCAGGACAACGTCCCACCAGCGCTTGTTTCAGATTATCATCCACGGACGACTGGTTTTGGGCGCAGGGTTTTACTGCGTGATCAATATAAGCAGGCAAGCAGCACGGCAAATCATGCTCATCGTCTCCAAATCATGACCAGAGACGGATAAATATCAAGTCTGCTGTTTAAAACAAATAAAGAACCAATAGAGGAGAATAGTTATGCGCGAACAGCGGCATATTCGTGCAGTGTGCGCATGTCAAAAAATCAATTCGGATTTGAATCTTGTGACATATAACGCGCACATTACTTTATGTATCGTTCATGTAAACATGTTCATGTTCGGATTCATCAATCGGATTGTCCATTTCCAGACACTACTTTTTAGATGAGTTGGGGTAGAAATTGTCCGCTCAGGCTGGCCGTTCTGTGCGTTATCTTCCATTTTCAAAACAGGGTGGCTATTGGCTATTATTCGCTTGATTTGGTCATGAGTTTACGCTACAATACGTTTAGAGTGCCCGCTACTGGATGAGATGGCAAACAATAAAATGAAAAACAAACGGTCTAATCATAGACTGTAAAAAATGCGCTAAACATGGCACTTTAAAAACCGGTTAGTTTATTTATAGTTCGATTACGGATATTTCACGTCATGTTCGAATGCATATTCGAATATCGAATAAAAAGTGACAGCCCTAATATTGATTATTTTGGATATCAGGTACAATACATGGCAATTTTTTTCAAGGAAAACAAATCTCTTAACTAATGCTGTAAACTATGGGAGTCAGTTGTATCCTACTAGGCTTCATTAGCCTACTATAATTTTGAAGGTAAAAATGAACTGATTTGTAGCTATACAAACACTTAAATTACACTTATTTATTTTTATAATAAGAAAGTTATATGAATTATAAACATTTAAATGGTGGCTGTCATAAAAACTTGCCAGATTTATTCAAACATGCATTAAATATTGAAGAACATTAAAAATTATAATGAATATGTAATATGGTGCATATATTTAGCAAAATTCTCCTCTCTAGAGTTATTTTTTCTAGCTGACTAACTAAGTTACTAATTTTAATGTTTTTTTTCTGAGGTAAATGTGACGTTACATGCCATTGTTTACTTGCTGTTTAACTGACGTCTTTCCACGGATGAAACACTGATTGAGCGATACCACGTTACATGATACGGATTTCGAAGTTGTACTCTATCTTTTAACACACTTTCGGATGCCGAGTTGGGGCTCCATCCTCTGGGCGCAGGGGGGGTCTCCCGGTGGACCCCCCAGGCCCAGAGTGTGGAGCCCCAACTCGGCTTATTTTTTTGGATACGCTGGGTCAAAGTTGAAATTTGAAACAGGCATATCTCTGGGACCAAGCCGAGTTGGGGCTCCATACGCCCGGTGTGGGGGGGTCTCCTAGAGGTCCCCCCAGGCCCAGAGTGTGGAGCCCCAACTCGGCTTACTTTTCGTGCTCATTGGAGTTTATTTGGCGCTGTAACTGGTATTATTAAGGCGGAAGAGGAGAATGAGATCATGTGCGTTCCGTGCTGCTGCTTCTCTTGAGCTGAGCCAGAGCGATCTCA